>OY856412.1:179314243-180514243 GCA_963693085.1 Alisma plantago-aquatica
TGGGAATGTTGAGGACAAATGAGCACAAATGAAGAAAGACAAGCCCAAGTTTGTGATGGTTATTGACAAGACAAAGGGGAAGTATAATTGTAAAGGAAAAGATAAGAAGAGTTCTAAAGCTATCTAGAAGCCCAATTCTTCAGATTTCAAGGAAAAAGGTAGAGTGATGAAAGTAAGAGGTGATTGTCACCATTGTCACCAGCCTGGACATTTGAGAAGGAGTTTCCCACTCTGGTTAGAGTAACTAGAGAAGAAGAAGGATGGCATTGAGGCCTCCACTTCAGGTATAAGCAACATAAGATAAATTTGATTACTTCTTCATTTGAATGTGATACCGAATTGAGATATGACATATTGATGTGCATGATCTGACAAGAAGTAAAGGCCTTTATGGAAGGACAAATATGGACAAGGAAGAGCAAGTGTTGCAGAAGACATAGTCTATTTTCAAATTTATCTTAGCCCAATAGACATGTAATAGAGTTATTAGAACTACTATTTCATTATTACATCATAATAGAAACATTTTCTTTATGAATCTTGTATGGACAAGGATGATTATCAATAAAGAGTTGTTAAATGCTTCTATTTCAAAGATATTTCTTGCATGTAATTGGCCCTAAAACATCTTGCGATATTTATGCAAAATGATCCAAAGATGAATGTTTATACCAAAGGGTTATAATTGATAACTCATGACTATTGTTAACATTAGTCATGTTGTACAAATATGATAAGTGCATGCCTAGAATTCACATCGATGTTGATCTAGATTCCCTTGATTATTGAACCAAAGGAAATATGCAAATCTTATTCACACACAATATGACATAACATCCTTCACTAATCATAGTGGGAGGATAAATCCTTCATTAGACCTTATGAATATGATGCATGAAGATCTTATGGAATGAATGTTATAGATAATTAGCTAATACTTCATTTTCATTTATTGGTAATATGATGATATGTACCAAATGAAATGAAAGCATTAATCTCTTGAAAATGTTCAAGGAGATTGTAAATGAAGTGTGACATTGATGAAAGTATTAAGATACTTTGATATGATCAAATGTTGAAATACTTTTACATCAATATATTGAGAACCTTCTGGAAAAGACTATGATAATGTATCACAAGTCAAATCTACCTAAGCATGATGATGTGTCTGAATGAAGGAATTATACCACGATGAGCCATGATATAATTGTCAATTAATTTAATCTTCTTATACCCTCATAAATACATATACCTATCACTATATATTGTAACATCTAAACAGTTTGTAAGACATTATATATGATATGATTTTGGAATGTCCCAATAGGTCTTAAGGATTGAAACCACCATGAGAAAGATGTTTCTTGAGAAGGTTTATCTATAAACCATGATTGTTGAACATTGCTATTAATCACAATCCAATAAAAATGTTTTGCTGATAGGGTAGCTGAGTTCCTAAAGAATTGGTGGGAGTAAGAGTAGAACTCAAAATGTTTGAGGTCAACAAAGAGGTGCAATGAGAATATTGAGAATCACAAGTGGTTGTGGAGTCTTAGGTTCATCATGTAACATAGAATAAAGTAGTTCTAGAAGAACACATATGAAATTGGAGGAATGTAAATCCAACAATTCAGATGGGTTGGTCATACAAGATGACCCAACTAGTCAACTAGAAGCTATTTCTGAGTAATATGGGATCCATGTAAGATAACACGGTAGTATTTTGATAGCTCTACCTAAAGGGGTAATACCCAAAGGGTGAAATAGGGTCTTGTGGTAAAGACCTCCGTGGATAACATAAAAGGACAAATTGGTTGAATAGGTTTTCAAATTAGTTCAAGGTGTTGAACTTGACAGAAATTCCTTTACCAATTGTCAAACTTGTTGTTGTAGTTAAAATAGACTAAGAGATTTGGCATATGAAGATAAAACTAGATTCCTTAAAAGGAGTACATCAAAGGATGTGTACGTGAAACAACCTAAAAGTTTTTATAAATTCATGAATGCAAATAAAGTATATAGACTACAAAGTTCAGTCTGGGATTGAAACAAGCATCTTAGAAATATGATTTTTTTTGACAAGATAGCCAATTTTTTTTGACTTGAATCAAGACAAAAGATGAAATCTATGTTTACAAAAGATTTAGTGGGAGCATATATGAATATTCCACATGTGATGAGGAATAACATCTCAATATTGTGAATGTTGAGAACTCTCATGAAAACACCTTCAACTATGAAGGATTAAGTGAAACATCTTATGAGATAATGATCAAGACCTATGATATAGTTCTTGAATGTTTCACAATGGAAGTTTAAGCACATACAATAGCAATATGTTGAAAGAGTTCAACATGGAAGGATTCAATGAGAGATAATTTAGAACAGTCTCTCATAAACCCCATATTTTGATTCTTTTGAAGAAAGGAAATATCATGAATAAGATTATGTGGACCAACCCAATAGTGGATCGATCATGTAATCTATTAACACACTTATCTCATATAATCTTGTATGTATTGAGCGTGACAAGATGATATAAACTCCAATAAGGTTTGTTGGAAAGTCATTAAAGACATCCATTAGTACTTGTGAAGTACTTAAGGATACAATTGCTAGTCAATGGTGATAGCAATAATAGGAAGAGTTGGATGTAAATAGTTACATCGATGCAAGATTCCATAAATGACAAAAGAGATCAAAAATTAAAATATGTTTGATTTAAAAGGATAAGTGTTGATTAGTTGGAAGGGTTCCAAACTAATAAGCAATTAGTTATATTCTTCAATAGAAGCTGAGTATACTTGTGTTATGAACACACAGTGATACTATTTGGATCTAAAGGTTCATATGATGGAACTTCTAGATGTTTCAACCATTGATGACTAAGCAGAAATACTATAACATCAATGAAGCTAATTGTTAGGAAAGGAATATCAAACACCATATTATGGCAACTCCATCTCATACGAGAAATTCTACAATGGAGAGATAAGGAAACATGCAATATACTGACTATAAGCAAAGTGTTACTGACCCGTTGAATAGGCACTAGTGTAGTAGAAGCATGTTGAATATGTTTAGATCACTAAGGATAAGATCCATGGGTGATTGGTTGTAAGTACAAGTGGGAGTCTGTTAGAAAGGTATTCCCATAGGCCCAATCATATGATGATTGAAATGGCATAATTACCTAAAAGGATTTGATTAATAACATATCTAAAGGCAAGCTTCCAATTCATATGTTTCACTCAGTTATGAGATAATGAGGATACTGAGTGAATGTCTAGAGAATTATATTACTCAATGACATATGTGTTCAAGTTACTATCCTTCTGGATGAGATCATATGGATGTTAAGAGTCAATATATATACTCTCACTATGCTCCTGATTGGTTGTCATTATGGAAGGTTGATAGATAACAATAACACATAAGATCAGAGTGTGAGTTGGTTGATGATTAAATATCATTAGTCATGATATGGCAATACCGAACCAAGTACACAAATACATGTTAGGGAATAGTGTATCGACAAAACCACCTTGAGAGTGACACATGGTTATGGTGGTAACAGTCATATCTCATTGTGAAGTGATTCTTAGACTTGATATCACCACACTCATCACATGTCATTGGGTACACTTTGACATCATCAAACACAGTCCTACAACATGAGTTGTTATAACATTGATGATTGGGAGGCTTTGACACATGGGGATAGATTGTGAGGGATAGATATGGGATTTGTCCCTCCTACTGGAGTATGATATACTATCTACTTGATAAGAAAGACTAAGAAACACATGCGCATGAAAATGTTATTTGATATATGATATTGAAGTCACATTATCTCAAACAGTCTGCTCTTGGTTCAAGAAACATGAATTGAACATTGAGAGGATGACCTTCCATGACTCAAGTTCATCCTAGATATCAGAGACAAAGGAATTATACAATCACTACAACCCCTCACACAGATTGTAGGTTTAAGTTGTTCTCTAACTTTCCATTCACTTGGGTAGCACTGATGTGCAACTAGGCACCACTCTTTGCTCGTGATGTCATAATCTAGTTATGGACATTCACTGCCAACGTGACATGGGACCTATAGGGTCACACACATAGGAACTCATCTAGAAGATGATCTTGATATTGAACGACAATTGGATTCATTACTAAAGTGCTTAGGTATTCAATTCACACAACTGATTGCTCGATTGGTTGACCATGTCTACCAAACAACCATCTCACTGGGTGAGATGGACATTTGGGTGGCTAGGCGGGCATCTCAAGTAGTTGAGATGATCATTTAGGGGTCAGGTGGATTGAAGTTCAAATGGTCTTAGTTCTACCTTTGAACCCATCAGTTCAATATGAATGAACTGACCGGATCATCTAAACTCACCAGAAGACCATTTGGGGTCAAAAGCCCCAACAGGTGTCACTCTTGGGTGAGATGGCCCAGTTGGGGACAAAAATAGGTTCGGGATGTTTCCTGAATAGTTTCGATTGCATATACTTGGAGAGTAAGTAAAATTAATATGTATGTTAATTGGAATTGAAATTGCCAAATTTGTGTGAGATTGGGAAACTGCCAAACGGAATTTTGGTAGTGCGAGACAATCATCTCACACACTAGATGACCGTATGGGTGTGCAAAATGACCGTTTCAGCTGTCACAGGGTTTTGAAAGTTCAAGTTCTTATGGTCCTTTTGACTCCCACACAACCTCATAAAGAATGGGAACCCTGACCCTAACCTCACCTATAAAAGGAGGGGTACTGAGGGCTTCTCAAGACACATCACAAACAACTGAGAATCAATTCCTCTAAAAAATGTTGTTATCTCTGGTTGTGGTAACCAAGAGAGCCTAGGGAAGTCCTACTCAATTTGAGGCATTGATAACCTCCTATTTTAGTTGATTATCTTAGTCTTTTTCTTTAGTTTTCCATACTCTTTTTTTACGTTTAAACTATACATTATCCTAATTTTACCCCTTTTTGTAAATACACCATCAGACTAACTTTTTCCTTTTATATATGCAGAAAAAGCACAAAAAAATCATAAAAGAATAACCCAGCCTCAAGACCGAGTGGATTCAAACGGTCCCAAGACCGCATGAAGCCAACCGGTCCCGAGACCGCATGGAGTCAAACGGTCTCAAGACCGCATGAAGCCAACCGGTCCCGAGACCGCATGGAGTCAAACGGTCTCAAGACCGCATGAAGCCAACCGGTCCCGAGAACGCATGGAGTTCAAACGGTCTCAAGACCGCATGAAGCCAACAGGTCCCGAGACCGCATGGAGTTCAAACGGTCTCAAGACCGCATGAAGCCAACCGGTCCCGAGACCGCATGGAGTCAAACGGTCTCAAGACCGCATGAAGCCAACCGGTCCCGAGACCGCATGGAGTTCAAATGGTCTCAAGACCGCATGAAGCCAACCGGTCCTGAGACTGCATGGAGTCAAACGGTCTCAAGACCGCATGAAGCCAACCGGTCCCGAGACCGCATGGAGTTCAAACGGTCTCAAGACCGCATGAAGCCAACCGGTCCCGAGACCGCATGGAGTTCAAACGGTCTCAAGACCGCATGAAGCCAACCGGTCCCGAGACCACATGGAGTTCAAACGGTCTCAAGACCGCATGAAGCCAACCGGTCCCGAGACCGCATGGAGTTCAAACGGTCTCAAGACCACATGAAGCCAACCGGTCCCAAGACCGCATGGAGTTCATACGTTCTCAAGACCGTTTGAAGCCAAACGGTCTCACAGTCCAAACGGTCTTGAGGCCCCAAATGGTCTTGAGGTCCAAACGGTCTCCGAACCGTTTGGACTTCATTCAAAGCCTATAAATAAGACCCCAAGGGTCCTCCAAAAGGAGATCTCAGACGTCCAAAGGTTGCCCCAATCGTTCCAGAGCTCTTGCCACTTCCATCCTCCGCCCTGGGGCTGTCGGTCTGAGGTCCATACTCCATCCTGAAGCTGCTTTCTCCTTCTTCGTCAAGAAGGTGGGAAGGGGAGACCTCCTCATCGTGCAACCTACTAAGACTGGTGGATCGTTGCTCTCTCTCTCCAAGGGGTTGACTTCTTCCATCCTTGTGGGGATGATTCTCTCTCTCTCTCTCTTCTCGCCTCCTTCTTGGTCTTAGTCATGAGGGATTAGTCTTCTTCACTAGGGTGCGGGGAGTAGCCCCGCTACCCATACTTTCATATCATGTAAAATGTAATCCTTAGGTTGTAATGTAGAGTTCTTATCTTTGTCGGTTCAACATCAAATGATTAATGAATACTTGTTGCTTGATCTCCAACTTGTGTTATCTTTTATCTTTTAGTATGAATTGTCTACGTTTGTACTATTAGATTCGAAACTCATTTGCATGTTGGTTCTTGATGCATGTATCCACCATGTATCTGTTTCGGTATCTAGAAGTGTATCTCAAGAAGTGGAGTAAACTCACTATCATCCGTTGCACTTTCATACTATGAAATGGAATCAGTTGACGTATGGAAGTGCAACCTTGGTAAGTCGAGGAACACACTTTGCGAGGGGAATGATGTAAAGTAATGTGACCATTTGATCGGGAATGGCTGGCGTTGCAACATTATCACACTTCTCATAGCTAGGTTATCCGAAAGGAGACTAGGTCTACAAGGATACTAACTGATCGAACTCTTTTTGCAGGTTAAGTTTTGCTTTACATGTGTTGATCGATGTGTAGTGGCGGTGAAAAACCGATCCCATCCTAGTGATCTTTATCATAGTTTAACTCTTAGATTTACTTGCTTTCTTTAGTTTTCATGTTTTAGTTTAAAACCATCAAAATCCAACTTTTCGATATAAGTGCCAACTAGTGAGTAGCTAAGTGAAATTCTATACGTTTTTCATCTTATTTCTTGCAACAAGACCGTTGTCTTTTGGGTTCGATCCTAAATCTGTACTATGATAAGGCTTCCATACTCTTATGGGGTTGGAGTTGTTATCTAAGCACCAGTTCTAGGTAAACCTAGAGAGAACATCAACTCCCTAGGGTTTTTGGTGCATCTTTGGGACTCCCATTGGAAGAGTGATCTTTTAGTGTAAGTCCCAGCTCCATCAAAAAATGGCGCTAGACCGTTTGGTCCCAAACGATTCTCAAACCGTTTGGGACCAAACGGTCTCCAAACCGTTTGGAGCCAAACGGTCCTCAAACCGTTTGGGACCAAACGGTCTCCAAACCGTTTGGAGCCAAACGGTCCCCAAACCGTTTGGGACCAAACGGTCTTGAGACCGTTTGGAGCCAGACGGCATCGAAACCGCTTGGAATACAAAGGGTCACCAACCGTTCCCTATAAATATTAACCCTACCCCTTCGTCTTTCTCTCTTCGAACTTTCGAACTCTCCAGAGCGCTTGTGCGAAGAACCTTCTTGCTGCTTCTGTTGCTCCCGCACGATCGCTCTTCCGTCCACCAACCACCTACAAGGTAGGCCGACGACCTCAACGCACGCCACTCATCTTCCTTGCCGCCTTCGTCATCACCATCTGTACTGCCATCACCGCCTTCTTCGCTGAAGGCTCTAACGATCGTCTGCAACTTTCTGTCGTCTCCCGTAAGTTTCTCTTCCTACCGCAACCATCATCTCTGTCCTCCGTCACCGACTTCATTTCCGCTATCGTCGTCGTTTTCACCATCGTTTTCACCACCGCTGTAGTCATCAGCGCAACCTCCGCCTCCGCGCCGGTTCATCTTCGTCTTCACCCACGCCGGCGACCCTACGGCTCTTCGTTTTCCAAACGCTTCCTACCGCAACCATCAGCTCTGTCCTCCGTCACCAACTTCATTTCCGCTATCGTCGTCGTTTTCACCATCGTTTTCACCACCGCTGTAGTCATCAGCGCAACCTCCGCCTCCGCGCCGGTTCATCTTCGTCTTCACCCACGCCGGCGACCCTGCGGCTCTTCGTTTTCCAAACGGTCTTCAAACCGTTTGGGACCAAACGGTCTCTGAAACCGTTTGGGACCAAACGGTCTCTGAACCATTTGGGACCAAACGGTCTTGAAACCGTTTGGGACCAAACGGTCTTGAAACCGTTTGGGACCAAACGGTCTCCAAACCGTTTGGTCTCCACATCCATTAATCTTTCACAAAATTACAAAATACATAACTACAAATAAAATCTAATTTGTTTTAAATCTTTTGCTATAACTCATAAACTCTTATTTTTCAGAAATGGCATCACTAGCAAACAAGACCACCGGCTCGGGAGCTGCTCCCTCTCAGACAAGGGAGCAAATGATCGAAGAGCTGGACAAGCTCAAGAAGATCAGAGATGTCTTCAACACCACCAGAGCAGTCCCACCAAAGACTAAAATGATGGATGTCTTGTGTGAGATTGCCCGCCTCACCAAATGTCTAGCTGAGGCATCTGAAGAAGAAGTAGAAGAAATCTCCTCTGATGACGACGAAGGTTCGGATTACACACCGAATCCTGAGGAGGAATCCGCCGCCGAAGATCACAAGGGGAAACGTAAGGTCTTGGAGACTGCATCTGGGCAGCCCTCCAAGAAGCGGGCAAGAAAACAAGTTCGACCCGTTTCTGCCATGGACCAACCCCTCGCCAAACCTTCCATCCCTGCAGCTACCATCGCTGCTACTACTACTATCACCACCATTCCTACCACCACTATCCCCATCAATACCACCACTTTCATTCCCATCACCACCACGATACCACCACCAGAGAACCTCTTCATCCAAACCACCATCTCCACCGATAAAACCCTAAAACCTAACAAGTATGTCTGCTCCAGCATACTAATCAAGATGGGGATATATGATCGTATCTTCAACGTGCTAGACAAAGTCAACCTCACCAGGTTGTGTTTAATACCTGAAGTATCTTACTACGAACCCATCGTAGAATTCTTCTCCTTTCTGACCAAGGAGCCCGTTGACAACACAGATAAGTCTCGGGACGGGGGTGACAGAAGGCTTGTCACCCAAATTTTTGGTAGCAAGGTCGTCATAACAGAGAATATGTTGAACTCCATCTTTATCGACGACCAGGAGCAGTTGCGAAAGGCTAAAACAGTGGGAACCGATCATCCAGAATTCAACAGACATACATTCTGGAAATCTTTAACCGGGATTCCCACTTACGATGCAAAGACGTGCAAGGCGTCAAACATACACTCTGGTTTTGTGCACACTGTACACAAAATCATCGCTGGTGCACTCTTCCCCAGGACAGAAGGGGGGAACGTTATAACCTCCGATCTTTTTGTTCTCTGGTCTATTCTTAACGAACGACCAGTTAATATCGGCTGTCATCTGATCCAGAAATTCTCAATCTCCATCCTGGGGAAAGAAATTTGCATGGGGGGTCATGTCACATCTATCATCAAATATCTTAAGATGGACAAACCTTTACCCCGCTGCACACAACTAAAGGGCGACATCCTCACCAACGAGCAAACTCTGAAGAACTCATTTATAATCAAGGAAAAGGATGGAAAACTACACTATGTATTCTGCCCTATGGTCAAGTCATCAAGGACTCTCCTCCCACTCCCAGAGTTAGCACACTATGATATGACACAACTCCTCTTCTCTGACGAGGAGCTTACTCATCTGCTAGCTTTAGTTAAAAAACTTGAAAAGAAAGCAACAACGGGTCAAACAGAGATGAGTATCACAGCCCCGACAGCTCGACCTACAAAAATGCCTGTCAAACGGCCTTCTAGAAGGCAGTTGCAGGCCCAACAGCTGTCGGGGACACCAACATCTCGGCCAAATCCGGAGGCCGAGCAGTTCCACGAAGAAGTCTTAACAACATCCTCCATCGACTCTTTTATCCAGAGTCTCCACGAGCAGCTAACCACTGCCACCACCACTCCACCTTCCACCATTCCAACATCTACCACTCCCTTCCTCCCCACATCCACGCAATCATTCACATCCACTTCTTCACCCATTTTTACGTCGGACTTCCCTTTCTCCATCCCTATGCCCGACTTCACCACCCTTCCATTTACTCCCGCAGTTTCCACCCCATCATTGTCACTACCACCACTTTCGCCTCAAATACCACCACTTTTCACATCCGCCACCCCCCCGACACCGCTGGTGACTACATCCACAGTCACTACGCAGCTCGGGGCATCATCAGTGTCTCTTCCGCAAGACACTAACACCGTCCCACACAGACCCCAGTCATCTCACCCTTCCGCTCCTGGGGTCCCTTTTACTAACATCGGTGAGGAATTCGGCCGTCAATTTGACGTTGTCCGAAACCTCCTCACCGATCCTTCTAACATATTAAATTCTATTTTTTCTTGTGTACAAGATTTATCACGACAGGTAACCAAGATCGACGAACAACACCGAGCCTTGCCTACCTTCCTCCAAGGCATCCAGCAACGACAGGACGAAGTGGCTAAGCAAGTTGAGCACATCAACAACCACACCAACAACCTGCCGGACCTGGTCCTTGGAGCAACGCGTCAGGAAGAAGCTACAACACAAAAAGTTGATGAGATCTCCAAACAGACTCAACCTCTACCAGAGAATCTCCGCAAGCTTGAGCAACATCAAGAGTCCCTGAGCACGCGCTTGGCTACCATTGATGGAACACTTACGCAGCTACATCATCACCAAGAGGAGGCAAATAACGATGAAACCCAACAGCTACGTGCCCAAGTCACAGAACTGAAAGCACGTCTCCTCTCTGCCGAGGGCAGATTCACAGACCTCAAAGAAGCCCACGATGCACTGCTCGAAAAACACGAGCATCTACAAGTGGCTTTCGACGAGCTACAAGCCACTCATCGGCGGTGTAAAAAGTCTGCCAACAAAAAGCAAACAGACGAAGCTGTAGATGAAAAAGATGACGATGATGAAGAAAACGACGACTCCGACTCATCTGCTGACTCCAACAAAGATACATCTTCGGACGACAAGCATGATGACGGAGAAGACCCCGGGCATGCAGCAGGACCCTCCCAAAAAGGGTCCGACAAAGGTCACCAGGACAGTGACCATCACCCCAAGTCCCCACACAACGTCAATGTCAACATGTCATATGGGGATCAATTCTTTGATTATTCAGCTATGGGGTCCATCGGGGAAGCTGCCAAGGACGCGGCCTACACTGAGTTACAACAATGCATACTAGGAACCAGCGCCAGCCCGCCAAAAACCTCTGCTTTCTTCTCAGCACCTTCTCCCCCTTACCATGATGAGGCAGACCGAGTAAGTCTAGACACGGACGAGGATCTTGACTCTGCCTCTGACTTGGACGATAATCTAGAGGGCCATGTAGAGGCCTTCGAACAACCTGCTTCTCCTCTACCACAAGAGCTTCCCCTGCCACCTCCTCTGCCGCACAAAATGAACGACCTAGATATGGCAGCCATCTCTACTTTAGATGCTCAGGACATTTTTATACTGAACACTATAGTGGACGATGCAAAAGCGGGGGAAGACATAATCTATCATAACACCAAAACCAGGCGTAAGTTGACACGCGAAGATTTCCGTTGCATCCTACGACCTCGGTCCACGGTGCCAATGACGATCTTCCGTGTCCTCCTCGCCAATTGTATAGAAACATATAGAAGTCACAAGCGGCAACAACCGGTTTTTAATGCTTCACCCGCTTTGTCTTTTGGCCTTTTATACAAAGACATACGCGAAAAATCGGTTGAGCGGCTGCGTGTCGGTTTGGCAAGAAGGGCACGTTATCTTACAATGCCCTTCCAAGTCTCGGACCACTGGCTTTTTATGATAGTGGATACTGAGGCTCGGGATGCCAAAGTATACAATTTCTGTAGTGCCGAGATACCAGCCGGCACAATAAATTTCGTAGGAGAAGCAGCAGGAGAAGCCAGGTGTATACCCTTCCAACTGCTTAAATTAATCTGGGCTGCACGCCCATCTCTTCGCCAAGACTGGAGCCAACCATGGTTCAAAATCATAAACCCTCCAGTCCAAGCCACCGAGGGATCTGGGGACAGCACTTTCTGCACCATCCGACACATCCAAGCGCTGAACCAGGAAATCCCATTCAACGACCTGGTAGCTGAAGACTTTCATTCCCTACGAGGACGCTATGCCATGGAGCTCATATGTGATAGACGATTCTTCAACGACCCAACTATGTCACCATATGATGTTCCTCGGTACCTTTTCTCAGCTGTCCAACGACGACAACGGTGACCTTTCCGACAAATTCTGAAAAAGTTAGAACAGACCAAGTCGCCAGAGCCAGATAAAAGCAAGAGCGATCCTGCTTACACCATCAACCCAACATTTCCTGATTTTGATCGCGATGCTTGCAAGGGTCTTAACGACCTCGAATTGCGTACCATTATGGCACGACTCTACGCAGACAAAGATGGCCTGGTATACATGTCTCGAGACATACTCGTAATGGCAGATTCACTGCGAGAGACTCTACAGGATAAGGGATCCCTTTCTGTCAGCCTCATGGCCGCCTACCAGTTTCTACTTGGCCAAACCAACCCAAAAACATACATGGCGTCTCCATATATGAAAGATGATATCCTAAAGCTCAAGAACTTCGGCACAACCGACGCACTGATCTCATATCTCCAACACACAACGCCGAAGTTCATCATGTTACCCATCCTATATCATGAGCATTGGATTCTCCTGGCAACAAACCTCCCAGACGGAACAACCACAATATACAACAGTTCCGACAGCCAGTTCAACGCTCGACAGCGACACTACGTCGTGACGCCAAAGACGCCAACAGAAGTAGTGGCAAAGGAGTGCGCCGATAAATTAATCGATTTTCTGAGTCAGCATACAAAGGCGTACGACAAAGAACATTTCCATCGCCCCGCCTTCTGCCACAAATGCCCCCAGCAAATACGACAATCGAACGATTGCGGCTTCCACATCCTCTACTGGATGTACACCATCATTGTTCTTCAAAGACCAGTAGAGGAAATGACTGGCGTGGACTACCACGCTTTACGAGGACAGTTCGCATCCAATCTACTTCGTTCTCCGGGGGCAAATGAAGATTTACCTTAACCTGCAGCCCTTGTCCTAATGACTTCTCAACCTATCACTTTGCCACTCTGGGGACAGAGTGCGTGATAAGTTAGGGGGGGTACATTAGACAAGGGCGAGGTATCAATTTCTACACTCCTCTTTCTATCTAACACTTTCCATACAATTCTTTATTCTTAAATTTTCTCTTAAACAATTCTTTTTACAATTCTTTTTACTTAATTTCTTTTTCAAAAATAGTCACCTCAACTAACTCTAGAATCATGTTAGTCCCTATAAGTAAATAGAACTTAGACATCGAATGGCGATTTATCAATTTCCACCCACTAGTGATTTCATATTTTTCCTTCAATTCTTCATCTGACTCTCCACATGTCAAAATCAAGGCAGAAATAAGCCAAGATCTCGAGGATGAGAGGGAAATCAGGCAACTTCCAAATCAAAAAGTTCTGCAAGTGGACCACAAACCAAATAAGTGCACGTTGAAAAACTTTAAGAACAACTTTCCTCTCTTCAAAATAAAAGAGGCTTGGCCGCCCAAAATAAATTCTCAAAAATCCCAAAACCCAAGCCTGTGAGTTATTGAATAAAAGCCAGAGAGACAAATAGAATTATGAGAGTTGTGCCACACATAAGGATCTATACGAAGAACTGAAGAAGGTCTCACCCGGCCGACACATTCCGCTGCCCTCACAAAGGCAGATGTGTCGTGCCCGGTAGTGAAACCCTAAAGTTTCCAAGTATATGAAAGGCTCATAAAGGACTCGCCCGGCCGGTACATTCAGCTGCCCTCATAAAGGTAGATGTGTCGTGCCCGGTAGTGAGATTCTAAAAAGCATAGACAGCCCCTCCCCCACTTGAAGGGGGAGCTACACTTCAAAGCCTTTAGCCAACCCTCATACCTTCTCTAGCTTCTAGTAGGTTTTTCAGAGAGGTATAAAGCTGATTAGAGTCAACAACATGCACAAAATAAGGTGGTCCCAATGCAAACTTTGAGATACGGAAAGAACCTGAGATCCAAGCAACTCTCGAAATCCAAAAGAATGAAGGCATGCAATAAGACTTGATATGACCACAGGGGAACTCAGGTCAAGAATTGAAGCAAGAGTATGGAAATCCTAAATAAAATCGCCTCGCCATTACATGTCTCAGCTCTATCTAACTTGAGGACAAGCTAGACTCTAAGTTAGGGGGGGTGATAACCTCCTATTTTAGTTGATTATCTTAGTCTTTTTCTTTAGTTTTCCATACTCTTTTTTTACGTTTAAACTATACATTATCCTAATTTTACCCCTTTTTGTAAATACACCATCAGACTAACTTTTTCCTTTTATATATGCCGAAAAAGCACAAAAAAATCATAAAAGAATAACCCAGCCTCAAGACCGAGTGGATTCAAACGGTCCCAAGACCGCATGAAGCCAACCAGTCCTGAGACCGCATGGAGTCAGACGGTCTCAAGACCGCATGAAGCCAACCGGTCCCGAGACCGCATGGAGTCAAACGGTCTCAAGACCGCATGAAGCCAACCGGTCCCGAGACCGCATGGAGTTCAAACGGTTTCAAGACCGCATGAAGCCAACCGGTCCCGAGACCGCATGGAGTTCAAACGGTCTCAAGACCGCATGAAGCCAACCGGTCTCGAGACTGCATGGAGTCAAATGGTCTCAAGACCGCATGAAGCCAACCGGTCCCGAGACCGCATGGAGTTCAAACGGTCTCAAGACCGCATGAAGCCAACCGGTCCCAAGACCGCATGGAGTCAAACGGTCTCAAGACCGCATGAAGCCAACCGGTCCCGAGACCGCATGGAGTTCAAACGGTCTCAAGACCGCATGAAGCCAACCGGTCCCGAGACCGCATGGAGTTCAAACGGTCTCAAGACCGCATGAAGCCAACCGGTCCCGAGACCGCATGGAGTTCAAACGGTCTCAAGACCGCATGAAGCCAACCGGTCCCGAGACCGCATGGAGTTCAAACAGTCTCAAGACCGCATGAAGCCAACCGGTCCCGAGACCGCATGGAGTTCATACGGTCTCAAGACCGTTTGAAGCCAAATGGTCTCACAGTCCAAACGGTCTTGAGGCCCCAAATGGTCTTGAGGTCCAAACAGTCTCCAAACCGTTTGGACTTCATTCAAAGCCTATAAATAAGACCCCAAGGGTCCTCCAAAAGGAGATCTCAGACGTCCAAAGGCTGCCCCAATCGTTCCAGAGCTCTGTCAGTCTGAGGTCCATACTCCATCCTGAAGCTGCTTTCTCCTTCTTCGTCAAGAAGGTGGGAAGGTGAGACCTCCTCATCGTGCAACCTACTAAGACTGGTGGATCGTTGCTCTCTCTCTCTAAGGGGTTTACCTTCTTCCATCCTTGTGGGGATGATGCTATCTCTCTCTCTTCTCGCCTCCTTCTTGGTCTTAGTCATGAGGGAGTAGTCTTCTTCACTAGGGTGTGGGGAGTAGCCCCGCTACCCATACTTTCATATCATGTAAAATGTAATCCTTAGGTTGTAATGTAGAGTTCTTATCTTTGTCGGTTCAACATCAAACGATTAATGAATACTTGTTGCTTGATCTCCAACTTGTGTTATCTTTTATCTTTTAGTATGAATTGTCTACGTTTGTACTATTAGATTCGAAACTCGTTTGCATGTTGGTTCTTGATGCATGTATTCACCATGTATCTGTTTCGGTATCTAGAAGTGTATCTCAAGAAGTGGAGTAAACTCATTATCATCCATTGCACTTTCATACTATGAAATGGAATCAGTTGACGTATGGAAGTGCAACCTTGGTAAGTCGAGGAACACACTTTGCGAGGGGAATGATGTAAAGTAATGTGACCATTTGATCGGGAATGGCTGGAGTTGCAACATTCCCACACTTCTCGTAGCTAGGTTATCCGAAAGGAGACTAGGTCTACAAGGATACTAACTGACCGAACTCTTTTTGCAGGTTAAGTTTTTCTTTACATGTGTTGATCGATGTGTAGTGGCGGTGAAAAACCGATCACATCCTAGTGATCTTTATCATAGTTTAACTCTTAGATTTACTTGCTTTCTTTACTTTTCATTTTTTAGTTTAAAACCATCAAAATCCAACTTTTCGATATAAGTGCCAACTAGTGAGTAGCTAAGTGAAGTTCTATACATTTTTCATCTTGTTGCTTGCAACAAGACCGTTGTCTTTTGGGTTCGATCCTAAATCTGTACTATGATAAGGCTTCCATACTCTTATGGGGTTGGAGTTGTTATCTAAGCACCAGTTCTAGGTAAACCTAGAGAGAACATCAACTCCCTAGGGGTTTTGGTGCATCTTTGGGACTCCCATTGGAAGAGTGATCTTTTCGTGTAAGTCCCAGCTCCATCAGGCATAGCCAAAGGGAGAGAACAACTGATAGTTGTCATTATGGGAGTGCAGGTTGGTGACTAGTACACCAATGGGAGGGACAACTCCATCGCCGGTTCTTGGTGAATGATAGGAGTTCTAGTTGGTCTGTGTGGACTACTCTAGAGGTAAGAGTATGTTGACTACTTCTAGGATGACAACTGGAACTTATAGTCTGTGGCCCCACCACAGGAGCCCTATAGAAGCTGTCTTGTTCGCTGTTTGTGGTGAAGACCAAGAGTCGCATAGCCACCATTCTAGAGCAACTTAACATTAGTTGTGAAGAAGTGAGTTTTGTCATTGGACTTTCTCAAGGACTAGGTATAACTAGATAAAACCATCCTTCCTATTTCATTGTAGTTGATGTGATCTTGCTATTATGGGAATAAGGTTAGATAATTTTTTTGTTTCTGCTCCTATTCTTTGTGCTTGTATTTCCCAACATCTAAGTGCTTGTAGGGGTTCTCACTCTCCCAGCCGTAGAAGGTGGGCATGAGCCCAAGAAGACCTATAGGGATAGAGAATTGCTCCACTAGCATTTGATCAACTCTGCTAGCAATTGGCAATTTGTAGTACTAGGTATGAAGTGGCTTGTAAGGTGCATTTTGTCCTTCCATCATGTCTTCCCCGAGTGGATTGTCACATACACAAGGCACAACCAAACAAAAGAAATAAAGTTAGAAAACAAATATGCACAAAGAATACAAAGAATAAAGAATGAGTAATAGCAATGATGAGGCCATTTGGAAAAGATCAAAGAAAAACTAACTAGCTAGGCCAAGTGCCTTTCTCCCCAGCAATGATGCTAGAAAGCTTGGTGCATCCCGCCAAAGGTGCACACACTAATCAATTAGATCTGACTAGATGCACCCCACAAGATTGAGATTGAGACACACTTAGGATAACTTTCAAAATTTATAAGGACTTAAATCAACACACCTACTTCTACTAAAACACTACACCCTCAAGCGCACACAGTTGTGTCATAGTATAGGAGGGCGGAAAGTATAGAGTCAATCCATAGGGAGAAAAGGGGACACTAGATCTAGATTAGTTTTTGGGCTAGGTTCCTACTGTGAAGTCTAGGGTTGAAGAGTTTAAAAGTAATTTGTTGATTACATTAATGGTGAACAAGAAAGTAATTAAAGGATAGAAAACAAGATCAAAACCTAAGTTAACCCTAGGCAATTAATTCTAATGAGGAATAAAAGACAAGGCAAGTAAAGAAAAGTGCAAACTATACTAAGGCAAGCAAGAAGCAAACTACACTACACTAGGCTAGCAAGCAAGGCAAAAGAGCAATTAAAGACCTAAGCTAGAAAGAGCAAAGCAAGAACAAGGCAAGAAGCTAACCAAGCAAGTAAAAAGCTAACTAAGCTAACACTAGCTAAGCAAGAAGGCAATTAGGGATTTGATGCAATAAAGGGTAGTGTTGTCTGTTTGGGGGATGCACTTATCTATTAGGTTGGGGGTGACATGTGAACATTATGCTTTCATTTAGATTACCAAACCAATTAACAAGCTAGAATCTAATGAATTTCCCTAGACTACTAACTGGCCATGGATAGGATAGGTTGTATAGAGGGGAACTAGTCCCTAACACCTCCTACTACCTTTACGAGGCTCAATTGTGTGCCACCCCACACATCAACAAGTGAGATAACTCAAAACCAAATTGCAAAATTAAAATTGAACGTACAGGTTACCATTGAAATCAGAAATTACAATAGATATCATATAATCATAAGAGTTGCAAAATATTGCACTAGGGTCCACAAAAGCCGCCTGCATTATATTTTAGCTTCCCAAGACATTATATAAGATACCATTCACTGGCTCTCAAGCCACATCCTGTCACACAAGGTAACCTGTTCATATACATATATGCCATGTCTATACAAAAATGGCATAAAGCCAAAACCTCATATCGATACATACAAAAAAAACCTCCCCAAAGACCTAAATGTACAAGGATGACAAATAGGACTCTACTTCTATACAAAAGCAACATATCCAACCTTGCAACAACTATTGGTTCTCCTGCTGCTCAACACCAACACCACAATCTCTACTTCCTCGTGCTCGATCAACTAAAAGATGTGGAAACCCATAAGGTGAAACCAAATGTCCTAGAAAGAGATATAACTATCCAGAAACGTTTATTAAAAGCACAGATAAGCTAAGCATCATGTATCTTACTAAGCAAGTTGAGCAAATTCAACTAAATGATATATAATCAACAGATAAAATAGATTAAGCAAGACTAGGAAGTTGTCACTGAGTAGTAGAACAAGTTATATTCTAAAAAGGAATATGAAGAACATGTATTACAATTGATTTCTCTTACCGTCTTATAATTTAAGCAATCAGTAAAAATATAAGGCAAAGGGGTTCTACCAATGTTATTCATATTTAACCCTAAGAAGGGTATACTACATGGATGTTTTACACCTTTTAATATTGCCCTAAGGATTTGAGTTGTACCACTCAAATACAACCAACCAATTCTAAGTCAAAATTGGTGCCATACAAGGTCAAATGGAAGAGCCAGAATCTACGACCTCTACACACCTCTTGGTTAGCACAAGAGAAACACCATAGAGACATACTGGTCAACTAAAAAAGATGACATATAGTCAATAGAAGGATTGACTCACACATGACCATCCACATAAAAATTCTAGTACACCTTGGTACAGGTAATGGTTCTAGAAGAACAAGCTCAGAGATGTCCATTCTTAAAATAAGGAGTGGCACACGCATGGCCATCCATATCACAAGGTGACTGGATCACGATGACCATCTCACACAACCTGTAATTGTGGACACAAGGAGAACCTCGACTTGCTCCCCCACATATTAAAAAATATGCACTCCGAGTTATACTCGTTTCACCAATATAGCAATTAGAACTGCTACTAGAAAGGATCTATGGCACATGGCACCTATATTATTAGGGTTCCACTTGATAAGTTAGCCAATTGGGTGACTTAACGTCAATCAAGTTACAACATATAAAGCCAAAACAAACTCTACAACAAATAAGGGTATATTGCAACTGTAGAACATATGAAATGTACAAGGTGTGAACTTGTCACATAATCACCACATGGTACTCAAATATCTACCATTCACAAGTCCAACACCAATGTTACACATCACTGTGGAACTTCAACCCTTTAATCACATCCCTTGAGGATATCACCTCTCAAGGCATCAAACCATGACAAGGTCAAAGGAATTATCACATTAAACCTTGCATGTGCATCATCACATTATGTCTCATTAGTGCTCATAAACACCACACTATATCATATAGTCACCACCACAACATACACAAGCCATGACATACATATCACCTACAAGGTTAGGGGCTTATAAACAAGAGAGGGAAAGCATTATAGCTAACAATTATCACAAGGGAGAGAAAGCAAACACATCACATAGCTCATAATTAGGGTTAGGGCTCCATTCTTAGCTGATTAGGGTTTTGTAGATACCTTAAATTAGTCTACCCTAGATATGGTACCTCCCATTTTCTTGGAACACTTTACGGGTCAAAATAATCATAAGGGTTACACAAACAACTATCCATACAACACTACACATTGCTTATACATTAATCATAGATGTATATTGATTGAGTACTCAAGCATGTGCCTCAACCATCCACCAACCATGTGCCGCAACCACTCACCAGCATGGGTCGCGACCATCAACCATCTATGGTGTCTCGAACGTGACCAACACTAAGATGTCATGACCGTGACACACTGGGGAGTAAAATGTCTCGACTCAACCAGGTTGCGACCCCAAAAAAGCAAGATATCTCAACCAACTAGGGTTAGGGTTTCAACCACCCAAGGTAGGGCATGTAGTGACCTCAAAACAAGCCATGTCGCAACCCCAATAGGGAAGGAAGCATCTTAGCCAAAACTATAAGGCCCCTAAACTTGCTTAATGAGCTAAATAAGCTTAATTACCATAATTGAATAATTAGAACCTTAATATAACCTTTTTATATGCTTTGAAATCATAAGACAAGACTAAGTTTCAAATTTGGTCCAATTTGGACAGTGTTTGAGCAAGTTATGCAATTTTATGCGCATTTTGGACTTTTCTACAATTTACCCAATTGAGAGGTTTTATTTGCAATTTATCACTTTCATTATGTTCATTGGATATTATATCATCATTCTTGATCTTTTTGAACCATGGGGCACCTTGTTAAACCTTTCTTTGAAGGTATTTTCTCCAAGGGTATTTTAGGGTTTACCCCTTCATGGATGAGCTACCTTTAGTAGCTATCAACTAAGGAATTATGTGATTGGTTGGGAAATTCGACAAACGGAAATCTAAGCAGGTATATAAGGATGGTGTGGGAGATGCTGTGTGTATGCTTGTATATTATTAATAGTTTAAGGCCATTCAAACATGGGGAAGCTACTTTTACAACTCATGCTTCCATCCTTATCCATGGGCTATATTTACCTCTTCCTTGCCCAAGTTCGAAAATATGCTTGATTTCTCTTTCCTTTAACCTGGATCAACGACTCCCCTCTGTTTTTCTGTGGAACCAAGTGCTCTAAGGTTGAAGACAACCTCTTTTTGGAGAAGAAAGTCTCCTAGAGCTCCATTTAGCCCTACCTAGGGTTTCCAAGGTCATCTTCTAGGGATTTTGACCAAGGCAAGTTATTTTCTTCCTTCCTTCTTCGTTTATATTTCTCTTCTCCTTCCTTAGACCTTCTTCCAGGTCGGAACCTTTCTGTTCCATGGTATAAGTTTCTCTAAAGCTCTAAAACCCTACCTTTCTTGCTCCTTATGCTTAGGGTTTGCTCATTTGATGAAGAAAGGTGCTAGATGAACGAATTCATAGCTTATTCTTGGATTTTATGCCCTACCTGCTTGAGATTTATTCTGTGTGAGGTTTCTTCTTCTCATTAGAGGCAAGTTTTATAACTTTCTCCATGTTTATTTCTTACCATAAGCTTTCTAGGTCATGTTCTTGCTTGAAAATGATGATTTATGCACTAAAAAGCTATGCTTGACTTGGATTTCGATTTTTATAATTTTCCCTGTTCGGATTTCAGTTATAGATGAACCTGTGATCATGTGTAAGTTATTCCTAAGGTATAATATGACTTGGATCAGGTTGGTTTGACAACATATGGTGCTAAGCACCTATCAACCAATGGTCAATTTTAGGGTTTAAAGCTGATTTCTTCTATAAACCATGACCCGATGATGGTACCATTGCAACAACCCTATGGTGTTGTCTTCATGATAACTTATGGTCGTGATAAAGGGTGTCAAATGATTGTGAAATCCTATGGTCACCCCCTTAGGTTAGGTTTTGTACCAATTATAAATTTAATGATCAACCATTAAGTACCCTACTAATGTTATCAATCAATGACGACATTAGCTTAATATTTGATGCTGATTAATGAAGATATAATTGATCTAACAACCTATGGTGATTTAAGGGTCACTAATGATGGTGGATCAGGTCTCTATAACCTATGTTGAGTCAATCATTGTAGTTGTAGCATCAACTAAGCCTTAGACCAATGGTTTCTTGGGTCACTTGATGCAATGGTCGGACCTATACTATAATTGATGGTTTTAATATATGAACTTGACCCAATGGTCAAGATATAATGTTTATCCCTCCAATAAATAGGAATTATAGCTAATGTAATATTTTGGTCCTAATAATGTGATTTATATGGTTTTCTTTATAAGATCAACTTAAGGAGGTTACTTGTTGACAATGGATGGCTTGTTTTAAATGAACAGTCGATTGTGGGTTTTACCCTACTCTCAGTGGAACTTTTTGTGTTGTCAATCAAGGGATGCCTAGGGTTAGATGGTGAATATTTATAGATCAAAAATCAAGGACTTCATAGGTGGTTTATCCAAGGTGTTTACTTATGTAAACAACCAATGGTCTTACCTTTTAAACATCCAATGGTTCTGGGTGACATTGTGGTATGGTGATAGGGGTTGAATGATGATGTAATAAATTAAGGGTTACCTTTAATAAGGTAGTTTTACCTATTCACTCATATGAATAGAAGGGACGATAATCATATTGTGTTGATATGTGTCCCTAATGAGGTATAACTTGGTACACCTAGTTTTAATATAACGAAATGATGGTAATTGGGTATGGATAGTCCTTAAATGACTAATACAATGATGAAGTACTATGTTATTGTTGTTGAAACCCTAGTATGATATAACCTGATGGTTACACCTTGATTTATGTGTGGGTTCATACTTGAGAATAATATGGAATGTGATGGTGATGGTTCACCTTATGCATCCATGATCCAATGGGGATGCCGTGAGTTAGGGTTTGAGTATAAGTGCTGATTAGTTACATTGATATAATATATCATGTTGAACCTAACTCTAATGCAAATAGATAAAGATGAATATTCATATTTAACATTCTTATATGATGGAATGATGTTGGAATATCCTCCTTAACATGATCATAACCTTAATGAGTTAATTGGTGGTTATCATAGCCACATGGTTGATACTTTCTTATGCTAAACATGTGCATTATGAATATGATGAGGTTTAATCATATCTAGATTCCTTGCATGCTGATGTAATAAAGGAATGTTCTTAATGTTAATATAACCCTGCTATGATTGTTTATGAATATCTCCTAGCTCATTAATGGAATATTGTGTTGATCCGGTGCATTACATGTAAGTGATGTTGTTGAGCCTTGTTATAAGGCATGCAAAGATAATGATGATCTTGTAGGAAACAATATGATGCTCATAATGACCTTTGGGCATGGTTGAGCTCTAAAAGAAGTGTAATCCTCTTGTGTTGATAAGGGATGATACCCTATGATATTGTGAAAAGGATCTATATCTTGTGATAGTATGATGACTAGTGTAGCCTCATGAATGGAAAGTAAATAATACCATGTGATGATGAGATGAGAAATTATGCTTCACTCATTTTATATCTTTTGAAGTTGTGATATTTATATGCTTTCTAGAAGTGAATTAGGGTTTGTATGTCCACTTGTTTGATGCATCCTTAATTCACCCTATTGGCATAACTAATCAAGTGAAACTCTAATCATGTAGTGCCCTGTGCCATAGATCCATCTGAGTGTCAGAACATGCCAGATGGTGAAATGAGTATTCCTAAGGGAAACTCAGAGTGCATACTGATGAGTATGTGGGGTGCTTGTCATCCTGAATTTAAGTGTTTAGGGAGGATGACTGTGGTCATACCTAGCCCTCAGTTTGGGAATGGATGCAATCGTGTCTCAGTGATTATATATGTGATGAGATTGGAGGACAACTACAGTTGTACCTCAGATGGTAGGGTATGTGTACCCACCTCCTTTCACTAGTGCCATGACCTATACCAAGGACGGACTAGGCTATTAGCAGCTTGACCTTATGTGTCGCTATGGCAGACCTATACTGACTGGGGGCGCAGAAGATCTAAGGAGTCTGACTCTTCTTAGATCTTGTCTGGCACTGACTTTGACTTAGTAGTGGTCAGTTGGATTTTGAGTGGTATCCTCAATTTCCTTAGGAAAAAATAAAAGATGTAATATAGCCATATAGCATATATGTTTAGGGTTATACACAATGCTTCACATTGGATGATAACCATTGTTTGTTCTCTTTACATAAAGATGATGCTTAGTGCAATTAAGAGATAGTAATTATACTTATGTGGTGGATATGCATAAGATTGTAAATGTGTACATACAGTAGTCATGCTTATGTCGATATCTATACTGCTACTGCTGATTATAATTAGGATGCTAGCTATATCATGTTGTTAGTTATGTTTAACATGCTAGCCATGACTCTATAATTATAAATGCCTATACTACTAATCATGCTTATGCAAATAATAGTGCTTATGTTGATAGCTCTGCTTATGATATTGATTTGTTCAAACTGTTAGACATGCTAATGTTATTTGATATTCTTATGATGCTATACCTATTCATGTTAATAGAGATAATATGCTACTAGACTTGCTTATGCTAGTTATGCATATGCTATTGAATCTTTTATACGGTTAATAATGAAAATGATAATAGTCATCTTGCTGATGATAATTGTTATCAACTCCTTTATGTATTTTGTTAGTCATCACTGTTGTTGAGCCTATTTGTTATATATGATTAAATTGCTTAAACTATATCATTACCTAAAATGTTGTAATCAATAAGCGTCGTTGGAGGTTATATCTCTTGTTGGGACATGGGTCTCACCCTTGTGGTTCGCCACATTTTTTTAGGTAATCAGAAGTGACGAAAACAAACATGTGGCAACAAAGAGGAGCTATAGTAATGAATCTTTGATAAAGATGATTAGATGTCTAGTTTGTCCTAGAGTCGTCCTTGTACTCTTAGGTCCGAGTAGGAAAAGTTTGTATATGGTGTTTCAAATAAATCAGAATTTTGTTAGTGTATTAATGCTTGTTTGTGTGGCATATACGATTATTGTTCTCCTATATATATATGTTGTGGCTAAGATGATAGAATGATTTGTATAGAATTCTTGGCATAGTATTGATACAAGAAAGATGTTGGGATCTTATGCAAATGTTTTTGAGTGGGTGTTGATGTTGAAATCAGTTTTAATTTACCTATATTTTTGGGTATGTGATTAATTAGTGATTGATTGTGTTTTATATTTTGAGTAATCTTGTTTAGTGTAATGGGTTCTCACAAGTTGGTATCAGAGCATTAGGTTCACTAAGTCTACATGGATACTAGAACATAGGACTAGGATGATGTCTAAGTTAGGAATATGACAGAAAATATGGTGCATACTGCCTAATCTCAGTACTTGGGTGCCCTGGCCAGGTATTCAATTATTAAAAAAAGTTAAGTATGTAACTCTTAGATTGTTATCTTTCTGATTACTCTGATCAAGTAGTCATTTTGAGATGATCTAAAGAGCATAATGAATAAGAAATCATGGTGTGAATATCTCAATCCTACCTTAAAGAAGATGAGAATTGAATCATTATCAATCAAACCTTGAATGTTTGGTAACTATAAGAGAAGATACAATACCATGAAATCTAAATCTGAATACAAATAAGGAAAATAGGAGTTTTTGAAAATGTGATTCAAGAATATAATAAAGTAATAGATACATAAGTCTATGCTTATAAAGTGATTCAAGGTATGAAATCTACATAAGATGGAGAGAACTCCAATGATAAGTATATAATGAGAAGATAAATGAGAACAATGACAAAGGAATAAGGTGGAACCTGAGTTAATCTCAGACCAACCTATGTGTGTAAGAAAGTGTTAATGTCAAATAAGCATGATGTTTGAAAGAAATTAAGACAGATGATCCATGTTTAATGAGGAAAATGTGGAATATGATGATTTACCTGTTGATAAGTGGTTGAAAAACATAATAAAATAAGAGAACATACTCAAGTGGGATAAATAGTCATAAAGGAAGGAGTAATGAGATATGTTAATCATGATGATTCCTGTGCTAATGGCAAGGAACCCAAAATGAAAAAGGTAAAATGATACATAAGAAGTTGTAACCTGCGTAATGAAAATAGAATTGGTTACCTTTTTGCTAGTGACCGTTGAACAATGTTGCTATGATGTGGAAAGTGTGTTTCCCTTTGTGTCTTTCCTTTCTAGGGAACATCTTTCAAGTGGATCATTACCACTTGGTATGTGCGGATTCATTGTAAATATGAGGGTGTATACCTTATTATAGCATAAGGTTTCTTGGACTATGGTTCTAAGATCATAAAGTTTGTGATGAGTTTTATTTTGAGCCTTCCAATAATTAGGAAGACTCTTATATTTCTTGATATTTGTTATGTTGGTAAAAGTGGATGAAATAATGATGTGATTTCCTTATAGCACATGAGGTGGATACCAAGGTAATGAATCCTAGTATCCAAGATGTATCAACAGTATGAGAAATATGTGAAGGTTGGAGATTCTTATTAAATGAACATTCCAAGTGTTTCTCTCCCTTAGAGAGAGAAAGAGAGTTGATGATGACCCTCTAAATGTTGTTTGAAAAAAAAGTGATTATATAATGTTGTGTATGGTTCAGTGATAGCTGGGCAAGACCACTATCAAGGATAGATGGTTTGTTGGTCAATAGGTATGTGATATCATGTTCCTTTAAAGATAAACCTATGATCAAATATCAATGCATAAGAGTTATATTGGATGACATAATTTACATGACCATGATGAGTTTAGAGTTATGTCCTTTAGACTAACCAATGTACCAATAGAATTTATGAATAGGAGGAACACAGTGTTCAAGTAATGTCTTACAAGTTGTAGCAAGCTTTGAATGATGACATGTCAAAATATTTCAAATATGGTCAAAAATATGATCAATATTTCTTCAAAAACCTTAGGGTTGCTGAAGCAACAATAGCTATGATACAAGTTGAATAAGAGTGAGATGGGGTTGATTAAAATTTTTATGGGATAATGATATGTCTTCTAAGTAGGTTGTGTAAATCCTAGTAAGGTGAAGATAGTGTTGTTGTATCACCCTTAATAAGGTTGAGTAGTAATGATGTTTCCTTATATGGAATGATAGCTCCCAGAGTCAACATTTCTTTTGACATTGAAAAAGAACTGACAAGAGTTCTAGTGTTAGTAAAAAAGAATGGATATATTGCCTTTTTTTATGCTTCAATGAATGGTGTGGGACACATGTCATGATTGGTAAAAAGATAACAAGTATGAATTTTTAGTAATGTGTTGATACAATATTTATAATTTTAGGATGATAGATATAATTTAATGTTGAACATTACTACTAGAGTTGTCCAGATGACACAACAAGTTTCTACATTCCATATGGAGAATGTCTTCTTAGATGGGGGTTTTTGTGCTGACCTAAGATGAGATATGTATGAATGATGTGACATCACCATGATATGTAAGTAACCATGTGAAGGTAATAGGATGAGGTGCAAAGGAAGTACACATCTTTATTTACCATGGATTTTGGGGGCGAAATCCCTATTAGGGGTTTATAGTTGTAAGGCCCCTAAACTTTCTTAATGAGTTGAATAAGATTAATTACCAAAATTTAATATTTAGAAACCTAGTATAACCTTTTAACATGCTTTGAAATTATAATACAAGCCTAATTTTCAAATTTGGTCCAATTTGGACACTGTTTGAGCAAGTTATCCAATTTTATGCACATTTTGGATTATTCTGCAATTTACCCAATTGAGAGGTTTTCTTTGCAATTTATCACTTTAATTATGTTTATTGGATATTATCTCATCATTATTGAGCTTTTGAACCATGGGACACCTATTTAAACCTTTCTTTGAAGGTGTTTTCTCCAAGGGTATTTTAGGGTTTACCCCTTCACGGATAAGCTACCTTTAGTAGCTATCAACTAAGGAATTATGTGATTGGCTGGGAAATTCGACAAAGAAAAGATAAGTAAGTCTATAAGTACAGTGGGGGAGCTTCTTGTGTGTGTGCTTGTATATTTTTAATAGTTTAAGGCCATAGAAACATGGGGAAGCTACTTTTACACCTCATGTCTCCTTCCATCCTTATCCATGGGCTATATTTACCTCTTCCTTGCCCAAGTTCGAAACTATGCTTGCTTTCACTTTCCTTTAACCTGGATCAATGACTCCTCTCTGTGTTTCTGTAGAACCAAGTGCTCTAAGGTAGAAGACAACCTCTTTTTGGAGAAGAAGGTTTCCTAGAGCTCCATTTAGCCCTACCTAGGGTTTTCAAGGTCATCTTCTAGGGATTTTTGACCAAGGCAAGTTATTTTATTCCTTCCTTCTTTTTTATTTCTCTTCTCCTTCCTTATACCTTCCTACAGGTCAGAACCTTGATGTTCCATGGTATAATTTTCTCTAAAGCTCTAAAACCCTACCTTTCTTGCTCCTTATGCTTAGGGTTTGCTCATTTGATGAAGAAAGGTGCTAGATGGACGAATTCATAGCTTATTCTTTGATTTTCTACCCTACCTGCTCGAGATTTATTCTATTTGGGGTTTCATCTTCTAATTAGAGGCACGTTTTGTGACTTGATCCACATTTATTGCTTACCATAAGCTTTCTAGGTCATGTTCTTGCTTGAAAATGATGATTTATGCACTAAAAAGCTATGACTGACTTGGATTTCAATTTTTATAGTGTTCCCTATTCTGATTTCAGTTCTAGATGAAGCTGTGATCATGTGTACGTTATTCCTAAGGTATAATATGACTTGGACCAGGTTGGTTTGACAACCTATGGTGCTAAACACCTATCAACCAATGATCAATTTTAGGGTTTAAAGCTGATTTCTTCTATAAACCATGACCCGATGATGGTACCATTGCAACAACCCTATGGTGTTGTTTTCATGACAACTGATGGTCATGATCAAGGGTGTCAAATGATGGTGACAACCTATGGTTACCCCCTCAGGTCAGGTTTTGGACCAATTAGAAGTTTAGTGATCAACCATTAAGTACCCTAGTGATGTTATCAATCAATGACGACATTAGCTTAATATTTGATGATGATTAATGAATATAGAATTGATCTAACAACCTATGGTGATATAAGGGTCACTAATGATGGTGGATCAAGTCTCTAAAACCTATGTTGAGTCAATCATTGTAGTTGTAGCATCAACTAAGCCTTAGACCAATGGTTTCTTGGGTCACTTGATGCAATGGTCAGACCTATATTGTAATTGATGGTTTTAATATATGAACTTGAACCAATGGTCAAGATATAATGTCTATTCCTCTAATAAAGTGGAATGATGACTAATGTAATATGTTGGTATTAATAATGTGATTTAGATGGTTTCCTTTATATGATCAACTTAAGGAGCTTATGTAACGACCCCACCTCCCGGTAACCCCCAATTAAGGGAGACCAAGAGGTCAGAGCCGTTATCCCAATTAATAGGATCAAAGGTTTGACGAATAATCAGTAATAATTATTAAATTCTACCATGACTATACTGAAAGCTGGTATAAAATAAAACTTTGCATACCTTTTAAAAACTTTGGATATCTACTGCTATCCACAGCTTGAATCTATTCTATCTAATCCTCCTCACACTTTATTTCTTATCTTCACAATGTGTCACTTTACGATTTGTTCTTTTCAGGTTTGTACCTAAAACGCCGACAAACAAAACATCAGTCAGCATAAATGAATATGCCGGTGTGTGGGGACAACCAAGGTTTCACAAATATGGCTGACAATCTAAATATCACAATGAAATTAATTAATATGCCAATTTAGGCTTTCAATGTGACATTCTCCACTGCTTTTTCCCTAACCCTGGAATACCCTCTTTAGGGTCTCTCTTTTGCCATTGACTTAAGGCCACTTTCTCAATCCTGAGCTTGGTGCCTGGGGTCACCTCTCATGGTGCCCATTAGTCATGCAACAAAGACCACCTTCTCCATCCTAAGCTTGGTGTCTGGGGTTACCACTCATGGTACCCATGGGTCTTCCCTCCTGGGCTTGACCTTTTTGCATCATCCATCATGGTGGCATGTAGGTGAGAGATTACACACTTATATTATGATTGTGATAATCATAGTAACTCTATAGTTGCATGAAATAAAAGTCATCCAAGAAGTTATTTTCAGGCAACCGATAAAACATTCGGGAATCACCATGAAACTAAAGCGATTAACCATAAGTGTAACCACATACTTGATCCAAAGTAACTTTCATGTCCAAGCATTAATATTCAAGACAATCGAACAAGCAATCAACAATATCCTGAAATTAATGCAATACATCCAAGTGTTATAGTTTATCCAAAACATTCTCAAGATAGACTTGGATTCCACCTTAGGCTTTCTAGGCCACCTTTAGGGTTTTATTAGGGTTTTAGCCTCCATAATGATTTTATCATGTTTCATGCTCTTTTAGTTCACAAACCCTAATTTCATCGTCATAAGTATAGTTGAAAGTCAATTAAGTCTATTTTTCCCCTTTACACTAAAATTACCATCTTTATCCTCTTACGTTTTTTCAAGATCATTAGACTCAATTATCACCTTTAGTTTCTTTCAAATTGACAACTCATATTTCATTATGATCTAATCCACATACGAACTCTATTTATCACTAATATTACATTATTCCACTAGAAAACCCTAGTTACCAAATTAAGGGTATTTATCCACAATTAGAAACTTTTATACTCAAAATAGCTTAGAACCATCAAATCTCAGCTTTATACATGAATTTGACCAATTGAAACCATTAAGAAACATAATTACTAACATTAGGGTTTCAAGGCCCATTAAAGCTTATTTATGCACATGGAACCCTAAATTAAGGTTTCTAAATGCTTTATCATTCATAATTGGTGTAAAACCCTAAACCATGCACTAATTCATCTAGATCAAGTTCAAGTTCATCATTTAATGTTTCAACATGTTACTATTACTTAATTTCACCAATTAAGCATCATGAACTTAACCATTAATATCAATTAGGGTTTCTAACATAATTTCAAAGAACTTTTAATCAAATTAATGTACTTTTGCAAAAAGATAAGAAATTCGGCTTTAAAAGAATTTTTATTAGATTTTACGCATTCTCCTGATCAATTTTCATATTTGCATGTTTCCATCGGAGCTACCAATAAAAAGATACGAATTTTACAAAATTTACTTGGACCAATGGGATGATGACATGTCAGCAATCCCCATGCAACACGCCGCCCAACCAAGAATTTAACCAAGTTACACTATTTCCCTCGCGTAAGTTGTTGGTTCTTCAACTATAGAGGGGTAAAACGATCCAAAGCCACCCGACCTCCTTCCTCCTCGTGCAATCCTAGCATTACCGGCTGCAAAAGCTTGGGGGAGGGTCTCCTCCTTCCTTCCTTGGATCCTAGGGCACCCACGACGGCCCCATTGCTTCCGCCACCCTCCGCTGCACCTGCGGAGGCCCCCATCTATGGCCGAATTGGCCGGAGTCAGACTTGCCAGCCTGCAACCTGCGACCGACCATGCAGCCATGCTGCTACTGCTGCGCAAGGATTAGGATGAAGGGTGATGTGGAATATTATCACACTAACAAATTAACTCGGGGTTGAGATCCTCGAGCTTTTACCAAAACCAATGTGCAATAATACCACCCGCAAGAGGACGTGACTTATCACAATATAGTTGAGGATCGAATCCCAAGAGACAATGTTTTTAAGAATCTTTGTCAGTCGAATCTAGCTCAAGTAAAAATAATATTTAGAATGATTGGTTGATTTGAGGTTAATTAGACTAAATGCAAGAAAGTAAAAGACTATAATTAAAGTTTGATCTAGATTAATGACATGGAATCGCTGGGATGGTACTGGATTTCACCACCACTACACATGCAAACACATCCAAACATCAAACATCCTGGCAAGATATAACTATCCAAATAGAGCTACTACAAAACCCCCCATACGGGCGTTAGGTTTGCGTAAGCATCACCTTATGTATCAGATGTCTCATCACCATCCGGATCACATACTTACGGCTCCGAAGATACAACATCCAACTAAGGTTGTGGCCCTCCCTAAGGGATGTTTAGACCACAGAAGTGTCACCGTAGGCTAGATGGGTCATCCCCTCACGGATCACACACTTACGACCTCAAGGAATCCTATCAAAGTTCTCATCAAGGAGTCTACCGCACTAATCGACAAGCAAGCAGGTGATTAATCTACATGCAAACATCGACGATTAACCAAGATGATACAAAATCCAACTAATGTTGTGGACCCCCTATACAGGCGTTAGGCACATAGAAGCATCACCGTAGGTAAGATGGCTCGTCCCCTCGTGGATCATAAAATTACAACCTCAAGGAATCCCATTCTATTTCTAGTTTGGGAGTCAACCTTGTTAATCAACATTTTACCCTACATATAGAAGTTCTCACAACATAGGAAAAAAACAAGATGACAGCTTGCAGGTAAACAACTACAAACATTATCCATTAACAACGAAATGAAAAGTTATATACATTTCCATGGAATGTTTAACAAATGAACATGCTTGCATGGGAAGAGGGGTTAGTCCCTGCACCCCAGCAAAAAGGAACTAATTGCTCATGATGTGAGAAACAAGAAGAATAAGAGAGAGGGAAGATTCCGCCATGAGCATGATGCAGAAGGTAGTCGCAGCTTGGTGAAGATGATGCGGTCTTCTACATCGTGTCAGAGTAGATCTGGATGAGGAACGAGGGACACCAAGATAGAGCAGACAGTCTTTGTCACTCCTCTTTCCTTCTCTTCTCGGTCTCTTTGCTTATAGTAGGATGAGCAGGTGGAATGACACTAGCATGGACAATGGATCTGATCGGACCTGTGTTCAGGAAGCCTATCGGCGTCCCTGGATCCGATGCCCCAAATGAGGACCCTACTGGTCCTATTTATAGGCACGGGTCTGGTCCTCACATTTTTGGTGTGAGTCCTCATTACGATCTGGTCCATATAGTTTGGTCACTTTTTGCTCAAACGGTTTAGTATATATGCTTCCATATGGTTTTGTGCTTTTCTTTCCAAACGGTTTGGAATAAGTGACCATACTGTCTTGTGTTTATAATACAAAAGGTCTTAGATATGGATCCATACAGTCTTCAGTCATATGCTATCCAACCGATCTTGAGCTGATCGTCCAAATGGTTTGGATTTGATTAAGGGTTCACGTCCAAGCGGTCTGCTGCCCAGACTATCCTCAAACGGTTTTGGAGGATCTACTAAGTCCATATGGTCTTGCGTTAATATCTCCAAATGGTCGTCGAGGCCCTAGCATTCTATGCTCCAAACGATCTCGGAGACCGATCACGCAAAATGGTTTTGCTTCTTTCTCTAAACGGTCTGTGTTCCTACCTCCAAACGATCTTGCGTCTGAGGCTTCCAAGTGGTCGGCTGCCATCATTCTTGGTAGAGTGCACTGCCAACCAATTTGCTATTGATTGCATCTTACATCCAAACGATCTTCACATCTGTTCGGTCTTGAAATTCAATCGGTCTTGATCGTTCAACGTCAAACATTCTTGGTGGCTTGCGGCAGGTGCTAGCCAACCGGTCCTGCGGCCTTGAGGACCTTTTGCAGATATGTGGTTTGGTGGTATCGACGAGGTTGTAGGTTGGCGGCGCTGGCTGTGCTGTGGAGGGTGGTCAGCGACATGGAGTGACGCGGGAGTGTTGCAATAGATGAGTTACAGTTTTGGCGGGAGGTAGAAGAAGGTGCTGGAGGCGGCAAGAAGTGAGACGCAGAAGAAGGCAGAACGTAGGTGGATGGAGGTGTGATGGAGCTAGGGTTTGTAGATCCGGACCCAAGGATGAAATAGAAGGGAAGCATGTGCCATTTCTGTCAAGTTGCCCAAATAGTCTCGATGAGTTGTTCTCCAAACAGTTTGATACCCTATCAATCTTGCACTGATGAGTCCATTTGGAGAAGAATGAAGTCCAAATGGTCTTGGGGTAGAGGTCACCCATACGATTTTGAAACCGTACGGATGAGACCGTTTGGTGAGACCATATGGGTGAGACCGTTTGGTGAGACTGTTTGGTCAAAACTCATTGGTCAAACCAAGGATGAGTGAAGGTAGATCTGGGGCAGAGAAGGGTGGCCCTCACTTATTAGGGTTTGGTTAGGATGGTGATTGGTTGAAATGGTGGTGATAATTGTGGATTAGGGTTGAATGAAGGTGGGTGAAATCTTATGGTTGAACCTCATAATGACCTGCATAAAATCGACATAAAATTAGTTAAAACCTTGATAATTGAACAGATTAAGTAATATTGCTCATTTTGATATTTAGTGACTGAACTTGGGTGCATTGAGTCAAATTTGACCCAAGATGGCAAATGAATTTCATGATGAATATGCATTCATCAAAACACCCTGAACATAAATGTTGCTCGTCCTCGAGTAACACAAAATCTGGAACGGTCATCAAATGAATACTTTCAATTCATGTGATTGCCTCATCTTCACGTCATGATTGTTTTCTTTCTGCTCAATATGACTCAACATCTCAATTTCCTGAGACCAATGAACACTTCTTACCACATCTTCGTTCCTGAGTTTGTTTTCCAACATCACTTCCTCCTCACTTTTTCCAACAACAAGCATGTCAAAGAGTTTTGTAAGAGTCCGGAGATACCCACAGAATGACAAGTGTGCACTTGATCTGACACTGGTGTTTTTTTCAGGATAGTGGAGGCATTCATTGTGCCTTTAGGTAGAAAAGGGAGTGAAGGGTGGAATGGAAGGAAGAAATAAATCTCTCCTCTATTCGACTTGAGATTTTTATTATATTATTTGCAAGTTCATTTATTGCATTTTTTTGCATGAATCTCTCCTCTATTTGACTCAAGATTGCATTTTTGTGTGTGTGCGCTTTGGCATCTTTTCTTGGTGGTATGCCCCTATTAATTTGCGAGGGGTATGGAAGAAGCGGATATAGAGGGAAGTAGCGTGCCACCCCGAACTTAGGATTTGGCACTATTTTGGCAATTTTTGTTTCTTTTTGATGGATGGGGGGTACGAAGATGATAGAAGAAGTGTAGAAGAGAGTTCAGATCAGAATGCCACTTGATTTACAGTTCAGTGCACCAGGTCATTCTCTTTATCATACTCTGCTCAAATAATGACTTGATGAGGATCCGATGGAGATTCCATGTTATTGTTCCACTAGTCAGTTAGGAAGCACAACGTGTTTGATCCTTATTAGTTTGATAGACACTTGTCATTTTTGCATATGTATCATGGTGTTAGGAATCACAAGCTTCACAAGATGATTTCAAGCAAAAGGCTTGTTTCAAAAAATGGTCCTTTTGAGGATCTGCTTTGAATAAGTAGGGTGTAATGATTCAAAATGCATAGCGGGCTAGGTAATGACTTCTAATGAAATAGGAAGTGTCAAAATTTCAACAAGTATCTGTTCAAATTCTTTGAAAAGCTTTTAAACTTTTGAAATTTTTTGAAAATTTTGATGAAAAATGCAATGATGAAATCTTAAGTCTGGAATAGATGGGTGTAGGTGGAAAGTAGAGTACGTACCACCCACCCTCCACCCCAAACTTAGAAATTTTCTCGTCTTAAGCAAACTCTAAATCTAAAATGGAGGGGATCTTAATGCTTGTTGGACCACGAGATGTGGTTGCATTCCAGTCAGCGCGCGTCCTCCATCTGAAAATCTCAAGGATAAAGATCAATCAGAACTTAAGATAGCATCTCATGATGTGATTTTTATTTAGTGCAAAATTATCTAGAAAAGTAAAAACAAAATTAAGAAAAATTTCTAATTCAACATTACAACTAAATACAAATTTATTTATTGGGTTGCCTCTCAAGAAGTGCCTTTGTTTTATGTCAATGGCTCAACTGAATTCCTTCAACTTTACAGTGGGTATGTTGGATTGGTGAAATTCAGCATTGCTTCAGAGCCTGTGTCAGCAGTGGGGAAATATCTCTTCAATCGTTGACCATTTGCTACAAATTCACCTGACTTTTCACTCCATAAAGAGAAAGAACCATGTGGGGAGATGCTCTTGACAATGTAAGGTCTAGACAACCGAGAACAAAGTTTTCCTGGGAATAATTTCAATATTGAGTTGAAAAATAGAACTTGGTCTCCTATTTGTATGTCCTTTCTTTTCAAATGACCATCGTGCCAAAGTTTTTTACGTTCTTTATAGATTCGTGCATTTTCATAAGCTATCATCCGGAGTTCTTCCAGCTCTTGGAGTTGTAGAATCCTGGCTTCGCCCGCTTTCATCATATCAAAATTTAGTTGTTTAATTGCCCATCATGCCTTGTGTTCAAGTTCAATAGGTACGTGGTAGGACTTTCCATATATTAAACAAAATGGTGTAGTTCCCAGGGGAGTCTTAAAAGCAGCTCGGTAGGCCCACAATGCATCATTGATTTTTACTGACCAACCTTTTTGGTTGCGGCCTACCGTCTTTTCCAAAATAGCCTTGAGTTGATGATTAGAAACCTCTACCTGTCCACTTGTTTGTAGGTGGTAGGGTGAGGCTACCTTGTGATTTACATCATATTTCCTCAGTAACGCTTCAAAACTTCTTTCCAGGAAATGAGAACCTCTGTCAGATATCTCAGTTTGTGGGACTCCGAAATGGGAGAAAATAATATCTTTGAACATCTTGATGACATGTTTGGAATCACTAGTGACGGTCGGTATAGACTCTACCCATTTTGAGGCATAATCAACTATGACTAGGATGTAAGAAAATCCATGTGAGGATGGGAATGGATCCATGTAGTCCACACCCCAAACATCAAAAATCTCAATTTCTTGCCACAACTTGAGTGGCATCTCATCTCTTTTTGTTATGTTACCCATTCTCTGACATTTGTCAAATGATAAAACAAAGTTGTAGGAATCTTTGGATATGGTTGGCCAAAAGAATCCACATTGCAAGACTTTTGTAGCTATTTTCTTATAATTCATATGGCCTCCAACCGGGCCTGAGTGGCATTGTTCTAAAATAAGTTTGGATTTTTCTTCAGCGATACAACATATGTAAAGACCATCAACATAGAGCTTGAAGAGGTATGGCTCATCCCAGTGATATTGCTTTACATCATGCATAAATTTCTTTAGTGCATTCTCAGTGCATTCATGATGGATGATACCAGCGACGAGGTAATTTACATAGTCTGAGTACCAAGGTGTAACTTCTAAAATCTTCATTAATTGGTCATCTAGAAGAGAATCATTAATCGGGATCTTCTCAGTTTCCAGGGTGTGGATACGACTGAGGTGGTCTGCCACAACATTCCCTGTACCTTTCTTATCTCTTATCTCTAAATCAAATTCTTGTAGAAGGAGAATCCATCTTATTAACCTAGGTTTAGCATCTTTCTTAGATAGGAGGTAATCAATGGCAACATGATCTGTGTAGACAATGAATTTTCAACCAATGAGATAAGATCTGAACTTGTCGAAGGCATACAGGACTGCCAGGAGCTCTTTCTCGGTAGTTGCATAATTCCTCTGAGCTTCATTGAGGGTTTTCGATGCATAGTAGATCACATAATGTTTCTTCTCTATACACTGCCCTAGAACAACACCCACATCATAATCACTGGCATCACACATTATTTGAAATGGATGATCCCAATCAGGAGCTTTAATGATGTGTGTTGTTGTAAGGGCAAGTTTTAGGTTATTAAAACTTTTGACACATTCTTTGTCAAAATGAAATTCAGCGTCCTTTAGCAACAAATTCGTCATCAACTTGGTTATCTTGGAGAAATACTTTATGAATCATCTGTAAAAGCCCACATGACCTAAGAATGCACAAACCTCTCTTACACTAGTATGGATGGTGAGTTTGGAAATCACTTCAATTTTTGCTCTGTCTACCTCGATACCTCGGTTGCTTGCTCTATGACCAAGGACAATGCCTTCCTTTACCATAAAATGACACTTCTCCCAATTCAATATGAGATGTGCTTCTTCACACCATTTGAGGACTAGGGAGAGGTGTTTCAAGCATGAGTCGTAAGAATCTCCATATACAGAAAAATCATCCATAAAGACTTCCATGATAGTTTCAGTGAGACCTGCAAATATAGCTGCCATGCAATGTTGGAAGGTTGCAGGCGCATTGCAGAGTCCGAACGGCATCCTTCTAAAGGCGTATGTTCCAAATGGGAAAGTAAAGGTTGTTTTCTCTTGGTCATCTGGATGTATGGGTATTTGATATAATCCAGAGTAACCATCGAGGTAACAAAAATATTCTTGATGAGCCAATCTTTCTAAGACTTGATCAAGAAATGGCATTGGAAAATGATCCTTTCGTGTTGCTTTGTTCAACTTCCTATAATCAATGCACATCCTCCACCCTATGACTGTTCGAGTGTGGATGTGTTCATTGCCTTCATTTCGAATCATAGTATTTCCACCTTTCTTCGGGACCACATGCACGAGGCTTACCCATGGTGAATCAGAGATCGAGTAGATAATACCTGTCTTGAGCAACTTTATAACTTCAAGGCAGACAACTTCTTTCATATTTGGATTAAGTTTCCTTTGGTGTTCAACAGTTGGCTTGTGATCTTTCGTCATGGGGATTTTATGCATACATAGTGCTTGACTGACCCCAGTGAGATCACTCATCTTGTACCCTATTGCTTTCTTTCTTTCTTTTAATTCCATTAAGAGTTTATCTTCTTGTTCCGCTATTAGATCTGAATTTATAATGAATGGATAGACCTTTAGTTCATCTAAAAACACGTATTTCAATCCTTCGGGTAAGGGCTTCATTTCAAGAGCTTGTGGTTTTTCACATGGTTCTTCAGTGACATCCATAGCTTTGATTTCCTCAAATTTGGCTTTAGGATCTTCTCCAGTAGTATCAAGGCTGAGAACACAAGTTTTCACATGTTCGTCAGCTGAACTAGCTACATTTGGATTAGTTAGAGATACTCCTAAGGGGTCTTCTTGTTTGTAATCCTCTTGTGTGAGAAGTGACATCTTCTCTATGCATTCAATTAAGTAGACTTCTTCTTGCATACTCAGTCTTCTCATACTTTCAAAAACTTTAAACTTGAGGGTTTCTTTTCCTAATCAGAGCAGCAAGGTTCCTACTTCAACATCGATTAGGGCTCTTGCAGTGGCGAGGAACAAATGTCCAAAGATGAGCAGGTATCTAGTGTCTTCCTTAATGTCCATTATGATAAAATCACAGGGGACATAAGAATCTTTGCCCACCTTGACAGGTACATCCTCAATGATTCCTAAGGGAAGGGTTACTGAATTATCTGCTAGTTGTATGGTCATGCCAGTTGGGAGTAGTTCAACAAACCCTAGCCTCTTGCAAAGGCTGAGTGGCATGATGGATATGCTAGCACCAAAATCTGCTAATCCTTTCTTACATGAAGAATCACCGATATGGCAAGAAATCCCAAAAGATCCTAGATCTTTCTACTTCTTGGGCATCTTACTCTGGATGATGTCTGAAGTAGTTGTTTCTAGCTTGACTATCTCATATTGCTCAGTTATATATTTTCTTGTTAGAAGTTACTTTAAGTACTTCGTCCAGGCTGGTATCTCAGCCAGTGCATCTAAAAAGGGAATATCAACATGAAGCTTTTTCAGAGCTTCTTTGAACTTGTTGAAACGGGTATCAAGCTTGGTTTTCCTTAGGTGAACTGGAAAAGGTATATGATGCTTGTATACAGACACCTCTGGATCTGATGTTTCTGTTTCTTTGACAACATGTTTTCAAAATTTGGCTCTACTATCTTATTAGTAGTCACTGGTACTTTTGGTTGAGATTCAGGTGTTATTGAGTCTTGGACAATCACATGTTCATCCTCATCTATAATAGACACATGTGTCTTGATGGGAGGATCGGAATAATCTTTTCCAGACCTGGTGGTGACAACTTTCAATTGTTCGGGATGCTTAGGTTTGTTTTTTGGTTGGCCAGCAAAGGTTCCAGCAGGTGGCTTCATGCTAGCTGCAAGTTGAGCTAGTTGAGATTCAATAGCCTTCTGATGGGCTTGCTGGTTAGCTATCATTGTCTGTTGTGACTACAACATCTTCTCAATTGCTGATAGCTTGTCATCAGGAGAGATGGGACTGGCTTGTTGCCCTTGTTGTTGTTGGTAGGGGACTTGGTTGGGATTTTGGAACTGAGAATTGTTCTGATAATTATTGTAGTACCTATTCTGAAAGTTGCCCCTAAAATTTCCTTTATTCCCAAAATTCTATAGCTGATTATACTGGAGTCCTGGTGGGCCACATTGTTGATTGCTTAAACCAAGTTGTCGCAAATTGTAACATACCAGAACACGAACCCTACCCTAGAAGTTTAACCTTTTGGACTTAGCCAAACAAGTTTGAGGTTAGAGTGATCCTAATAATCTTATGCATGAAAAATGTAAAATAATATGTCACATAATTCATTTGGTGATAATAAGATGATAAATAACTTAATTCGATGCATAATATGGTTAATGGGCCTCTAATGGGCCATATGATGTAATCCATGTAATAAAGCCTCAAAATAAAGAATAGACTTCAAATTCGTAATCTCCACATCAAAATAAGTCTACATGTCAATTTTCATTTAATTTGGACAACCTTGAAATAATGTGGTAAGTTAAGAGAGAGAGAAATTGCCTAAAAGGTGTAAATAATAAATAAATATAATACTTGACTCCAAAAGAGGAAAATAATTTTAGATTCGTGATCTACATAATAAATATAGCCTTTGGGTGAATTTTCATCCAATTTGGAGAAAGTTTGCTTAAAAGGTAAAATCAGGAGAGAGAGAAAGTATGTAGAACCTTCAAAATATTAAATAAATATTTACACAACTCCAATATGTGAAATTGATGGCAAATTCGTATCCAACACATTAATTATAACTTGTGGGTCAAGTTTCATAAAAATTGGATAATCCTAATACCATAAATGAAAGAAGAAAGAGAAAATATGACTTGATTTATTTAACACATTAAAACTTTCCAAAAGGTAAAACTAAGTGCATAATCAGAATCTACATGCCTTTATTGGCTTTTGTGCAAAATTTGGCTTAATTTGGATAATGTATGAACCCTTATTTGAAGAGAGAGAAAATGATACATTTAATGCAAATGTTACTTTATTCATTTGATCGATTTTCCTTGTCACACCTTTTGATTTAGGCACGCTTGATCTGGACCATGGATTTTGGATCCAACGGTTCCACCGTTGTCTCCTAGCTCCGATCGGAGTAGGAGTACAGGTTGCTTTCTGTGGATTTTTCGGACGATGATATCTCCCTCTATTATTAATCTTTTTCGACGATTTCTTCGCCCTCACCTTCCCCTTATCATCCCGCACCCGATGACCCTATAAAATCTTGGGCTCGAGGCATCCTTTCCTTGTTTCACAGGCGCCACGAGAGTCCTCTGTTCTCGCCCCTGTTTTCCGGGCATTTTCATCTCCTCGCCTCTCAGCTTCAGCGGACCATCACCCAGAGGTCCCGAAACCTCTGCCGAAATCTCTAGTTTGATTTCCCTTCTTTGGTTCGGCTTCGATGGATCCCGAGAACCTTTCCCCTTCTCCGGCTGCTCTTGCTTGGGAGGTCGGTCTCGCCGGCATCTCCAGGCTTTGTGCAAGCTCAGACAATCGTCGTTCTGGTTTTGGTGTTTCTTTGCGGAGGTGTTGGCACCTTCAATTGGATAAGTTGTCGTTGCTTGCTGTTTTCCCTCTTTTTGGATAGCGTGAACCTATGCTCGCATATCTCTATTTTTTTTATCCGCAACCTTCATCGTTGTCTGGATCCTCGTGTTCGTCGTGGTTCATCGAACGCTTGGGTAGTTTCTCGTTGTGGTTCGGCCTTGGTTCGTCATTTTAGGATCTCGCCTCTGAGCTTCAAAGAAGCTTGTTCTCGCGGCCATGGCTGCACTTGGGAACGGGGTTGAACCCCCTCTGTGGTATGCCTGCTTTGCCCTCACCTTCCTCTTAGTTTTAGTTTTTTGACCGAAGGGCATAATGGTCTTTTCATTCAGTCCTGTTTTGATTTCTTTGCGCAAGACTTTGTTGTCTTTGTTTGGAGGTCCGCTGAGATGGATGGCTCTGATAGGCCGGCCCAGGTCTGCGTGGACTCTCTCTCTCTCAGTTCCTCGTTTCAAAAATGATGACATGGATTTTCTTTGCTCTCCGATTGGCTGAATTTCAAAAATATATAACTAATAATCCACTGATCGGAAAAATACAAATAAATATCCGTTGGATTCAGAAAAATAAGGGCTTTCTAATGGAATTGGTTTTATCGCCTGAATCTAATGTTTTAAACAGGTGTTTTTAATGGATCTAATTAATTATGCATTAACTTCTAAAATTCATAACTAATAATTTATAAGTCAGAAAAATATAATAAAATATGTTTTGAACTCAGGAAAATATAATCTAAAATATGGAATCATTTTGGAAACCTAATTCATATATTAGTAAAAATGTGTTTTTAGGGTTTATGAAATCAATATAAACCTAACCCTAATTCCACATATATGCTAAATAGGTGTTTTGGAAGCATAGGCTTGGACCTAGAAGTGGCTTTGGATCTGTTTGAATCTGATGATGAGGTATGCTTGCATCCCATATTATTTCCATATTGAGCAATTCACCTACTTTATCTTTCTTTTGACATTTGCCTACACATATGTCTATTCTCTTGATATCATGGTTCGTGTGAACTGTCTTGCTTATTATGGACTTGGATATTTTCTTTGTACCTTATCTTGTGTCTTTGTGCATGTTGATCTCTTATGTTGTTATGTGCCACATTTGAAGTGGATTTGCTATATGTTGTGTTGTCCATTGTGTGATGGCAACATTGATAATTCTGACTATACTTTTCTACTTGCCTCTATATTTACATACAATGTGAATCAGTAGCACTAGAATAATGTAAATTACTTTGGTTTTGGGTGTGTGCCCTTTCTGTTTATGGGATGGTGGTGGTGGTGCCCCATACCCGAGTTTCAAGGATGTGAAGCCTTGGCTCAACTTTTATATATTTGGGAGTTTGACGGTGAGTCATTCTCTATCAGGTTTTCAAGGATGTGAAGCCTTGGCCGCCTTTGTATTGTATATTTTTATAGGACTATGTTTATCTCACATGCATGCAGGTTTGATGACTGGTTGTGGGGTGTGTGCCCTACTACCTATCTATGTGCTTTTGTTGCACAAATTTTATTGTTTATGGCAAGTATCCTCTTTTATCCTTTTTTTTTATGATCTTTTCTTGATACCCGTTTGGGTGGTCCCTATCTCTTGCATGGGAAGCCTTTTACATTTGATGTCCTTTATATCCTTATATTGCTCAAGTTGCTTTTTAGTATGCACATACCAGCCTTTGCTGATGTTTCCTTTTGTTTCTCTTTTGCTGGGGTATGCTTCCAACCCTAGGTGGAGGACTTGGATGCATGGCATGGTGACCTGGACTTAGTTTGTGAAGCTTGGAGACAATCTTGAGGTGGTTTAGATTTCCTCTACATGGATCCTTATGATGTAAGTTGTAACCCTTTGTTTTATAATTGAATAGTCAAATATTTTCTTCCGCTGCTATACATTGGTCTTTTGATTACCATTAAATAAAGATTTGAAAATTTTACACCCACTCCAACATACCTTTTGAGTGTGTTTGGACTGGAGGTTTATTTGTTCAAATTTTTAGTAAGGAAGTGGTTTCACTTCTTTACACAAATTTTCTGCTTCTGAAGGATTTCCATATTGAAAAACAAGATGGTTCCTACTCTGATTTGGATTGTAATATCCTTGACCAGGGATGGTTTTGACAGCATTGAGATTTTCCATTTGATCATTATCTCCTTGTCCATAAGCATTGCTAAGAACCACATCATATAGAACATTGCATACTAAAGTGGAATGATCGGTACCTTTACATGCTTTACAGAACAATGAAGCTGACTTGATCTGTTCTTGTTGTTGAGGGGATGAACGACCTCTTCCAAATGCATCAAGGGATGATTCGATATGATCTTACTTGGCAACTAGGAGTTTGAGAGTTTCAGTGATTGACTTGTATTCAGGAATAACTTCAGCCATAGCTACCTTCAGCACTCCCTTGCCTACAAACCTACCCCAATTAGCTTGATTTTCAGCTCCAAGGGTGACAACCCCCCATGCGCTATCATAACTTTGAAGCATGAAGTTTCCTCCAGATGAGGAATCTAAAAACCTTTTGATATCATCGTCCACACCCCTATATAAGATTTTAATAAGTTGATTCTTAGGGATTCCATGATGTGGACACTTGCATAGAAGCTCTTTATATCTTTCCCATGCTTCAACAAGGGTTTCTCCAGGGGCTTGAGTGAACATTGTTATTCGACCCCTAATTTCATAGGTGAGAGAAGAAGGGTAGAATTTTTCCAGAAAAACATTTTGTAGTTGTTCCCAAGTTGTGATGGGTTTGCTTTGCAGAGAGTTATACCAACTCAAAGCTCTATCAGTAAGCGAATACCTGAAGAGACATAGTCGAATGGCATTGTCTGTGACTCCATTTTGTTTTGTCATTGCACATAGATCGATGAACCTGAGAAGATGTTCTTGGCTATCTTCTCCTTGTTTACCATAGAATGGGTTGTTTTGAAGCAGGGTGATCCAATGTGCTCGTATCTCAAAATTTGGACCATGGATGGGAGGAGGTTGAACTGGGTGATGAACATCGACATCTTTAGGGATTGAGAACTCCCTAAGATCCTTTTATAGTTCTACTGCTTGTGCTGCTGCTTGTGTTGCTAGGATTTCTTCTTGAACAGCAGCTCTGGCTTCTTGCATGAACCTTTCTCTCTGTGCATTGACGGCTTGAGCCACCCTTCGGGCTATTTCCTCTTCTTGAGCCATTCTTGCTTGGTTCTCTCTGTTTTGACGATGAAAGGTTCTGTCTATCTCTAGATCAAAGCTGGCGGTGAGTCTGGCACTGTTCAAACGGTGCATACACTAGTCTTTGGTGGTTCCTAAAATTGAAAAGATCTGAAGTAAGATTGATGGAGTAGAGTGGAATTCAAGTAGATGATCGATTGTATCAAAAAGAAAAACAAAAATCCTAGATTAGCCTTAAAAGAACTAGATTTGACTAACTGATTCCGTTGTCCCCAGCAACGACGCCAAAATTTGACGTGGAATATTATCGCACTAACAAATTCACTTGGGGTTGAGATCCCTGAGCTTTTACCAAAACCAATGTGCAATAATACCACTCACAAGAAGACGAGTCTTATCACAGTATAGTTGAGGATCAAATCCAAAGAGACAACATTTTAAAGAATCTTTGTCAGTCGAATCTAGCTGAAGTAAAACTAATATTTAGAACGATTGGTTGATTTGAGGTTAATTAGACTAAATGTAAGAAAGTAAAATAGCAGAATTAAAGTTTGATCTAGATTGATGATATGGAATCACTGGGATGGTACTGGGTTTCACCACCACTACACATGCAAACACATCCAAACATCGAACATCCTGGCAAGATATAACTAAACAAATAGAGCTGCTGCAAAACCCCCCATACGGGCGTTAGGTTTGTGTAAGCATCACCTTAGGTATCAAATGTCTGGTTACCATCCAGATCACATACTTACGACTATCAAGGAGTCAACCACACTAATCGACAAGCAAGCAGGTGATTAATCTACAGGAAAACATCGACGATTAACCAGGACGATACAAAATCTAACTAAGGTTGTGGACCCCCTATACATTTGTTAGGCACACAAAAGTGTCACCGTAGGTTAGATGGCTCGTCCCCTCACAGATCATACACTTACGACCTCAAGAAATCCCATTCTATTTCTAGTTTGGGAGTCAACCTCATTAATCGACATTCTACCCAACATATAGAAGTTCTCACAACATAGGGAAAAAACAAGATGAAAACTTACAGGTAAACAACTACAAACATTATCGATTAACAACAAAATGAAAAGTTATATACATTGCCATGGAATGTTTAACAAAGGAACATGCTTGCATGGGCGGTGGGGTTAGCCCCTGCACCCCAGCAAAAAGGAACTACTCACTCATGATGTGAGAAACAAGAAGAATAAGAGAGAGGGACGATTCTACCATGAGCATGATGTAGAAGGTAGTCGCAGCTCAGTGAAGGTGATGTGGTCTTCTACATCATGTCAGAGTAGATCTGGACGAGGAACGAGGGACGCCAAGACAAACTAGGCAGTCTTTCTGACTCCTCCTTCCTTCTCTTCTCGGTCTCTTTGCTCGTAGCAGGATGAGCAGGTGGAATGACACTAGCATGGACAATGGATCTGATTAGACCTGTGTTCAGGCAGCCTGTCGGCGTCCCTAGATCTGATGCCCCAAATGAGGACCCTACTGATCCTATTTATAGGCTCGAGTCTGGTCCTCACATTTTTGGTGTGAGTCCCCCATACGGTCTGGTCCAAACGATTTGGTCACTTTTTGCCCAAACAGTTTAGTATATATGCTTCCATATGGTTTTGTGCTTTTCTCTCCAAACGGTTTGGAATAATGACCATACGGTCTTGTATTTATAATCCAAATGGTCTTAGATATGGATCCATATAGTCTTCAGTCCTATGCTATCCAACCGATCTTGAGCTGATCGTCCAAACAATTTGGATTTGATTAAGGGTTCACGTCCAAACGGTCTGCTGCTCAGACTATCCTCAAACAGTTTTGGAGGATCTACTAAGTCCATACGATCTTGTGTTAATATCTCCAAACAATCATCACGACCCTAGAGTTCTCTGCTCCAAATGAACTCGAAGATCGATCACGCCAAATGGTTTTTCTTCTTTCTCTAAACGGTATGCATTCCTACCTCCAAATGATCTTGTGTCCTAGGCTTACAAGTGGTCGGATGCCATCGTTCTTGGCAGAGTGTGTCGCCAACCTATTTTCTACTGATTGCATCTTACGTCCAAATGATCTTCACATATGATTGGTCCCGAACTTTGATAAGTCTTGATCATTCATGTCAAACGGTCTTGGTGGCTTGTGGCAGGTGCTGGCCAACCGATCCTGTAGCCTCGAGGACTGTTTGTAGATTTGTGGTTTGGTGGTATCGACGAGGTTGCATGTTGGCGGTGCTGGCTTTGCTGTGGAGGGTGGTCGGAGACATGTAGTGGCGCGGGAGTGTTGCAGCAGATGAGTTAGGGTTTTGGTAGGAGGTAGAAGAAGGTTATGGCGGTGGTAGGAAGTGAGAAGCAGAAGAAGGTGGAACACGGGTGGATGGAGGTGTGATGGAGCTAGGGTTTGTAGATCGGGAACCAAGGACGAAAAAGAAGGGAAACATGTGCCATTGTTGTTGAGTTGCCCAAACGGTCTCGATGAGTTGTTCTCCAAATGGTTTGATACCCAATCAGTCTTGCATTGATGAGTCCATTTGGAGAAGAGTGAAGTCCAAACAGTCTTGGGGTAGAGGTCACCCATACGGTTTTGAAACCATATGGATGAGACCGTTTGGTGAGACCGTATGGATGCGACCGTTTGGTGAGACCCTTTGGTCAAAACTCATTGGTCAAACCAAGTATGAGTGAAGGTAGATCTGGGGCAGAGAAGGGTAGCCCTCACTTATTAGGGTTTGGTTAGGATGGTGATTGGTTGAAATGGTGGTGATAATTGTGGATTAGGATTGAATGAAGGTGGGTGACATCTAATGGTTGAACCTCATAATGACCTGCATAAAATCAACATAAACTCAGTTAAAACCTTGATAATTGAACCAATTAAGTAATATTGCACATTTTGATATTTAGTGACTGAACTTGGGTGCATTGAGTCGAATTTGACCCAAGACGGCAAATGAATTTCATGATGAATATGCGTTCATCAAAGGGATGGCCACTGAGCATCCCCTTGGTGTTGTGGGAGTAGGACGCCTCCATCACACCTACTCCACGACCCCTCGTTGCTCTAGGGTTCGAACTACCCTCTTCACTAGGGTTTGCATGCAAAGAAGAAGGAGAAGAGATAGAGTGATATGTGGAACTCTCTTGAACTCGAACCAAAGGTTCTACCCCTTATATAAGGGAGGGTATCAAGGCCCTAAGATGTTCATCTATGATGTAACAAGTCCATCTCCCAAAAGGAAACCTATTCCTTCATTGAGAAGCAATCATCTCTCTCTTAATTATCTTCTTAATAAACCATATTCATTGAATATTTAGGAATTCGAAAATCATCTCTCTTATTCTCTTTATGCTTGACTTTTAATCCATTGGCATGAAATTCTACTTTCTTAAAGAAAATAATATCTCTTTTTGATAATATCAAAAATTCATTAATTATGTAGCACATTATTATCATATTTTGTATTATTTGCATTTTCTCTTTCTTCTTCTTTATTGGGACTCCTTGGACCCCAAGAAATACTAATATTTCATAATTCCTTTTTAAGGATACTTATTGTCCTTCTAGATGCATCTACATCCATTATTTCTCATTATCTTATTTCTTTATTAAAAGATTTCTTTTCAAGGATTTCTCTTTATCCTTTATTCCCGTTTTCCTCTTTTCCTATTTCTTCTATATGAAATCACATATAAACGAAATTTACTTAATTGTGGCCATTAATTCCACTTTCTAGAGGTTTTTATGTATTTCTCATAACTACTTTGCTTAATATTCATTATCTTGTATCTTTTCCTTTTATTTGGACTTTTCTTCATTTCTTCTCTTTTATATCCATTATTGGATTAATCTAATAATAGAAATTATGAAATTCCTATCCAAAGGGATATTTGCAAAGAAATCCATCTTTTGAAGCAAAGAATACAACCTTTTCAATTAAGTCCATATTCAAAAAATCTTTACAATTCAATTATGAAAACATATGCAAAATTGTGGTTGTAACATCCTTCCCCTCTTATAGGAATTTTTCCCTCAAACATTCAAACAAACAGGATAAGACTTCCTCATGTCTATCATGGCTCCCATGTGGTTTTACCCTCTCCATGGTGCCTCCCAAGAACCTTCATCATCTCATATTATTGCATCTGAGTTCTTTCTTACCTTGGTACCTTGTACCCTCATTGGTGACTCAGGACATTTCAGCTTCTGTCAAAGCTAACTAGGTTCATGGTTCCGCACATGGCTTGGGTACCTCACATAGTGCTCTAGATCGGACTCGTGGAACACATCATGTTATCCTGAGGGGTAAGACTAAACATAACCATCTCCACTAATCCATCTCAAAAGGACCCATATATCAGGGACTCATCTTTCTCATCTATAGCTTAGAGGGGTCAGATTTTCATATCACATATTCTCCCACAGTGAACTGCATGTCAGTCTGCTTTGCATCAGCTCACGACTCATGTCACCCCTGGGCTTCCTCAGCCATCGCATGATCAAAGTGACTTCATATGCACACACTGTGGTCCTTTTCTGACCTTCAAGAGGTCCCTTCACCAACATCATCTTAATGAAATGGTGACCGACATAGCCTTCCTTATAGAGATTCTTTACATCTTGATACTAGCTATGGTGGTTATCATCACATCTCTCATAGGGAAAGAACTGCCCCCCATGTATCACCCTGAATGAACACACATGCTCTCATCAGACCCTCTTGTCTGGATCATACTAACCATTAGTTAGGGGTGATAAGATGTACTCACATCGAGTTCTTCATGTATCTACTTCCACCTTATGGAAGTGAATCTTTAGGTCATATTCAAGAACTTTTGAACTTGCATCCTGGTGTAGTTGAACCATCTCTCTTACTTGTAGTTCAACTGGATCTGTCCCTTGACAATACTCCCTCTTTTCTTAGATTATGTCATCTAGGTAATGCGATCTACCATAACCCATATTGCATCTTGACCTTCCTTGGTCCAGGGGAGACTTACCATGACATCTATAGTGATGAACTCCCATTCCCTCTCAGGGACTTGTTATCCTTTGTATCACTTACTGGGTTACTGGTGTTCGTCCTTCACCTCCTGACATGCATGGCGACAAACCACATGCAACTTCCTCTTAGGCATCCAAAGTACTACTAAAACTTACCATCTTAGTAGTATCATGGTGTATAGTGACTTAAAATCATGATCTCTTGTATGTCATGATTCCTCAAGATTGATTCCTCAGAAACCCTAAACCACTCTAGTCGGGATTTCATCACCTTCTTTTCCAGAGAAGTGCATCTAAGGTTCTACAACCATCCTTTTATCGCATCAAGGCCTAGTCTGGCTAACCAAACAACCACTAACTTGATCAACATATCTCGTTACATCTGGGTGTTAGACAAACATATCTCCTTTTTCAAACTTAGGGCTAACCTAACAACCTCTTCTAGCCTCTAGCTAAACTAGGCAGCTGCATCTCAATAAGAGCATCCATTACCACCACACATCTTTATGTATAAGGTAATGTTGAAGACATACACCTCCATGTATTCCACTTATTATCTCATCTCAAACTCTATGTCTATCTTTATCAAGAAAACTCTGAGCTCATCCTCTTAGTTTTCAAACTCAACCTTGCATAGTTCATAAGTTCCACATAGCTCATGATAAAAACATCCTTATAAGATGACTACCTTAGTTCTCTTGGTGTTTGTACAACATCCACACATCTTACACTCCACAAGGGTATGTTATTATCTCCATCCTCATGCATCATAGCAACATTTCCACTCACATTATCTTTATCCTTGGTGTACACCATGCGTACTGTTCTATCTCTCACTCACATAATAAGAGGAAAAAAGCATTTGGCGGCCATCCAAACACAAATTTCTTCCTGTTCCAAGAGTAGAGATGGTACATCCCACATTTCCAGTACACCTTCCAATCTAAGTTGAAATGCGCAACATATGTCTCTACATCACGATCATCTTGATATCAAAGTTACTTCCATGGATAACTGGTCTCGAACCCACTTGGGTCATCACACCATCCTTGTTCATCTCCTCTAGGTCTATAGGGTGCCGACACTTTTGGGGTCATCCCTCTTCCCTTATGCATTTAGAGAGTTCCCTCCTCATCTTCCCTTTGGGTTCCATGAGTTCATGAAGGTGATCAATCTCCTAACCCATGGCCCTCAGACAATGATAGCTGTTACCTCCCGACCCTATGGTCATGTGCAACTCGGGAATTAGGCAACTCCTACTTCCATCGATCTTATCCCTACTTGAACCTAGGATAGAATTAGGATTCTAACATAGTACATATCCAACTTGAAACCTTACCCAAGTCTCCATCATCTCTCTCAACATTCGTGGTCTGACTTACGTCCTTTCATAGGGGTCACAATGATCGATCTACCTCGGTCAGGCCCCTTACCAGTTACCTCTGTGGTAAGACATCCACATGCACTCAGAGATGATCATCTACGAGTCTATAGGTTCACTCTTATACTATGTACTCTCCACTTAGATTCTCAAGATTCTATGAGACCTATTAGGGTTTCCTCAAACCCAACAAAAAGATGGTATACACCCTACAAAAGGGTCCCTCTCCCAGGATGGGAGGAAACTACATCTTGATAACAAAGGTCACAACGTCCTTATGTCTAGGGTTTACCTTCACATGAGCATGCTTAACCCTATCAAGCTACTAAGGCTCGTAGCTAACCAAAGACCACCTACTAAACCATGCTAGGTCTCCCTGATAAGTCATACTTATTCTCATTCCTCAACATTGGACCAAGATCATACCTTCCCATGTCACCAACTTATAGGTGAGGGGTTCATCAAACATACACCTTAACCAAGGGGTTTCCTTTTCATCCAAACATGAGGGGTGCCATGCTCAAATCTATGGAAACTCAAATCTCATCATGAGCATCAGATACACCCAACACTACTACTTCCCCTCTTAGGTCTAGGAACCCTAGGTTCACCTTTATGATGTCCAACTGCATGCTCAATCTTTTAACCACAAACCAAGCATGTACAAGTATAGAGTGCCCATCCTATTATCATTCCACTTGAACAACACCTCTGAGCGGAGTCCTACTCAAGGACAACCAACTAGGTATATAGCCTCACAACTTGTTACTAAACCTCTTCATCGTCTAAGGAACTCTTCTTCCTAACCCTAAAAGGGTAAACACCTATACCATAGACACATAGGTATCGGTAGCCTTATCTTCTCTCTAGGGTTTGGTTCCTCTAAAGGCAACCAAGATACCATAAGCCCCCAGGGATCATGCACTTAGGTTGCATCATCCTCCACTCCTCAGGGTTCCTCCTAACCCAGAGTCTAAACTTCCAACCTTCTTTCTTGGGTCCTGCTCTCTCTCTCTAGAGTTAACCCTACAAACAACCTTACTACTAAGGGTTCTCTCACCAAGGTGGATCAAGCTCACAAGAATACACCTACATGGGTGAAACCCATGTTCAAAGCTATGTTTGCTCAAGATTATCCATAACTCTTTATGATTATCTCATAAGCTATCCAACATACTCTCTTGGCCAGGGTTTTAGCCTATTGTCAGCCCTACTGATGTACTTTGGGTGCAACTTTTCCATGCTCATATATGCTCATAGGGTTTCTATATGGTCATCACTAACCTCATCAATGTAGGAGTAATCCTTCACCCTAACATGCATGACCCTTCCCAGGGTTGGGTCGCCAAAGGTACTAGGTCAACCAACCTCACATGGCTCATATTGTCATGGGCATCCAAAACCAAAAGCATGTCAACCCACACACATGGTCTACCATGAAATCTAGCTCATCGTGTCATCTCTCTCTCTAACCTTCACTTAGGGTTAGGGTTAGCATCATCCTTAAAGGATGTGCCAGGTCTCTACCTTTAATGGAGATCTCTGCCTCCAAGACCAACTCTCTACTCATCCTCCTGACCAGAGGGTCTAACCTCAGGTCTCCCCTGAGGGCATGACAACACATGTAATACGACCTAAGCATGCAACTATTCTTTTGTTTACGCTTAAACTATTAAGCTTATGTCCATGACATATTATTTACATGCTTTTTATTAATTTTGGTGGAGGATTCCTTAGCCTTATCATGCATACCCTATCCTCAAGAGGGTGAGGAAGAGAGAGAAAACCCTAAACCTTATAATCTTAAAAGAGTTAGGGTTGAGAAGGGATGAAAAATAGGTGAGAGAGTCCTAAAGGTATCTTATTTCGAGTTTGATCCTAAGACATTGGCCAGACAGTCACACAGATCTGGGAGTCCTTGTATTCTGACTAGCAGTGCAGAGGAAAATATTGCCAGCCCCGAACGTGATCCTTTTCTAGACACCTTTGTCTTTCAAAAAATCCTCTAATAACTCCCTTGGGTTCTACACAGTTGTAAAATTTAATAATTATTAAGGAATAAATGAGGAGCCAATGCTATGATACCAAATGTAACAACCCCGCCTCCCAATAACCCCCAATTAAGAGAGACCAAGAGGTTAGAACCGTTATCCCAATTAATAGGATCAAAGGTTTGACAAATAATTAGTTATAATTATTGAATTCTACCATGACTATACTGAAAGCTGGTATAAAATAAAACTTTTCATACCTTTTAAAACCTTTGAATATCTACTACTATCCACAACTTGAATCTAATCTATGTAATCCTCCTCACACTTTATTTCTTATTTTCACAATGTGTCACTTTACTATTTTTTCTTTTCAGGGTTGTACCTAAAACACCGACAAACAAAATGTCAGTTAGCATAAATGAATGTCGGTATGTGGGGACAACCAAAATTTCACAAATATGACTAACAATATAAATATCACAATCATATTAATTAATAAGCCAATTTACACTTTCAATGTGACATTCTCCACTACTTTTTCCCTAACCCTAGAATACCCTCTTTAGGGTTTCTCTTTTGCCATTGACTTAAGGCCACCTTCTCAATCCTGAGCTTGGTGCCTGGGGTTACCTCTCATGGTGCCCATTAGTCATGCAACAAAGACCACCTTCTCAACCCTGAGCTTGGTGTCTGGGGTTACCACTCATGGTACCCATGGGTTTTCCCTTCTGGGCTTGACCTTTTTGCATCATCCATCAGGGTGGCATGTAGGTGTGAGAATACACACTTATATTATAATTGTGATAATCATAGCCACTCTATAGTTGCATGAAATAAAAGTCATCCAAGTAGTTTTTTTAGGCAATTGATAAAACATCTGAGAATCGCCATGAAACTAAAGAAATTAACCATAAGCGTAACCACATACCTGATCCAGAGTAACTTTGATGTCCAAGCATTAATATTCAAGACAATCAAACAAAAAATCAACAATATCCTAAAATTAATGCAATACATCCAAGTGTTATAGTTTATCCAAAACATTCTCAAGATAGACTTGGATTCCACCTTAGGCTTTCTAGGCCACCGTTATGGTTTTATTAGGGTTTTAGCCTCCATAATGCCTTTATCATGGTTCATGTTGTTTTAGTTTGCAACCCCTAATTTCATCATCATAAGAAAAGTTAAAAGTCAACTAAGTCTATTATTCCCCTTGTACACTAAAATTACCATCTTTATCCTCTTAAATTGTTTCAAGATCATTAGACTCAATTATCACCTTTAGTTTCTTTCAAATTGACAACTCATATTTCATTATGATCTAATCCACATATGAACTCCATTTATCACTAATATTACATTATTCCACTAGAAAACCCTAGTTACCAAATTAAGGGTATTTATCTACAATTAGGACCTTTTATACTCAAAATAGCTTAGAACCATCAAATCTCAGCTTTATACATGAATTTGACCAATTGAAACCATTAAGAAACATAATTACTAACATTAGGGTTTCAAGGCCCATTAAAGCTTATTTATGCACATGAAACCCTAAATTAAGGTTTCTAAATGCTTTATCATTCATAATTGGTGTAAAACCCTAAACCATGCACTAATTCATCTAGATCAGGTTCAAGTTCATCATTTAATGTTTCAACAGGTTACTATTATTTAATTTCAAAAATTAAGCTTCATGAACTTAACAATTAATTTCAATTAGGGTTTCTAACATAATTTCAAAGAACTTTTAATCAAATTAATGTACTTTTGCAAATAGATACGAAATCAGGCTTTAAATGTATTTTTATTGGATTCTACGCGTTCTCTTGATAAATATTCATGTTTTGCATGTTCCCATCGGAGCTACCAATAAAAAGATATGAATTTTACAAAATTTACTTACTTGGACCAATGGGAAGTTGACACGTCCGCAATCCCCATGCAACACTTCGCCCAGCCGAGAACATAACCAAGTTACACTATTTACCTCGCGTAAGTTGTTGGTTCTTCAACCCGTGGAGGGGCAAAACGGTCCAAAGCCACCCGACCTCCTTCCTCCTCTCGTAACCCTAGCGCTGCCGACCACAACAACTTGGGGGAGGGTCTCCTCCTTCCTTCCTTGGATCCTAGGGCACCCACGATGGCCCCATTACTTCAACCACCCTCCACCGCACCTGCAGAGGCCCCCAGCTTCGGCCGAGGTGGCCGAAGTCAGACTCGCCAGCTTACAACCTGCGGCCGACCATGCAGCCCTGTTGCTGCTACTATGCAAGGATTAGGATGAAGGGATGGCCACCGAGCATCCCCTTGGTGTTGTGGGAGTAGCACACCTCTTCCATGGCCCCTCATTGCTCCAGGGTTCGTACTACCCTCTTCTCTAAGGTTTGCATGCAAAGAAGAAGGAGAAGAGAGAGAGGGATACATGGTACTCTCTTGAACTCAAACCAAATGTTCTACCCCTTATATAGGGGAGGGTATCAGCGCCCTAAGATGTTCATCCAGGAGGAAACAAGTCCATCTCCCAAAAGGAAACCTATTCCTTCATTGAGAAGCAATCTTCTCTCTATTAATTATCTTCTTAATAAACCATATTCATTGGATATTTAGGAATTCGAAAATCATCTCTATTATTCTCTTTATGCTTGACTTTTAATCCATTGGCATGAAATTCTACTTTCTTAAAGCAAATAATATCTCTTTTTGATAATATCAAAAAGTCATTAATTATGTAGTACATTATTCTCATATTTTGTATTATTTGCATTTTCTCTTTCTTCTTCTTTATTGGGATCCTTGGACCCAAAGAAATACTAATATTGCAAAATTACTTTTTAAGGATACTTATTATCCTTCTAGATGCATCTACATCCATTATTGCTCATTATCTTACTTTTTTTTTATTAAAAGATTTCTTTTTAAGGATTTCTCTTTATCCTTTATTCCCTTTTTCCTCTTTTCCTATTTCTTCTATAATAAATCACATAGAAACGAAATTTACTTAATTGTGGCCATTAATTCCACTTTCTAGGGGTTTCTATGTATTTCTCATAATTACTTTGCTTAATATTCATTATCTTGTATCTTTTCCGTTTATTTGGACTTTTCTTCTTTTCTTCTCTTTTATATCCATTATTGGATTAATCTAATAATAGAAATTACGAAATTCCTATCCAAAGGGATATTTGCAAAGAAATCCATCTTTTGAAGAAAATCACACAACCTTTTCAATTAAGTGCATATTCACAAAATCTTTACAATTCAATTATGAAAACATATGCAAAATTGCGGTTGTAACAACTTACTTGTTGACAATGGATGGCTTGTTTTAAATGAACAGTCGATGGTGGGTTTTACCCTACTCTCAGTGGAACTTTTTGTGTTATCAATCAAGGGATTTCTAGGGTTAGATGGTGAATCTTTATAGAGCACAAATCAAGGACTTCATAGGTGGTTTATCCAAGGTGTTTACTTATGTAAACAACCAATGGTCTTACCTTTTAAACATCCAATGGTTATGGGTGACATTGTGGTATGGTGATAGGGGTTGAATGATGATGGAACAAATGGAGGGTTACCCTTAATAAGGTAGTCTTACCTATTCACTCGTATGAATAGAAGGGATGATAATCATATTGTATTGATATGTAGCCCTAATGAGGTATAGCTTGTTATACCTAGCTTTAATATAACTAAATGATGGTAATTGGGTATGAATAGTCCTTGAATGACTAATACAATCATGAAGTACTATGTTAATGTTGTTGAAACCCTAGTATGCTATAACCTGATGGTTACACCTTGATTTATGTGTGGGTTCATACTTGAGATTAGTATGGAATGTTATGGTGATGGTTCTCCTAATACATCCATGATCCAATGGGGATGCCATGAGTTAGGGTTTGGGTATAAGTGATGATTAGTAACATTGATATAATTTATCATGTTGAACTTACTCTAATGCAAATAGATAAAGATGAATATTCATGTTTAACATTCTTATATGATAGAATGATGGTGGAATAATCTCCTTAACATGGTCATAACCTTAATGTGTTAATTGGTGGTTATCATAGCCACATAGTTGATACTTTCTTATGCTAAACATGTGCATTATGAATATGATGAGGGTTAATCATATCTAGATTCCTTGCATGTTGATGTAATAAAGGAATATTCTTAAGGTTAATATAACCCTGCTATGATTGCTTATGAATATCTCCTAGTACATTAATGCAATATTGTGTTGATCCGATCTATTACATATAAGTGATGTTGTTGAGCCTTGTTATAAGGCATGCAAAGATAGTGATGATCTTGTAGGGAATAATATGATGGTCTTATTGACCTTTGGGCATTGTTGAGCCCTGAATGAGGTGTAATCCTCTTGTGTTGATAAGAGTTGATACCTGATGTAGGGTTTTTTAGTCACATTTATAGGCTAATTTTGTACTTGTTTTATGTGTTCGTTTGTCATCTTGGTGACTATAATGGCATGATTAAATTCTTTTATCCTATAAGCATTGTATGCATCAAATTTATCTTATTTTATCCTATTCTGAATGAATTACTAAACTCCATGGATTGACTTGTGTTTTTCTCTCTATTTCAGGTACTTTATATTCCAGGTCGATACCATTGACAGGTCCGTCGATACTATCGACGAGGCAACAACAACCAAGGAAGAGGAAAAACATCCAGGTTGATCCCAGTTTTTAGCAATGGAAGTGCATCCTAAGGTGTCGATACTATTGACACCGTCGGATCAGGATTACGGCCAAAATTGCCACGATCGAGAAACCACAATATTTTGGCGGTCGTAAGTCATACCTATACCTAAGAAAAGATGGCCCTGACAGAAGGATCATGTTGCACTCAACCACACATGTCTGGAAGGAAGGAGAGCAAGGAACGGATCCCAAAGCTACACTTCAGATGATTCCAGAGCCACAGACAGACGATTCTACCGCTGGAAGGCTACCGAATGTGCATCCCGCATCAAGGACCATCCAAATCTTCTCCATTTTAGGGGTTATATCATATTCTCATTTGTCACACCATGTTTTCCTCTTTCTTCTCCTTGTGTATCATTGAGATGAACATGTGGGGCTAATCCCCATTATCCTTAGGATCGGGAGCAGCCCGGGGAATCACTGTATGACAATTTTACATTAATTATCATAATTTGTCTCAATCTCCCTGATATGTTATCATGTTTCTATCACAATTTACTATGCTTGATCACCATAGTTAATTTCTAATACTCCTAATTGCTCTTGACAGAGGATTAGTGGTTGAAAAGGAATGATTAACACATTAACCAATAAATTCCTTAGACAAGGTAATGTACGGTTAATGGTGGATACCCAGAGAATTCATTAAAGCACTTAGATTTAGGGTATAAGTTACTACTGACATGGAACTGACCTAGAACTAGGTAGTGAATTGTATTGTGGAAGTAAGCAATTCTGACTACATGCCATAATTAGGGAAAAGGCACACATTATGCTAGTTGTTTAGAATTGCATGCAGCAAGACCTTGCGGTGAAACCATAACCCTAATTCCCATTCCATTTGATTAAACTTAACATTTAATCATCGCTCATTTTTGTTTTCACCTACTCTTCTGGCATAGGAGTCTCCTTAGAAATTTGAGATGTGGGCACGACAGTGGTGGAATCTTGGAGTGATTTGAATGGCATCCCACATCCTCCTAGCAATCCATGCAAAATGCAAGGGTATGGAACTTTGGGTTTGTCCTCCTAGTCTATACACATAATACTCCGCTCATGTATCTCCTCAACAGGAAGCTCTAGCCCTTTTTTGATTGACATGTATTTAATCTGCTGATGTGGTTGAATGGGCTCTGCATTCCCAACTGGTTTTTGTTGAGTGATTTACTTAATGGCAGCCACCTCAGTTGCAATTTGGGTTATAGTCATCTCTAGCGTCCTTAGTTTTGCACCATGGCTCTGTAGAGTCTGCCTGAACTGATTCATAAACTCTCCTTGCGACTTAAGTTGCTTTTCGAATGTGCTCATCAATTCTTGGTTTTGCTTCACCACCTGGATGAGCAATTCATTGTTATTTTACTCTAGGCTAGGCTGTGGCTTCTGGTCCAGATCCTACAAAAAGTTGTTTGGATCCTTCCAAGAAAATTTCTTATCCTTCCTCCACGAATAATCATTGTTCCCATAGCCTTATTGGCATATGAACTTTGCCTATGCTATATTATTAGACCCATCATCATCTTTTGCTAGAAGTCTCTTCTCTATCAAGTCCATCTTCTCATTTAATTCTTTAATGGCCTTGGTATCCCCTAAAACTTTGACCTATTCTGGTGTATCTCTTTCACCCCAAGATTGCTTCTTAGCCATATTCTTTAAAATCTCTCGACACTTGGAACCTTTGTTGTTTAGAAAGAAACCTGTTCCAATTGAGTCTAGATTACTTCTATCATGTTCATTAAGAGCAAAATAAAAGATCTTTGCTTGGGGTTTCTAAATCCAGCCCATGATGTGGGCATCTTCACAACATGATGTTGAAACATTCCCAAGTCTCCGAGTATGTCTCACAAGCTTTCTGTTTGAAGTTGTGGATCTTCCTTACGAGATCATTCGTCTTTTCGGGAAGAAAATACCTCTCAAAGAACACTTCAATCATCATGTCCCATGATTCAACATATTTATCATCCAGATTGTAGAGACACTCCCTTGCATTTCTTGCTAGAGATGATGGAAATCATTTCAGATAAATGGCTTCCTGTGGAAACCTATCCACTTTCACCATGTCACAGTTCTCCACAAACGGGCTGATGTGGGCCACTGGGTCCTCATTTTTGAGTCCATGGAACGTCTGCAACTTGACCAACTGAATAAGCCCTGGGATAATCTTGTAGATGGGTATGTTGATAGCTTGTTTCTTGATTGGCCCCTTCAGTACAGAAAAAGAAGAAGCCTTAATCTTCTCCCAAATGGTCTGTTCCTCAGCCATTGTGAAAGCCTCGAGTTCCTACTTAATTTCCTCAAGTGGCATATTTATCAGTTCATCTTCTTCACCCGATGGTGGAATCTCAGGTGTCGATTGTGCGTAGTCCATACTACACATCTTCACCACGCACTAGTTCCTGAAATCTGAATAATCAAGTAAGTACAATGCTGGAACGAACAAAGAATATGAAAGATAGACAATTAAGCTTAAAAATGAAAATTGAAATAAAAAGTGGCCTAGAGTGGCCGCTTGCAACACTCGTAGTGTTGAAATTTTCCATTTCCCCGACAACGACGACAAAAACTTGACATGCTTGAGTTGTGCGTTAAACACAAGTGCACATATCGAAGTAATATAGGCCTTGTGAGGCCTGAGTCAAACTCAGGGAAATGTAAATTCTAGTAGACTACTACTAACTGGTCATGATCAACTAGACCGATTGGAAAAGATGATTGTTGGTTTTGAAACAAAATAAAAATAAAGCTTTACTTTGTAGTGGAGCAACCACTACCAATAAGGAGAATCAGCCACAAGTCATGCCATCCATGGATGATGTTCCAAATCCTATGTTAGAATGTGGCGTTGAAGCAAGCTTATGGGAGGAGACCCCTAAAGTTTCATATATTCCGCTGCACAAGCACATAAAGGAGCCAAGTGTGCCATTCCCAGATAGTCTGAAGCCGAGGAAAGGGCAAAGGCACTTCAAGAAATTTCTTGAGATCTTCTGGAAGCTCCACATTAACATTCCATTGGTTGAGGCTATAGAACAAATTCCTTCATATGGAAGATTTATGAAAGACATCATCAACAGGAAACGTCGGATCAAAGATACAGATGTTGTGTGTGTTGATGAAACAGTGAGTTCTATAATCCAAGGAAGGCTTCCAAAGAAGAGGAAAGATCCAGGATGTTTTTACATCCCATGTTCCATAGGTGGCCAACATTTTCCACAAGCACAATGTGACTCAGGAGAAGGTATTAATCTTATGCCACTTGCCACTTTTCAAAAGTTGGGATTAAAGAAGCCAACACAAACTTCCATGACAATTGAGTTGGCGAATGGATCCATTATGAAGCCACAAGGTATATGCGAGGATGTGCTAGTCAAAGTTGACAAATTCATCTTCCCTGTTGACTTTATAGTCATGGACATGCATGAATTGGAAGGATGTGAGATGTTATTAGGAAGGTCATTCCAAGATACGACTGATGTAATCACTGCCATTGGGCGAGGGTATTTGACACTTGGGATTGGTGATGATATAGTTGAATTCAAATTGCCAAATGAATCATTAGAGACATCCCTTGACCACCCAGGTTAAAGGTATCCTTATGTCTCGCCTAAGACGTTAAAGAAGGGCACTTGTGGGGAGGCAACCCAAGCTTGGTAGAGTGCATGTTTAATTGCTTTATTTTTCATTTTCCTATGTAGTTTGCATTAATTTTGTACTTAGTTTATAAAAATGATACCCTGACGTGTTTGTTGAGTGTGCAAGATTGGAATGATGTCGATACCATCAACATATGTGTCGCTGGTATCGAGTTTGGAACAGTGAAGAAGATATAGAAATTTCACTCCGTCGATACTATCGACGACCTTGTCGATAGTAACGACAATGGAATAGAGCAAAAGAGGATTGGGACTAGAGCAGCTCGATAGCATCGACCACATCGTCGATGGTCGCGAGATGTCTGGAGATTTTTAGAAAATTTTGTCTCTGTAATGTTGATACCATCGACACTCCGTTGATGGTATCGACGGATCGAAAGTAGCATGGGCCACAATTATAAAAGGAGGACAAAATTTTCCCATCAAATTCCAGGGGCAGCATCCTACTTGGGACCCAACCCGTACTCCCCACACCCACCACCAGAGCAGTAGAGGGGTATCACTGTTCCACCTCTTAAGTCCGTATTTTGACTATGAGGCCATAGTCGAGTTCAAGCTTGGGGGGGTGCTGGAACAACATCTATCTAGTTTTTCTTTATTTTATTTCATCTTTTGTTTGTCGTTGCAATTTTTATCCTTCTTTATCTTAGTTTTCTTAATTGCTAGATTTATTGTTTTCTAGGATCCACTATCTATCTATTGTAATCAGTGGAGTCTAATGTAATTGCCTGTCATTTCGATGGTTTCACCTGAGGGTTTGTGAGAGAATGAATTTTAATGAAAAATCTTTAAGAAATTGTAAGCTTGTCTTGCGAGAACTTGAGGACATCACTTATGAAACTCATTGGGTAGGTCAACTTTAAAACATATGGATATGATTGAATATCCTTATGGTTCATGTTTAGAGGATTGATATGGATGTTGAGCCTAAACTGACCAAACGTTAATGAGACTTTAATTTGAAGTGAGAGAGAGAAATCCCTTGATTAATGGGTACACAAGTCAGTAAGGAGGGACATATAATTCTTTCAGAAGGTTCTGTCAATTAGTCTTGTGATCGGATCCACCGCAATTTCATTCATATTCCACCATAAGAATTGGGAGCACATTACTATCTTTCACTTTTGATTGCATTCCATGTAGATAGGTAGTGGATTATAGCTATTGTTACATAGTTTTACATAAGAAAAAAAAAGTAGAGAGAAGTTATACATGCACATTATCCTTAGGTGCATGTCATGGTAGTTGCATAATTGTCATTATGTAGTTGCATTCGTAGTTTTTGAGCATATAGAACATCATGTGTCTTATTTTCTTTTGAAACAATATAGGTGGTGAACTTGTTCCATACTCTCTAAATAGAATGCATCAAATGTACAAGTTATATAAAAAGAAGGAAGCCCAACAAATAATCCCTTGCCATTTATGAAAATGAGGGTTTGAAAAAAATAAAAAAAAAAGAGAAAAGAAAAAAAAACAAGATTGAGAAGTAGGTATGAATAAGAGGGAGAAAGGAACGTGTTCTCACCCTCATATTAGAAGAACAAGCACATGGTGTAGTTTTCTTAGATATTCCACCTCACTTTGAGATGGAATGATAATGCATGCACCATTCCACTAAAAATGTACCATTAGGACATTTTCATCTTCATTCACATCATGATAGGTCATTTTTGTTCTTCACATGATCGAATGTACTGTACCTCCATTTCTTCCACAACCACCTATTCCATCCACCTATTGCTCGAAGTGGTAGGCCACCTATGATTTTGTCCTCATTCATGTACATCAGGAGAGATGCTTCCATTTAGATGGTAGTTAGAGAAAATGAGCAACGTAGATAGGAGATCACAAGATGCACCAAGCCTGAACCTGAGGATTTTATTATATTAACTGCTTTACTTGATATTATTCATGATCTTGGGATGGACATCTTTCATGAATGATTATTGTCGCCTAAAGGGTAGTTATCGTTTCATGGTTGGTAAAGGACAATATGTGTTTTGCAGGTGGGAATCATATTGAGATATCATTTATGTGATTATGTTCTTTAGTTGGCCCTCTCAATTAGATTTTATAGTTTTGTGCTCGAGGACGAGCAAGATTCAAGCTTAGTGGAGTTTGATGCCAGGTTTTTGAGTCACATTTATAGGCTAATTTTGTACTTGTTTTATGCGTTGTTTGTCATCTTGGTGACTATAATGGCATGATTCAATTCCTTTAGCCTATAAGCATTGTATGCATCAAATTTATCTTATTTTATCCTATTCTGAATGAATGACTAAATTCCATGGATTGACTTGTGTTTTTCTCTCTATTTCAGGTACTTTATATTCCAGAACCTATCGATACCATCGACAGGTGCATCGATACTATCAACGAGGCAACAGTAACCAATGCGAAGGAAAAGCATCAAGGTTGATCCCAATTTTTAGCGACGAAAGTGCATCCTAAGGTGTCAATACTATCAACACCCCATCGATGGTATCGACACCGTCAGATCAGGATCGAGCCCAGAATTTCCACGATCAAGCGGCCACGATCTTTTGGCGGTTGTAAGTCATACCTATACCTAATAAAAGATGGCCCTGACAGAAGGATCACGTTGCGCTCAGCCGCACAAGTCCAGAAGGAAGGAGAGTGAGGAACAGAGCCCAGATCTACACTCTGGACAATTCCAGAGCCGCAGATGGATGATTCTATCACCGAAACACTGCAGAATGTGCATCTCACATCGAGGATCATCTGGATCTTCTCTGTTTCAGGGGTTACATCATATTATCATTTGTTACACCATGTTTTCCTCTTTCTTCTCCATGTGTATCGTTGAGATAAACATGCGGGGCTAATCCCCATTATCCTTAGGACTGGGAGTAGCCCGGGGAATCACTGTATGATAATTTTACACTGATTATCATAATTTGTCTCATCTCCCTGATATGTTATCATGTTTTTATCGCAATTTACTATGCTTGATCACCATAGTTAATTTCTAATACTGTTAATTTCTCTTGATGGAGGATTAGTGGTTGAAAAGGCATGATTAACAAATTAACTAATAAATTCCTTAGACAAGGTAATGTACGGTTAAAGGTGGATACCTAGAGAATTCATTAAAGCACTTAGATCTAGGGTATAAGTTACTACTGACGTGGAACTGACCTAGAACTAGGTAGTGAATTGTATTGCAAAAGCAAGAAATTCTGACTATTGGCCATAATCTGGGATAAGGCATGAATTATACTAGTTGTATAGAATTGCATGCAGCGAGACCTTACGATGAAACTATAACCCTAAGGATTCCCATTCCCTTTGATTAAACTTAACATTTAATCATCGCTCGTTTTTGTTTTCTCTTTATTTTATTTTTATTTTGTTTTAAAACCAACAATCTTCATTACCAATTGGTCTAGCTAATCGTGACCAGTTAGTAGTAGTCTACTAGAATTTACATTTCCCCGAGTTCTACTCGGGCCTCACAAGGCCTATATTACTTCGATACGTGCACTTGCATTTAACACACGGCTCAAGCGTGTCAATACCCTATGATATTGTGAAAAGGATTTATATCTTGTGATAGTATGATGACTAGTGTAGCCTCATGATTGGAAAGTGACTAGTACCATGTGATGATGAGATGAGAAATTATGTTTCACACATTTTATATCTTTTGAAGTTGTGATATTTATATGCTTGCTAGAAGTGAATTAGGGTTTGTATGTCCACTTGTTTGATGCATCCTTAATTTACCCAATTGGCATAACTAATCAAGTGAAACACTAATCATCTAGTGCCCTATGCCATAGATCAATCTGAGTGTCAGAACTTGCCAGATGGTGAAATGAGTATTCCTAAGGGAAACTCAGAGCGCATACTGACGAGTATGTGGGGTGCTTATCATCCTGAATTCAAGTGTTTAGGGAGGATGACTGCGATCATACCTAGCGCACAGTTTGAGAATGGTTGCAATCGTGTCTCGGTGATTATATATGTGATGAGATTGGAGGACAACTACAGTTGTACCTCAGATGGTAGGGTATGCGTACCCACCTCCTTTCACTAGTTCCATGACCTGTACCAAGGATGGAGTAGGCTGTTAGCAGCTTGACCTTATGTGTTATTGTGGCAGACCTGTACTGACCGGGGGCAGAGAAGATCTTAGGAGTATGGATCTTCCTAGATCTTGTATGGCACTAATTTCAACTTATTAGTGGTCAGTTGGATTTTGAGTGGTATCCTCAATTTCCTCAGGGCATAATAAAAGATGTAATATAGCCATATAGCATATCTATTTAGGGTTATACACAATGCTTCACATTGGATGATAACCCTTGTTTGTTCTCTTTACATAAACATGATGCTTAGTGCAATTAAGAGATAGTAATTATACTTATGTGGTGGATATGCATAAGATTGTAAATGTGTACATACAGTAGTCATGCTTGTGTTGATATATATACTGCTACTACTGATTATAATTAGGATGCTAGCTATATCATGTTGTTCATTATGTTTAACATGCTAGCCCTGCCTCTATAAATGCCTATACTGCTAATCATGCTTATGCAAATACTCATGCTTATGATATTGATATGTTCAAACTATTAGACATGATAATGTTATTAGATATTCTTATGATGCTAGACTTATTCATGTTAATAGAGATAATATGCTACTAGACTTGCTTATGCTAGTTATGCATATGCTATTGAATCTCTTATACGGTTAATAATGAAAATGATGATAGTCAGCTTGATGATGATAATTGTTATCAACTCCTTTATGTATTTTTTTAATTATCAATGTTGTTGATCCTATTTGTTCTATATGATTAAACTGCTTAAACTATCTCATTACCTAAAATGTTGTAATCAATAAGCATTTTTGGACGTTATATCTCTTGTTGGGACATGGGTCTCACCCTTGTGGTTTGCCACATTTTTTTAGGTAATCGGAAGTGATGAAAACAAACATGTGGCAGCAAAGAGGAGCTATAGTAATGAATCTTTGATAAATTTGATTAGAAGTCTAGTGTGCCCTAGAGTCGTCCTTGTACTCTCAGGTCCGGGCAAGAAAAGTTTGTATATGGAGTTTCAAATAAATAGGACTTTTGTTAGCATATTAATGCTTGTTTGTGTGGCATATACGATTATTGTTCTCCTGTATATATATGTTGTGGCTAAGACGATAGAACAATTTGTATCATATTCTTGGCATAGTATGGATACAAGAAAGATGTTGGGCTCTTATGCAAATGTTTTTGAGTGGGTGTCAATGTTGAAATTGGTTTTAATTTACCCATATTTTTGGGTATGTGATTAATTAGTGATTGATTGTGTTTTATGTTTTGATTAATCTCATTTAGTGTAAAGGGTTCTCCCAAAAACTAGGTCATGTCTCAACCCACTAGGTAGTAAGTGTCGGGACCATCAAGGAATAGGATGTTGCAACCTCCAATTAGGTCAGTTGTCTTGACCGAAGGCCACCATACCAAGGTGTCATGACCCAAAGAAAAAATAAGGTATAATGACCACCAAGGGTCAAGACACCACCAAGACCAAGAATCCTCATCAAACCAAGGGCAAGAAAGATCAAGACAGAGGTAATACATAGCTAAATTAGAAGATAGCAACATGGAACACCATCATCTTCAAGAAGGAAAAATGTCTCCCAAAATTGGTTATCAAAACCCTAACACTTGCATCAGGAAACCACCATGAAAAGGAATCTCAAACAAGAGAGAGAACCAAGTTTATACACACCAAAATAGAAGCAAAACTTCATAGAATGCCAAAAAACTTGATCATCATGCATGCAACCAAAACCAAGGTCAAGAGATAGGGGAAAATGTCATTGCACCATAATCACCGAAATTGGGTATAAAACTAGGATTTCATATTCCATCCAAACTAAGCATGATATCAACATCAACCAAGTTTTAGAGTCTATCATCATCTACTAGCATGTTAAGGAAATATTTTAGAGATAGAAAATAGTAGCATGCATGTAGAAAAATTCGTTAATAGAGAAGGTTAAGAGTTATATAACCTGCCTTAAGGAAGATCACTCCAAGAAAGGCAAGCTCCAAGCACACAACCACCAAAGGAGAAAAAGCTCCACCAAAAGCTTCACTCTTAGTCACAAAAGTACCTAAAGAAGGAGAAGACACCAAGGTCAAAGATTATGCAAGGAAAGAGATCAAGCAGCTCAAGGACGAACTAAAAGAAAGAAGGGAAAAAAAGAGAGAAGAAACTTCTTCTCACTTGAATGTCACCTTGTCAAAACATGGCCTATGACCCCTTGTATAGAGGAGTTTACTCTCGAGAACAACCACCATGTCAAAATATTATCAAAGGATGAGAAAAGGGTAGAAGATGGGTTAGAAGGTCCAAGGAAAACCCCGTAAAGGAAAGGTAATCACATACTAAGGTAGAAGATGATCAAAGGTCACCACAAGCTCAACATGCAAGGTTTATCCTCCTTCAAGGCACTAAGAACAACACATACTTGATCCACCAAGCTTCAAGGACGACCAAGCAAGGAAGGAAAAGGAAGATGGTCAAAAAATATCACTTTCATGGAGAGAAGAAGGTTTATGTAGCAAAGGAGGAGAGAGGTAGGACAAGAGATGAGGTGTCAACAAGATAGGGATCCAAAGGGACACTTGTCCACCTAAGAAACTAACATGCAACCAATTAAAACCCACATGCATGAGATGGTAATACACTATATGTTGGATATTGATCCACTTGGGTCACCCACATGATCGTGGTCACGACCCACCATGGAACACAATCCATGGTCACACCAACACCACCAAACACAACAAGGTCACTATACAAGGTCACCAAGACCCTCCTAGGTTGAGACACTCTATATAAAGGCAACTATTTTGACCTAAGATCTTCCAAAACCACCTCAGTCACGTCAAACACAACTAGTGGAGGTGTATTGACCATGACACCCACCCAACAAGCTCTAGGTCGCGACCTAGGTCGAGACATCACACAAGGTACACAAACCCTAGAAAACCCTAATCACCCAAGGTGATTTCCCTACTCAACCAAAGCTCAAACAAGGCACCCCAAAGAACCATAACCTCTCTCATGAATATAAGGGAGAGAAGGAACACTCTAGAGGTGAAAAATTACAAGATAACCCCTCAACTTGGGTAAATTGCAATTTGCACCAAAACCAACACACAAAGAACAAATATCATCCAAACAAGCACAAACTAGAAACTAAAGCTCTCCACAAGCTCTAAGATCATCCCAAAGGATTAAATAAAGATTCTAAGGACATCATCAAGCCAAAGCAAATAGGGTTAACCAAAAACACAGGTCAATGGTTTTACAAATTGGGTTCGGGCCTAGGTGTAATTCAATTAGAGTCTAAACAAGACTAGGTTTCTAGATTAGAGGATTTTTGGGTAATTAGGGGCTGTGGCTAGTAATGTGAGTGAAAATGAGGTTTTTGACCTCACATCACACACATTCTAGCCTTGAGAAAGATCCATGCTAACCACACTAAATTCATCTAAACTAGCTACTTAGATATCTAAACTAAGGTTAGGAGAATGGATTAGCATGTAGGAAGATGGGTAGGTAGCTAGGGATCCATGAATTGGATGTAGGAGCAAATCCTAAAATTCACACATATAAGCAATTTCCCTAAATTCCTAGATGATTTGAAGCACAAAATAACAAGCAATTCATGATGAATGAGATAGAAATAGAACATAATCAATAGCAAATGAAATTACAATGTTTACATATCATTTTCCACCAACATGGTATCAAAGTAGCACTTAGAGCCCTAAACAACCCACCTACGAGGCCTAGCTACTCATGGAAATGGAAAATACAAAATGAAAGGAGAAGGTTGAACAAGTTATGAAACTCTGTGTAGATGGAGTAATCCTCCTCTTCAGTTGCCGCAAGATGTCCCCACCTTCTTCCAAGGTGAAAGGGAATGTAATGATGGTGGAATATGTTCAAAACACTAGGAAACTAGGGTTTTGGTGGTGAAAATGGTGAAATGGAGTGGAATGGAGGTGGAAATGAAGTGGAATTGTCTAAGGGGCAAAAATGGGGTGATAGAAGGCAGCTAGGGTTGGCCTAGGGTTGAATATCTCAGCCTCCAATTGCCACCCACATATATATAGGCGGCGAGGAAGCAATAGGTCAAGTAGAGGTAGAGTGGGAAATTCAGTAGAAAAGCTGCTAGATTTTTGTGAGGAGCACAGCCATGTTGGGCACGATGTCTGTGGTGGGTAGGGCGGACCACGACCACGGTGGGATGCAATGGATGAGGTGAAAAATGGTGAAAAAATGACAGTAATAGTGGTGGATTTGAAATGAAAACGACACATCCGTGGTGGTCACTATGACCATGGTGGGCCAAGGGTTGCACAACTGTGGTGGTTACCACATCCATGGTGACTTGGAATTGGCTTGGCCATTCTCTACACCATGATTGTTCTAGATCAGCTTCAACACGACTGTGCAAGGTGGAACAACTATTTTGCATCTTGGTGCCATGTTCATTCTACGTGGCATGGTCGTGGTGATTTCTACATTGCTTCAATGTTGACTCTGTTGATTTTAGAGTGAGATAGCGCAGCCGTTTTGTGGTACCACAGCCGTGCTAGTCTCTGGATCAACACTTTGAGTTGAAACTTGGTGTTTTGTTAGACATCTTTGCTTCAATGGAGCTTTGGCCACTAGGGTTAGGTTGAGGAAGCCTTAGACTTCACTTTGGGCTTCTCTAAGTGTAGAGAAACCCTAATATCACTCCTTCTCTCTCTCTTCCATCCAAGTAGGGGTGTCAAAAGACTAGTTTCAGGTTGGTTCCAAGTCAGACAACAACTAAGTTGATACATATTAGTTAAACCCAGAACAGACCAGGAACCAAATTATTTATAAGGTGGCATGTTTGGAACTGGATCCGGTTTCATAGTCTAAAACCCAGAACCAAATTTGGTCATATAATCTTGTTAATGACACATGACATGGTGTAATTTATACATGATAAGAACTTGTTTTTTTTTTTAAATTTGTCAACCAGTATTCAATCCGGGTTGAACAAATCACCACCCAGAACTGAACCAGTTTCAATCTGGACATCAATATCAAAACTCAGAACTGTCTCGAATAAATAAAATCCAAAACCAAAACTAAATATTTCTGGGTCGGATAGAATCATGTTCATGAGTTTGGACAAAATTTGACAGCCCTACATCCAAGTATGGTCCAAATGCCTGAACATGCAAATAATGTCGATAAGTGCATTTTACACAAATATGCATATTAGGGGAAATAACATGTAATATAATAGGTATAGATGTGATTGAAATGCAATATGATATAATATGAATCCCTAAAATAGAGCTGCATCAAGTATGCTAAAACTATATCTTTTGTTAAGTCAAGCAATAACTTACCTACACATTCTTTTAATTCTTATAACACTATACCTTGAATATTCTTTGATGTGCATGGCTTATAACCTTAACTGTGCAATTTTCTTTAGGAGCTACCGATCTATCTTCACCAATACAAGAAGTCATGGCCACTCCAGGAGGTGAAAGAGGATGTAGAAATGGAAACAAGAATGCAAACAAACCTCCACCTTAGTACCACTGGTTGGATGAGGTACGGGAGGAAACAAAAAAACCCACCAACACCAGAAGGTTGACCGTCTCTCTGATCCTTGGTTGACATATGAGCCAATGAAATGAGACAACCTATTTCCCTCCCTCAACTTGATGTTGCAAACTTTGAGTTGAAACCAACATTTGTGGTGCAACAACAAATCTTTGGAGGAAACTCTCTGGAGGAGAATTTGTACCACCACATTGATGCATCCAAAAATATATGTGATACACTCAAGATTAACAAGGTTTCTCAGGAGGTGATCTATTTTAAAGCTTTCAGGTTCTATCTTAGGGAAAAGACCTGACACACCAAAAATGATGCGTAGAAACGCAAGTGCATGCGTTGAGTAATACATGCCTATGTGAGGCCCGAGTCGAACTCAGGGAGATGTAATCTCAATGACTACTACTAACTACGGTGCAATCAACTAAGATGATTAAAAAGTTGAAATGAGTTTAAACAAAAACAAAAGAAGATTAAGAGGAAATTAAAATGGTTGATTTGAATGAAATGAATTCCTTAGGGTTACCAGTTTCACCATGGGGTCTCGCCATACCTTATCTCTACCGAATTAATACAAATTCTACTCCTACCCTGGATAGAAAGCCTTTATTCATAATTGCTCACTTCCATGATGCAATTCACTACCTAGATATAAGACAATTCCATGTCTGTAGTAATTTATTTCTTAGTCTAGGTGCATTATTGAAAACTCTGGGTTCTTTCCACTAACCGTACGTTACCTTTCCCAAGGAACGCGTAGGAAAGTGTATGGATTTGGGTTTTCTAACCTTTAATTCTCCTTCCAAAGTAACTATCAGTCTATAATCCTATCGATGGTGATCAAGAAACAATAAGTTGTTCAATTACACAATCATATTTCTAGGAATAAAGAGAAATTTATACTAATTAATTCATGTAAAAAGTTAATACAACGATTCCCTGGGCTACTCCCGGGTCCTAAGGAAAAGAGGGGTTTAGCCCCGCATGGTTCTCAATTGCAAATACATAAAAAGAGAGAAGAAAAATGTGGTAAACATGAAGGAAGTTCATGTAACCCCTGGAGAGAAGGTGCCCCAGATGATCCTCCTCGAGAAATGCATGTTTTGCAGTCTTCCGACAGCAAAATCGCCCGTCAGAGGTGCTCAGATCTCCCAGTTGACATCCTTTGGCTTCTTGTCCCTCTCCCTCTTCTCTCTCGCCGCTATGCGGTGCAATTTGATACCCCTGATAGGTCTGGCCATCTTCCTTTTTGTCCTAGGTCACTTATAGTACCACATAACGTGGACCGTTGTATCAAGACAACCTCTTTAGATTGCTAAAATCTGGCAGTGTCGGTGGCACTGGCCTGGATGACAGTGGCACCGATGACATTAGGATCTGATTGTGCTCTGGAAAAGTTGGTGCCATTGACTTGGAAGTCGGTGGCACTGAGCTGATGTGAATATTTCCTCCGCCTCTCTGATGCTTTCTCGGTGGCATCGACTGTTGCAGTCGGTGCCATTGACTCTTTTGGTCGACGAAGGCCCTTCCCCTGACATCATCTCGGTGGCACCGACATGACTGGTCGGTGGCACCGACTCCTTGATTACTTGGGAGCTCCTGAAAATGCACAACGACCATGTAAAAGGCTAAGAAATGTATAAAATAATATAATTACGATGAAATAGGCACAATTTGATGCAAACAGATTATACAAGCCAATTATGAAGATTTATGCAAATATGATCAACTAATTGACTTACAAATGCACAAAACGAATGTAAAATAAGCTTGTAAAAGCCACTCAAAACCTATACATCAAACTCCCCTAAGCTGTAATCTTACTCGTCCTCGAGCAACAACACCTTTGGATCTGATTGAGATAAGTCAGATGAAGGACATAATGCATAAGGTATATCTAAAAAGTGTCCACCATTCGGTCCTCCTTCCGACCTTTACTAACCACTGAACACTAACTGCCATATAGGCAACCAAAAATCTCTATCCAAGATATCCGCCCCCCAACCAATGAGACACTATTAGTAAAAGAAGTTAATATGATAGACTCATTCGGTTCACACTTGGTGCATCGTGTGATCTCCTATCTACATTGCTGTTTTCTCTACCTACTATCTAGATGGCAGAAGTTCTCCTGATAAATAATGAATGAGGAGAAAATAAAATGAGTGGCCTACCAATAAGAGCAACATGTAGTTAAAATAGGTGGCTGTAGAAGAATCATGAGCACATAAAATTATTCATGCAATCAAAATTATGATGGACCTATGTTGATGCGAATTTATAGAATGCTCCTAATGCCTACTTTTGAAGGTGAAATGATGCATGAACTACCATTTCATCTCAAAATAAGACAAAGTATCTACAAATTACATCATGTACTAATTCTTCCTTATGATATAGGTAGGACTATGCCCTTTCTCCCTCACTTTCTAAAAATCTACTCAATCTTTTTTTTTCCATCCCCCTTTCAACATGATCGCATTGCTTAGGGCTTCCACTTGCACTACACATTTGATTTATTTCAATACTTCTCTTCCTTCTCTTTTTTAAGGGTATGGGCAAATCACTACCTTCTTATATTAGAAAAGAAGAAACTAAACACAATATTTGCAAGATGATATGTAATGCATATGCAAACTACATGATTAAGATGTTATGCAACTACATGACATGCACCCAAATTTTGTTGTGCATGTATGTTTTTCTATATTTTTTTTTCTTTCTTTTTCCACTAATGCAAGCAAAAACAAACAACTATGATGCACGATCTACTATGCAATGCAAATGCAATCAAGAGAAAGAATGATAACATGTACTCAAGCTTCTTATGGTGGAGTCTAAAGTGAATGTAAACGGTGGATGAGATCACACAACTAAGAGATAAAACCTTTAGAGAAAATCATATATCCCTCTATAATGACCTATGTATAGGGTTATCAAGGGGTTTCTTTCTTAAATTTTAATTTAAGGTCACGTTAGCGTTTGATTAGTTTAGGCTCAACAAGCCTTATCAATCATTTTCTTAGATAAATTAGATGATCATTTATGCTCTAATGTCCTGAAGGTGACTTACTTATGCACTTCCTCAGTTATGTGACTCGATTAATCACAAGATAAGCTCACAAAAATTGCACCCAACCCAGAGATTGATATTTTCAATTGAAACCATGCATCCACTGGTTACACTAGATAGATTTTGGATCCTACATAATAGAAAACTAACAAAAAAACTAACTAATTTTCTCAAAATAAATCAAACAAGAAAAAAAAAACTAAAATGAAAGAAAGAAAATAAAAACTAAGATAGAAGTTGTTCTAGCACCCCCCCAAGCTTGTATATGACTATGGCCTCATAGTCAAAATCCCAACTTAAGGGGTGGAACAGTGATACCCGACTAAAATGGTGGTGGCGGTGGCTGAGTGGGGTTTTGGGGATGAAACATCCCCTGAAAGGTCGAGTCAGACGAAGGCATATCCGGTGGCATCGTGTATCCTCCAAAATATCCCTGGCTCCAGTAATGATCGAAGAACAAATACTGATAGTTTTCCATCAGTTATAGACATTGATGCATGTTCTCTTGGTTGGCCAAGAGGAGTCGTTCATTTTCATAAATTGCCTACTGGTTGGTGTATAGCCGTCCTTGCACATCTTGAATATCAGCCAGAGATTGGGTTTGCTATTGTTGATGTGTCTGGATATCCTACAACATAGAGTACATCCCTGCCATAGAATAAGAATCCTCTCCTTCTTGAGAGGGTGGAGGGGTAGAAGATGTTGAGGCCACATAATGTCGTGGATGCTTCCGTGGAGCAACTCGATGTGTCATAGGAATGGTGGGATCAACTTCCTCCACGTCGTCACTTGACTCGTCCTCTTCAGTGTCATCTTCTTCATTGTCGTCATCCATGTTCGGCCATCTATAATGCTCAACTTGCCTGATGTCGAATATAGGATCAGGGAGTCGATGCTTGTAGAAGGTTCCACTGAGCGAACAGATTGCATAGATTGTATTATTTTCCATAGAGATAAGGCCTGATTGCTTAAAATGAAGACGATCTACATGAAGTCTGGATGACAAAGGCTCCAGAGTAGAAAGATCCAGGCCCAAGTGAAGAGCAATGGGGGTGATAAGTCCCCCAAAAAGTACCAGTGTGGCTCTCCTGACATTGTGCTTCACAGCCATTATATGTTGTAGGAAAAAGGCCCCCCAGTTCATCGACCTTCCCTCCAAAAGTTGATACAGAAAATACAAGTCTAACACTTGTACATTTGCTTTCCCTTGGGTTGATTTGGTGAAAAGTGTGTTTGTGAGCATACAATGATGTACTCGAACAAAGGGATCCTCGAGGTCCGCCAATGAACTATGGTGAAAGTTCAGCTTATAGCCCTCCGTCACTATTACAAGATCCTTCCAAATGGCATCAAAGTCAATGTTCTCTGGTTGACGACAAGGCTCATGCGGCCACCCATTGATGTCATTGAAAGCTCAAAGAGTAAGGGAGAAGTTGGTGATGTATAGGTGGAAGTCCACCTTTCCTTCTCTCCATTCTCCACTTGACAAGCATGCTTGATCGGGAGTGACTAATATCTCCAAGGATGCCATAAACTCAATAACAAGTTCCTTGTATGCTGGCCATCCACCAAAGATGGGATTCACAGACCTGCCATGAAACTCATATCACTCAAGGATAGTTGCCATGTTGTTAGTGAAGCCCATGTCCTCCAGCAATTGACGATCACCGTATCTCGTCGGTGCGAACTGCTGCTTGGAAAGTTCCTCATAGACCTTTCTCACTTCTGTCATAGGGTGGCTGAGGTGGGGTCATGGTGTAAGAGAACCAGGGGGTCCTCCTCATCTTGCCATAACAATGAGGTGATCGGGGAATAAGATTAAGAAAAGAAGAGCTCGATGAAGCCTCTAGATGCTCAGAGTAGTTGCTCGTGCTCTGGGAGTAGTGGTGTTGTCGAGTTGTGAAACAAAAATGAAACCACAACTTCCCGTATATAGGGCTGGCGTGGCCCTGCTATGAAGGGGTCAGTGGCACTGACTTCTGGTAGTGGATCTGGGCCTTTGGTGTATCGATGGCTGTCGGTGCTCAATCTAAACTTGCGGGATTGAAGATGAGTCAGTGGCACTGACTTTAAGTCGGTGGCAGTGATTGTTGGGTGGGATCGAATCTGTCGATCATCCACTTTGGTGCATCTGGGCCATAGATGAGGGTATCCATGGATCGGTGCTTTTTCTGGTCGGTGGCACTGATGTTGTGGTCGATGGTACTGACTCTATGGTCGATTGTTTTTTCAGTGCACTGACGCACCCACCGAACCTGGGACCTTAGTCAAGTCAGTGCCACCGACTTTGGTGTCGGTGGTACCGAAAACTTATCAGTTAACCGAACTCACATTCCTACACTTTCTTCAGAAGTGTCGGTGGCACCGACATGTGTGTTGCTGGCACCGACTTGTGTCAGCTGAATTGCCCATCTCTCTGACGCTATCTCGGTGCCATCAACTTGGAAGTCGGTGACACCAACTTGGCCATAGCCTGCACACTCAACAAACAAGTCAGGGTATCATTTTTACATAAAATCTAAGAAGACTAAGTACTACTAAAACAACTTAATGTAAATGAATAAAATAAACATCCTAATGGTTGGGTTACCTCCTAATAAGTTACCAGTTTCACCACGGGGTCTCGCCGTACCTTATTTCGACTGAATTAATACTAATTCTACTCCTACCCTGGATAGAAAGCCTATATTCAGAATTGCTCGCTTCCGCGATGCAATTCACTACCTGGATCTAAGCCAATTCCACATCTGTAGTAATTTATTTCTTAGTGTAGGTGCATTATTGAAAACTCTGGGTTCTTTCCACTAACTGTACGTTACCTTTCCCAAGGAATGCACAGGAAAGTGTATGGATTATGGTTTTCTAACCTTTAATTCTCCTTCCAAAGTAACTATCAGTTTGTAATCCTATCGATGGTGATCAAGCAATGATAAGTCATTCAATTCCACAATCATATATCTAGGAATAAATAGAAATTTTTACTACTTCATGTAAAAAGTTAATAGAATGATTTCTCGGGCTACTCCCGGGTCCTAAGGAAAAGAGGGGTTTAGTCCAGCATGGTTCTCAGTTGCAAATACATAAAGAGAGAGAAGAAAAACGTGGGAAACATGAAGGAAGTTCATCTAACCCCTGGAGAGAAGGTGTACCAGACGATCCTCCTCAAGAAACGCACATTCTGTAGTCTTCCGACCACAAAATTGCCCATCGGAGGTGCTCGAAACTCCCAGTTGGCATCCTTCTGCTCCTTGTCTCTCTCCCTCTTCTCTTTGGCCATCGTGCGGTGTGACTTGATACCCCCGATAGGTTTGGCTGTCCTACTTTTGTCTTAGGTCACTTACGGTACCACATAACATGGACCGTTAGATCGGGATGACCGCTTTAGATTGCTGAAATCCGGCAGGGTCGGTGACACTGACCTGGATGTTGGTGGCACCGACGACATTGGTATCTGATCATGCTCTGGAGAAGTCAGTGCCATTGACTTGGAAGTTGGTGGCACTGAGCTGATGTGAATATCTCCTCTGCCTCTCTGATGCTTTCTCGGTGGCAGCGACTGTTGCAGTCGGTGCCATTGACTCTTTTGGTCGACTAAGGCCCTACCCCTGACGTCATCTCGGTGGAACCGACTTGGCTAGTCAGTGGCACCAACTCCTTGATTACTTGGGAGCTCCTAAAAATGCACAACGACCATGTATAAGGCTAAGAAATGTATAAAATAATATAAATATGATAAAATAGGCACACTTTGATGCAAACAGATTGTACAAGCCAATTATGAAGATTTATGCAAATATGATCAACTAATTGAATTACAAATGCACAAAATGAATGTAAAATAGGCTTGTAAAAGCGACTCAAAACCCATACATCAAGACTCTTGCTTGACATCTAGTCCTGAAGGATAGGAGTCTCCTAGACTGGGAACCCCTAGCTAATTCTTTCATCACAAGGTTCTTTCCTACAGAAAAGAAGTTTTTCTACTAGAACATGATCACAACTTTCCACAAAAATCTGTTCAGAATCTAAGTGAAGCATGGGAATGGTACCAAGAGTACCAAAGAGAATTCCCTCACCATTTTGATGAGGGTTACCTTGTGATTACTTTCTATAATAGGTTAACCTCAAGTGAGAGAACAACCATTAATGTTGTAGCTGGGAATGACTTCATGGGGCATGAATCTAAGTGCTAAAAAAGAATCACAGATAATATGTCTGCCTTGCAAGCCAATATAGGATATGAAAGAGAGAAATCGACAATGTCTCTACTATAGAGGCTACTATTGAATCAAAAGTCGTTATGCTTTGACTGCTAAGTTAGACAAAATGACTAAAGATATCTAGACCTTGAAGGATACCAACTATAAAGGTAAAAACCATGTCAAGAAAACCACAAACTAAGTAACATATGGCGAATGTGGTTATGAAGTTGATAATTGCATATATACTCATGAGGATGAAGACAACCAGGATGGGGCAACTAACAATATCTCTTACACCAACTTCAAGACCCCTGACCACACTGCATTTTCATATGGTAACACAAAAGATATAGAATTTCCATATGTTGAATATTCATAAAAATCCATCCCAAAGTCAACCTGACTTTCGAAGAGGAGGTGGGCCATCTTGGTTCAACCGTGACACTAACTTTCATAAAAATAGGAATGATTTTCAATGCCAAGAACAGAATCAAGGCCAGACCTAAGGTCAGGATAGAATCAAAATCAAAACCAACCACAATTTGACATATCTATGATTTGTTTTCCTTTGCAAAAAGACAACCTGATATCAATGATAAGCTCAACTAGGATGCTATTAACAACAACAACATGTTGAGCATGACGAAAGGTCATATGGGTAGCATGGCTAGAAACATTCTAATATGTATAAGCACAATAGAATAATTGACCATAAATTAGCTAGCCTATCTAATCTTATCAAGGACCCTTCAGGGAGGATGCCATCCAAAACAAAGAAAAATCCTAGTAGACATGAGACTGCAAAGATGGCATCCCTTCAATTACGAACCATCCTTGAAAGAACATCACCTAAAGAACAATGAGGGAGTGTTCTGACTCCAGAGAATCAAGATGACATTGTTGAAGTTGTATCAGATAAACCTACTACACCCATTCATGTGAAGACTTAGAAAGAGAAAAACAAGAAGAAGAAGTCTACCAAGGAGAAAAGTGCTCAGTCTGTTGAAGAAGAAATATCTAATATGGATCCTTATGTTCCTAGTTCCTTATAAGCTCATCAAAGATCATTTGAAGAAAACATATGATAAATTCATCAAAATTGTGAAGAAACTACATCTAGACATTTTGTTTCTATATGCTATAGAGGAAATGTCTAAATGCAAAAAGCTTTTCAAGGATGTGATCACCAAGAGAAGATGTGGAGATGAGGTAGAGATGATCAAACTTTCCAAGATGTTGAGCACCTTCGTCCAAGCCAAGATGCCCATAAAACAAAAATATCTAGGAGCTTTCACCAACCCATCTAATGTGGTGGGTAATGAAGAAAGGAAATGTCCAGCTGACCTAGGAGTGAGTATAAGTCTAACGCCTTTAATTCTAGCCCAGAGGATTGTCCTCACCTAGATGGTGGAAACCAAAATATGGATCTAGTTGGCTGATAATACCTTCACCTAGTTGGTGGGGGTGGTTGAAAACATGACAATTAGAGTTGGGAGATTCTTCATCCCATGTGATATAGTAGTGGTTGACACTATAGAAGATCCTAATTGTATAATTACCTTTGGGAGACCCTTCCTATCTAGACCTAATAGATATTGAGGCTAGAATCATAACCATTAGGGTTAAAAATAATCACATTAACCTCAACGTTCAAGAGTCAATTAGGGGACTAACTCTATTTGGACCAGTATACTTCATGGACAACTATAATCAAATCTGTGAGGAAATTCAAGAACAAAATGCTATTTTGGACCCAATATCTGACATGTTAGAATTCGAATGTTGAATATCCTAAGGTTTTAGAACTCCCTAATTACTTGGATGTAGAGGAAAGTGATAGCGAAGGTGAAGAGGAATCAGTAATCGAGACAATCAAATATGCCTCCCTTGAGAGGACTCCTACTGATAAGGAAGTTCCACAAACTAAGAATGAGTTATAAACAATTTTTAGAAGGTATTAAGTATGAGTTCCTAGGCGCATAGGAATGTAACCCTAGAATTATTTCTTTTGCTTTGTCTGAGGATCAAGAAGAACAACTTTTAACCGAGTTGAAGCTAGGAATTAAGGTGATAGGATATTTAGTCAATTCCATGGAAGAGTTGAATCTTGTTGATTGTATGCACTGCATTCACCTTCCTTCTGATGTGAAACCTCTCACCCAAGGGCAAAGAACATAAAATGAAAATATGAGAGAGGTCTTGAAAAAGGAAGTCATCAAGATCTGATGCAGGAATTCAATACCCAATCAACTATATCAAATGGGTAAATCCAGTTACCATAGTGCCAAAAAAACGTTTTATGATAGTGCTCAAGAGGAAATGGAGATGAAATAGAAACCAAGACTGTCATAGGGTAGAGGATGTGCATTGTTTATAGTAAGTTGAATGCAATGACTAAAAAGATCAGTTTCCTCTTCCCTTTGTGGACCAAGTGTTGGAGCGCATGGCTCATCACTCTAATTATGTTGCTACATGGACAACTATTCTGGCTTATACCAAGTCCCTATTCGTCTTGATGATTAGGAAAATACTACATTTATCTACTTCTATGGTACATACACCTTCTGACTTATGCCATTTGGGCTATGTCACACACCTACAACATTTGAAAGGTGCATGATCTAGAGGATATTATGGAAGTTTTTATATGGATAATTTTCAGTCTATGGAACATTGTTTGATAACTATCTCAAGAACCTATCCCTAGGCTTGAAGAGATATGAAGAAATGGTTCTCACATGGGAAAGGCACCATTCATGATACGAGAAGAGATAGTTCTTGGACACAAATTCTAAGAAAGAGGAATCAAGGTTGACCTAAGTTAAGTTGAAGAAATATCAAAGTTCCACACACAAGTAAGTAACCAGGGTGAGAATCTTTTTAGGTCTTACAATTTACCATCACCATATTCTCAAAGATTTCTCAAAGATCTCTAAATATCTATTAAGCCTTCTAGTTAAGGATGCTATCTTTGATTTTGATGGAAATTGTTTAAAAGCTATCAACACTCTCAAGGGTGTTCTCACAAGAGCACAAGTGGTTCAAGCACTGAACATGGATTTACCCTTTGAAATCAAGCGTGATACTTGTGATTATGCAATCAGTGTTGTTTTTTAACAAGAGGACAAAAATATCACATGGTCTATAACACAAGTAAGACTTTAGATGAATCCTGGGTCAACTATACTACAATGGATAAAGAAATGCTTGATATTGTCTACAATATTGATAAGTTCTGATCATACGTGATTGGATTAAAAGTCATCTTATACACTGACCATGGCATGATTACATTCTCATGAATAAGAAGGACACATAGACAAGGCTATTGAGATAAGCCCTCCTAGTACATGGAATTGACCATGAAATAGTAGAAAAAAAAGGATAAGAAAATATCATTGCTAATCACTTATCAAGGATACACCTAGAGGATGATCACTCTTTGCCTATTAAGGATAGTTATCTAGATGAATATATTATGGTAGCTAAAGGCATTAACCTTGTAGTACCTTGGTATGAAAATATTGCTAATTATCTGGCTCATCAACAAATCCCACCAGTAATTACTTATAATGAGAAGAAAAAGCATTTATTAAATCTCAAAAGTTATTACTGTGATGATCCCTTACTATTTTTTAGATTCTTAGAGAACCTATGCCACATATATATCCCAATGAAGAGGTCCCTAAAATCCTTTACAAATGCCATGTCTCACCTTATGGTGCATATTTAGCTGGAGATGGGAATAGCTGCCAATTTATTACATTTTGGTTTCTACTGGCCTATTTTATTCATAGACTCACAAGCATACATCAAATCAAGCAATGAAAGTTAGAGAACTGGAAACATATTGAGAAGAAAAAAGATGCCTCAATATAATTGGATTGAAGTCAAAATATTTGACGTGTAGGGGGTTGACTACACGGGCCTCTTCCCATCATCATGTGCCAACCAATACATCTTGATTGTAGTAGAGTATGTATCCAAGTGGGTGGAAGCCATTTGAACCCCTACTTTTGACTCTAAAGTCATGATGATGCTATATGAGACAACTATCTTCCCACGATATAGAGTCCCGAGAATCATCATCAGTGATGGTGAATCCCATATAATGGAGAGGTAATTTTAATTAAGCCATGCTAAGAAAGTATGTGGTGAAGCAGAAGGTTGGTACCCCTTACCAACCATAGACATTTGGTCAGGTTGAAGTTTTGAATAAATAGATTAAGAAAATTCACAAAAAGACTATTAGCAAGACAAGAAAGGATTAATCAATGAAGCTGGATGATGCTCTATGGGCATACTGCACTACATATAAGACACCTATAAGAATGACTCCCTATATGTTAATATATGGAAAGACATGCCATCTTCTCGTGAAGCTAAAATACAAGGAATTTTGGGCAATTAAATTCCTCATCATTTACCCAAATATGGTCGAGAATAAGATATTATTACAGATCTTAAAACATTATGAAATGTGGATACATGCCTATGAGAATACTCAAATCTACAAGGAACAGACCAAGGTGTGGCACAACTCACACCCAAAAAGGAAAGATGTAGTGAGGGGGACAAAGTCCTCCTTCTATTTTTTCCAACATGATATTTGCTAACAAGTTGAGGTTTAGATGGTCATGTCCCTTCATGGTTACCAAGATATATCCATCAGGGATGATGGAATTGCCTAGTGAGAAGTCTGGTACCTTCCTTGTGAATGGCCATAGGGTAAAAATATTTTATGAAAATGAAACCTTTACAAGAAGATCTCATATACAGCTTGAGGAAATAGAAACCCAACAATAGTTACCACAAATAAAGTCATGCTAAAGAACATAAGCTAGTTCTTCTTGTTAGGCAAACCAAGGCTTTCTAAACCCTTTATTTTGGTGTTTATTCTTAGTTTTGATAATTTGGTCTTTGTTCCATTTCTAATATGTTTTAAATTTTTCTTTATCAAAATCTTATCTGTTTGTTTGGACACAATTTTGTTTTGGTAATTTTAGTGCATGATGAATATAGTGTATTTAATGACATTCGGATAAACTTATTAATTTTAAGATGATGTGATGGAATAAACCAGTAGAAAATCCATTGGTTGAGTACATAAGTCTCCATAATTTTGAGAAACCCAGATAAACCATCACAGGATGACTTTATATACCATCCGTTTTCATAGCCTAACCAAGGTTTAGAAGGTCATTGCTTACATAACCTTTGAAATCTCTCTTCCTACATAACCTTTGTAAGTTTGATGCTTGTATAACATTAACAAGGTGTAAGCTCATCTTTGCTTAATTTCTAACATAGAAAGTTACAATAAGTGTATCAAGACCTACTATCAGTTTGAATAGATGACAAAAAACCTTCAGTAGACGTCTCTTTCCTGACTAACTAAAGGAAGTGTCTATCCAACATTTAGAAGATGAATCCTTTTTTTGCATGTCAAAACATCAACTAATAGTTAGGCAGGACCCACAACTGTTACAATGCACAAATTATAAAGGAAAAGGCTTTCCCAACCAAAAACACCTACTCGCTAAACCCTAATCTACCAAGATACCACAATTAAGTAATCCATAATCACCCCACCTACCCTTATTGGCTGTGCTACCCGAGAACCTTTGGTGCCGCACCACCGATCTTCATCAGTGGTTGACACCGATGAAACACCAACAATGTGATCTTTGCTTCTGCTGATGGTAGATGATGGCCCATCACTCTCTCTACCCCCAGTTGAACCAACTTGTCGAGCTGCATTTTCAACTATTCACCATCAAAGCAACAATGATGGAATAGTCAAAGTGTGATTTTCTCTAAGAGGAAAGAAAAAGCACATAACTATAGAACGATGACTAGAAACCTGCAATACTCAATGCCATATGTATTAAGTGAATTAATTCCTTTTCTCATCTACAGTTTGCGCATTTCACCTTTGATCTCAATCAGGCACTACCCTTTGTCTAACTCATACTTCCAGCTTCACCATTCGATTCATCAATTTCGAAACCAACCTACTTTCTTAGAACCATCAGAGGATAGGCAATAGAAAACTTTGCTGGAAAATACCTTTGACCCTTAAAACATTCAATAGATGAAACCTTCAGTCATCACTAACCTTCGATCTTAGCAGTTAGGCTTCCACCAATTTATGTCTCAATTGAAAACCTTCAGAAGGAGCCCCTGGGAATTATCTCCATTAGTTTTCAACAGTTTCAAATGATAAAAAATTGGACTATTTAAAATAATTTTTAATATTTGTTAGATCTTTGGTTGTTTGTGTACTAACTTCCATCGATTTTCAAGACATTTCCTATCTATCTTCATAACCATTATTTATTGTTTCGGTCAATGTACTTACTGGTATTAACAATTTCATGAGATATATATTACATCTACATAGTAATAAGTTAAATGGCAGATAAAAAAAATTCCTAGAGGTCACATTTGTCACCTGAGCTAGCTTTGAGGATGAAGGACATAGATGCACTAAAGGACAAAAGCAAAAGGAATAGATGGGCAAAGTAGAAAAATAAAAAATGAGGCTGCTAGATATTTGGAGATCCATGGGGACCCTACCTATAAAAGTAGTAGAGATATGTATGAGGTTGATAGGATGAAGAGTCTAAAAGATCCAATCCCAGAAAGAGTCCTCCAATTCACTAAGATCAGAGGACATTAAAACCTCTAGGTTAGTACATTTTGAGGATATTGGACAACCAATGGAGAGGAACTTACTTTCCCTCTTCCCTGATAGTGGCAGAAGAAACTAGAAGAATAACCAAGAGAGGAGGACAATAAGTAGAGATTATTATAGGAAAGACTAAATAGAAACCATCTAGGGATGTAGCAAGAAAAGAGAAAGAACTATCTATTGAACCCTTAGAGAAACTAGAAATTTATTTCATTTTAAGGGACAATGCACACATGGAAAATCAGATGAACTTAATGAGAAGGAAAACCTTTAAGGGGATTAGATAGGCTATGTCAAAAACCTAACCAAACTATGCGTATATGATAGTGTGAAGGAATATATACACAAATTAGCTTATATAAGATATGTTTCAATGACCAGTACCCATATGAGGAACTCATACTGGAGTTCATGTCTTATTTGAAAAAGCTAACTATCTCTAATGAAGAAGATTTGGAGTGTGGAGGAAGTTTCAACTAGCCATGCAACTGATTAAGAAAGACTATACTGTAATAGAGAAATAGTTATGCTCCAATTTCACTGACTCAGAAGAAGAAGTTGAACCTCCCAATAAGGCAAAGTCAGATAGAGAATTTAGAGGCTTCTCCAGCGAAATGGCATGGGACCGACTATCAGGAGAGTAGAAACACAATTCAAGACATTCTAAGGATTCTGAGATGCATTCTGGTCTTATATGCATAATATACATGAATGTCACCAATGCAGTCTTAACACATACATACACCACAAATATGAAAAGGGTGAACCTTCACATCCTATGGAGAATACTAGAGAAGAAGTCGGTAAACTTTGGGAGAATAATCGTTGAAAATATTACATCTGAAACAATCCCTGAGGCCCCAAGGAATTCTGCATGGAGGGTCTGGTGACATACATAGAACATAGACTGGGGCACCCAATGATCCTCAAGCACTTACCCAGTCAAGAGGAGAAATATTTTGAATGTAGAAAACCTGACCTCAACTAATGTCATGATGAGGAATAATAACAAATACTACTATAGATTCTAGAAGTAAAGGAATCTTCTACCTCTATTAGAAATGAGAACTTACGATTGTGATAGGCTCATCTTCTTGATGGAGGATATCTTAAAAATGATGTTATGGTCAACTCCATTTCCCCAATCCATCAAACCTACTCCAGATAGGATCACCAAAGAAAAATTGGATAAACCTATAGAACTAGAAAAGAAGCCAAAATTATTTTTGCGACTTCCAAAGAAAACTATAGAAGGACAAAAGAGAGAGAAACCCTCGTCACTCCAACCTAAGGCTATGATAGAAGTTGAGAATCCACTGACCATACCTATATTCATCCTACTTGAGAAACCAACTATGCTCCCTCTAGATGCCCAACCCAAGAAGGAAAAGGTCCTGACACCCTCAATTATAACAAAGGCATCACATCATGCAGTTCTACAGGCAAAACAAGACAATATTCCTGCTAAGATGACTCCATGACCTAAGTAAGAACTAGAGGAATCTACAACTGAGTAGGAAAGTCAAGGGGGAGAGAGGAGGTTCAGAAGGATCCTCCAATAAATGAACACATCCCATCTACAAAAAGAATAGAGAGAAATCTACAGTGAGACAACAAAGAATCTTCACTCACCCATGAGGGAGATGCCCAGGAAGGAAGAAATATCAATCCATATTGTCCCTACAAGCAAGAGAGTCCCCTCCACAACAAATGGCATGCAAATCGAACAGGAAATCAATTACCTATGTAAGATCATTTCTAAATCCATACTTAACCTTTCTAACTTAACTACATATGTATACTCTTTGAGGATGCATGTGAATGAGGTAAAAATGCATACGCAACCTGTGGTGGTCCTGCCACAAAAAATGTAGGCGATCACAACAAATTATTTGAAGATTACGGAGACCTTGGATGATATGACCAAGGAGATCACCACACTAAGGGAGGAGAATGATGAACTATAAAGGGAAAATCACTTGTTGCACTGCTACACTGACATATAAAAGCGTAAGGAAGTGTCTTCAACATATGTGGCTCTCGAGGAGTCAAGCAAAAAATGACAACAAAATGCATGAAGAGGAAACCCACCATCCTAATGTGAAAAAATAGTTGGACATCCATCTCAAGGTAGACTTTGTGTTGGTTAGTCTAGGCATCATGCCAAACATTGCTTCACTTGTTGATGGCATCACTATAGAGTTATCTAGAAAAAATGCAATGTAGATATCAGTGTAAAACATAGATAAGCATGCTGAGATAAATGAAAACAAAGTCCATTGCACAGCCTCACACAGACACTCCAAAAACCGACCCAAATTAGTTGAAGAAGTCAAACCAAGTGAAGCTCCCTATCTCAGTGGAAAACAAATAAAGAAACTATCTATAAACCTAAATAGATAATGAATCCCTACGGTTGCAGGAGAACTATAGGGGAGAATGAAGTGGTCCACAACCCTACCTCCATATCTAAAGAGGGAAAGGCACAAGAATATACTGAAGACATGATGGATGGGCTGGAACCCCTATTTGAATATAGAACCCATACACCCCTACTAACATACAAAGAGATTGTTGGGTAGTTCATATTAGGTCATCATCAATAACTACCATAGGAGAGCAAAGGAATGTTTAGTAATATTTTTGAAAATGGCCACGAGGTGGCATAATTTGATGAAGAAGGCAATATTAATGATTTATTTAGAGAAGCACTAGAGATGATGGAGAAGCTAGTCTTCCCAGATCCTGAAGCCCCTCACAACACTAACTTGATCATCACCATTCCCCCTCCTCTTCCATGGAAAATGAAAGACATGGATATGATGTCCACATCTGAGATGCTCCATAGGGAAATCCACATCCTTCTAATGAACTAGACGATGAAAATCTGGGTGAAGATGTCATCTACAAGAATAGAACACACACATTCACAAGGGAGGACATGCATACTACTTTCCGACTCAAGGCCTCCATTAGAAAGAAACTATTTGAAGTTGTCTATGGGACAATTATTGAAGAGTACATACAAAAAGACAAGGCAGGGCCAACTTTTAATGCAACATCAAGCTTGGAGACCCACCTATATGAAAATAGGATAACACACCATCCATCAATGAGTTGATCACCACATAAATTAATATTAGAATATTAAAGCTTATCACCTTACCCTATAGAGTTAATGACCACCTGTGGTTGATGTTGGTAGATCTGTCAACACAGTATATAATCAATCAAAAGTACATCACTAGGGATCTTCCATGTATCATAATGATATTTAAAAAAACAAGAATCTTGAGAACTATAGAAGATTCTGATAAGGCTTGAGCATCTAACCAGAGGGGATAATAGATGGTACAACCCCAACTACAATGGAATATGCATCACTGCTAACACCCCTAAAAATCCTGATTATAAAGATAGTGAATATGTTATAATGAGGTTGATCGAAGCTATGAATAGAAGGACTCCCCTAGAGGATACCACAAATGAAGACTTTTATCCTCTTAAGTACATCATGGAAATCATCTATGATAGACAATGTTTCTATGACCTATGCATGAAAAATATTCATAGAAGGATGTACTCTCTCATACTCTTTCTAGATAAGAAACCATTGATATAAGTATTAAAACCTCTCTTCAAATACACAAATGAGCCTATTTAGTTAGATACAACACTAGCTTCACACAGCCCAACACTAGATAAAAACTCTCCATCTCCACTAATACAACAATAGACTCCAACTCCTACCAATCCAAAAACAGAAATTGAAATAGAGGATGAAAAGGAAAATGAAGCACAACATGAAGAAGCCATAGCAGAAGATCTATCTCCTATAGACCTGGTCACACCAAATTTTAAAAACATTGACCGAGATGCATGGAGCAAGATGTCTATGGAAGACTTGGTCCTTATCATGGATAGACTAAAACTCAAATAAGATGAGATAGTCACTATCTTTGAGAGGGAAGATGTCAGAGTCCTAAAGCCAAACCTCCATAACATTCTCACTCTATGAATTAGATGACTGTCAATGTCATGACTACTTGTTAGATTCTCATAGGTGACTAGCTATACAATTTATACATGGCTTATTATGAATTAGTAAGGGACATGATCTTAAAAAAGAGGATTAGATAGGCTATGTCAAAAACCTAACCAAACTAGGCGTATATGATAGGGTGAAGGAATATCTACAAAATTAGCTTATATAAGATATGTTTCAACGACCAGTACTCATATGAGGAATTCATACTAGAGTTCATGTCTTCTTTGAAAAAGCTAACTATCTCTAATGAAGAAGATTTGGAGTGTGGAGGAAGTTTCAACTAGCCATGCAACTGATGAAGAAAGACTATACTGTAATAGAGAAATATTTAAGCTCCAATTTCACTAACTCAGAAGACGAAGTTGAACCTCCCAATAAGGCAAAGTCAGATAGAGAACTTAGAGGCTTCTCCAATGAAATGGCCTAGGACCGACTATCAGGAGAGCAGAAACACAATTCAGGACATTCTAAGGCTTCCGAGATGCATTCTAGTCTTATATGCATAATTCACATGAATGTCACCAATGCAGTCTTCACACATACATACACCACAAATATGAAAAGGGTGAACCTTCACATCCTATGGAGAATACTAGAGAAGAAGTTGGTAAACTTTGGGAGAATAATCGTTGAAAAGATTACATCTGAAACAATCCATGAGGCCCCAAGGAATTCTACATGGAGGGTCTGGTGACATACATAGAACATAGACTGGGGCACCCAATGATCCTCAAGCACTTAACCAGTTAAGAGGAGAAATATTATGAATGTAGAAAACCTGACCTCAACTAATGTCATGATGAGGAATAATAACAAATACTACTATAGATTCTAGAAGTAAAAGAATCTTCTACCTCTATTAGAAATGAGAACTTACGATTGTGATAGGCTCATCTTCTTGATGGAGGATATATTGAAAATGATGTTATGGTCAACTCCATTTCCCCAATGCATCAAACCTACTCTAGATAGGATCACCAAAGAAAAAGTGGATAAACCTATAGAACTAGAAAAGAATCCAAAATTATTTTTGCGACTTCCAAAGAAAACTATAGAAGGACAAAAGAGAGAGAAACCCTCGTCACTCCAACCTAAAGCTATGATAGAAGTTGAGAATCCACTGACCATACCTATATTCATCCTGCTTGAGAAACCAACTATGCTCCCTCTAGATGCCCAACCCAAGAAGGAAAAGGTCTAGACACCCTCAATTATAACTAAGACATCACATCATGCAGTTCTAGCAGAAAAAAAAGACAATATTCCGACTAAGATGACTCCATGACCTAAGTAAGAACTAGAGGAATCTACAACTGAGTAGGAAAGTCAAGCGGGAGAGAGAAGGTTCAGAAGGATCCTCCAATAAATGAACATATCCCATCAACAAAAAGAATAGAGAGAAATCTACAGTGAGATGACAAAGAATCTTCACTCACCCCTAAGGGAGATGCCCAAGAAGGAAGAAATATCAATCCATATTGTCCCTACAAGCAAGAGAGTTCCCTCCACAACAAATGGCATGCAAATCGAATAGGAAATCAATGATCTATGTGAGATCATTTCTAACTCCATACTTAACCTGTCTAACTTAACTACAGATGTATACTCTTTGAAGATGCATGTGAATGAGGTAAAAATGCATACACAACCTGTGGTGGTCCTACCACAAAAAATGTAGGCGATCACAACAAATTATTTGAAGATTACGGAGACCTTGGAAGATATGACCAAGGAGATCACCACACTAACAGAGGAGAATGATGTACTATAAAGGGAAAATCACTTGTTGTACTGCTACACTGACATAAAAAAGCATAAGGAAGTGTCTTCAACATATGTGGCTCCCGATGAGTCAAGCACAAAATGACAAAAAAATGCATGAAGAGGAAACCCACCCTCCTAATGTGAAAAAAGAGTTGGATATCCATCTCAAGGAATACTTTGTGTTGGTTAGGCTAGGCATCATACCAAAGGTTGCTTCACTTGATGATGGCATCACTATAGAGTTATCTAGAAAAAATGCAATGTAGATATCAGTGCAAAACATAGATAAGCATGATGAGAGAAATGAAGACAAAGTCCATTACACAACCTCACACAGACACTCCAAAAACCTACCCAAAATAGCTGAAGAAGTCAAACCAAGTGAAGCTCCCTATCTCAGTGGAAAACAAAGAAAGAAACTCTCTATAAACCTAAATAGATAATGAATCCCTATGGCTATAGGAGAACTATAGGGGGAATGAAGTGGTCCCCAACCCTACCTCCATATCTGAAGAAGGAAAGGCATGAGAATATACTGAAGACATGATGGATGGGCTGGAACCCCTATTTGAATATAGAACCCATACACCCCTACTAACATACAAAGAGATTGTTGGGTAGTTCATATCAGGTCATCATCAATAACTACCATAGGAGAGCAAAGCAATGTTTAGTAATCTTTTTTAAAATAGCCACGAGGAGGCATAATTTGATGAAGAAAGCAATATTAATGATTTATTTAGAGAAGCACTAGAGATGATGGAGAAGCTAGTCTTCCCAGAACCTGAAGCCCGTCACAACACTAACTTGATCATCACCATTCCCCCTCCTCTTCCATGGAAAATGAAAGAGATGGATATGATGTCTACATCTGAGATGCTCCATAGGGAAATCCACATCCTTCTAATGAACTAGACGATGAAAATCTGCGTGAAGATGTCATCTACAAGAATAGAACACACACATTCACAAGGGAGGACATGCATACTACTTTCTTACTCAAGGCCTCCATTAGAAAGAAACTATTTGAAGTTGTCTATGGGACAAATATTGAAGAGTACATACACAAAGCCATGGCAGGGCCAACTTTTAATGCAACATCAAGCTTGGAGACCCACCTATATGAAAATAGGATAACACACCATCCATCAATGAGTTGATCACCACATAAAATTAATACTAGAATCCTAAAGCTTATCACCTTACCTTATAGAGTTAATGACCACGTGTGGTTGATGTTGGTAGATCTGTCAGCACCGTAGATAATCAATCAAAAGTACAACACTAGGGATCTTCCATGTATCATAATGATATTTAAGAAAACAAGAATCTTGAAAACTATAGAAGATTCTGATAAGGCTTGAGCATCTAACCAGAGGGGATAATAGATGGTACAACCCCAACTACAATGGAATATGCATCACTTCTAACACCCCTAAAAATCATGATTATAAATATAGTGAATTTGTTATAATGAGGTCGATCGAAGCTATGAATAGAAGGACTCCCCTAGAGGATACCACAAATGAAGACTTTCATCCTCTTAAGTACATCATGGAAATCATCTATGATAGACAATGTTTCTATGACCCATGCATGAAAAATATTCATAGAAGGATGTACTCTCTCATACTCTTTCTAGATAAGAAACCATTGATATAAGTATTAAAACCTCTCTTGAAATAAACAAATGAGCCTATTCAGTAAGATGCAACACTAGCTTCACACAACCCAACAATAGATAAAAACTCTCCATCTCCACTAATACAACAATAGACTCCAACTCCTGCCAATCTAGAAATAGAAATTGAAAAAGAGGATGAAAAGGAAAATGAAGCACAACATGAAGAAGCCATAGTAGAAGATCTATCTCTTACAGACCTGGTCACACCAAAATTTAAAAACATTGACCGAGATGCATGCAGCAAGATATCTATGGAAGACTTGGTCCTTATCATGGATAGACTAAAACTCAAAGAAGATGAGATAGTCACTATCTTTGAGAGGGAAGATGTCAGAGTCCTAAAGCCAGACCTCCATAACATTCTCACTCTAGGAATTAGATGACTTTCAACATTATGACTACTTGTCAGCTTCTCATAGGTGACTAGCTAGACAATTTATACATGGCTTATTATGAATTAGTAAGGGACGTGATCTTAAAAAAGGGGATAGGAGAAGTTGAAAATATTATTATGAATCTTAAATGCAAGGCCCGTATACTCATTTTCATCTCCATTCTTCACTGTTGCCATTGGACTCTTATGCCAATCGATACAAGGGCCAAGGTTGCCATTCTTAATCATACCTTAAACGATATGTTCACCATAAATAAAACAACATATCATAAGAATCCAATTAGCATGACTAAACACAAAGTTGCTCAGATCATAAAATACATCATCAGGCTTATCAAATAGTATGGATAGGTGTTACTGTCAAAGAGCTAATATTTTGAGAAGACACACTTCTCTCACATGAGTCCAAAGAAAAACCCAAGATCAAACGACTGTGGCTTCCACATGCTATTATGGATGCAAATTTTAACAACAACTGACAAGAAGGTGGAATGTTTCAACATTACTGACTATCACCATAATCTATAAGGAAATTACGCTATCCACATGCTTACCTCACAATAGGAAAATGTGCTAAAATGTTATCATCATGTTTACATCTAAACGCATCTGTTTAGACTATAGGGACAAAGTGCAAGATAATTTTAGGTGGGGATGAACATGTAAGATAGTATCCTCGAGCCCCACACCTGTCCTTATCTTTGCATATATCATTAATTCTTATTTTGTTAACTTTCACATATTACATTATGATTTACTTCACTTTATCTCAACAATGAGGTTCTTGATGAAGAATTTTTCTCTAGGAAATTTTTGACCAATTCTTTTTCTAGAAGTCATCTTCACCTATAAAATAGATCTATTTGTCTTCAAGCACCTTTTAGTGAACATTCAATCAAGTGATAAATTTGGGTGAAAAAATCACTTAGTTACCAGTTAAGGGATTATGGTTTTGTATCCTCTTTACTTCAAGACTCCAGAAACAACAAATTAACACTTGCAATACCTAGAATTTTTATTTAGACACGAGGAGGACCTATCCTGGTACACTCTTGATTGATTATTTGAGCCCCATATAATAGGTTGGAAGTGACCAAATCTTGTGATTGAACCCCAAGAGGGATAGAAGAGGCTTGTAGTCCACTCTATCTAAGAATCCTATCACTACTATAACCGAGTCAGAATTAAAGTCGAGTGTGAATGAAAACACGAGAGATGTGCCATGCAAAAGAGCTAAAGGGCTCTCCCTGGCCAGCGTATAGTTGCGCTCATGAATGCATATAATAGGTAGTAGTTCCTAAAGGCAAAATCATCACCCCTTGTCCTTTTAGAAGAAGGACAATTTACACTATAGTCTTGGCCCACCCAAAATAGACTCTCCTTCATACACAAAAAAAAAACATGAGAGCGAAGGCTAACTTCAATAGGATTAACACACAATCCAGTTAGGAAATGAGGCTCAAAATGGACATCGTAAGGGAGAAACTCTTCCTTATAAGAAGGGTGTAATAGGAAAGAGGGTCAAGCAACTCTGAATCTTTGAGGAGGAAACTTGGGACATTGCAAGAAGACTAAGTGACCAGGCAAAAATTCTGATGTAAAGATGGCATAAGAGCATGATCATAAATTGAAAATTAATCAACTATGAGATCCCACTTTCATCACCAAATGCCTTCATTTTATTTTTTAACTTGAGAACTAACTAGATTATAAGTTTGGGGGATGATACATGCCTTCTTTACCCTTCATTTTCCTTATTATCTTATGAATATGTTGATATTTCTATATTTACTTTCATGTTTTTCTTTTTTACCAAAGATAAACAATAACTCCCCAATTTCATGTAGGAGTCTATCAAATTCAAGATATCATTGAAACTATCAGTACATGGTCAACATCAAGCAAGAAAACCATCGATCACTCAATACAAGAAGTCCACTGAAGGAATCTTCCAATGCTCCTAGAATCTTCTAATTGAAGGCTCTACTAAACTTCTCCTACTGATTGCCTAGTAGGATTCACCCGTTGAAGGCCCTAGCTATGCCTATGGATGATTCTGCAAGTTTCACTTACCAAAGGCCCTACCGGCTGTGCCTACCAAAGGCCCTACTAACTGTGCCTACCAAGGAACCTATATGATTTTCCTAGGGACAAGTCTACTTGACATCATCTTCTGATGCATCTCCTACATGCATCTGCCGCCATAGACTATTAAGTGTGTTCCCTAAGGCATGTGTCATGGATCTTGGGGTGCAAGTAAAGTCCCTTCCTAGGTGCCTCGAGCATCTCATCTATTCCTATAAATAGGGACACTAAGATACATATAAAGACACTCTACCTCCAACAAGAATTACTACAAATACCACCTATAATGTCAATTGTAGTAGGCCTATAAAGTTGATTTTTTACTGAAACCTAAGTGGCCAACATTACAATTAAGGACCTTTTATGTTGATATCAAGGAAAAGCTAAAACATATGAAATAGAGCCAATTTTGGTTGCTAAGAAAATAGAAATCGATGACACATAGTGATATCAACAAAAATTATAAGTCTTTTTGGGATTGTAGATTTTAGTTTTTGAGAAAGGAACCCTCGAAGCATATTTTTGTCGTCAGTTCTATGCAAAGAAAGCAATGCTAAGGTCGAGTCAAAATCATTAGTTTGTTTAAAATAATTGACATTGTACGTCCTTATATGTTAAAATTTTAATTGATAAGGACATCTTTGGAGTTAGATTTTATGGAAAACTGACGATACCTATCTGTAACATTGTATTTATATGACAACTGATGTCAAAGACACAATTTTTATAATCAGGTCTACAACCTGATGTCTAGCTATTTAGTTGTATGTAGAACCTACAATTCATTAAAACTATAGGTTCCATACTGTATCTGTCTTAATAACATTCCATCATACCTATAAAACCTACAATAACAAACACATACAAGAGTCCACATCCACAATTTTATTCAAACACATACATTTCCATTCTCATCAACACTTAATTCCATTATCATGCACATACACAATTCTGAAAACACACATACAATTCCATTCTCCAATTTCATTCTCATCACTTGTACAAATGTAATTCTCATTGTATTCATTTCTCTTCAAATTCATTCATGCGCATGCACATATACACACATCATTCATATATGGATCAAAATTCACTTGTATCAAACTTAAAGTTGCAAAAAGTCATAACCATCACATGTCAATATAAATAATGACATCCATGCTTAAAAAACTCATGTTTTATCCCAATCAATAGAAAAGTTCACTTCCTTAACGAAGGAATGTTCCCACTCTTCTCTTATCTCACTAACTTTTCCAAACAACAATAAAGAGAATGACATAATTCAAGAGTTTGATTTGATTTTTTAATATCATCAAATGTGTAATATCCTCAGTTTTGGTAAAATTGGTTGAAATAAATACAAAGAATGATTTGATCAATAATTTTCTCAAATGATTTTAGTTGTGGACTAATTACCTTTGTGGAATGGGTGCAACCCAGGGCCCATAAAAGGCCCAAAATATTTTTCTTTGCAAACAATCCTTATGGCACAAGTTAACAAAATAAAAGGAATTTCATGTGTTTTATTGTTTGAGTGTTGATACTCCATATGGACTAGATTTCATGTAGTTTACTATTTTCAACAATCCATTAATAGATATGAGATTAAGAATGTGAGGAAAATACAAATTTAAAAAAATTACTAAAGGTAATTCACAATGGATGTTTTAAATATGGAATTATGTGGAACACTCTAGAAATGAGAGTTTTGGTGCATAAATGAAGGATAATTACTTTTTGAATTGTTGAATAATAGAGTTATGGAATATTGGACATGTTTCCAATGGAAAATAAGATGTGGGGTATTTAGATAATTAATGGGATAATTGTCTAATACGGTCTGGAAAAATAAGTGGTAAGGAATCTAGTGGTACTATTTCAATATGACTTTTTGTATACTTGAAAATAGTAATAGAAGAAGAGAATTCTAAAAATAGGAGAAGAAAGGACATTCTATAATATAATAGTAGTAATTTTATATAATTGTTTAAGGAATATATAGAAGAGAGAGAGACAAAGAATAATCTAGAATTTTGTGATAAAGTATTTCCTAATAGATTAAGTGACCAATTATCCAAAGTATACCAAATGGTAATGTGCTTTCCTTGATGGATTCTTATTTCCGAACCATGTCTTAATTAGAATAAAAGCCAAGAGTTTCCTATAAAAAAATATATGAGAATATGTTTAATTACTTCCAAAGCGAGATGCCTTGCCTTTCTCCCATTTTTAGTTGGAGACTAGTGGTTGAATAAAAGAGATATCTTTTAATACATATGAAAAATGAGGTAATGGTGTCCCTTGTCACTTTCAGTTTCCTTGAATTCTAAGGAGAAAAGAGAGAAGGGGAAACAAGAAAGGAAAGTATGAGAAGGAGTTTATATATGTACATGAGGGTTATGCACACATTCAACTAACCCTTCCTTCTCTCTCACTCTCTCTCTCTCTCTTTCTCTCTCTCTCTCTGCAACACCCATCACTAGATCATTGTATTACCCCTCACATTCTTCTTTTGTGTATGCATGAAGTAAACATGGTACAGTCCACCTCTACAAGGAATACTAATTCCATAGATCTCCTTGACAATCAACAAGCTTAGCCTTCCCCATCCGCCTTCTAATAAATGGGTTTCAGTTGTAGCAATGGTGCTGCATAACCATGGATCCAAGGAAGTTGGTCATAATCATGAACTAGATAAGGAAGGCAGAGCCATGGTTGTGGTAACACAACACAAGAGAAAGCTGGAAGGTCAATCGGAGACAAGTAATTCCTCCCTTACACTTATCACATAGACCACCATATGAAGAGGCTAAGGTTGCAACATTAGGATCCACTACGATGGCCAGAAGTCAATGGTTGGGGACATCATACGGCTATGAGAGATGATGGTGATCACATAAGGGAGTTGGATCTTGAAGCTATTGGATTAGGCTACTTGGGAAAAGGAAGAGGACAGGCATAGGCAGTGGGAACCATCGGTCAGGAGACTAGGCGTCAGGGGTAGAAGGTGGTGGCATCAGAGATGGGGCGTCGGTGGCCCCATCCGTTTCTATTCCATGACAACATCAGGATGGAGGGGGAGGCCTCACGTGTGGATGAGATGTGAAGCAGGTGCTTGATTGGGTTGGCTTAGACCAGATGGTCCACAATATCATACTATACATGAAATATGTAGCTTTGAAATCATAAACTTGATATGATGATGTTTAGATACCTTAGCTTGAATAATCAGGGGTAACATGCCTAATATCATACCCAAATGAAAACAAACCAACTCGATATGTGTTTCACTCAGGGTGATATATATAATAAATAAGATGAACAAATTGCTTATTTTAGATCCAAAAACGAGAAATAATGAACATGATTGGGTAAAGTTGGTAGAATTTTGGGGAAAAGCGAAAACATACATGAAATCTAGAGTAAAGATGAGATACACACTCAATGATAGTCTCATTTGAAGCCATGACCATGAACATATTAATTTGAGAATTGATAACATAGATTTTGATGATACCCCTTGGTCTCATATATGAACCAAAACCCTAATATATAGATACTAGGCGATGGAAAACCCTAATGCCATGATGATGTCATAATATGGTGGGATAATAAGTAAATGTGTACACCCTTGATGATGAAAACCTAGTGTGCATCCCATTATGGAGAATGCAGTAACAACCATGGTTGGATACCTAGAATCAATGAATTTTGACTTTGACTCTAGTTTATGATCTTAGACAAATTTTGAGGACGAAATTTCTTTTATGGAGGGAAGGATGTGACAACCTAATTTTACTCTCTCCTATTATGCACCCTTTCTCTCTCTCACCAAGTAGCATCTTACTCAACTTGATGTCCAATCCATAGTTTGATGGTTATGGGACTCCAATTTAGTCCCATCATTGTTCACTTTTAACTAAATGTGACATTTCATTGTGTTTTGAACTATGGCAATTACTTATTATGTATCCATATTGCATATGAGATTGAGCCTTATTAGTATGAGCATTTTGTCTCCTACTCTATTAAATGTAGGAGAAGGGCTTAATCACCTTTCTAACGATATAAAAGCCACATTGATTGGACCTTCAGAGTCCAAGTTATGATACCTTGAAATTTGGTCATTTATGCCCTTTCTTAGCTATTTTTATGCCTTTTTTCTCTATTGGGCCAGCCTACGCAGGCCCAAATCAAATTGTGGCCCAAGCGCTTGTTCTCTCCTCCCCTTCCTCTTCAGGAAACTAGTGAGGCGGATGAAAAAAAAAAGCTTCCCCGCCTCCACTCAGATTGGGTAACGGAAGGGGGGCATGACCCCAAACCCTAACTCCCTACTCCTTTTGTAGCCCCAACCGCCAGCCATCTTATGCTACCTTCTTCTTCCTCTTGTGCCAGTGTCCCTCCTACCTTCTTACTACTTTCGCCCAGAACCACCTTGGGGAGATGCCAGTAGGCAGCCGTGAGCCCTCAACGCCAAAGTCCCATTTAGCAGTCACAGAGCCCCCACCGACCTCCGACCCGCTTCTTCACGGTCTTCCATGGGTGCAGTGGCACCTGGGAAGGTTGGGCACCTTCCAGCAGGTCTTCCTTATTCCCGTTCGGGAAATAGAGGATCAGCGACCAAAGATCGGGGGAGGGGATGGGATGAAGCGGCGGGTGAGCGGCCCAACAAGCGCTTAAACCCAAACCTAGAGGCCCAGACCCACTCAGGAGACTGACCACTGGATGGAGGGTGGACCACCAAGGTCCCATGATCCAGCGGCGATGAGTTGTCAATAAATGAGATGGGTATGTACTCCCTTATTAGTATAGTTCTTAATCAAAAGTCCTAAAATTCATAACTTCCAAACCCCTTGGCCAAATGATACAAACCGATATACCAAATTGATCCTTTCGAAAAGATCTACAACTTAGGCATGCTTTCATGACCTGAATATGATACTAGCTCTCTTGTTTTCCAAAAATGTCACCTTTTGATCTTCTTAACATATTTAATACAATGTTATAATGAATTTTGAAACTTTGATGCATATATACCCACCCAAGCACCAAATCAGTAACTATAATGTCTTTGTAGCCCAAATGAAGGTCCTACTCTCCCTGCTACTCATAAATGATTCCTTTTTGTACATACACAACCATGTTGGACTATAATGATGTACATTTCCCTTATGATGCTAACCTTGCCTCCTTATGACTCGATTGCTCGCATGTGACTAGTTGTGACTATAATGATGTCTTTGCCCTACATTGCTAATATTGTTTCTAATGGACACCCAACTAATCTTGTTATGTGTTTCTAATGACCAAGTGTTGCTGATCTAAAACCATCCCTTATTCTTGGCTCTTATTCCTTGATGATACTTGATCTTGGTTGACCTATTATGAGTTTTTAGCCCTATAATGTGCATGTAAATGCCTTAAACCTTGAAATGGTCATAGATAATGCGTGGAACCTTAAAACAATATGAAACTTGAACCACACCATCATGATGACCTCTAGATCAGTACAATATCATATAATGAACCAATAAGCCACTTAGAACCCACCTTGGACAAGACCGTAAAATGCATCTAATTAGGATTAATGATGAGAATCTAATGCATATATGTAATCTTGTTGTTAATCAAGTTTGGCATATGGCTAGATGATGAAGGATATGTTAGGTTATGAAATCTCTAAATTAGGCATGGGCCTTATCTAGTTATATGAATACCACTTTCTTGCTTGAAAAGACATATATTATATGCTTGTTTGTTTACTTGCTCAAATATTGCCATGTAGTATTGCTATGTCTTACTTGATGTTTGCCTCGTCAGTTTTATAACTTGAACACATATATAGATAGAAATCAATTATAATATTGTTGATAAAGGGTTAGCTCTTGGCTATGGCCTTGAGGTCCCTCTCGTATAAAAGGGTTAGCTAATCTTGAGCACCCTTACAGATCCTTCCGACGGGAAGATAGTCAAAGGCCTTAAACATGCTTGATATTGTTGGTATAATGCAGTGAAATGACATAAAATATGGTTTTGCATTTGTTAAACAATTAACATGTTTGTTCTTGCTCTTATAGTCTTGAAATCTTTTCAAATTATGCAAAGCTTATACATATATGCATTTTTCTGCCCCATACTCAACACCTCATGTGTTGACCCGTTTATCGTATTTTGTTTTTAGGTTCAAAGATGGCTAGAAGGTTGATGGGCTCGGTGAGCTATGCTAGGTGTACTTGTTGTGAGATCCAATTTTAGTGCACATGAATGACTTGTACCTTGACTCTGGAAATATGTAACTGAATTCGTGAATATAATGCATTTAGTATAATTTATATTTGTTGAATGTTGAGACTGTGTTGGTGCCTTTATCTTGTTATCTGTTCATATGTGCTAAGATTTACGCTTCCGAATTTCGCCTTTGGTATACATTTGGTTCATGGAAATGGGATTCCGATTCCGTGATGGATGGTATCATAGCATGAACAATAACTACACCAAACATTGCTCACATGAAACACAAACTAAACTCACCTTACATCTCAACCCTATAAACTTAATAAGATGTCCTTTGTGGATTAGTTAGACTTAGTCTCTAGGTTAGAACCTAGATGTTGTAGAACTAAGTGTAGACTTGTGTAAATTACCTCCCTTGACATGATTCACGACATGTGCTTAAGATGTCTACACAAGTGTGCACCATGTTCTTGCTAGTTCTCTAGGTGCCATGATACTAGACTACCTCATGAGTGTGGTAACTCATTTCTATTTTGGTTTTATTCGGATGGAGTATGGTGGTTTTCATCACCTGTCTAAACATTGGAGAAACATATTTCAAGTATTATTATATGTACATATGAAAAATGTTACCACACACAAAAAGGTAGTGAGTTTCCATGCAACCCAGGAGAAAGAGATGTCACATCAAGTCTAGATGAGAGAGTTTAGATGATAGTGATAGTCTCTATAGTTGTCTAGAGCCATGATATAGGTTAGGCAGTGAGTAACCAAGATAACCTAAGATGATGATAATGATATTGTTGATGATGTTGATGTTGATAAGACCCAAGTGTGTTGTTGAGGGGGGCCAAGTAGTTTGATGATATGAAATGAGTTTGACCAAGCAACCCTAACTAGACCTAGCACCTTGTTGATACATATGGTTTGGTTGATGTGCTAGACATAGCTAGTGGGTTGGCATGTTTTCTTATACCTAGTCTTGTGCGTGTTGAGATTCAATATGTGAAATATAGTTTGAGATCAACATGGGCTTCAATTTCTTTACAAAGAAGGACCTCTAGCATGGGACATATGAATAGGGTGACATGTTGATATGAGTTGACCCGTATCGGGAGAAGGTTAGAGTACCTAAACTCCAAAATATTTGAAATGTTGAATAATATGATTGATGAAATACTTGATGATGAGTCCCTAGCTAGAATACTTCTAAGTATATGAGTTGAGTGACCTAGTGGATGGTGTCTTTGAAAATGTTGAACCCTAGATGTCCGATGAAAATATCTAACCCTAGAGAAATAGGCAATTGAAAATTTGATGCTTGCTATATAGGTGAGGGGGATGTCCCAAGACCCTAAGATAACATATACAATGTGTGATATCCATGACGAGCCTCATACTCAGGTTAGTAATTGTATATAAAGGAGTCTAGTGGTTACCCTTGTTACTCAAAAGATGGGTAGAAATTTTGTTATGGGTAGAAGTTTGTGACTAGTAGGTCTTGTTGGACATATATACATCTTAGCATGAGTGGTTTGAGCTTGTGGAGCTCTATCTGATACAAGTGAGAGGAGATTTCATCCCAGAAGTGGAAGCTGGTATCACCTCAGTGGGCTCTAAGACCACAGGTATGGTGGCTGAAGCTAACAAGGGGAACACAGCAAGCAACAACCGGTTTTCGTGCCTGAATCAGAAGGGCGGTGAGTCGGTTGGTGACAAAGAGAATGGCAGAAGCAGGAGTCTAAGGTCCACCAGGAGCTCAACTAAGAGGACAAAGCAAAATGCTCTCTCTAGAAGAGGAGAGAGCAGCAAGAAAGGTTAAATGTCCCTCCTCGCATGGAATGTGTGAGGGGCCTCACTGGGTGGCATCCAGAGAGAGCTGAGGAAGGTGATCATTAATGAGAGGGTGACTCTTGTTATTGCGTTAGAAACCAGAATAAGGAGAAATGTCAGTAGTTGGGTCGAAACTCTATTCTCTGCAGGGTGGAGAAACATGTCTAACTTGGACATTAGGGAAGGAGGGAGGATCACGATTGGTTGGGAGCTTGGTGTATGGTATGTGATTGGCCTTAACATCTCCGATTAGGTTATTACTGCTTCATGTTGCAACAGAGGGGGGTTCTCCTTCATTCTGTCTACCATTTATGGTGAATGCTTGGAGACTGATAGAAGAAGAATGTGGCAAGTCATTAAATAGACAGCTCAAGAGGACGTTCCTTGGCTTACTATAGGTGACTTCAATAATGTGAGAAGATCTGATGAGAAGAAGGGAGGTCTTGGCATCCCTGAGAGAGTCCTACATGCTTTCAATGACACGGTTGATGTTGCTGGGCTGATTGAGCTAAATAAAATAGGGGGATGCACTACATGGTCAAACAAACAACATGGTTTGAGAAGGATTGCTAGTGATACTGACAAAGGCCTGGTCAATGAGGCTTGGCTCAAGGTTTGGCCGCACTCAATGATCAAGCTGAATGCCAACACCCTTAGTGATCATGCTATGATGATTATGAACATGGTCAATAAACCTCACGTTCTAAGACCGTTTAGGTTCTCTAACTGGTGGACTGAATGGGAGGTGTTCAAGGAGGTTGTGAATGAAGGTTGGCACATCTAGGTGGAGGGCAATCTGATGTACAGAGCTATTAAAAAGATACAGAATATGAAGAGCAAGCTCAAAAAATGGAGTAAAGAAAAGATGAAACTTACAAACCTGCTGTCCAAAGCGGATGAGGAGTATGATAGGGCCACTACTACTATCCGGAATGACCCACTCAATCATGAAATCACTAAATGGGAGAAAAAGGATGAAGACATGGTTCTGTCTCTTAAAAAGGCAGAAGAAGTATACTATTGGCAAAGAAGTCGAATGCTATGGATCACTGACGGGGATCACAATACAAAGACATACCACACTGCTATGAGAAAAAAGGAAATGAGAGAAACGATGCATGAAGTCATTAATGAACAAGGAAGAATCATTAATAGTAGAGATGAGATTGTGGCCAATGCGGTCAACTACTTCACATGCTTGTACAATAAATGCGACTTGAATACACTGGGTTTTGATGATCTTCTTCCGAAGAGTAGGGTAACTACTGATATGAATGTGTCACTATGCAAAAGAGCCAAAGACGAGGAGATTAGAAGCGCTGTGTTCTCTATTAACCCATCCAAGGCTCCAAATCTATCTGCAGCCTATTCGACAACATCATCAACAACATCCAGAACCACACCATCACCAGTGCCTTCAACAACGTCTGCGGTTGTGTTATTCTCCTCCAGAACATCAACGACCACCACGGTGCTCGCCATAGCTTTGTTAGCATTCGTCATCTCCATCCTCGGCTGGGGCGCCTTAGACTTGGCTCTCTTCTTCCTACCCCTGGCTGGTTCAGGTACTATCGGAGGAGCCCGACAACAGCCAGTAGGTCTTTCACCAGGGCAGTTGCCCTGCTCGTGCCCAAATACCTCACAGATGGGGCAGTGGTCTGGCATGGCTTTGCATTTGAGTCTGACTTCCCATTCATCTCCATTGGGTAGTTCTACCATCACTTCAGATGACAGTTCCTTCTCAGCATAGATGTCAACACAGAAGCATGCACACCCCTCTGTCGTTCTGTTTGATCTTCTATCAATAGCTCATGGCTCACCCACAACATGAGCAATGATTGTGATGGATTGAGCAGTCCAGTTGATATGATGATGTTTAGAGATCTTAGCTTGAATAATCAGGGGTAACATGCCTAATATCATACCCAAATGAAAACAAACCAACTCGATGTGTTTCTCTCAGGGTGATATTTCTAATAAATAATATGAACAAATTGCTTATTTTAGATCCAAAAACGAGAAATAATGAACATGATTGGGTAAAGTTGGTAGAATTTTGGGGAAAAGCGAAAACATGCATGAAATCTAGAGTAAAGATGAGAGACACACTCAATGATAGTCTCGTTTGAAGCCATGACCATGAACATATTCATTTGAGAATTGATAACATAGATTTTGATGATACCCCTTGGTCTCATATATGAACAAAAACCCTAATGTATGGATACTAGGCGATGGAAAACCCTAATGCCATGATGATGTCATAATATGGTGGGATAATAAGTAAATGTGTACACCCTTGATGATGACAACCTAGTGTGCATCCCATTATGGAGAATGTGGTGACAACCATGGTTGGATACCTAGACTCGATGAATTTTGACTTTGACTCTTGTTTATGATCTTAGACAAATTTTGAGGATGACATTTCTTTTAAGGAGGGAAGGATGTGACAACCTGATTTTCCTCTCTCCTATTCTGTACCCTTTCTCTCTCACAAAGTAGCATCTTACTCAACTCAATGTCCAATCCATAGTTTTATGGTTATGGGACTCCAATTTAGTCACATCATTGTTCACTTTTAACTAAATGTGACATTTCATTGTGTTTTGAACTATGGTAATTACTTATTATGTATCCATCTTGCATATGATATTGAGCCTTATTAGTATGAGAATTTTGTATCCTACTGTATTAAATGTAGGAGAAGGGCTCAATCACCTTTCTAATGATATAAAAGCCACATTGATTGGACCTTCAGAGTCCAAGTTATGATACCTTGAAATTTGGCAATTTATGCCCTTTCTTAGCTCTTTTTATGCCTTTTTTCTCTATTGGGCTAGCCTATGCAGGCCCAAATCAAATTGTGGCCCAAGCGCTTGTTCTCTCCTCCCCTTCCTCTTTAGGAAACTAGTGAGGAGGATGAAAAAAAAAGCTTCCCCGCCTCCACCCAGATTGGGGAACAAAAGGGGGGGATGACCCCAAACCCTAACTCCCTACTCCTTTTATAGCCCCAACCGCCAGCCATATGTTGCTGCCTTCTTCTTGCTCTTGTGCCAGCGTCCCTCCTTCCTTCTTGCTACTTCCGCCCAAAACCACCTTGGGGAGATGCCAGTAGCCAGTCGCGAGCGCTCAACGCCAAAGTCCCATCTAGCAGTCACGGAGCCCCCACCGACCTCTGACCCACTTCTTCACAGTCTTCCATGGGCGCAGCGGCTCCTGGGAAGGTTGGGCGCCATCCTACAGATCTCCCATCTTCCTGTTCGGGAAACAGAGGATCAACGAGTAAAGATCGGGGGAGGGGACGGGATGAAGCAGTGGGTGAGCGGCCCAACAAGCACTTCGACCCAAACCTAGAGGCCCAGACCCACTCAGGAGACAGACTACAGGATGGAGGGCAGACCACCAAGGTCCCACGATCCAGCAGTGATGAGTTCTCAATAAATGAGATGGGTATGTCCTCCCTCATTAGTATAGTTCTTAATCAAAAGTCCTAAAATCCATAACTTCCAAACCCCGTGGCCAAATGATACAAACCAATATACCAAATTGATCCTTTTTAAAAGATCTACAACTTAGGAATAATTTCAGGACCAAAATATGATCCTAGCTCTCCTATTTTCCAAAAATGTCACCTTTTGGTCTTCTTAACATATTTAATACAATGTTATAATCAATTTTGGAACTTTGATGCATATATACCCACGCAAGCACCAAATCAGTAACTATAATGTCTTTGTAGCCCTAATGAAGGTCCTACTCTACCTACTGATCATAAATGATTCCTTTTTGTACATACACAACCATGTTGGACTATAATGATGTACATTTCTCTTATGATGCTAACCATGCCTCCTTATGACTCGATTGCTCACATGTGACTAGTTGTGACTATAATGATGCCTTTGCCCTACATTGCTGATATTGTTTCTAATGGACACCCAACTAATCTTGTTATGCGTTTCTAATGACCAAGTGTTGCTGATCTAAAACCATCCCTTATGCTTGGCTCTTCTTCCTGGATGATACTTGATCTTGGTTGCCCTATTATGAGTCTTTAGCCCTATAATGTGCATGTAAATGCCTTAAACCTTGAAATGGTCATAGATAATGCGTGGAACCTTAGAAGAATATGAAACTTGAACCACACCATCACGATGAACTCTAGAACAGTACAATATCTTATAATGAAACAATAAGCCACTTGGAACCCACCTTGGCCAAGACCCTAAAATGCATCTAATTAGGGTTAATGATGAGAATCTAATGCATATATGTAATCTTGTTGTTAATCAGGTTTCACATATGGCTAGATGATGAAGGATATGTTAGGTTATGAAATCTCTAAATCAGGTATGGGCCTTATCTAGTTATATGAATATTGCTTTCTTTCTTGAAAAGACATATATTGTATGCGTGTTTGTTTACTTGCTCAAATATTGCCATGTAGTATTGTTATGTCTTACTCGATGTTTGCCTCATCAGTTTTATAACTTGAACACATATATAGATAGAACTCCATTATAATATTGTTCATAAAGGGTTAGCTCTTGAGGTCCCTCTCATATAAAAGGGTTAGCTAATCTTGAGCACCCTTATGAACCCTTCCGACGGGAAGATGGTCAAAGGCCTTAAACATGGTTGATATTGTTGGTATAATGGAGTGAAATGACATAAAATATGGTTTTTCATTTGTTAAACAATTAACATGTTTGTTCTTGTTCGTTTAGTTTTGAAATTTTTTCAAATTATGTAAAGCTTATACATATATGTATCTTTCTTCCCCATACTCAACACCTCGTATGATGACCCATTTCTCATATTTTGTTTTTAGGTGCAGAGATGGCTAGAAGGTTGATGGGCTCAGTGAGCTATGCTAGGTGTACTTGTTGTAAGATTTAGTTTTAGTGCACATGAATGACTTGTACCTTGACTCTCGAAATATGTAACTGAATTCATGAATATAATGCATGTTGTATAATTTATATTTGTTGAATGTTGAGACTGTGTTGGTGCCTTTATCTTGTTATCTGTTCATGTGTGCTAAGCTTTACGCTTCCGCTTTTCACCTTTGGTATATGTTTGGTTCATGGGACTGGGATTCCGGTTCCGTGACAACAGCCGGTCCCTTTAGCATGGACCAATGGATGCTTGCCATGTGGTTCTATGCTTGAGGTATAAAGTATTATTTTGTTTAAATCATAGAAATTGCTAAGATGCTCAAAAAACAATAAAATTATATATCATTTTGATAGGAAGAAAGATAGAAACCCAGACAAAATATCAATGAGACTTAAACAACCTTCCTATTACAAAAATAGCACTAATATGTAATAAAGTGGCGATTAAAGTATAAAACCCTAGATTTGGGTATTAACATGTTGAATGTGGTAAAAACCTCTCTTTTATGCTATTAACTGATATTGTGGACTATAATGGTAATATAACTAGGTTTTCTAGAGTGGATTATTCTTAACATGTGTAATTAAGACCTTGAACATCAATGATGTAACTTGCTATAATTTTAATGTGAAGAATATGATATAAGTGTCCTAACATGATAGATTTGATGATCATGACTACATTTAATATAAGTTGGGGTTCTTAAGTCATTAAAGTAATAATCATGGGAATTGGGGTATCAAACATAATCCTAATGATAATTGGAAACCAAGGAAACCTTGGAAATTTGGTTTGAAGAATACATATGATAATAATGTGCAATGATATTAAGGGTTTCTAAAATGGATAATCATGCATATAGAGAATTAGGGTTCTGAAGTTAAAGAAGATAACTTTAACGAACTACGACCAATCCAAGTGACCATAATGAAAGGATAATATTGATTTAGTAGTTAAGGTTACACATAATGACTAACATGGATTAATAATTTTAATCAATCATTGTGCGATGGAAATAGGGTTTGTAACCTTATTCCTCATCCAAACCCTAAATCCCTAGATTAGGGACTGAGTAGGGTCTAATCTATTTAATGTGATGGTGACACTTTAGGATTTACAAACACGGAAATATAATATCTTTGATTCATCTTTGTTGATTGGATTGCTTGAAAGTACTTGAAGTATATTATACATAATAATTTGCATGGTTCTACAAAATTTATGTGGTTATGCTTATGACTACCCGCATTAGTTTGCCGGTGTTTTTCGAGTGTTTCTTGAGGTTTTAAAAACAACTAAACTATTGGATGTTTATTTATAGTGTGTTCAATTATAATTCCACTATGAGTATCACATAAAGGAAGAATATGTAAAGAAAATGCTTGTTCTTATTTAAAAGTAATTGATGAAACATATGACGTTATGTACTTGCACACTTCTACATGCACCCCACATACACATTATAACTTGTTATACTGATTCATGCATTTGGTTTCACAAAGTTTTAATACATGCTATATAAGATGATATCTATATATGATGGACAAATGAATGCTTGAAGACATTAAAGTTAATTTGTAAGGATGATTAGATAGATACTTCTTATCATATATACAATTATTATGATGGAAAGCTATGTAAGTTCTAAACGAATATCTTGTAAAAAATATATATGAATTAATGGAAGTAATTTATTGATATTTATTATTTGTAAAATATGGATCCTTGGGAAAAGTTTAGGGAATGGCTCTCATCTGTTTGGCCTTCCTTAATTGGGGGTTGCTGAAAAGTGAGGTCATTATACATGTGGTACCCTAACATTAAGAAAGCACTCAGAAAAAGTTTTCCTCTCCTTTCTAGACAATGTGTAGCAAACACAAGATAAATATTTTTTTATCACTGCTAGATCATGTTGTTAATTCTTTCCTTATACCCATTTCACATAGGCCCATTCTGGATTTAATGCCATCTTTAGTATTACTTGGTATCACTAATATCGACATGAAATATCTAGTCAATTTTATAGGCATATGTCATCAATTTTAAGTCGAGGACTAAGTGGGTGACACTAAAACATAAGACATATGCCGTCGATGTTTTTGAAAAAAAAACAAAAACATATATTTATATCGTTGGTTCCACATTACAGTCAAACCGATGACATAATGTGCAGTGTGCAACAAGACTATGGTTTCCTTTGACCTTTTCTCATCAGTTATTTAAAATAGAGCCGATGAAGTAATGCTAATTATGTTGGAAAATGACCCCCTTTGCCGTCCCTCATCGATTACTAAACAAGAACCAATGAGGTATTGGTAATTACGTAGTCAATTTCTCAAGAAATAACAAATGACTAATAGTATGGTGTAGGTTTTATTAGTGAGAAAACAACAACAATTAAGGGATATCCTAACAATTTTTTATATGTAACCGACAAAGTATGTATTTGTAGTCAGTTATGTTGAAATAATCTACAAATTATGACATTTTTTATATAGCAGGTTTGCAGACCTGCTATCTGAGTGCTAGCCTATCTACTCCCTATGGTTCATCATAATTGAAATTGAGTTCATCAGAATTGTAATCCTTTGCAAGCATTACAGCTTAACAACATGCAAGAAAACTTGCAATAAGAAAGATATACATACAATTACATTGGGGTGAGAAAAATTCCATTAATAATCGATTACCCAAATGATTAATTCTGAATGGTTAATTTTTTAGACAATTTGGTTAATTTATTTCGGTTAATTGGCTAAATGGTTAATTTGTTGGTTAAAAATATTTTATGTTTGGTTAACTAAATTAACCGAATAGATAAAATTTATTGAAAAAGAAATATCTTGCTCATGTATATACCTATATAATTTCATTTAAATTTGAAAAACCATGCCATTTATAAACTAATCAAACTTTTATGAACTATATCACTATGTTTATATGTAATATTACTATAATATAATAATTATTCAAAATTTTATATTTATTTTCGTACAATATTATCATAAGTGTCTTGTTTGGTTAACCAAATTAACCAATAAAATTAACCATTAACCAATTAACCATAACCAAACTAATCGACACTAATTTGGTTAGGTCAATGGTTTAAATCTTAAACCACAAACTAACCATTTAACCAAAGGAAATTGATCGTAATCGACCGATTTAACTGAATGCTCACCCCTACAATTACACATATACTATATGCACAAATAGGCCAACAAACATAACATTCTATCCATTTTCACTTCAAATGTACATACATATGCATCAACTCATAGCTTAATTGGTTCAATTCTCAATCACACATTCACTTTCATACATATGCACAAATAGACATCATTCTTCTCTGAATGCACTTTCCAGTCAATTCAGAAACACATACACATGAATACATACACACCTCAGCTGCCATAGTGTTTTAGTCCACAATGTATAATAATATAAAATAAAAATATTGATATTAAAGTTTAAACTATAAAAATATCAATCAGCCCTCCTAATTATCTGACAAGTCCACGTGTTTAATGAAGCAGACTGTCCACTATTCATGTAGGTTGTTCAACCACTCCGATGTATAGGCTTTGGTGATAGTTTTATTCATCTTGCCCACCACGTGAAAGCATATTTAAAATGTGGGTTACACAACTTGGAAATTTGTAGGGAATTAAATATGGTAGTACTACTACCATTACACTGATGCACTTGACCAATATCAAGTTCAACTCTAGGAGGTTTATCATAGACTTTTAACAGTGCTGTTATAATCCAAGTGGAGCCTTGCCAACGCATCAGCATGAGTATTCTTCTCCCTCTCTATATAGGAGATCGAGGGGTTGTTTTTGAGGACTTGTTGGATGCTCTTGATGATTTTAGCATAGCGAGGATATCTTCTGTAGTCATCTTTAACCATCTTAGATGCTAGCATGCTGTCTGTTTCCATGATGGCATCAGGTATAGGAGCAGTTCATATAATTATCGCCACCAAAAAGATGGCTGTCAGTTCTGCCTCAAGAGGACTATCCACAGTGATCGACTTTCCAACTCCTCCCCGCCAACGGTTGTTTTGGTCTCTGATCACTACTTCTATGGCCCCTCGTCCCTTTTTCCATGCAATGTCAATATTAAGGATTAGGCGGTCAGCGACTAAGTGGTTTTGTATGTCCAGCCTATGTGTGGGCTTTATGCACTTCCTTAGGTCGAAAGCCTTCTCAGACATCTTGGCTTCCATCAGGATGAAGTTGACTTGCTATTGTGTAGTTGTCTACTGCCTTTTAAAGATCCACTGGTTCCTTTGTTTCCAAAGGACCCAACATGTTATAAAGATTATGTTTCTAGCTTCCTCCATGGAATGAAGGTTTTGTCCGATCCATTACTTGAGTTTGTCTGTGGACCAGAATGTGGAGGGTAATCTGAGATCAGGTAATTGTATCCATATGGGCCTCTCCTTAGCACAATTTCGTAGTGCATGGAGGCTGGTTTCATCTTCTGTGTTGCATCTTCTATAGGTGGCACTCATTGTCATTTGTCTACGCCTGCGACTCCAATTTGTAAGAAGGGCTCTGTTGGCTGTTATCCACATGAAGGTCTTGAACCTTGCAGCTACCTTGGCATTCCATAACTTCCTCCAATGCCCCAGACGCTTGACTTCATAGTCCGCACGCAAGGCTGTATAAGCAGATTTTGCTGTATAGCTTCCTTCCTCATTTAGCCTCCACACACATGTCTTCTACCTCTGGATCCACCAGGGGATGGACTTTATACACTTCCTTGGTGATGTTCGAAGGCAGCCAATTTTCTAGCCCATTTTCCTTGGTGATGTAAAGGCTTTAGTAGTGTAAAAAAATATAAACAAAATGCAAAATAATTCTAATTAGATTTGATTGTTTTTATTATCATATGACACTACTTCATTAATTATGATCCAAGACTAGTAACATTACCTTCTCTATATATTTGATCAATATCACATGTGTGACAATCATTTACATGTACTACATCATGTAATATGTTCATGCCCAATCATTGTCTTGTACATGGAACTGTAGATTTGCAATTACGTTAACAAATGTAATTGAGCAGAGTTGGTAATATATATGTACTAGAATGAGAAGACTACATCAACACTCCTCCATGCTACTGATTTTTTTTATCTACTTCCCTCCACACCTATAGAAATACTTTCATACCCATATGGGTTAAATCAATAGATATATTGCATCACTAAATTGTCAATTGATGCAAACACTAACAAATATGTTGAGCATAAAAAATTATACTTACGCATAAAACACCAATTTCATTGGGTGTCCCTCATTTGTGTTAGTTTTATACCCAAAGAATAAAATAAATACATAGTATAGGCTTTGGGAAAAATCACTAACAACGACCAATGCTTTTTTTTTTGGAATATGGTAAATATATTGCCAAAAGAGGGTATAGCTAAACTATACATACAGAGCAAGGCATCTCAAGCCGAGACCCCAAAGCTGAAAGGCAGAAAACTATACGAGGGTTCTATACAAAAAACCCCCAGTATATGCTAGTCCCAGAACGCAAGCTATCTAAGAGTTCTTGCCTATACTTTACATGCCACGTGAGGTTAGTGGAGAACACCTCCATAAGCTTGAGGGCACCCATCTCCCCCTTGTCATGTGTCCTTCTATTCCTTTCACTCCAAATGGGAAACACAAGCCCTGTGATACAAAGATTAGTGAATCTTCGTAAGGAACTGTAGTTTCTATACTTCGTTTTTAGACACTTTAACAAATCATGCAGATTGTTATGGCTATTATACTGCCAGCCATTCCTAAGGCATTTGATTTTAACCATCTGATTAGAATAGCTGCATTCAAAGAACAAATGGTTACTAGTTTCATTCGCCACCTTGCACAACGGGCATGTCAGATCCACCTACATGCCCCACTTCAGTAGTCTATCTTTGGTTGGAAGTTTATTAAGAAGAACTCGATAGGCCAAAGTGCTCCATTTAGGACAATGAAACCTTCCCCAGATCATATCTAAAATTGTTGGCAACTGGGTGCCCCTATAGTAGTGTTGATTATTGGTGGGGGGGGGGGCTAGGGGAGTCCTCATACCATTACAATCAACACTATACAGGGTAGAAGATCTGCCGACATACGAGCACATGACTCTCCAAACTCTTGAAGGATTACAGCCATCAGTGATCAACAAGTCATGATTGTATCAACTCTTTATCCAATCCACCCAGAAGCTTCCAACCTACGTTAAAAATCTGTCAACTCTCTTTTTGGTATTAGCTTCCAAGATCGAGCCAGGATCCACTAGCTGAAGCCCTCCCTAGTTAAACAGGTTGGCTATAGTCTTCCAAGCTACACCATGAACCTTCCCCGCCCATAAGAAGTTAGCAGTGAGAGACCGGATATTGTTCAAAATGGGCGTGGGAATATCCCCCATTGCATCCCAGAACCTGACTATGGATTGCAGGATAGATCTGATCAACACAAGTCTACCAACCATGGACAGATTAAGCCCACTCCAACCCTCAATTTTTGCTCTGAGGTTGTCCATTAGTTGACAGTAATCTCTCGTCTTCACTCTGCCAGCAACCAAAGGAGTACCAAGGTACGTGGTAGGGAGAAACCCTCTCTCCATTCCAGCAGCAATCTTTAAGCGACCTCTCCTATTATCACAAGATTTAGACAAGAAGACCCTCGACTTGATGGTGCTAATATACAAACCTGTCATTCTACCAAACAGATTCAACACTTTGTTAACTTCCCTTAGGCATTTGGCATGGCCTGTAGAGAAGAGAAGAACATCGTCTGTGAAAATAAGAACAGGTTTGACTTTGACACCTTTCACTTTAAACATTTTCACCAAGTTTTTATTCTCTACCTCTACGAACAGATGGCTCAAACCTTCCATAACTATCGTGAAAAGGAGTGGGGAGAGGGGGTCCCCTTGACGTAACCCATTAGAGGATTCGAATAAGCCTTCAGGTATCCCATTAATGAGCACAGAAAAAGAGCAAGTTTCGTAGCATTGTTTCATAATGGATCTCCATTGATAGCAAAAACCTAAGGAAGTCATCACCTTAGAAAGGAAATCCCAACTGACATGATCATAAGCTTTACTGTTGTTGATTTTCAAAAGGGCTTTGGCATTAGACTTGCCTCTATTGAAATCTATGAGAAATTCTGAAGCCAACAAGGAGCAATCTTCAATTTTTCTATTCTTGACGAAAGCATTCTGGTCATCTGAGATAATGTGAGGAAGGACCTCTTTCAGCCTTCTAGCTAGCAGCTTGGCTATAATTTTGTAAAGGACACTGCAACAAGAAATAGGTCTATAATCGCTCATGGATCTTGCATCTTTAGACTTGGGGACCAGTTTAATAAAAGAGTGGTTGACAGCACGGACCATGTTCCCTCCCCTTAATAACCATCTAATAGCTTCACATAGATCATATTTAATGATGTGCCAAGTAGATTTGAAGAAATGGTTGTTAAAACCATCGGGACCAGGCTCTTTAGAACTTTGAATTGAGAACAGAGCATTCCTGACTTCCACTTCAGTTATGTCCTTACAAAGCTCTTCATTCATGTTTGTATTAACTTTGTCCCTAGGGAGGTCCATATCTCCTTCAAAGCTGCGTTCATTACAATTGTACAGATTTTTAAAGAAGTTGATAGCTTGGTCCGCTATGTCTTCATGTTTGTCAACAACCCTACCATACTCATATGTAAACTCATAAATGTTGTCCCGCATGATCTTTTTCTTTGTAGCCACATGAAAAATACTTGTATTACGATCCCCGTCATTTATCCATTTCATTCTACTAATATGCCACATGTATTGTTCCTCTGCCTTCTTAAGATTACGAACTTTATATTCACTTTCTTTCTGTTCTTTAATGAGATTGCAATTAAGAGGATCATCTCTCAATCTACTGGCATCAGTGTCATACTTAACTGTGGCTTCCGTCAGGAGGTTTTGAATGTTGATTTTCTCCTTTGTCCAACTTTTCAATTTAGCTTTAGTTCTTTGTAGTTTCTTAAGAAAACTAAACAGCGGATTGCCTTCAATATTAGATCGCCAAGTATCTTCAATGACCTCCATGAATCCATCCCACTTGCTCCAGAAATATAGGTACCTGAAAGGTTTTCATTTTTGTGTCAAGTTGGACAAACTCACCTTCAACCAGGCATGATCATTAAAATGGTGTGAGCCCACTTTAGCCACCACCCTAGGGAACAGGTCCAACCAAGCATTGTTAACCAAGCATCTATCTAGGCGGGTAGCAACACACCTAACTTGTTTATTGGACCAGGTGGTCTCACCCCCCATGGTATTGATTTTATGCAGCTCAGCAGCATCAAGACAATTATTGATGTTGTTGAGAATCCTTTTGGGAACTCTTCTTCCTCCTCTCTTCTCACCTGCATTTCTGATATTATTAAAATCCCCAAGGACTAACCATGGGATATGACTTTGAGTAGTAGCCTTTAAGAGGGGCCAGAGCCTCTCCCTATCTGCCTCCAAGTTTTCCCCATACATAGCAGAAAGGATACAGGAGAAACCCCCAAGGTTAAAGCAACTAACCGTTACAATTTGATAATTATCAGCTATCAGTTCAATTCTCCATCTATCTAGATTCCACCCAAGGACAATCCTACCTCCATCCATAGCCTCGAGATTAGACAGAGACTCCCAATCCTGTGGGAACAAGGTCCTCACACGTTCAGAACAATTTCTTCTGATTCTGGTCTCAAAACAGGAGATAACCTCACCTTGTATCCTTCTAAGAATCTTCCTCAACCTTGCTTGTGACCCAGGTAAGTAAGCTCCTCGCACGTTCCATTCGAGGAATGTCATTAAACCTTAGTTTTTGACCCTCCTCCTCCACTGGATTTGGGTCTTCTCTTTGTCTTTGTTGTAGCACTTCTAGTATTTCTGGGGCTTCTACTTCTTCCACTCTCTGAGCTAGCAGGCATCTCCTCTTCATCCAGTTGTTCAAGAACTGAGAATGGGTTTGTATTCAAATTCTCTACGGGTTCCTCTCCACTAGTAGTGATGACGGGTTCTTCTTCAGTAGCACCACAGATCTCACCCTCTTCAAGCAGGATTGTTTCAGGGACCATCACCTCCTTCTATTTCTCAGTGTAGGAGGGGATACGATTCACCGCCCGACCTACCCTCGACGAGCCCCGAAGAGGAGGGGGTCTGGATTTAGCATTCCTTCTGCTTTGCCTTTTGAATTCAGGAACTGTGATAGGGGGGGGACGGCTGGGGGGTAGTGACTCTTACCCCAGGGAAGGCGTCGGTACTATGGACAAAAACCTTGCAAGATGAGCAACGATCGGGTAGGGCTTCATACCTTAGCTTCACCTCCCATTCACCTTCATTAGGCAACTCCACCATGATCTCAGGTGGGGGTTCCTCATCAGCTGTGATATCGACACAAATGCGAGTGCATCCCATCAAGGAACCGTCAATCCTTCTATCGATGGCATGAGGCTCCCCAATGGCGTGAGCAATTACATTAATGGCTCTGAATGACCAGTGCTTCCCCACTTCCGGGAGAGAAACCCATACAGGAGCAGTCTTCAGCACTGTCCGACAAATTTCCACATCATGCGTCAACCTTCTGACCAGCACCAAGTGGTCATCAAAGAACCAGGGGCCCCGATGCAGAGCCGCTTTCAAGTCTGTTTCGTTAGAGAACCTCGCCAATGCTTATTTTTGAGTGAATAGAAAGTAAAAAAAATAAAAATTAAATTCCACAAAAATTGTATTCATAAGTTAGAAATATAAACAACAAGACCACAACTTATACAAGGTCCCGAAAGCACCAAAAACCTTCATTGTGGTATTCATGTAATCTTTGATGCTACTCAGGTCTCTAATTGCATCATTAATCATTGATGGCATTAGAAATGCCACATTTGATATTTTGAATTAAAAAACTGCATAATACAAATGATTGAACAAACACACACATACATACACACACACACACACACATATATATATATATATGTAATAATCATTTAGTATATATGATACAATTATATAATATGTATTCTTCACATATGATGAGGTATACATACTCATTGTACCTAAAGTTCTATCACTGATGTGTTCAACCATTGATACTAAAATACCTCATAAACATATGTCAACATTATAATAGTGTCACGATCTATACCTATGACCTCCTCCCAAAGGTTGACCACCATGATATCTAATTACTCTATATTATCTAACCATACTATCATCCCCTTGTAGTTAGGGCCTATGGAGTCGAACAACTCATTTGGAATAAAATGTGGGGGCAAAGGATTTGGAACCCTAGGGGATTTTTAACTATTGTGGTATGCATGCATGTATTCTCATATTAGCTTTAGATTATATATAAATTCAATATAGAATTTGTCATACCTCAACCAATACGACGAGCTATCTGGGGAACCCAGTAAATTTGCCTTCTACCTCTCTGACTGTGGTGTCATCAGGTGCTCATATGGGAGTGGTGTTTCCCTCCATGCCAGAACAACACATATGAAATTCACATGAACATGATCAGTGGGAAGGAGAACACCATGAACCCTATCAGTGTTTGAGAAAACCTAACCATATTCCACAATATTGTATGGATCATCAATGGTAAGATGAAATTTTATACCCACCTACAATTTATGGAACAGAAGACTTAATTTGACACACATATTTACTAACTTGAGGGATTACTTTATCACAATGTATATATAAGTTGAGTTAAGTTGAATCTTATCTTTGCTATTCCATTCAGGTCTAGAGAACTACTCCCAATACACTTTGTGGATGTGTGATGCTATACAGGTCCTGTGACTGGTAGAGAAGGTTGCATCACTTGGGAAACCTTAAACTCCTCTAAGGGTTCATTTATCAATATTTTCACATCCTCCTGGTCCATTCCCCTTTCTTGGCTGATTTGTGCTTTTCCTGAGATGAGCCAAAAAACAATTTTAGCCCTAACCCAGATCTAGTGGCCCTAACATGTCTAGGGTGATCTTCTGTCCCTAGAACAACCGTCAATTAATCATGTGTGCCCTAATGGGTGAACTTTCCTTCCTTATTTTTTCTCACCTAGCTCCAACTATTCATCATTAAACCAAACTAATCAATATAACTTAAAAATTTTGGGAAAAAACACGGGCATGCATTGTGAGACCAAGAAATTTACCATTTTTGCAGCCACATCCTATATTACTTGGATGTAGATTTCTCCAACTTTGTTTTTTCTATCATCTATCCATTCAATATAGCAAGGCAACTGTCCATAAGCACTAGAAGACTAGTAGTAGAATGAGTATACGTAGCAAGAACTTTCTCTTGCTCTCTCAACTTGTGCAATGTATTATATCCACCTGAACTAAACATGTTGTTGTGCACATTTTTGTCACACCTTTCTTTTTTAGCATCATTAATGGCCGGATTAATTCAATAAGAATATTATTAACAATCATAAGAATTCATAAGAGTGCAATTAATTCAATACCTCAAACACACCAATTTTTCTTTGCTCAACAGACTATGTCCAATATGTTTTTATCAAGATAGGGCCATTTAAGAGTGGGGTCCTTATCCTTCTTGTCTCCAAAGATGTAGCCTCTTATGAGGATTTTCCACCAATCTCTATGTCTAACGAGCTGCATAATAAACTTGCGATGCAACTTTTCATTGAGCTAATACTTATGCTGAAAAGGTTCAACATTCACTACTTTTAAGAAATGTGAAAAGAATGAATATGAAAAGACTACAAAAATATCAATGGATATATCACCTCAAACTCCCTCCACATGAGCTCTTTATTGTCTTGACTCACTTTTCTTCAATCCTCAATATGAAAGTCATTTTTCTTTGACTAAGGACTCCATAGTATCTGACAAAATCTTTAGTAATTGGTGTGCCTACTTCATTAAATCCAACGACACCCTTCTTCTCTTCCTTATTTGAGGCAATCCTCATCAAAGTTATCCCTCTCCTACGTTTAGATTTATTAGCACTGACATCACCCTGGTTAGGAGGCCAAGCATGATCCTTACTATGGATATCCTCAGGCTCGGGATTGTTGTGCTCCTAGTTATATGCCATCTATAAAATTAAAGGTAAACATATGAACATGTTACATCATATATGAAAAATTCAGATAACATATTAAAAGGTCATATCACATATGAAAAATTCAGACCACATATGAAAAGTCAGATCACATATGAAAAAGTAAACATGTTATATAATGCAAATAACATATGAAATATAACTTGTATTATACCTCAAATGAATATCCCTTTTGTATGATCTTCATGTGTATAGTCATTAGTGTTAGATCTAATATTTACACTTGGTAAGCCAATAGAGAGTGGACTAGAGTCATCATACTTATCATAGTACTCTTCTTCATAAATAGGATTTGAAATGAAATTTCTTTTACCATGAAGAATCAAAAATCAATTTGCTTTTACATGATCATTGATATAGAATACCTACTTTGCCTACGATGTCATGATGTATGATTCATCCTTCTTGTCTATCCACTCAATATTCACTATTATGAAATTGAGTTCATCAACTACATCTCCTTTGTTGTTATCAACCCATTTAATCCTAAATAATGGAACTCTAAATTCAATGCAGTAAATTTATGACATGTCTTCAATGACACCATAATAATACATCTTTCCTTCTCGTGAAATCTTATCCTTGGCAATAGAAAAATATAATGTATTATCTTGAAGGGTGATCCCACTATTTTTGGAAACACTCATATCATCTTGATGTTTTGTGTGGTACAAAAACCCATTATCGTCAAACCTTTCGCAAGATGTAACATGTCTTTATCTTATATGTGATCCATTTGATAGTTTCTGTAACATAATTTGGTGTTTGAGATAGTTGACTGAATACTGTCTCTCCAAATCATGTAATCAATATCCAATTATGCTCTTAGCAGGCCACATTGAACTGGCTTGGGGATATTTTACCTTGATCTCATTGGTATGTTCGAGGATATAAAGACCCACATCATCAGTGTTGTGTAAAATATACAAGTGTGCTTGTTCCCACTACTCATGACTGATATGTATTTGTTGTTCTCCTAAAGTAAATTTTCTAGAATAAACTTCATGATTCACAGTATTAGAAGGAGTTTCATTGGAAATAAAAAAGTCATTACAAAAGTCCATAACCTCCCTAACAATATAAGCCCTTAATGATACTCCCTTTGGGCCAAAAATGATTCCAAACATCACCTTTAAAAACAATCATGTACCACTCAAAAGGATGCATCCAACACAAGAAAAATGGGTGTCACATTTTCACTTCTTTGGCCAAATGGACAACCAGATTTACCATGATATCAAAGAATGAAGGGGGGAAAATAGTACTCAAGATTGCACAGTGTAATGACCACTTCTCTTTTCAACTTAACTAGAATCTTAGAATCAATTACTTTGTTGCTTACAATGTTAAAAAAGAAGTAAAGCCTAGTGATTGCAAACCTTACATGCTTTGGAAGGATAGATCAGATAATGATGAGAAATATATGTAGCATTAGAGTGTGACAATCATGAGATTTAAGACCTATCAATTTTAGATCCTTCATTGATACTAGTCTACAGATATTGGATGAGTATCCCTATGGTACCTTAACATTAATCAAGAACTCACAAAAAGTTCTCTTCATTTGTTAATTTTTTCCTTAAGCCCATGTAACGTAGGTCCATTCTAGATTTGATGCCATCTTTAGTCTTGCCTTTTATCTTCAATAAAGTACCAATGATGCTATCATAAACATTTTTATCAACATGCATGACATTAATACAATATTAAATTGTCAAAGAACTCCAATAAGGAAGATCATTGAATATCAACCTCTTTTTGGATACAGACTTTTCACCTGTGGGAGTCATACATGGTCTCTCACCAAAATGATTTACAATGTTATTTACTCTTGGATAAACATCCTCCCCTGACATAGGTTTAGGGGCACTCCATTCCTCAATTGAGCCATTGAATGTTGTGCACAACTTAAGGTAAGGATGCACCATTGGAAGAAACCTTTGATGACCAAGATATATAGTCTTACCACCATGTTTTAGTTAGATTGAATTAGTATTTTCCTCACATAGAGGACATGTCTTGGTTCCTTTGACGTTGTAGATAGACTAGTTCACACAACTTGGAGAGTCATTTATAGTGCAAACTGACATAGCACATAAATTAAATATCTCACCCTGCACGACATCCTAGGCCATCACACCTTCTCCCCAGAGTTTCTTTAGGTCATTAGTCATAGGTTCAGGTAAACATCAATATCATTGCTAGATTGTTTGGTACCTACTATCAACAAGGAAAATATGACATATTTATTCTTCATACACAACGACGACGAAAGATTGTATATAAAAATCATGATAGGACAAGTGCTATATTGGTCTTTTAGAATTCTTATGGATTCATACTGTTAGTACAAAGTCCATGTATTAAATTCCTAGATTCTTTACCAAATTCAGGATACAATAAATCAATCTTCTTGCATTGTGAGGAATTAGAAGCATGGTGTAGCATACCATCATTGTTTTCTTTACTTCTGCATGTCAAATTTTTTTTTTCATCTATGGTATTAACAAACAAGCATTGAAACCATGGTATTGTTGGCATGCACCACATTACCATGGTAGGAAACTTGGTTTTGTCCTTACCTGATGTCATCCTTTTGTACCTAGATGCCCCACATTTGGGACATTCTTACAGATTGATATAGTTCTTTTAAAACAACACACAATCATTTGGGCATGCATGTAGCTTCTTAGCCTCCATTCCCTTTAGGCACAATATCTTTTTCATTTTGTGTGTTGAGAGTGGAAGCTTGTTCCATTGAGGGAGAATTTCTTTCAACAAAAATAACAAACAAGTGAAGATTTTTGTCTCGATCTATTTTTAGCCTTCAGAGTATACAATCTCAACACAATGCTAAACTTTTTAAACTTAATACAACCTATATAATGGTTTCTTAGCATTATGCACAATGTTTCTAAATAAGTGAGGTGGATATGTAACAATTACCCCATAACTATCTAGCATCACATCAACCATGTCTATTGCAATTGGTTCATTCTCATCAACATCATCAGTCATTTATTCTTCGAAACAACTACCACTAGCGACATCTGTGAATCTCATACTAGAAATCTCTCCATGCCAGTACCATTCTGTATAGCCCCATACAATCCATTGAACATGACATGATCTTTGATCATGTCAAAACTGTCAACTTTCAAGTTGCTACTACGATTCTATAGGGGCAATATAGATTATCTCCAGGTTGTTTTCTATGTTCCAACAAAAATCTTACAAACTCATTGAGACCATTAATAAACTCTAGAGTGCATGAATTTGGATTAGACATCCATGATTGATCCACTCTAATGACCATATGGGAGGCGAGTAACTGATCATGTGTTAGCTAATAAGTTAATTTCAGAAAAAAAAATACCAATCATCTATTAGCATTCACATTCATGAATGTGTACTGCCTATCCCATTCTTTAGCACTTCACTTCACTAGTAATTGTGTAATGCATGTTTAATTTCAATAAATTCCGATAGCATTTCCTGTAGTTCTCCAAGTACACCAATGTTAATGGGAAAATACACACCTACATATGTACCTAGAGAACAAAAGGGAAAATGTTATTGAAATTTATTGAAATCGAACAAGAATTATACACTAACATCATAAGTGAGCTGAAGTTCTCAAGAATAGTCCCAAATAGGGGAGTATCCAAAGTTTACTCCTAATGCGTAAATCTTGGATGGGTTTCTAGGCCAAGAACATGGTTTGAATGGAGCCCTTATCTTCTATTAGCATTCACATTGATGAATGTGTACCACCTATCCCATTCTTGAGAACTTCATCTCACTAGTAAGTGTATAATGCATGTTTTATTTCAATAAATTTTGGCAACATCTCCCCACATGTAACATACTGAAACTTGGACATATTCTCTTTTTGGCCTTTTTCCAAGCTTTTCCTCTCCTTGCTATCCTTTTTGGCCTTAATGTTTAAATTGTGAAATTATAGTGGTTTTTGTGAACAATTGTTCTATAATTATACCAATGGAAGGGTTTATGCACAAATACCTCAGTGAAAGCTTATTTAAGAATCTAAAATGTAAAATCACCACTTAAGTGGAACAATGGTAAATAAATTTGTGCTAGAAGTGCAAGACCCCAAACCTTGCTTAATGTATTAAACAAACTTAATTACCATAATTAGGTTCTCTAAACTTTAATATAACTTTTTATGTGTTTTTAAATCATATCAGGAACCTAATTTTCAAATTTGGTTCAATTTGGATGTTGTTTGTGCAAGTTATGTGATTTTAGGCACATTTTGGACTTTTATGTAATTTAACTAATTGGAAGGTTTATTTGCAAATTATCACATGCATTATAGTCCTTAGTTATTCCCTTACCATTCTCAATATTTTTAACCATGGGGCACCTAGTTGCACCTTATTTTGAAGTTGTTTCACTCCAAGGGCATTTTAGGGATTACCCTCTTTATAAATGAGCTTATCTTTAAAAGCTATCAACCAATGGGGTTATTTCTTTTGTTAGAGGTCGGTGGGGATATCCTAGAAATATCCATGGGCTTTTAGAACCGACATTTGATTTTCAAGAAGACTCTATGAGTTGTCCTCTTGCATGGCCATCAAGCCCTAGGGTAAGGACACATGGAAAGTCCAATACACACCTCATGCTTGCCCTCTTCTTTATAAAGCCATAACTACCCCTTCCCGCCTCCCAATTTGAAAACTCTTGTTCTCCTTCTCTTTCCTCTATCTTAGAGAATCATTCCTAATATTCTTGGTCACAAAGTTGCTATCCCAAGGTAAAAGAGGGTGCCTACCTTGGTGAAGAAAACTCTTAGCATTTTGAATTTGCTCTATTTAAGGTTTCTAAAGCTCCTTCTCGGTCATTTTGACCAAAACTAGTAAGTTTCCTCCTTTCATTCCTTACTTTCATGTTGTTTGTCTTCCTCCCACCTTCTTATAGGTCGGAACCATGGCTTTACATGGTGAAACCCCACCTAGAGCCCTTAAACACCTCATCTCCATGTTCTTTTTCTAGGGTTTTTCACCTCTAAAGTGGAGAAGGTACTTCTTTCTCGTAATAGGGTCTTTGTTGGAGAAACCAGCCTCTCTAACTCAGGAACCTTGCTTCTTGGACTTGTCCACCTTCCTAGAGGTGAGTTTTATAACCCCCTTCTCATATATTGCTTACTACATGCTTAAAACTCATGCTTTTATGTTTAAAACCGATCATCTCTATCTCTATTTACCATGTTCTTCTAGGGTTTTGGTTTCTTATTGTTTTACCTTCTCTAGAAGCTCTAATTTGGTAACCTATGCAACTTCAATCCTGATCTTGGGTCAAATGATTTTTCTTCATCTCTTTCTCTCTTTCTCTGTCGCAAGGATTTCTGACTTGTCATTTCCTGATTGGTTCAAATTGAAAAAGTCATATCTTTTAATCCACTTATCCAAATTTAACAAATAAATATGTTTTGGAAATAGAAAATTAATCTCTATCTAAAAATATATTTTCAAGGTCTGATTTTGAGGTCTGATGAAGGGAGATTTTTAGAAAATGAATTTAATACACAAAATCCATAAAAATTACATCTTAACCATCATAACTCCAAAATTAACATAAAAATATGTTTTCTTGATCGGGAGAATCTAATAAGTTCATTGGTGAGGTTTTTAGATTCTAAATCTGAGTTTTGCTAAAAATTTCTAAAATTAGGGTTTCTATACATCAATGTGCATCATGTACTGTAATACATGCTAATACATTGAAAATAGGAAAAGAGGAACTTAGACTTAATTAAAGTGGTGAAAGTTAGTAATTGATATCAGTAAGAGAGGTATGTGCATTCTTACACACTAAGTTGGGATATTTGTAAACCAAACCCTATATTCCCTAATTAGGTACTGTATGAACCCTATTTCCTCTATTAATGATTCTTTTTGTTAAATTGCCTCAAAATTAGTAATGATATTCTTTTTCTTGGGTCTTGTACCCCACTGCCATGTTTCAAATATATGATGCTTTCATTTTCCATGATTTGTTTTCTAGCATGTTGATTTTATGGACTATTTAGCTATAGTAGTGATAATTATGTAAAACCACCCATAGATAGGGCATGTATTAATTCTCCTTGGGGAATGTCTTATTCTCCCCCAGAAAAATATGTGTAGGTGACTGGGAATGTATTAATTCGCCCCTAACCTATAGGTTGTGGTTTGATAGGTGCCTCAACCCTACTTGGTTAAGGTAGTCATAATTATCATGCATGCAACCCTTTTATTATATTTTGTTTATGGGAAGCATCTATTTAAAAATATACTCATACTCTTGAAATATTCATCTTATGATGATAACTATCCTTTATTTACATGTTTTCTTTTCCTTGATATCTTATTCATATTTGTTGACACATAGTTTGTTTTCCTTTCCCTTTTTTGGGTGTTTTCCCAACCACCCCAGATTAGATCAATGTGTTGAACATGATCAAGGATATCGTAGCTTCCAAGATGGACCTAGAACTTGGAGATGTTTCTTGGAGACAGATTCAAAGTAGTTTAGACTTCCCTGTACTAAATCTTTATGTTGTATCATACTTGTAAACCCAATGGGATATTATGATGTACTTTTGTAAACTTTTGTAGAAATTGAATATAGTCATTTATTTAATTCCACTGCTACACTAGTAGTTTTGAATACAATTTATTGAAATTTGAAAATTTTACATTTATTCCAGCATACCTTTGAGTGTGCTCATAATGGATGTTTTATTCTTCAATTTTTTGTAGTAGGGAGTGGATCCCCTATGGGTTCTCACTCCTTACACTATAGTTCTCCAAGTACATCGATGTTAATGGGAAAATACACACCTACATATGTACCCAGAGAACAAAAGGGAAAATGCTATAAAAATTTATTAAAATTGAACACGCATTATACACCAACATCCGAAGTGATATGAAGTGATCAAGAACAGTCCCAAGTCAGGGACTACCCAACCTTTACTCCTAATGAGTAAATCTTGGATGGGTTTCTAGGCCAACAAGATAGTTTAAATTGATCATGCATCTTCTATTAGCATTGATATTGATGAATGTATACCACCTATTCCATTTTTGAGCACTTCATCTCACTAGTAAGTGTTTAATGTGTGTTCAATTTCAATAAATTATGACAACATATCACCATAGTTATCCAACTATATCAATGTAAATGGTAATATACCCACCTACACATGTACCTAGAGAACAAATGACAAAATGCTGCTGAAATTTATTGAAATTGAACAAGCATTATACACTTACATCCAATGTGAGATGAAGTGCTCAAGAACATCTCCAAATCAGGGAGTATCCAAGGTTTACTAAAAATGAGTAAATCTTAGAGGGGTTTATAGGCCAACAAAGTATAGGGGTTAGGGCTTATGTATTAGAGTTTACTTTTTATAAGTTTAGGGTTTAGGTTTAATAAGGTAAATTTATATCAATTTCAATCTAAATCAAGTTAATTTCGAGCAATTCATATCAATTTTAGTGTACAAATTCCTAGGTGTCATCATTTATCCATACTAACATTTAATTTCTAACATTAAACAATGCACTTTTCTTAGATATAAATGAAAGTAGTGTTCATGAAAGCATAGAAAGGATCATTCATCAAAAAATTCATACAAGACCTCAATTTAGGGACATCACGTTAAACATATATACATGAAAATTAGAGCACCAATTATATGAATTTGGTTATGGAAATATGAGTTAACTATTCTAGGGTTTTCCCATGATCATGGTTTTAGATTAGGGTTTTACAACAAACTACCTTCTCATTAGTATTTATCTTTCTTCAATTTTCACTTAGATCTAGAGTTTGCACATATATGAGTATTAGTTTCCTTGATTAATCATGCATGCCGAGGGTCGTGGTTTCTTATCAGGGTTTATGATTACCCAAGTAAGGGAGAAGGGTGAAGTTGGATGTTATACCTCTACTTCCAGGTAGAGGGATCATCGACAAAGGCGAGGAGGAGGAGTAGGACCAATAGTAGTGTCGACAGTGAAGCAACATTGAATGGAGGAGGAGGAACAATAACAATAGAAGAAGTAGCACCAGTTGGAGGAGGAGGACCAAAAAAGGTTTCAATAGAATGGAGGCAGAGAAAAACATTAATGGAATGGAGGAGGAGCAATGGAGGCAGCGAAGGAATGGGGGAAGTAGTGGAGGAATCACCAGAGCAGTAGTGTTCTAGAAAATCATGGGTAGGGGGAAGAGGGGTTTCTTTCAAGGTTTAAGTAAGACACACCTCTTCGATTATCGTAAGAAATCAAAGACATAACACTACATCATTAGTTCAATTGAAAAACTAATGAAAAACCTTGTGTTTGAGTGAACCTATATTGTTGGTCAAGTACGTCAAAATCATCGACTAATGATGCATCCCAGTGACACCTACGTCATTGGTTTAGGTCATGACAACCAATGAGACAATCCAATTTGGGAGAAAAGAATTTCATGGGAGGCTTACAACGTACCACCTTTTGCCTCAATCAAGTATGTCATAACTGATGACTAACAATACATCCCAACAACACCTACGTTGCTAGTTTAGGTCATGAAAATTGACAAGACAATCCAATTTGGGGTGAAAAGATTTCAAGGGATGCTTGGCGTGTACTACCCTTTATCTCGTCAATATTGTGCAAAAAACGGATGAAAAAGGGTTTTTGTAGGCAAATGAAATGCCTCTAAAAAATTGCATAAAATTGTATTTTTGTAGGAGAACTATCTCATCACTTTTTTTTGTGAAACAATCGATGAGATAACTAAAGTGCAACCTGTAGTTTCTCAGTTGTCCAACTGTGGCAGTTTTCTTTAAGTAAAGCATGAGATATGTTACACTGTCAATTTCCCTTGAAAAAAAACTGACATGGCAAGTCATATTTATAGTAGTGTATATTCAATAAAGTACCAATGACACTATCACAAACATTTTTCTCAACATGTCAAAGAACTCCAATAAGAAAGATTTTAGAATATTGACCTCTCTATGTGGGAACAATGCACTATAATCTCTCACGAAATACAATGAAAAATCTTTTAATCTTTCATAAACATCCTCCTTTGATATAGGTTTAGGAGCACTTTGTTCATCAATTGATCCATTAATGCTTTGCACAACCTTCAGTAAGGATGTACTTTTAGAAGAAACCCCTGATGACTAGTAGATACAATCTTGCCACCATGTTTTACTGAATTAGTATTTTCACATATGAGGCATGCTTTGGATCCTTCTGTGATGTATCCATACAAATTCCCATATGATGGGAAGTCATTAATAGTTCATAATAACATAGCAAGGAAAAAAAATGTCTATCTAACTGAAGCATTATAGGTCATCATAACTTCTTTGGTGGGGGGCGTGCTATATGTCATCAATTAGAGGTTCAAGAAAATCATCAATATCATTGCCAACTTATTTGGGTCCCGATATCAACACAGAAATCATGGCATACTTATTTTATATACACAACCAAGAAGGAAGATAGTATATAACAATCAAAACAACCCAATGCTATGTTTTCTACTTAATTTTCTCTATGGATTCATCCCATAGGTATAGATTCTAAGTCTTAGATTATTGATTCCTTCACCAAATTCAGGGTATAATAAATCAATTTTCTTCCATTGTAGGGAATCAGATGCACATCATTGGATCCCATCATTTTTTTCTTTACCTTTGCATGGCAAGATAAATTCCAAGCATCCATGGTGTAGGCAAACAAGCATTGATAACATGGTATTATAGATAGATATCACATCACCTTGGCAATAGATCTAGTTTTTTCCTTACCTGAAGTTGTCATTTTGTACATTGACGCCCCATATTTTGGACAATCTTAGTGCTTTTGACATTTGGGCATGTACTCATCTTTTAAACTCCATTTCCATTGGCCAAAACATTTTATTTGTTTTATATGTTGAGATTGGGAGCTCATTTCCTTCAAGAAGAATTTCTTTGAGCAAAGACGATAGAGACATGAATCATTTTTTACTCTATCTATTGTTAGCCTTCAGTGTATACAATCTCAACAGAACACTTAGCTTCATGAACTTACTACAATATAATTATAATAGTATCACAACATCATGCACTATGTTTCTAAATAAGGAAGGTGGATCATTAAGATTTACCCCACAATTGTCTAGCATCATATCAACCATGTCTATCTAAATCGGTTCGTTCACATCAATATAATCATAAATTTCTTCTTTAAGATAAGTACTTCTATCAACATCTACTGATCTCATAGTAGGAATCTCTCCATGTTGTACAACCCTATGCAATCCCCTAGCACATGCAATTACTTTTCATTTCATCAACTATGTCAACTTTCATGTTGTAACTGCAATTCCTATGGACATGAACCTATGTTTAGGTCATTTCCCATTTTGTTCTGTAAATCGTATATACTAATCAAGACCAGTAATAAAATTCAAAGTGTAATGATTTAGAATGGACATCCATGATCAATCCATTCTATGGTCACATAGACAACTAGTATTGGATTAGGTGTTTAGAGATTAGGGTTTCTCATTTATGGTTTGGGGTTTAGTGATGTATGTTTATCAACTATCTCATTCTTCAACGCTTAATATTAAGCCTGTAGCATCACTTTTTAACTGACGCCTAAGTGGTCGTTGCTATAGAATTTGCTCTATAGGGTCAGTTTTTTTGACCAAAGAAAACTGACCTTATAGAGTAAAAACTGACCCAAGAGGCTATAAAAAACCTGACCCTAGAAATGTCTTGTAAGGTTGGTTATTGCTATAAAACTGACCCTATAAAGCAACAGAGGTTTTTTTCAGTCGAGAAATACTTCGATTGAGAAGGATTTCGGTCATGAAAATTGTCGATCGAGAATGTACTGTCTTAAGCTTTTAGAGGTCTTCTAAGGTCGTTTATATCTAAAAAAATTGACCAAATAGAGTACAAAAAATGAGTATTCTGATCCCATTGCCTATAAGGTCAGTTATTCCTAAAAATATGACCCTATAAAGCAACAGAGTTCCTATAAGGTTAGTCTTGCTCAGTCAAGAAATCCGTCAACCGAGAAGGATTACGGTCGACAAAATCGTCGACCGAGAATGTACTATCTTAAGCTTCTTAGAGGTCTTCTAAGGTTGGTTATTTCTAAAAAACTGACCTTATAAAACAATAGAGGTTTTCTCGGTTGAGAAATACATCAACCAAGAGATCTCTAAGGTCGGTTATATTTGAAAACCGACCCTAGAGATCTCTAAGGTCAGTTATATTTGAAAACCGACCCTAGAGATCTCGAAGGTCAATTATTTGAAGAAAACCGACCCAACAGGGAAGTGAGTACCTAATAAGTTTGTGTTGAAGCTATTAGGTTGGTTATTTTAAAAAACTGATGTAGTACGTCTCTAAGGTCGGTTTTTTTTAAATAACTGACCCTAGAAGTCACATTTTTTTTAAAGAAAAATTCTACAGAATAGAAATCTTCATAATAGAAACCTGCAGAACAAAAATATACTTTATACAGTTCAAAACCTACAATAGAAATATATTTGCAAATGTAATGATGCAAGCCAGAAAATGCATTCTAAAGCCATTTGCTAGATTTTATGTCCAATCCTTTTTTAATTGAAGTGTCAATCTCCAAACCACACACATTCATAACAACAATAATTCAAAATATTCAGTTGAGACACTCATAGACATAGCACATACTAACATTCATGCAAGTCTAAGATAGATTCATTCAGTTGAGACATAACACATACTAACATTCATACACATAGCACATACTAAAAAAATGACAGATTCCAAGTCTAAGATGATATTAAAATTTATGTCAGATACAAAAGTAAATTTGATAGAGTTTCAAAATTACATACACAAATGAAGCTATGCATTCAATCCAATGCTATAGTCACTTCATTAAGAAAAGCCTCTGACCACTCTTCTCATAATTCATTTAACTCATCAAGTGTGTAAGGCTGAGTTGTAAATATCTGCAATAGAAAATGCACATGCTAATATTTTATAAAATGAGTACATCTCACTTATAAATTAATGATGTTATTCTTTATTACCTGATCTATAGTCTGAATGTCATTTGATGCTCCTTTGACAATAGCTTGCATATATTTCATTACATTGTAGCCACAAGCCCAATCATTATTTTGTATATGACACTACAAATAAAGAATTATACTTAATGTTAGTAAACTATTATAAATAGAGTTGAGATAAGACTATAAGGGTTGACATATAAGAGTTCACATATACATTACTATAAGTGTTGTACATATATAAGACTAAGTCGTCAAAGTAGTTACCTTGATATTTTTCAAAGTTAATGTCTTTAATTTGGTGGGTATTATTCCTCCACCTTCACGAAAAGCCTTTATACCCCTATCAATTAATTGATTACGATAGTTGTCAAAAAAGAAATTCTAAGTAGAAATATCATGTTGAAGCATAAAAATTGATGTGGTAGAAACTAAATTTATGCTTACTCCATAGTTGGCAATTTCAGTTTGTGACTCCTTGTTGTTATTCCCATTGGGTCAAGATAATAGAAAGTCATCAATTGTGGGACAACCACTACTAGTTCCCAATGTATAGATCTAAGTAAAATGCATATTGAAAATAAATATGAGAATTATAAATTTAGTCAATATTAGAATTATATTGAATAATAATACTTACTTGAAATTAAAAGGAATTAGGATAATTTCCTTTCCCACACTAGAAAAATATTTGAATGCAATACAGAAGTACTCATTCACATCCTCAATGTGTGTCTCCGCTTGATTAGTGATTGAAGGAACTAAGAATCCAACATTCCTTATATCAAAGTTTGTCATCTTGGTATATAAATGGCTGTAAAACATTTGTAATCATTTCATATATTAGAAATAAGCTAAAAATGTATATTGGAGTTTTCTATATTGATGAATCCTTACCTTATCCATACTTATAATATCGAAGTATTTAACCAATCATACCAGAACAAATCTTTAATATCATCAAGAAAAATAGAATTCTCAAAGTCCCTCCCAGATGCATCTTCTGTTAAATTGACCAACATATGTGATCCCGAGCTTTGGTTGGCTAAGTATCGACACAAACATTTACATTTGCTTCCCAATTCGTCGAATGTAGCTTTGGGAATGAAAGATGGTTTGGGCATAGGAGGACGACTAGTAGAATTTTTACTTTTTGGTTTACAAACTTGTTAATTAAATTACATACTTATATTACACGAGTTGTAAGTTTTTATCGATAGGAAGTTAATTACTTTTATACTAAATTGTACCACCTATCCCATTTTTGAATATTTAATTTCTCTAGTAACTGTATAATGTATGTTTAGTTTTGAAGAAAATTTCAGCAGCATTTCCCGTATGATCTCCAAGTACACTGATGTAAATGGCAAATAAACACTCACATATGTACCCAGAGAACAAATGAGGAAATCCTACTGAAATTTTCTTCAAAACTAAACATACATTATATAGTTACATCCTAAGTGAGATTAAATATCCAAAAACAGTCCCAGACCGGGGACTATCCAAAGTTTACTCCTACTGAGTAAATTTTGAATGGGTTTCGAAGTTGATATATACATAAATGTATTATTGTCATATTTATATATTAAGTTAAACATCATACATCGATGATCTCATCTATAAACCCTAAAGTGTCAATTTGGGAGCTAAGACCAAGAAGCTTTAGATACTCTTAGAATACATCTCAACTCATCTTGACCCATCACCATCTCGATTCACCTTGGGTAAAATATATATATTCATCAAAGACAGCACATAATTTACAAAATTCAAAAAAAAAAATTTGTTTGTGAACACCGGTTGTTGCATGGTAGGCAACACATTTTTAAACAGAATCAATCATACAAATAAAAGTTACAGAACATATTTTTAGTGGTATCACATCACTAGCAATTCTATATGTCATTTTTTTTTGTATTTGATAATTTGTTTTAGGTGTACCATATTTTACTTTTTTTTGTATGAACACTTAGGATATATTGACAGGAAAAATAAAAACAACCACATCACTTACAACAAATTAAAGTATATTGGAAATAACTGATGCGTCAGTTGGAGAACATACTGGTCAAGATCTTAAATATGATAATGCTAATGGAGATGCATGTTTCAGAATGTTATTAATGTGTGAAGAAGTTGATACATGTTGGAAAGACATGCTAAAGATTAACTGGTGAGTTCAGTTGAGAAAGGAAGGCAGAAAAGCAAGTTAGGCAGAGCACCTTATCTCAGCGTTCAGGTGCCGATAGTGAGGCAGTGAGGGTTTCATCTCCTTCGCAGGTCCGATGGTGGCGGTGGCGGTAGTGAGGTACTATCTTCTCCGTAGGCACGGCGGAAGCGATAAGGTACTTTCTTCTTTGTAGGCAAGGCGGTGGTGCTCTTCGTAGTCAAGGCGGTGGGGGATCTTGTACGGGAGAAGAGTCGAAGCAAGAAGTCAAGATTGCAGCGGCCCTTGCAACGCAAGAGGTGTCGTCACCGTCCAAGGAAGAAAGTGGCAGATGGGCATTGTCGTCCAAGGAAAGTTGCACCAAAGATGGTGGTTGGGGAAGCGACCGTTGTAGCGCCAGAGGCATCATCGCCGTCTAAGGAAGAAAGCAGCAGCTGGGCATCTTCATCGTCTAAGGAAAGCGGCATAGCTCGAAACCCTCACGAGCTCGTGAGGTAATAACCAAAGCTACAGGTAAGAAAATATGCAAAGAAGAATAGCATGAATAGTGACAAAGAAGAATAGCAGGAATAACCTATAGCTCACAGGACGACCTATAGCGTCAGTTAATAGTCGAAAACTGATGCTACAGGTGAAATGGTGCTCGTGTTTTTGTCTCGGTCGAGAATTTTGTCGACTGAGATGCCCTACAAGGTCGGTTATAAGCAAAAAATTGACCCTAGAGGTACTTATACATGTGCGAAGGCAAAATGGAGCCAATTTTTGTCTCGATCAAGAATTTTGTCGATCGAGATGCCCTACAAGGTCGATTATATGGAAAAAACGGACCCTAGAGGTACTTATAGATGCGCGAAGGCAAAATGGAGCCTATTTTTGTCTCGGTTGAAATTATTTTTCGATCGAGATGCCCTACAAGGTCGATTATAAGGAAAAAACTGACTCTAGAGGTACTTATAAGGCAAAATGGTGTCCGTGTATTTGTCTCGGTCGAGAATGTTGTTGACCGAGATGCCCTATAAGGTCAGTTATAAGAAAAAAATGACCCTAGAGGTACTTATACACGTGCGTAGGCAAAATGGAGGTAATTTTTGTCTCGGTCGAGAATTTTGTCAACCGAGGTGCCCTACAAGGTCGGTTATAAGGAAAAAATAGATCCTAGAGGTACTTATAAGAAAAAACAGTGCCCGTGTTTTTGTCTCGGTCGAGAATTTTGTCGACCGAAATGCCCTACAAGGTCGGTTATGTTGGGTTTTAGGGGAGACAGAGAAGGTAGCGGAAAGAATAATTTTCTCCTCCCAAATCCAGAACAAAGGAAATGCATCAATGTCTATACAATAGGAAGGATGTCTTGTAGAGGAATACCTTGTCCCAAGGCCTGCTCGGCGACTATACCTCGCGGCTTGCACGGTCTTCACCTCCGGTTTTAGACGGTGTCTGTGCAGCTCCTGGTTTCAGCGGGACTGGCACCTTCTGGTCTCACCAGGACTGTCAGGATTGACAACTATCCTTTGAGTAGAAGAAGTCTCCTACCTCTGAAGTAGTCCACACGGACCACCTGAAACTCCGATCTCCGTATCCTATAAGGAATCAGAAGGAGTCACACCCTCTTGTTGGCGTACTAGTCACCAACACACTCTCCTACAACCAGTTACTTTTCTACAGTTGTCTTTCCCTTGTTGTGCCTCCCTTATCAGGTAGCACTTGCTCGAGCTCTCTCGGTTACCAAAACTAGAGAGAACGACAACTTTGCAGAGAAACTGATGCACTGAGTTGTTGTTGTTGAGAAGCCCCCAATACCCCTATATATAGGAGGGTAATGGGATAGGGTTCTCTACCCCAGGCAATGCAGGATTAAATAGGAGTAGAAGGGTTCGAGATTTTCCACAAAACAACCAACTTGCACCACATTAACCGATCATTTCACACCCTAAAATGGTCGGTTGGTGAGTTGAGCCGATCGGTTCAACCTCAAGTGATCGGTTGGGGCACCTGAGTCAATCGGTTCACTTCTGAGCCGATCGGTTTGTGGTCCTGATCCAACTCAAATTGACTTTCAAATTTATCTCTGATTTATCAAATATTAATCCTTGTCCAAATCAAATTTGTACAAGTGAAACAAATTGTATTTGCAAAACTGACTTTCCAAACGATCTCCGCTGGTCACATGAGCCATCTGGTTCAACAATTGAGTCGATCGTCTCATTTCACCTGAGCCGATCGTCTCACCAGATGAGTCGATCAGTTCACCAACCTGAGCCAATTGGTTCAACTCATGGGCCGATCGGTTGGGGCAGAAGACGTGTGCAAATCAGTTAATAGTAGTTTCAATCAATCTGATACTCCAATCAATCGGTCCAACACCTTGAACACTATGATATTGAGCTATAAATCGATTGAGTGTTTAATTGAACTACTAAACTCCTTCAGTAAACAATCTAAACATCATTTGTAGATAAACTCCTCTTCCAAGTTAAATCCTATGTGTATGACCCTGCAGGTCCATTTCACGTTGGCAGTGAAAGTCCATAACACTTATGACTTCACCAGCAAAGAGCGGTGCCTAGTTGCACATCAGTGCTACCCAAGTGAAATAGAAAGTTGGAGAACAACTTTTAATCCTACAATCCGTGAATGGTGTTACAGCGAATGTATAATTCCTTTGTCACTGATATCCCGAACGAACTCAAGGCATGGAACAATCATCCTATCAACATTCATTCACTTTCTTGATCTCAGAGTAGGTTGGAGGAGATATGTATGACATCAATATCACATACTGATTCACACATACGTGCGCATGCCTATCTCAATCCTACTCATCAAGTTGTCATTGATATCAAACTCCCTCAGGAGGGACAAATCCCATATCTATCACTCAACCCTCAAAATCCCCATGTGTCAAAGCCACCCAATCATCACCTTTATAACAACCCATGTTTCAGGACTGCATTTGATGATGTCAAAGTGTACCCAACAACATGTGTTGAGTGTAGTGATTTCAAGTCTAAGAATCACACTCACTTCCATCACTGTGAGAACTGATTGTGACTAGCATGTCATGGTTCCATGTGTCAAACTCACGGTGGGTCTATCTGGTACACTTGCTCTCTAACAAGTACCTATGTGTTCAGTTTGATATCTCCATATCGTGACTAATGAGATTTTGTCATCAACCAACACCACAATCTAGTCTTGTGTCATTGTTGTCTATCTACCTTCCACAATGACATCCAACTAGGGACATAACAAGAATGTACAAACTCTTATCATCTGTATGATCTCATCGTTCAAGTCGTTAACCTGAAAGCATACATCATTGAGTACTTTCATTCTCTAGACATTCAATCTATTCTATCACTATCTTATATGACTGAATCAGAAAGAATTGGAAGCTTGCCTTTGATGTTTATCAATTCAATCTTAATGTATCCCACAAATCATCCCATGATTGGCTCTCAGGGCATACATACCAACAAGTTATAAGAAAAAAACCGACCCTAGAGGTACTTACACACACCGAAGGAAAAATGGAGCAAATTTTTGTCTCGATTGAGAATTTTTTAAACTGAGATGACCTACAAGGTCGGTTATAAGGAAAAAAACTAACCCTAGAGGTACTTATACACGCGCGAAGGCAAAATCAAGAAATTTTTGTCTCGGTCAAGAAATATGTCAACCGAGAAATTTTGATCGAGAAAATTCTCGATCGAGAAAGTATTGTCTTAAGCTTCTCAGTGGTCTTATGAGGTCAATGTTTTAAGAAAACTGACCTAAGAGGTATTAAATGGTGCCCGTATTTTTTGTAGACATATAAGGTTCGTTATTTGGAAAAACCGACCCCATAGATTGAGGCGCGAAGCCAAAATCGAGCAAATTTTTTCTACGGGAAACTTAATGGGTGGCATTCTGATCCCATTGCTTATAAGGTCAGTTATTTTATGAAAAGTGACCCTATAGAGATACACTACAAGGTCGTTTATTTTAAGAGAACCAACCCAAGTGGTCTTAAGTGGTGCCCGCATTTTTTATAGACATATAAGGTCAGTTATTTGGAAAACCGACCCTATAGAGATACACTACAAGGTCATTTATTTGAAGAAAACTGACCTAAGAGGTCTTAAGTGGTGCCCGCATTTTTTGTAGACATATAAGGTCGGTTATTTAGAAAAACCAACCCTATAGGTAGCGACGTTATTGGCCAAAAATGTAGTAGTGAATCTCACAAGTAACTGTATAACATATATTCAATTTTCAATATTGTTATAGGCATCTGACACGATTTTACCGTGCATAAAACGTAAGAGCACGCGTCAGAGTAATATAGGCCTTTGTGACGCCCAAGTCGAACACATGGACACTAAATTGTTGGTAGACTATCTACTAACTACTCGCGACCAGCTAGACCAATTAAAAGGTTTGAGAGTTGATTGAAAAATAAAAGAAAAATAAAAGAAACAACATAATCGATTAAATGTTTAGTTTAATCAATTTAAATTGGAATATTTAGGATTGCGGTTTCACCGCGGGTTTTCATTGTATTTATTTCTACATAGTTAATCAAATTCGTCTCTCATTCTGGGTAGTGGCCTATAGTCAGAATTGTTCACTGCCGTGATACAATTCACTACCTAAATCTAGGTCGGTTCCATGGTCGTAGTAACCTATACCCTAAACTAGGTGCATGAAGACCAAACTTTGGGTGTCCACCATTAACCGTACATCACCTTATTCAAGGGATTTATTAATTAATGTGAATTTCGTCTCTTTTCAACCGTTGATTCTTCTTTCAAAGAAATTAAAGGCATTAGATTATCATTAGGGTGATCAATCATAATGATATAATGGAGAAAACGAAATCATACCAAATATATAAGAGACAAAATATGAATTACTATGGTAAAAATGTCATACAATGATTACCTGGGCTACTCCCAATCCTAAAGACAAAGGGGATTAGCCCCGCATGTTCATCTCAATGAAAGACATGATGATAGAAAGAGAAAACATGGAGAAACGTGAATTAAAGTGATGTAAACCCCTGAACGGAGGAGATCTAGGCGTTGCTTGACGTAGAGTGCGCGATCTACAGCCTTCTGGCGGTGGAAAACATCTTATGTGGCTCTTAGAATGATCACGGCGTGATTTTGGGCTCCGTTCTTCTCTCCACCTCTCCTCGGGACTTGTGCAACGGCTAATGACGTGATACCCTGCTTAGGGCCACCAAAATTAGGTATATGGACCACTTTTGGTCATCAAAAGATCACCACCATCTGATTAAGATCGATCTGAAACAAAACATATCCCGACGGCGTCAATACCATCGACGCAGGTCGATGGTATCAACCCACCATAGTATTAACAAGTTGTCTTTTTCTCTAACATTCCCACTGATGCAAACTCAATACCATTGATGCGGGTCAATGGTATCAACACCTTTAGGCATCGGTTTTGTCACCCTTCTGACGTTGAAGCTGTGCAATGTCGATAGTATCAACTTTTGTGTCGATAGTATTGACCGATTGATTGCTGGCTCGCTGTAGGTATCTTGCTACCATCGACTTCCCACTCGATGGTATCGAATCATCTTGGCTCCTTGCGACTGTCTCACTGTGACTGTGTCAATACTATCGACAGATGTCGATGGTATCGACAACTGTGTATATGTGTTCTTTCTGAAATTTCTAGACAAAGCCAAATCAGCTATGCTAAAACCCATTATTATGATCGTTTATAATCAAAGAGATAAAATATGAGAGATTTTATACAAAATGAGATTATAGACTAAAGCGAATGAGTTATGCGATACTAACCACCAAAGTGACTAATAAACACATAAAATGCATGTAAAACAAGTCCATAAAAGTGACTCAAAATCCTCACATCAACATCATTTCCCCACAGTTCTCCAAGTACAACTATGTATATGTGCAAATCCCCACCTACATATGTACTTAGAGAACAGTCTGGGAAGTGTTGAAAAAACATCTTGAAAGTTGAATACATATTATAAACTTACATACTAAGTGAGATTAAGTGTTCATCATCAGTCTCAAATCATGAACTATCTATGATTTACTTCTAATGGGTAAATCTTGGACAGGTTTGTAGGCCAACAAAATATATGGCTAAATTAGGATTTATAGTTTAGAATTTAGGTAAATATAAAAATTTCGGATCTTTTGAATCTAATTTAGGTTGTTCAATCAATTCATCGTAATTAATTCTTTGGAGAGATTACAAGCATACACGTTCAAATTGAACAATGCACCCAAATTAAAACACTAGTACAATTCCATTAATTTAGGTAAATTAATATCAATGTGTAAATCATATCAAGTTACTTAAACAATTGCACAACAATATATTCAACAAACAATTATAAAATAATGCGCTACAAATAATTACAATTAGACAGGAAGGAGAAGAAGGACGTTCCATGGTAGGGGTAGAGGGATCATAGTACTGATAGACTGAGAAGAAAGGGCATAATATGTCTAGTGGTTGGCAACAAGAAGAAAAAGAAGTGACAATAATGGTGGCTGGTTAAGGTGGAGATGTTCCTAGAGGATGGTTGTGGTGGCTACACTAGTGGTTGGTGATGGTAGAGAGGCCCCTGGCTACACTAGTAGGAGTTGCGGCAGTCTATGACTAGCTACCCTAGTGGTTCCAAGCAAGAGAAGAGAGGTGGGGGTGGAGAGAAGTAGTGGTTGGTGATGGAACCACAAAGAGGACCAAGAAGAGCACATAGATGACGATGAAGACATTTGAAGAGATGATGGTGACGGTGGTTAGTACGAGCATGAGTGTAAGTAGAGAATGGTGGAATCACCAAAGCTAGGTATCGGGAGAGTGATGAAATAGAAAATGGGGGAATGAAGCTTCAGTGGTGTGATTAAGTGGAACTAAGTTCTTGATTTCTACAAAAAAATGACATAGTTCAATGGTTGGTTCTACTCCAAGAAGCCAATGTCATAACATACTTATCCCTATGAAAAAATACCATCCTCACTAAGACTAGTTTAGTATCTGTCGTTGGTTCTACACCAAGAAACTGACGCCATATGTATTTATCCCTATTAAAAAATGTCAACCTCACTAAAACCTATGTTTTCGATTCTCCCAGAAAAACCATAGAAATAGTTCATTGTCTATCGTCAATTTTCAAACCAAAATCCAACGACATATGTACTTATCACTGTTAAAAAATTCCAAGCTAACTAAGACATGTGTCATTATCTTTTGCAAGAAACTAAAAATATACCCAATTTGGGGGGAAATATTTTTAACGAGGCATGTGGCGTAAACCATGTGTTGTTGGTTCTTTAAGAAGGAATCGTCACCACATGCTTTTTAGAGGTAATTTTTTTGGTGGACGTGAACAACAACATCTTATAAAGAAAAATTGATGACACATGAATTTCGGGTGTAAAATTTATTTCATGGGAAGGTATGCGTCATCAGTTCCTGTACATCCAACACTAAAACCTTTATTGAAATTCTCTCCTAAAAATTGAATTTTACGGGCTATCTATCATATTGGTTATACACCAAAGAAATTGATGGTATAATAAAAGTTATACCCATTTTTTATTAATCAGAAATACTTGACAAATAGTAACATTTATTCTTTACCAACCCAAGATATAGGCATCTAGTGTTGATTTTATGTTAAACTCGATGTTAAGAAGAGTGACACCTGAGGTCAAAAATGTATTAATGCATGATGCAGATGGTAGTTTAGTAGTGTGATGTTTTATGTTTAGTTATTTATTGGTAACCATGAATGAGATGAAATTTTAAGTGTATCTCTAACACTTAATGTCACTAACATACTATTTTTTCTTAATTTTTGAAGGAGACTTGATTGAAGAAAGATAGCATTATATGTAAAGTTTTATGACAATTTTTTTTGTTAAAATAAACAAAATGTAATGAGGGACTTATTTGCAAATGTAATGACATCTTGATTGATCTCTATGTGTGACCTAGAACCATAGTGCTCCCATATTTTATAATTTAATCAAGAAAGAATAATCCTATAGAGAGTGGTGAATTTGGGTTTGAGTGAGGAAGGAGGCAGAGATGGTGATAATCATCTGAGGGGAGACAAAAACAAGTTAGTTTAATTTTTTAGATAGGTTTCCATGATGAACCTTTTCTTTCATGTATAAATTCATCCCCTTATGATTTGGATAAAAATGATATTGAATCACCCTCTTTTCACTTTCTTTCTCTCTTATTCCCCAATTCTAAGGTCTTGAGTTGCAAGGAGGAAGAAATGGACTAATTGCTCAAAGTTTGATATGGATTCAATGAGATTAGTTCCTGGGCTACGTCTTTAAGGTGTTTGTCACCTTACTTGATTTTTTATCTATCTCTCTAAGAATGTCGAAAGCCTAACTCTATCCATATAAAATTAGCAATATCCTTACTTTCTTTGGTATGTGATTGGGTGATCAATTGGGAAAACTCTTCAAAAATAATTTCTACCGATCTAGATTCCTTTTTATTGTGTTGTATTTTTGTACTTCCCAGTATATTGTTTCAAGATCTTTGAATAATCTTATGGATAAAGAACCTTGTTGTTGTACACATATATTGACGAAAATTTGGCCTAATGAAAGTTATGTTGGAAATTGATTTGACAATTATAGAATCATGTATGAATTTAACAAGTATGAGTTCTCAACAATATTTTTCATATATTTTCTAGAATCATATATGACAATAACATATGGATTAATATTATCATTTTAAATGGAGGGTACACCGTGTTTCGAGTAAGTTTTTCCATATTGACTCAAACGAGCCACTAAATCAATGCATAATTATAATTGACGAATGAGTTCTTTTGAATGGGAACTGCGGTTTTCATGCGTGTGAATAGCCTTAATAAATTATGTACACCATAATGCAGTTAGTCAATAATAGAGCTCTTACAATGTATTGAGTTGAGCCGACTTCTTGAACACCCAAGAAATCTGATATTAAGACTAGTATGAGTGATAAAGCTAGCACTTGTACTGTAACAACCTCACTTTTCAGCAACCTCCAATTAAGAAATGCCAAAAAGATAAAGTCATTATGTACACAATTTTACCCGAGGATCCAAATTTAGAAAATAATAAATAATAGAAAACAATCTTATTAATTTGCAAATATTGTTTACAAAATTCTTTTACATGAAATTTCATTACCAAAAATGAACATAGAGAAGAATTGTCTATCTAAATCCCCCTTGCTTAGATTAATGTCTTCACATGGTTTCATCTTTATCTTCATGTCCCTTATCATATATATCATCATATACCTAAAATACCGTGAACAAAACATGGTCAGTATGACAAGTCATACATGTATGTGGGGTAAATTTTTTCACAAGTAATGATAACAATATAATTCAAAAATTAATGTTTCAAAAACTAAATTTAACATTTTCACTGTAACGACCCCATTTCTTGGTAACCCCCAATTAAGGAAGATTAAGAAGTCAGAGGCGTTAGCCTAAAAATAGGATCAATGGTTTTGCAAATAATAAAAAATAATTAATAAATTCTATGAAAGACTAAACTGAAAACTAGAATAAAAATTTACTTTCACATACCTTCAAAAATAGGTAACTGAGACTTCTACCCATAGTAGAATTATATCTAGCAAAATCCTCCTTTATGATTTAGCTTTATTCTTCACAAGTTCCACTTTACTGTTTGTCCAATTTCAGATATTCCTCAAATGCCGACAAATATGTTGTTAACAATGCAAGATTACATTTTTCAATATGACTTCTCAACTGCTTTTACTCATCCTCTAGGATACCCTCTCTAGGATTAACTCCTTTCAAGTGACGTTAAGACTACCTTCTCCATCCTAAGCTTGGTATCTGGGGTCACCTCTCTGGGTGCCCAGTGGTCTTCCCTCTGGGGCTTGGTCTTGCATCATACATCCAGAGATGGTATGTAGGCTTAGGCAAGTCATATATATATATAAATTGTGATAATCATATTCACTTTAAATATTGCAAAAATAAAATCATCCAAGTAGTTTATTTCTATGCAATCGATAAAACATCGGAAAATGGTGGGAAACTAAAGTGTGTACTCATAAATAACCACATACCTGATTTGGAGATTTCACAAGAAATAGGCGCAGTCCAATCCAATTAGGAAATCCAAGAAAGCAAGCAAGCCAAACACACAAAAGAACAAAATCTTGAAAAGCATGTACAACCTATTTACTACATTTCATCAAGAACTTATTTTATTAACATGGCATTACTTTCTAGGTTTTCTAATCTGAATTAGGGTTTCATTAGGGTCTCTTTAGATCTATTTACAACTTTCCTCTTTTATATCCACAAAACCCTAAGACAACAGTTCTAAGTTCAAAGCCCTAACTACTCATTTATTCACATTAAAACCTTCTTATAACCTATTAGACTTAGGATAAACTTAATATCACTTTTATACAAATAATCTTGAAATATAATTCATTAAAACTCATTAACACTTAGATTAGGATTTCTAAGCCCATTAATGCACATTAACATATCTAACCCTAAATTAGGCTATTAAGCACATGGATCATCTATTTTGATATAAACAACATGTTAATATGCTCATAGATCATCCATATTAATCTTCTCCAATTCATAGAACATCAAATTATAACATGATTTGAGGGTGTTACATTATTTGCCAGGTTAATATACCTAATTACTCCTTATTATGATTATGATCATCATAGATTCCCATTATGTTCAACAAGATAAGATAATAACTCAAAGAGGGCTTTTTAACATATTAAACATGTTTATATCCAAATCTAGGGTTCTTGAACATTAATCACCATTTAAACCCATCTTTGCAACATTTTTAGAAAAGAAAGAATAATTAGACTCTGATACTATTTTATTCTGATTCTACATGTTCTGTTGATCAATTTTCATATATGGCTTGTTTGCATCTGACCAATGAACCACTGACATTTCAACATAAACTATGTTTTCTTACCCAGTTGGCTCAGCTTAGAAATACTTGGTAAAATTAACACCAGAGTAAGAGAGTCATTAGCCTCTATGGGATCCCACCCCTATAACCTTGCACCCTCGTTGGTGATTCTCCATCGGTCCCATGGCAGGACACCTCAGCCGCTGCACATACATGGTAGTCGGTAGTGTATCTTCTTCTGGGACTCCAGGGAAAGGTGTTGTGAGGAGGGGGAGACCTGCAACTAGTCTAGGTAGGGTGCTCTACCGATGCAGCAACGGGAAAGGGGGTGGTTCTGAACCAACAAGGTGCCTTGGTCGGCCTTATCCCAACCGCTAGAAGCACCATGGTGTATGGTGGTGGCTCCCATCACACTACCTACTACAGGTGCACGACAACCAAAAAAGATGAAGAGTGGCACCTTATCTAGGATCACTGTTCTAGTCAGGAATCCCTCGACATTGACGCTGGCAGCAACTATCTCCTTTCCGGATAGGTGGTTAGATCTGGTCTTGTACCTCATCCTACCTCAGCACCAGGCAGAGCTTCCCCCCCATCTGCATCGCAGAACGACTACACCCAGGGGACTCCATCCATGCCTCCCTCTCTAATGTGTACCCTTTATATAACGTTAGGGTTTGTGGGTTGATGGATTTACATTCACGTTATGTGTCATTGCGTAAGGCAACATAATTAGAAAGTAATTGAATACATCTTCTCTAACTTTTCTTACTTCCCCTTACAAGACTTGTTCCTTTTAAGACTCAAATTTGAAAGTATGAGAGACTTTTCTTCATATGCAAGTTATTACTTAAAAAGGTATATTTTATACATATTTTCTCTCTCTTACTCTTTTATTCTATTTATTTGGATTCCTTTTACCATTAGAAACCTTGTGGATTTGAAATCTCCTTCATGATGACTCAATCATACACATTTCCACATATTTCTCATATCTTCATCATTATCTCAAATTTCCTTCTTAAAAATGCATTATTTGATTTCTTCTTTTTCTTTTTATCATCTTGGTCTCCCTAATACATTAGGGTTCATGAAATCCCATATTTAAGGGAAATATTATCAAAGAAATTCATTCCATACACATAAATCATACAATTTCCATAATCATACATTTATTGGAGAAATTGCATTTCAACACATTCAAGCCCAAAAATTAGGGTTGTAACATCCTTCCCCTCTTATAGAAATGTTTCCCTCAAAATTCCATCAAACATACAAACAATCAAGATAAGTCTTTCCTATGTCCATCATTGGATCCCATGTGGCTTCATCCACTCCATGGTGCTTCCAAAGAACCTTTATCATCTTATATTCTTACATCTAAGTTCTTTCACCTTGGTATCTAGAATTCTCACAGGTAACTCAGGATATGACAGTCTCCCTTGGAGTTCAATAGATTCAATGCTGAGCACATGGCTTGGTTACATTACATAGTGCTCTAGACCAGACTTATGGAATGCATCATACATCATATTATCCTGAGGGGTAAGACTAAACATAAGCAACTCTGCCAATCCATATCAAATGTACCTATGTATCAGGGACTCAGCTTCCTTAGCTATAACTTAGAGGGGTTGGGTTTTCATAACACATGTTCTCCCACAATGAAATGCATGTTAGTCTGCTTCACATCAGCTCACGACTCATGTCACCCCTAGGCTTTCTCAGCCAATGCTCGATCAAAGTGACTTCATCTGCACACACTGTGGTCTCTCTGACTTTCACAAGGTCCTCTCACTGACATCATCCTCATGAAGTGGTGACCGACACGACCTCCCTACATAGCTTCTTATATCCCGATACTGGCTATGGTGGATGTCATAACAAGCAAACTCGTCTAGGGGCAGGAACGGCCCCCACAAATCACCCTGAACAAGCACACATACTATCATAATACCCTCTAAAGTTTGGATCACACTCTCTTGACTATCCATCAATCAGGGGTGATATGATGTACTAAACTTCAATCTAGCATCAAGCTCTACTTGCAAAACATGGAAGTGAACTTGAGATCATACTTAAGAACCTTTGAACCTAGATCACGGTGTAGTTGAACTATCTCTCTCTCATATATAGTTCAACCAGATTTGTCACACTGACATTGCTCTCTCTTAGACAAGGGATTAGGTCAACTTGGTAAGGTGATCTACCATAAACCAAATTTCATCATTTCCTCTCTCAGTCTGGGGAGACCCACCATACTGTCCATGGTGATCTACTCACATCCCCTCTCAGTGACCCCTTATTATGTGTAGCAACTCCTTGGGTTACTAGTGTTTGGCCTTCACCCTTTGGCATGTATGGCATCCGGCCACATGCAACTCTATATCCTTCTTCATCCCAGGTCTTCAAAGTACTATTGCAAACTTTAACTATCTTAGTAGTACCATGGTGTATGGTGTACTTAAAATCATGAGCTCCTTAAATGACATGATTCCTCAAGGTTGGCTCCTTAGAACCCTAAAACACTCTAGTAGTGGGTTTCACCACCTTCCTTTTATTGAGAGGTGTATCTGAGGTTCTTACAACCATTCTTCTATCTCATCAAGCTCTGGGCTAGCTAATTGAGTATCCACCAACTTGACCAATGGATCTGGTTGTATATGGGTGTTAGGCATATAGGTATCATCATCTAACAAACTTAGGGTTCACCTTTAACAACCTTTTCCAACCTCTCTACTGGAGAAACAAGATAGCTGTATACATGACCTATGCCTCAACTAAGAGTATCTATTACCACATTAATTTCCTTATGTTCTAGGTGATGTTGAAAACATAACCCTTCATATACTCCACTCAACATCGTCATCTTGGGTTTAGGTCTAACTCAGTCAAGAAAACTTGGAGCTCATTGTCTCAGTTGTCAAACCCAAACTTATAACTCATAGATTCCAAATTACCTTGGATAGGTACATCCTCATATCTCCATTTTTCTTCGTATGCCTTTCATCACCTATCCAATATACTCTCAAAAGGATGTGATACTTCCTCTATACTCAAACATAATAGAAATGTTTCAACTCATAGCACCTTCATCCTTAGTATATGACATGCATTTTGTCCTGTCTCTCACACCCATAACAAGAGGAAATAAGAATTTGGTTGTAGTCCAAATATAGAGTTTATCACATTCCAAGAGTAGAGGTGGTGCATCACACATCACCATTACACTTTCCAATCTAAGTTGAAACTTACTTCACATGACTCCATACCAAGAATGCCTCGTTAAATGTTTACATCCATGGAAAGGTTGTTCCCAACCACTCTTATCTCTTCAAATTACTTATAGACATAATCATTAGTCTTCCCATCAAGGTCTCTAGGTTGTCAATACCTTTGGGGTCATCCCTCTTCACTTATGCATCCAGACAGTGTCACCCTCATTTACCCCTTAGTCCCATGAACTCATGAAAGCAGTCAACCTCATAACCCATTGTCCTTGGGCATATGATAGTTGTTACCTCCCGACCCTATGGTCTTGTGCATCCAAGAAATAGACAACTCCTACTCCCATCGGTCTTATCCCTACCTAACCTTAGTATCGACTTAGGATTCTATCATGGTACACCTCACTCTTGAATCCTCACCTATATATCCATCATCTCTTTGGGAACTCATGGTCAACTTACTTCCCTTCATAAGAATCATGGCGACCTACCTATCTCAGTCCGGCCCCATATAGGTTACGTCCATGACAACATATCCTCATGCCCGTTAGAGATGGTCACACATGGGTCTATAGATTCATGATCATGCTATGTGCTCTCCACTTAGCTCTCATCAAGATCCTATGAGAAACTTGTTTAGGTTACCTTGAACCTAAAAAAAATGGGTTTCACCATACCAAAGGGTCCCTTCCTAGGATGGGAGAAAACTATCTCTTGATAGTAACAAAGGTCACAAACATACTTGCATCCAAGGTCTGCATCATCAGTTATATGCATAGATCATATTATGATACCTATGCACATAGCTAGCAAGAAGACATTCTACTAAACCATTCTAAGTTCCTTGTCATGTCATACTTGTTCCTTATTCCTCAAAGTTGGACCACTATCATACATGCATACGTCGTCAACAAACATATATCTCAGCTCAACCAGGGTTTCCTTCTACTACATGGGAAGGGGTGCCAAGCTTATTCCTTATGAACTCAAATGTCCTCTTGCGCATCATGTGCACTAGGTACTGTTACTTCCCCTCTTTGGTCTAGGAACCCTAGGTCCACCTCATATGCATAGTCATCTAACTACATCCTCATTTGTTCTAGATAGGGCATATACTTCCTACCACTCCTCCATGTGAACAACTTTTAGAGCCCTATACAAGCACAACAACAAGGTGTGAGACCTCACAACTTGTTCTCATAACATACCTCTTTAGGGTCTACATAACTCTCCTTCCTACACCTAAAAGGTAGACACTTATAATCTTTGTACATCGGTTCAAGAAGCCTCTTTCTTTTTCTAGGGTTTGGTTCCTCTAAAGACAACTAAGATACAACAAGCCTCTAAGGGTCATGCATGAGGCAACCACATACAACCACTTAGATTGTCCATTTTTGGCCATATCATACCTGACTTCTCATGCTTCTTCATGTCTTGGAGTCAAGGTGTCCAACCTTTGTTAACGGGTCTCACTCTTTCTCTCTAGAGCTAACCCAACAACTAGTCCTACAACTTGAGTTTCTCTCTTAGAAGATGGGTCAAGCTCTTAAGGACACATGTCTACACCTACCTAGATGAAACATATGATCCAAAACCTATGTCCGACCAAGATTATCCAAAGCCCTACATGCTCATCTCATAACCATCAATCATAACCTATCTGGCTTAGGTCTAACACCTATTTCCAGCCTTATTGCCACTCTCTTCTATGTAGGTACGTGCTTCATTCTAACTCATATATATATATATATATATATATATATATATATATATATATATATATAGAGAGAGAGAGAGAGAGAGAGAGAGAGTCAGGCTAGTGTACACTCAAGTGTACCGGAGGCACCGTACACCTCAGTCATTTTTAAAGATGCAATAACTTTTTGAAAAATCTAAACCATTGAACTTTTTAAATATCTTAAGAACATACTATAAAATAAATTTCAGCTCATTTGGACACTTATAGGTTGTGCATCTAAAGGAGGAAAAAATCATGCATTTCAAATTAGTTTTTTGCATCGATTTGGTTGTCCTTAGATGAGTGACTTGCACTCATCCAAATGAGCTCAAATTTTGCATGTGGGATATTATTATTATAACCATGAAGATCAATGGATTAGATTTTGAAAAAACATGGTCTAGATAGGAAAACATCATTGGGGTGTACAGTGTGATCTGTACACTCAAGTGTATTCTAGCCTGACTCTCTCTCTCTCTCTCTCTTTCTCTCTCTCTCTCTCTCTCTATATATATATATATATATATAAATATATATATATATATATATATATATATGTTAGGGTTCCTATATGACCACCACTAACCTCCTCAATGAGGGAGCTATCCCTCACCCTTACAAGCATGACCCTCCCAAGGTCTAGTTGACAAAAGGCACTAGGTCAAACAATCACGCATAGCTCATGATCCTCATGTGTACTCAAATTCTTTACATAAAGAATGTATGTATACTTCACTTACTTGAAGGTATAGAATACTAAGGTATTCAACTCATCATGTCATATCTTTCTCTAACTTGCACATAGGGTTTGGGTTGAGCATCATCCTCAGAGGATGCATCAGGTCTCTACCTATTCCTAAAGGCCTCTTCCTCCAAGGCTAACTATTGCCTCATCATCCTACAAGTAGGTCTAACCTCAGAGCTCTCCTGATGGAATGACAACACACACAATGCAACCTAAGCAAGTACTAATCTTTAGTTTTTGCTGAAACTATTAAAACTTATGTCCATGACATCTTGTTTACATGATTTTCATTATTTCGTGGAGGATTCCTTAATCCTGATTACTCTTATCCTAAACACATGAGGGTAGTGGAGAGAAAGAAACCCTAATAAGTTAGAGTTGTACTTGAATTTGGGTTGAGAAAGGAAGAATACAGATGAGAGAGTTCTAGTGGTATCTTATTTCAAGTCAAATCCTCTAATTTTGGCCAGGAAGTCACATAGAATCCGGGAGTCCTCATAGATTGATTAGCAGGGAGGAGGAAAATCTTGCCAACCCTCAGATCGTGATCCTTTTCTAGACACCTCCATCATTGGAAAGTCCTCTAATAACTCCCTTGGGTTTGAAAGAGTTTGTAAAATTTAATAATTATTAGAGATTAAATGGAAAACCATTGCTCTAATACCAATTGTAATGACCTCGCTTCCCCATAACCCCCAATTCAGGAAGACCAAGATGTTAAAGGTGTTAGCCCAAAAACAAGATCAACGGTTTTGCAAATAATAAAAAATGATTAAGAAATTCTACAAAAGACTAAACTAAAAACTGGAATAAAAATTTACTTTCACATACCTTCAAAAATAGGTAACTGAGACTTCTACCCACAGTACAATTCTATCTAACTAAATCCTCCATTATGATTTATCTTTATTCTTCACAAGTTCCACTTTATTGTTTGTCCAATTTTAGATATTCCTAAAATGTTGACAAACAAAATGTCGGTCAGTATAAATGAATATACCGTTATGTTGTGACAACCAAAACATTGCACATATATTCTAACAACATAAGGACATCAAATAGTTGTTAAAAATGCAAGATTAAATTTTTTAATATGACTTCTCAATCAATTTTACTCATCCTCTGGGATACCCTCTCTAGGGTTCAGTCCTTGCAAGTGAGGTTAAGGCTACCTTGTCCATCCCGAGCTTGGTACATGGGGTCACCTCTCTGGGTGCCCAGTGGTCTTCCCTCTGGGGCTTGACCACTTCTGACCTTCCCTCTTGGGCTTGGTCTCACATCATACATCTAATGATGGTATGTAGGTTTAGGCAAGTCATATATATATGTAAATTGTGATAGTCATATTAACTTTAAAAAATTGCAGAAATAAAATCATCCAAGCAGTTTATTTCTATGAAATCGATAAAACGTCAGAAAATGTCGAGAAACTAAAGTGTGTACTCATACATAACTACATACATGATTTGGAGATTTCATAAGAAATAATCACAGTCCAATCCAATCAGGAAATCCAAGCAAGCAAGCAAGTCAATCACATATAAGAATAGAATCCTGAAAAGCATGTACAACCTATTTACTACATACTCATCAAGAACTTATTTTATTGACTTGGAATTACTTTCTAGGGTTTCTAATCTGAATTAGGGTTTCATTAGGTTTCCTTTAGATCTATTCACAACTTTCCTTATTTATATCCACAAAACCCTAAGAAAGTGGTTCTAACTTCAAAACCCTAACTACTCATTTATTCACATTAAAATCTTCTTACAACCTATTAGACTTAAGATTAACTTAATATCACTTTTATACAAAGAATCTCAAAATAATATTCATTAAAACCCATTAACACTTAGATTAGGGTTTCTAAGCCCATTAATGCACATTAACATATCAAACCTTAAATTAGGCTATTAAGCACATGGATCGTCTACTTAGATATAAACATGTCTTTTCATAAAAAACATGTTAATATGCTCATAGATCATCCATATTAATCTTCTCCAATTCATAGAACATCAAATTATAACATGATTTGAGGGCGTTACAATATTTACCAAGTTAATATACCAAATTACTCCTTATTATGGTTATAATCATCGTAGATTTCCATTATGTTCAACAAGATAAAATAATAACACAAAGAGGGCTTTTTAACATATTCAACATGTTTATATCCAAATCTAGGGTTCTTGTACATTAATCACCAGTTAAACCCATCTTTGCAACATTTTAAGAAAAGAAAGAACAATTAGACTCTGATACTATTTTATTTGGATTCTGTGTGTTCTGTTGATCAATTTTCATATATGACTTGTTTGCATTTGAGCATCCTAACAATTACTATGACTTTTTCAGGTTTATTATTAACTGACCAATGAACCGCTGACTTGTCAACATCAACTATAATTTCTTACCCGGCTGGCTTAGCACAGAAATACCTAGTGAAATTACCTTCGTGCCCTTGCTTCTTGAACTCACGAGACGAGGTAAGAGAGTCATTAGCCTATGAATCGCCTCCTTCCTCACAAAGGGCGTGTCATACGTGGGATCCCACCCTCACAACCTTGCACCCTCATCGGGGATCCTCTGCCAGTTATGTGGTAGGACACCCCATGCCTTGGGTAGACATGGTAGCTGATAGCAGAGCTTCCTCCGCAGCTCCTGGGAAAGGTGTTGTGAGGAGGGGGAGACCTACAATCGGTCGGGGTAGGCTGCTCTACCTATGCAGTAGCAGGAAAGTGGGTGGTTTCGAACCAACAAGGTGCCTTGGTCGGCCTCACCCCAACCACCAGAAGTGCCATGGTGTATGGAGGTGGCTCCCATCACCCTACCTACTATAGGTTCATGACAACCAAAAAAGATGAAGAGCGGTACCTCATCTAGGATTTTTGATCTGGTCTGGAATCCCTCGACGTTGACACTAATAGCAACTATCTCCTCCCTAGCTAGGTGGTCGGATCTGGTCTCGTACCTTGTCCTACCTGAGCAGCAAGTAGAGCTGCCCACCCATCTACATCGTTGAATGGCTACACCCAGGGGACTCCATCCATGGTGATAGAGAACCCTCCACGTTGACATTATTGGTCAGTTTGACGACCACCCCTTCAGGTTGTGTGATCAATGCTGGTTAGGAGAGAAACCAAGCAAAAGAGATGGGGGGGGACAAAGGGCTGAAGATAAACATGCCCACACTGTATGCATGGAGACATTGGGAATTTTGCACCCTCTCCAATATGTACCCCTTATATAACATTAGGGTTTGTGGGTTGATTGATTTACGTTCATGTTATGCATCATTGTGTAAGGCAACATAACTAGAAAGTAACTGAATACATCTTCTCTAGCTTCTCTTACTTCCCCTTATAAGACTTGTTCCTTTTGAGACTCAAATTTGAAAGTATGAGAGACTTTTCTTCATATGCAAGTTATTACTTAAAAAGGTATATTTTATACATATTTTCTCTCTCTTACTCTTTTATTCTCTTTATTTGGATTCCTTTTACCATTAGAAACCTTGAGGATTCAAAATCTCCTTCATGAAGACTCAATCATACACATTTTCGCATATTTCTCATATCTTCATCATTATCTCAAATTTCCTTCTTAAAAATGCACTATTTGATTTCTTCTTTTTCTTTTTATCATCTTGGACTCCCTAATACATTAGGGTTCACGAAATCCCATATTTAAGGGAAATATTATCAAAGAAATTCATTCAATACACATAAATCATACGATTTCCATAATCATACATTTATTGGAGAAATTGCATTTCAACACATTCAAGCCCAAAAATTGAGGTTGTAACATGCTTCCCCTCTTATAGGAATTTTTCCTTCAAAATTCCATCAAACATACAAACAACCAGGATAAGTCTTTCCCATGTCCATCATTGGCTCGCATGTGGCTTCATCCACTCCATGGTGCTTCCAAAGAACCTTTATTATCTTATATTCTTACATCTGAGTTCTTTCACCTTGGTATCTAGAATTCTCACAAGTAACTCAAGATATGGTACCCTCCCTTGGAGTTCAATAGGTCCAATGCTCAACTCATGGCTTGGGTACATCACATATTGCCCTAGATTGGAGTTATGGAACACATCATACATCACGTTATCCTGAGGGGAAAGGCTAAACATAAGCAACTCCAAAAATCCATCTTAAATGGACCTATGTATTGGGGACTCAACTTTCTTAGCTATAGCTCAGAGGGGTTGGGTTTTCATAACACATGTTCTCCCACAGTGAATTGTATATCAGTCTACTTCACATTAGCTCACGACTCCTTTCGCCCCTGGGCTTTCTCATCCATTGTTCGATCAAAGCAACTTCATCTACACACATTGTGGTGTCTCTGACCTTCACAAGGTCCTCTCACCAACATCATCCTAATGAAGCAGTGACCTAAATGACCTCTCTTATAGAGCTTCTTATATCCTGATACTTGCTATGGTGGCTGTCATAACAAGCAAACTCTGCTAGGGGAAGGAACTACTCCCATGAATCACCCTGATCAAGCACACATACTCTCATCAGACCCTCTAAAGTCTGGATCATACTCTCTTGACTGTCCATCAGTCATGGGTGATATGTTGTACTAAACTTCAATCTGGCATCGAGTTCTGCTTCCACAACATGGAAGTGAACTTGAGGTCATACTCAAGAACCTTTGAAAGGATCATACTCAAGAACCTTTGAAATCAGATCATGGTGTAGTTGAACTATCTCTCTCTCATATATAGTTCAACTAGATCTGTCACACTGACAATGCTCTCTCTTAGACAAGGGATTAGGTCAACTTGCTAAGGCAATCTACCATAACCCAAATTGCATCATGACCTCTCTCGGTCTGGGGAGACCCACCACACTGACCATGGTGATCTACTCACATCCCCTCTCAGGGACCCCTTATTATTTGTAGCAACTCCTTGGGTTACTAGTTTTCGGCCTTCACCCTCTGGCATGTATGGCAACTAGTCGCATGCAAATCTATATCCTTCTTCATCCCAGGTTTTCAAAGTACTACTATAAACTTTAACTATCTTAGTAGTACCACGGTGTATGATGCACTAAAAATCATGAGCTCCTTACATGACATGATTCCTCAAGGTTGGCTCCTTAGAACCCTAAAACACAGTAGTAGTCGGTTTCACTACCTTCTTTTTCCTAAGAGGTGTATCTGAGGTTCTTACAACCATCCTTCTATCTCATCAAGCTTTGGGCTGGCTAACTGAGTATCCACCAACTTGACCAACATGTTTGGTTGTATCTGGGTGTTAGCCATACATGTCTCATCTTCTAATGAACTTAGGATTCACCTTTAACAACCTTTTCCAACCTCTCTACAGGCTAAACAAGAGAGTTGTATACCTAAATTGTGCCTCGACTAAGAGTATCTATTACCACATTAATTTCCTTATGTGCTAGGTGATGGTGAAAACATAACCCTTCAATACTCCACTCAACATCGTCATCTTGGGTTTAGGTCTAACTCAGTCAAGAAAACTTGGAGCTCATCATCTCGGTTATCAAACCCAAACTTATAACTCATATATTCCAAATTACCTTGGATAGGTACATCCTCGTATCACCCTTGTTCTCCTTATGCCTTTCATCACCTATCTAATATACTCTCAAAAGGATGTGGTACTTCCTCTATACTCAAACATCATAGAAATGTTTCAACTCATATCACCTTCATCCTTAGTATATGGCATGTGTTTTTTCCTATCTCTCACACCCATAATGAGAGGAAATAAGCATTTGGAGGTAGTCTAAATACAATGTTTATCCCATTCCAAGAGTAGAGGTGGTGCCTCACACATCGCCAATACACTTTCCAATCTAAGTTGAAACTTACTTCTCATGACTCCATACCATTAATACCTCGTTCTATGTTTACATCCATGGAAAGTTTGTTCCCAACCTCTTTGGGTCTTCACATTACTTATAGACACAATCCTTACTGATCCCCTAAAGGTCTTTAGGGTGTCGGTACCTTTGGGGTCATCCCTCTTCCCTTATGCATCTAGGGAGTACTTCCCTCATTTACACCTTAGTCACATGAACTCATGAAGGTGGCTAACCTCCTAACCCATCATCCTAAGGCAATGATAGTTGTTACCTCCTGACCCTATGGTCTTGTGCATCCAGGAAACAGACAACTCCTACTCCCATCGGTCTTATCCCTACCTGACCTGAGTATCAATTTAGGATTCTGTCATGGTACACTTCAATCTTAAATCCTCACTTGAATCTCCATCACCCCTCTGGGCACTCATGGACATCTTACCTCCCTTCGTAGGAATCATGGCGACCTACCTATCTCAGTCCGACCCCATACATGTTACATCCATGGAAACATATCCTCATTCCCTTTAGAGATGTTCACACACGGGTCTATAGATTCATGATCATGCTATGTGCTCTCCACTTAGCTCCTCAAGCTCCTATGATAGACCTCTTTGGTTACCTTGAACCTAAACAAAAGCTGGGTTACACCCTACCAAAGGTTCCCTTCCTAAGATAGGAGAAAACTATCTCTTGATAGTAACAAAGGTCACAAACGTCCTTGAATCCAAGGTCTACATCATCAGGTATATACATAGCTCCAATTATGATACCAATGCACATAGCTAGCAAGATGACATTCTACTAAACCATTCTGAGTTCCTTGGCATGTCATACTTGTTCCTTATTCCTCAAAGTTGGACCACTATCATACATGCATACATCGTCAACAAACATATATCTCAGCCCAACTGGGGTTTCCTTCTACTACATGGGAAGGGGTGCCAAGCTTAATCCTTATGACACTACTACAGAAATAGCATTCAGTGTCACTTTTCTGGGCGTCGGTTATTAAGGAAAACCGACGCCTAACATATAAGGCATCGGTTGTTTAAGCAAACCGACGTCTATATTCGAAGACCAGCCAGACACAGGTACCGCTTTGTATTCAGCGTCGGTTGTTTATAACAAACCGACGCTTAAAGTCGCCCGCGAAATCCAAATTTTGATAAAAACAAAATAGTGTCATTTTCAGCGTCGGTTATGTAGGTATAAACCGACGCCTATGTGCGATGAAAATTTGCGCGAAAAGTGTCACTTTCAGCGTCGGTTATCCGTGTATAACCGACGCTGAATGTGGTTCCCGCCAAACAATTTCATGAAAATATCGTCCAATTGGACGTCGGTTGTTGCAAATAACCGACGCTAAAGATTTTTAGGCGTCGGTTGTTGCAAACAACCGACGCTATTTGGGAACTTTATATCCCGCAATCGCCCGACTCTTCCCCTTTCTTCTGTTCCATTGCGAGCCGATTTCCCTATTTCTCTCTGCCGCCGATTTCTTCTCCGGCGATTTCTTCTCCAGCGCCCCCTTCTCCGGCTATTTCTTCTCCGGCGCCCCCTTCTCTGGCGCCCCCTTCTCCGCCACCACTCCTGCTACCTTCTTCTCTTCTCCGCGCCCCTTCTCCACGCCCCTTCTCCGCCGCCCTACTGCTCCAGCGCCTGAGAACCGACGCCTGAGAATTGCTGCTCCAGCGCCTGAGAACCGGCGCCGCCACGCCGTCGCGCCGCCGCAACCACTGGACACCTGCTGCTCGCCACCACTGGACACCTTCTGCTGCTCGCCGCCGCTCCTGCCATCGTTGGACACCTGCTGCTCGCAGCCGCCGATTGACACCTGCTCGCTTCTCACCGCCGCCGCTGCCGCTCGTCACAGGTACCCTCTTCCTCCTCTTCTTCCACCTACGAGAGAGTAGAATGAATATGGATGTGTTTCTTTCATTAAACCCAGTTGTCGGGCAAGAGGGGCAAATGGAGGAAGCAAACAACAATACATTAGGGTTCTAATCTACCCTTTTGTCCTATATTTGATGCTGATTGTGCATATATGTTGAGTTTGGGACTTTAGTGATGGACTTTGTCCTAAGTTGCTAATTTTTATTCTAATATGAACTCTAGTCTCATCTATCCATGTTGCCTATAGTTTATAACATTGCATTGTGAATTATTGCATGTTTGAAACTATTAAATTCTTGATTTATTATTTAATAATGCTCTATAGATTAGGTACTTATCATGTCTATTAAAATCCTACCAGTATAATTATGTGATCCCAACATATTAAATTGAATTAGAATGATTTCATGAATTATAGGGTTTTAAAGTTGATAAACATGTACATGCGGAAATAGGGTTATTAAACCAATGGTTATAACATAGTATGATCTTAATCTGATCTGGATGTTCATAATAATGTAGTATGTTAAATATGATGATTAGGGATACATATAATGTCTAGTAAAGATTCCTAGACCTTTTGTTTGAAACTATTGATTTCTTGATTTATTATTTAATAATGCTATGTTGATTAGGATTAACCATGTTGCCTATAGTTTATAGACAATTATTATATATAAGAATGACAACACATGTATTTGTTGTCCTAGAAACCCGTCCAAGATTTACTCATTAGGAGTAAATCTTGGATAGTCCCCGGTTTGGGACTGTTTTTGAACACCTAATCTCACTTAGGATGTAAGTGTATAATGTGTATTGGGTTTTCGAGAAAATTTCGGTAGCATTTCCCCGTTTGTTCTCTAAGTACATATGTACTTAGAGAACAACGGGGAAATGCTGCCGAAATTTTCTTGAAAACCAAATACACATTATACACTTACTAGTGAGATTAGGTGTTCAAGGATGGGATAGGTGGTACACATTTATTATATATAAGAATGACATCAAATGTGTTTGTTGGCCTAGAAACCCGTCCAAGATTGACTCATTAGGAGTAAATCTTGGATAGTCCCCGGTTTGGGACTGTTCTTGAACACCTAATCTCACTTAGGATGTAAGTGTATAATGTGTATTGGGTTTTCGAGAAAATTTCGGTAACATTTCCCCGTTTGTTCTCTAAGTACATATGTACTTAGAGAACAACGGGGAAATGCTGCCGAAATTTTCTTGAAAACCAAATACACATTATACACTTACTAGTGAGATTAGGTGTTCAAGGATGGGATAGGTGGTACACATTTATTATATATAAGAATGACATCAAAAGTATTTGTTGGCCTAGAAACCCATCCAAGATTGACTCATTAGGATTAAATCTTGGATAGTCCCCAGTTTGGGACTGTTCTTGAACACCTAATCTCACTTAGGATGTAAGTGTATAATGTGTATTGGGTTTTCGAGAAAATTTCGGTAGCATTTCCCCGTTTGTTCTCTAAGTACATATGTACTTAGAGAACAGCGGGGAAATGCTGCCGAAATTTTCTTGAAAACCAAATACACATTATACACTTACTAGTGAGATTAGGTGTTCAAGGATGGGATAGGTGGTACACATTTATTATATATAAGAATGACATCAAATGTGTTTGTTGGCCTAGAAACCCGTCCAAGATTGACTCATTAGGAGTAAATCTTGGATAGTCCCCGGTTTGGGACTGTTCTTGAACACCTAATCTCACTTAGGATGTAAGTGTATAATGTGTATTGGGTTTTCGAGAAAATTTTGGTAGCATTTCCCCGTTTGTTCTCTATGTACATATGTACTTAGAGAACAGCAGGGAAATGCTACCTAATCTTTTCCTAATATATACTTGTTTCCTAATATATACTTGTTTTCTCTGATCATAGAATGGATATATCATGGATGTCCATTCGTAATCATTGCACCCCAGAGTTTATATCTGGTCTTGATCAGTTTATTAGATTTGCCGAGGAACATAGGAAAAAACCTACAGATAGGTTCTACTGTCCATGTAGGCATTGCGGTAACAACTTGAAAGTCAACACTGGTGAGGAAATCAAAAGTCATGTCATGTGCAACGGGATTGTACAAGGCTATACAGAATGGCACTGGCATGGAGAGATTTCAAAATCGAAACCAGTAGATGTCGATAGCAGTGCTTGGGTGGAAGAAGAAATTGCCTCCGATGACGTAAATGTGAACGAACCAGTTCTAGCAGACATCGTTGATGCGATGCTGGATAGTTGTAGGGTAGAGCACATTGATCCACCTCCTATCTTTAGAAACATTGTGCATGATGCTGAGATACCGTTATACAAAGGCTGTGCTAAGTTTACGAAGCTTAGCGCTGTGTTGAGATTGTATAAGTTGAAAGCTAACAATAGATGGAGCGACAAAAGCTTCACTTCATTGTTGACTTTGTTGAAAGAAATGCTTCCTGAAGGAAACGAGCTGCCAATCTCAACATACCAGGTAAAGAAAATGTTGTGCCCAATGGGAATGGAGGCCAAGAAGATACACGCATGCCCGAATGATTGTGTATTATTTCAAAAGGACTATGTAGATTTGAAAGATTGTCCAAAATGTGGTGTGTCACGGTATAAATTGACGACTTCGGGGGAGTCCAAAACTGGTTCTCCTGCCAAGGTGTTGTGGTATCTACCTATAATATCACGGTTTCAACGCTTGTTTGCAAATCCGAAGGATGCGAAGAATTTGAGGTGGCATGAAGATGTTAAGAAAAATAATGATGGGATCCTGCGACATGCGTCTGATTCCCCACAGTGGAAGAAGATTGATCTATTATACCCCAAATTTGGTTAAGAAGATAGGAATCTAAGACTTGGGCTTTGTACATATGGGATGAATCTGTACGGGACATTGAGCAGCCAACATAGCACTTGGCCAGTCATGCTTGTTATATACAATCTTCCTCCCTGGATGTGTATGAAAAATAAGTACGTTATGTTGTCATTGTTGATATCGGGTCCTAAACAACCCGGAAATGATATCGATGTTTATCTTGAACCTTTGATTGATGACTTAAAGAAACTTTGGGCTGAAGGTGTGATGACCTATGATGCTTCAGTAAGAGAGACATTTCGTTTGCACGCTATGTTGTTTTGCACTATTAATGACTTTCCAGCATATGGGAATTTGTCTGGATATAGTGTCAAAGGAGCTAAAGCGTGTCCTATATGTGAAGAAAACACTGATTCAATAAGACTAAAACATGGCGGAAAGACTGTATATCTTGGTCATCGAAGGTTTCTTTCAAAATTCCATCCGTATCGTAGGAAGCGCAAAGCATTCAATGGATGGAATGATGAATGGAGTGCACCTAAACCTATACCAGGGGATGTTGTTTATGAAAGAGTAAAAGACATTGTCAATGAATTTGGTAAGAAATCACAATGTAGTATGGCCACACGGAGTGACAATTCTTCATTCAAGAAGAAGTCAATATTTTGGGATCTTCCTTATTGGAGTTCTTTGACAGTCAGGCATTGTATCGATGTAATGCACGTTGAGAAAAATGTCTGTGATAGCATCATTGGTACTCTGTTAAATATACCAGGTAAGACTAAAGATGGGATAAAATCCAGACTGGACCTACGTGAAATGGGAATAAGGTCAGAATTAACAGAATTACGTGAAATGGGTAGTAAAAGAACATACTTACCTCCCGCTTGTTACACGTTGTCTAGAAAGGAGAAGAAAACTTTTTGTGAATGCTTGGTAAATGTTAAGGTGCCACATGGTTACTCATCCAACATCCGTAGATTGGTATCAATGAAAGATCTGAAGTTGATAGGTCTTAAATCTCATTATTGTCACACTCTAATGCAACAAATATTACCTGTGGCAATTCGATCTATATTGTCGAAGCATGTAAGGTTTGCAATTACCAGACTTTCTTTCTTTTTCAACAGTCTATGCAGTAAAGTTATTGACCCTGATACTCTTGATAATTTGCAAAGAGAAGTGGTTGTTACCCTATGTCAGCTTGAGATGTATTTCCCTCCTTCGTTCTTTGATATCATGGTACATCTTGTTGTCCACTTGACTAGGGAAGTGAAAATGTTGGGACCAGTTTTCTTGCATTGGATGTATCCCTTTGAACGATACATGAGCGTTTTTAAAGGTGATGTTCGAAACCGTTATCAGCCTGAAGGGAGTATTATTGAAGGTTATGTGGCGAGAGAGGTTATGGATTTTTGCAATGACTTTCTCAGTGGTAATGACACTCCTGATAATGACAAGAATATTGAGGAGGGCAAAGGAATTTTGGGATCACGGGTGAAAGTAATCAGCCGTGAGCAGTTGGAACAAGCTCACTTGTATATTTTACACAATATGGACGAAGTGAGTGTTTATATCGAGGAACATACCAATTTCATAAAGAGACAACATCCTCAAGCAAGTTCAATGTGGCTTGCTAGAGAGCATAATAAGACTTTTACTAAGTGGTTTGAAGATAAAGTCTTACATCAACTATCTCAAACACCAAATGATATTACAGAAACTATCAAATGCGTCGCCTTTAAACCAAAACCGAATGTTATGTCTTATGAAGGGTTTGACATTAATGGATTCACATATTACACAAAGCGCCAAGATGATAAGAGTATCGTCCAAAATAGTGGGGTCACTCTTCAAGCGTCGACTATGTACTTTGCAAGTGCAAAGGATAAGAGTCCACGTGAAGCTAAAATGTCATATTACGGTGTCATTGAGGACATTTGGGAGTTTGACTACATAGATTTCAAAATTCCGCTCTTTAAATGTAATTGGGTTGATAACACCAAAGGAGTTATAGTGGATGAATTGGGTTTCACTTTGGTGAACTTTGAAAATATTGGCGAGAAGGGTGAACCATTCATATTGGCATCACAGGAGAAACAAATATTCTATATCGATGATCCTGCGAATGATAAATGGTTGGTTGTTCTTCATGGTAAAAGACAATTCATTGAAGATCCTATAGATGAAGAAGAGTACTATGATAAGTATGATGACTCCAGTCCATTCTCAGTTGGGTTGCCAACTCCACAAAATATTGAAGCTAATGATGACTTATATGTACGCGGAGATCACAATGAAGGATTGTTAATTGATAAAAGATCACAATTTTAGAGACATGTATGTTTATACAAATGCTAAATGTTTGCCTTTTTCTAGTTAATACAAATGCTAAATGTTTGCCTTTTTCTAGTTAATACAAATGCTAAATATTTGCCTTTTTAATGACATTTTCAGATGGCTGACCATGATGAGCATGATGTCCATGATGAGCATGAAGTCCATGATGAGCATGTTGTCCATGACGAGCATGGCGAGGATACCAATGTAAGTTCTAAAAACATATCCTGTATTTCTATAAAATTCATTATCTTCTAGTTATGTCATATATCCTATATTTCTATATTGGGCTAATTTAGTGTGTTTATTTTTGTCAAATTTTAGGTTGATGATGTACCTGTACCCACCGAAGCACTGGATCAACTTGATGCGCAGCACCAAACACTTAACAAGAAAAGGGGCATCACTCTGTTGAAGAAGTTATTAGCGTTAAGTGGTAGTGGATCCAAATTGGTGGTGGAGTTTGATAATGGAGGAAATGCAATTGGAGTGAACCGCAATAATTTTGTAAACTATCTTGGGTGTACCACTCGGAGCCATTGTGGTGTTAAGTATGATAATTGGCATAAAGTTCCTCAAGGGAAAAAAGACTTGATATGGAAGGATTTATGCATGAGTTATTATTATTTGCAATTCTATTTTGTAGATTACAAATTCTATTATTTGCAATTCTATTTTGGATACTAGTTAATAACATTTCTATTTTATAGAATCTGTTTGCATTGGATGAGAAGTTGCATCGTAAAAGTGTGATGCAACGCCTTGGAAAGATGCTTAGGAATTATAGGACAAATCTGAACAGAGAATACATAAAAGAGGGTGATAAGAAGAAGAAGTCAGCCCTTGAACAATGGAACTTCTTGGACAAAGAAGATTGGGACAATTTTGTTGCTTCAAGAAAATCTGAAGAATTCAAGGTATTAGGCGTCACTCCCAATTTAATTAATATACATTGTATTCACCTATTCAAGATTAACATTTAGTGCTACTAACCAAATCATTAATGTGCATACTAACTAGGCCCTCAGTGACGCACAAAAATCAAGGCGTGCACTGAATGTGCATGACCACACTATGGGTCCAAAAGGCTATGCAAGCGTTCGCCAAAGACTACAGGCGGAGTCTGGGGCTACTCAGCAGTCTGCTACTACTCAGGAGTCTGCTCCTACTCAGGAGTCTGCCACACCCATGCCTTGCCATGATATCTGGATAGCTGGCAGGCAAAACAAGAAGGGTGAAATAAAGAAGCCTGTAACTGCTGAGGCGGCTGCAAAAATGGTAAAATACAACTCTTAGAGAAATCGTTTGAATATTGATTATTTGTGGTGTTAACTTACCAATTTCTGTTTATGGTGATTAGCGGGAGCTGCACGAGCAGAGGAAACAAGGCACGTTCATCCCTCAGGGCACAAGGGATGAATTGACAGTTGCTCTGGGTAACCAAGAGCATCCTGGACGTGTTAGAGGTGTCGGCGCTGGTGTTGGCATCAAAGCATTCTTTGGGCCATCCCAGCGCAAACCCAGATCGGGACTTTCTCAAGAAGAGGTAACCTATTCTTTTTTTAGAATGTTACTGCAAAAGGAAATTCATTAATAAGAAGCTAATGTTTCTTTTATCCATGTATAGGAGAATAAGAGAGTTGAGGATTTAGTTGCTAAGAAGGTCAACGATGTAGTTGCTGAGAAGGTCAAGGAAGAATTGTTGCGGTGGCAGGCATCTCAGGCTTCCAATCAGCCTATGGCGACCCACTCTTCTCCTGATGCACAGACTGCGAGTAATCCAGGAGATCCATCACCTAGCACGTCTGCTGTAAGTATTGTTTATGACATTGTAGCTAGTCTTTTCAAGATGATATGTTTTAAAGATTATATGTATATATGTATAACATTCTTTATGTAAATTTGTAGGCATTGAAGCCATGCCGCTTAAGAATGCAAGACTATGTTGTTGTAGAGGCGCAGGCTTACCAGTCCCTTCCTGGGGCAACGTTTCATGGGACTCCAATGCCGCAGGGCTACATTCGTATGAGCCTGATACATGTATTACCCGATTGGAGGGAAGTTGCGTTGCCATATGCCCACCCAGATATTGATACACTTGGTGAGGCAGAAGGCAGGGTCATATTGTGGCCCAAAGCAGATGTCGTCTACACGACTGAAATTGTAAGATAAATTTACATTGATTTAGACTGTTAATGTGTATATATGATGTCAACTAATCTGAAATTATATATACATGTTAAAAAGAAGACACCAGGAGCACCTAGGCCTCCACCTCCACTTCCCGTATTACCAACTTGGGTTCCAACTGACCTAACATACCCGTTAGGTCCTGCTTGTAGGGGAATGGCATGTTGGCTACGGGCACATAATATACATTGCCCTATAATAGTTTCTTTAGATGCAGATTATGCAGGTCAATCATACGATAGCTCTTTATTTATACAAGATATTATTGAGCTGTTTATGTATGATTGGTTGAATACATCAATGATAGAGACATGGATAAGGTGAGATCTTGTTTATACATCCATATACCTTGTGTAAGATCCGGTGATCTGGTTTCTTATATATTAATGCATACGCCTATATGTTTTGCAGCTACTTAGTCGAAGATCATTGCAAACAATTTGCATTTGATCATGTGGGATTTTTGATTCCATCATTGATTAGTTTGGTAGCTAAAGACCCTGATAATGTTCAACAATACTGTATAGATGCTTTTACAATTTTTTGTCAGCAAAAGAAGACGATAATAATAGCTCCATTCAATGTCAAGTAAGTTTACTTTATTTATAATTTGGACTTAAGAAAATTCCATTTTTATTTTGCATTTTGAGTTATTAATTGTTAACTTCTTACCTCTAGAGGTAGACATTGGGAGTTACTAGTTATTGTCCCCGGGATATTCACTGTTTATTATCTAGATCCTGCGGGGAGTACATTGAACACTAAAATTGGACACGTAATGAGAATGCCATTATTCTGGTGAGAAATATTTCATTTTTATATTCGTTAACATCTTTTATTACATTACTATTTACTTATGCAATTTATTGTGTTATATTAACATGTAGGGGTTTAGATGCATTCAAAAAGGCTGGAGGAACGGTCCCAAGGAAAAAGAACCAGCCAATAAATTGGCAGAACGTACAAGTAAGTTCCCGACTCGAATATATATATTATTGATGTGAATTGTTCTTAGTTGTATTATTTTGTATGTTTCAATTTATAGTGTGCTACACAAGACAATGGCTGGGCATGCGCATACTATGTGATGCGATTTATGCAGATGATTATCAAACATGCCGCATTGGACATCGATAGCATACATGAGGTATTATATATAGTCTCATTAGTTAGTATGAAATATATCAATCTTATTTTTATATTATTACTTATATATATACATCATTCTCTTTGCAGGTGTTTAAAACTGACCACACTATAGGTAAACGCTTAAAAAATATACATGCTCCATATATGATGGAAGCATTAAATGAAGTAAGAGAAGAATGGGCAAAAGCCATACAAGCAGTGGCAACTGTAAGATATAATTGGGATGTTGATAGCGATAATGAATGATACTTTGTAAATGAATATTTCTGAATGTTAATACATGTATTTGAATGTTTCTATATGTGTGAATGTGAGAATTGAATTGATGTCTGAATGTATGTACTTGTGTGAAATTTTCCTTGTGACTTTTGTAGGTTTGCGGCCTGTTTGTAGGCTGATATCAATGGATGTCGTAAACCTGCAGTTCAGAAAACTGAACTGCAGGTTCTCATCCTGCTGACCAGCCACAGCAGGCCTGCAAACTGATATGAAAAATAAAAAATAGAAATAGGCGTCGGTTATTTATAGAAAACCGTCAGCAAAGACCTACAACGTCGGTTTTTTTTCAAAAAACCGACGCCTGATGTGGCCAAAGCAGTCCTGGAAATGGCGTCGGATATTCGTATCAAATCGACGCCAAAAGTGTCCGCGCCACGGAAAATGGCGTCATCTAAGGCACTTTATGCGTCGGTTATCTACTAAAAGACCGACGCTATATTCCATATAGGCGTCGGTTGTTTAGTAAATAACTGACGCAGAAAGTGCCCTAGATGACGCCGTTTTCTGTGGCGCGAACCCTTTTGGCGTCGGTTATCTACTAAACGACCGACGCCTATAGATTAAATAGGCGTCGGTTAAAAAACCGACGCCGAAGTGTTCGACCTTTAGTGGCGCCCACATAGGCGTCAGTCGGAAACCGACGCCAAAGGCCGTTTCTGTAGTAGTGTGAACTCAAATGGCCTCTTGAGCATCATATGCACCAAGTACTATTACTTCCCCTCTTTGGTCTAGGAGCCCCAAGTTAACCTCATATGCATAGTCATCTAACTACATGCTCAGCGGTTCCAGATAGGGCATATACTTCCTAACACTCCTCCATGTGAACAACTTTTGGAGCACTACACAAGGACAACCAAGAGGGTGTGAGACATCACAACTTGTTCTCATACCATACCTCTTTAGGGTCTATGGAACACTCCTTCCTACACCTAAAGGTAGACACTTATGACCTCTATACATCGGTTTAAGAAGCCTCCTTCTCTTTCTATGGTTTGGTTCCTCTAAAGGAAACTAAGATACAACAAGCCTCTAAGGATCTTGCATGAGGCAACCACATACATCCACTTAGGTCGTCCATTTTAGGCAATATCATACCGAACTTCTCATGCTTCTTCATGTCTTGGAGTCAAGGTGTCCAACCTTTCTCAACGGATCTCACTCTTTCTCTCTAGAGATAACTCTACAATTGGTCCTACAACTTGGGATAGAATATGGGTCAAGCTCTTAAGGACACATGTCTACACCTACCTAGGTGAAACATATGATCCAAAACCTATGTCTAACCAAGATTATCTAAAGCCCTACATCCTCATATCATAACCATCAATCATAACCTATCTAGCTTAGGTCTAACACCTACTACCAGCCTTATTGCCACTCTCTTCTATGCAGGTACGTGCCTCTTTCTAATTCATATATATATATATCTGTTAGGGTTGGTATATGGCCACCACTAACCTCCTCAATGAGGGAGCTATCCCTCACCCTAACAGGCACGACCCTCCCAAGGTTTGGTCACCAAAAGGCACTAGGTCAAACAATTGCACATAGCTCATGTTCCTCATGTGTACTCAAAATCTTTACGTAAAGCATGTATGTCTAACCCACTCACTTGAAGGTATAGAAGACTACGGTATTCAACTCATCTTGTCATCTCTTTCTCTAACTTTCACGTAGGGTTTGGGTTGAGAATTGTCCTCAGAGGATGCATTAGGTCTATACCTCTTCCTGGAGGCCTCTTCCTCCAAGGTTAACTCTCTCCTCATCCTCCTAAAAGAAGGTCTAACCACAAAGCTCTCCTGAGGGCACAACAACACACGCCATGCAACCTAAGCATGTACTAATCTTTAGTTTACACTTAAACTATGAAAACTTATGTCCATGAAATCTTATTTACATGCTTTTCATTATTTGGTGGAGGATTCCTTAATCCTTATTACTCTTATCCCAAACAAAAGAGGGTGGTGGTGAGAGAGAAACCCTAAGTTCTTAGAGTTATACTTGAACTAGGGTTGAGAAAGGAAGAATACAGATGAGAGAGTCCTAGAGGTATCTTATTTTGAGTCAAATCCTTCAAGTTTGGTCAAGAAGTCACACATAATCTAGGAGTCCTTATAGACCGAGTAGCGGGGTGGACGAAAATCTTGCCAGCCCCCTGATCATGATCCTTTTCTAGACACCTCCATCATTGGAAAATCCTCTAATAACTCCCTTGGGTTCTAAAGAGTTTGTAAAATTAAATAATTATTAGAGATTAAATGGAAAACCATCACTCTAATACCAATTGTAATGACCCCGCTTCCTGGTAACCCCCAATTAAGGAAGACAAAGAAGTCAGAGGCGTTAGCCCAAAAACAAGATCAATGGTTTTGCAAATAATAAAAAATAATTTATAAATTCTACAAAAGGCTAAACTAAAAACTGGAATAAAAATTTACTTTCACATACCTTCAAAAATCGGTAACTGAGACTTCTACCCATAGTAGAATTCTATCTAAATCCTCCTTTATGATTTAGCTTTATTCTTCAGAAGTTCCACTTTATTGTTTGTCCAATTTCAGATATTCCTAAAATGTTGACAAATAAAACATCAGTCAATATAAATGAATATACTGGTATGTGGGGACAACCAAAACATTGCACATATATTCTAACAACATAAGTACATCAAATAGTTGTTAACAATGCAAGATTACATTTTTCAATATGACTTCTCAACTGCTTTTACTCATCCTCTGGGATACCCTCTCTAGGGTTAAGTCCTTGCAAGTGATGTTAAGGCTACCTTCTCCATCTTGATCTTGGTAAACTACAAAGAATATCGATGGATTTTTGCATAAATTCTAAGGGATTATTGGTTCAATAAGATTTTAACAATAGTTTTGAATTGGGTTTGGATCTCAGTAAAAAAATAGTGATAGTTTACAAAATATTACTAAGATCCTTTAGTATCACTAACCAAGTCTCCCTAGAATAGTTTTCAATAAGGTTATAAAATAGCGATATTCAGACGAGCTTGAAATAGAACATGGACCCCAAATATTAGCATGAACATTGTCAAACAAACTTTTAGATCAAATGTCTTGGTTCTTATGAAAAACGACTTAAGTCTATATGCCAAACTAACATGATTCAGACAAAAAATGTTTTTCAAAAATATCTAAAAATAAACAATGGACATTAGTAGCAGAAGGATCCCCCAAGAATTAGTACTATTATAGACTAATCAAGGAAGCAGACAATACAATGACAACAGATTGTTGCACATCTAGGTAGTACAGTCCATCTGGTCCCTCATGAACAGAACCAGTCCTCCTCTTTGTATGAATCTCTTGAAACACACAACCTTTAAGATGAAAGGTGATTGACAATTGAAGGCTCTTAAAAGTTTTACTGACAAATAGAAAATTAAGAGGATATCCTAGAACATATAAGACATATTTTAAGGGAAAATTATTGGATAGAGATATAGTTCCAAAGCCATGGACAATAGATTGAGTGCCATCCACAATAGTCACAGGAGGGACAATTGTAGTTTTAAATAAGGGAGTGAAAATTTTCAAACAACCCAAAATATGAATGGATGCACCGGAGTCAATGACCCATTTATGTTTAATGTAAGTTGTAGGAGATGCAATTGAAGTAGAGGAACCTCCTTCTGTAGTAGGTGCTGGAGCGGATAGTCGAGCCTGGAGGAGTTTGTCAAACTTCACATGAATCCATTCAACCATGGGTTGTGTAGAACTTGAGGTAGTAGAAGTTGAGTCTTTACAGACATCAGAGAGGAGATGATTCACCCAGGAAGGGGAACCATGCTTTTTCCAGCATTAGTCCTCAGGGTGGTTCGTGCACCCTCAAAAGCTACAGAAGTGGTTGGCAAGAGTAGGTTGAGGTTGACCTCATCTAGGGCCAGGAGGAGGACCTTGTCCAGCACAACTGCGACCACGGCCACGTCCACGTCCTTGACCAAAATCAGAGGAACCGACTACAAGTATTGAGTGATCAAAAGAAGTACCAATCATATAAGGAAGGTGTGGAACACGCTTGAGAACATCCCTTAGTGTAGGTAAGGGGTCATTGGATAAAATTTGGTCTACCACACCTGCAAAGGAATGGCAAAAACAAGCCAGAAATTGAACGAGCTAAAGTTTGTTGTGTTGCCTTTGAACTTCTTTGATATCAACATAGAGTGAATGATATACATAAAATTCAGCCCAAAGTGTTGAACATAGATTGTAGTAGTCTTCAACATAGTTGTTAGTGGGGTATTCCTTTAGCCAATTTTTTGAAGATCTTGAAGACCTTCTTTGGGTTTTGCTGATTGGAGTACACATGGGATAGTTGATCCCACCCAACTTTGGCATTTTGCAGGCAAAGAAGAGACTGACTGATCTTTGGTTTAACACTAGTTACCATCCATGTTATGACATCAAAATCATCTTTAATCTATTAATCATAGGCCTATTTGACTATGTCATCGGCCTATTTGACTATGTCATCGGCCAAGTCAACAAGAGGAACCCTAGTAGCATAAGAGATATGAGAGTAATATCCTTGGGCTTTCACATAGTGTTTGAATGATGCCACCCAAAGATAGTTTGATCCATTAAGTTTTAAGGTGAATACACAAGGTCCATGAAGGATCTGTAGTCACCATGGAAGTTAGAGATATGACACACACAAAAAGGCAGATCAGCTAATGATATCTAAGAAAACCATTGTGAATCAATAACAATAGAGTAGTAGTAGTATAAAACATCAATAAATGTGTAGATCTAAACAACCCACATAGGGGCAGAGGAAGCAACAACCAGATGCAAATAGATCCAAGAAACCCACTTAGGGACAGTAGATAGCAATAGAAAATATGGATCAACATATTTGAGAAACCCACATAGGGGTAGCAAATAGAAACAATAATAGATATGGATCAACATATCTAAGAAACCCACAGAGGGGTAGTAGATAGCAGTAGCAATAGATCTAAATTAACAAATTTGAGAAACCCACATAGGGGTAGTAGAGTGCAACAACATATCAGATTTAATAGATCTGAGAAACCCACATAGGGAAGTATAGATAAGGAAAGGCCTATGTTGCCACGGTGTGAGAGTCACTCCACCATGTGGCATAGGAAAGAAAAGAGGTGATAACTTTAGGGTTTCATCTTGTAATTTTGGAACTAATTGAAAGAGAGAATGAGGGAATGACGATTAGTGGGGTGGAGATGGATGGGTTATAGGTTGATGATGTGCAGGTCGATGGGGTTGATGGAAGGTGAAGGGTTGATGGTATGTTGATGGATTGATGGGTCAATGAATGAAAGGTTGATGGATGAGAGATGAAGTTTTTCGATGGGTGGCAGATGATGGGTTGATTGGTTGATGGGTAGTGGAGGTCAATGGGTGGAAGGTAAAAGGTTGGTCTACAGATGGAATATTAAGGGTTGGGTCGATGGGTGGTGGAGGTCGATGGGTGGAAGATGAAAGGTTGGGTTAATGGGTGGTGGAGTTTGATGGGAAAGGAGGTGGCGATGAAGGTTATGGATGGAAAGGGTGACTCGTTGGTGGGGATGGTGGAGATGGAATGAACGATAGAGGTATTTGGGGGTCGATGGTAGGGGAGGGGGTCGATGTCTTAGGGAGGATCGAACATGTCTGATACAATATAGAATGGAAAAACCTTTATTTGTTATATCAAAACAATTCTCTTTTAAAGGACAAGAGATGAAAAGAGATGCAAAACTAGGTAATATGGGATAAAAGAAAAGCTAAAGACAAAACAAGTATAATGCACATAACAAAACACATAACAAAAGATAACACATAACAAAAAACACAACACAAGATAACACATAAAGTGCATATATTAATAGTATCCCACATGTGCCATAGTGTACCAAATCACCACCTTTTTGTCAACCCTTATTTCAGAGACACTTTGGGTTAGTATCAAATTACATTAAACAACACATGTTATTGTAGTGACTTTTGGTGTAAGGATTATAGTTACCACTATCACATTGAGATATGACTCTAATATGTCATTACATGATTTCCATTTGTCAATATCAAGATGGGTCTTTCCAGTAGAATTGGTTCTCTAACAAGTGCCCATGTATCTGGGTTGATAGCCAATATCATGAATAAAGAGACATAATCATCACTCACCATTCATGCTAGTCTTGTCTACTAGTGTTGTCCTATACTATCCACAATAATAATCAACAAGGAATATAAAAAGATTGACTAGTCTTGTCATACATACAATCTCATGTTTAGGTCCTCAAACCAAACTATATGTCTTCGAGTCTAAACATTCTTAGGACATTATTCGGTTCATTTATTATCTCAATACTGAAACAGACATAATATGTGGAATTTCCTTTGATTAAAAATCAAATCAATTACAAAATATCCCTATTACAATAATTACGTGATGGGTCTTAGGGCATCTAACCAATAGTGTCGCACTTGCACTAGAGACAATCACTCATGAACCTAGGTCCAATAAATCTAACATGACCATCTTGATTTTTTTGTAAAAGTACTTTAGTAAGAGTCAATAACATTTTTTTAGTTTGTAGTCTACAAAGCTTAATTCTCCTCACTACAATAGCTCTTATATGAGATGGTAAAGCCTCCGTATGTGCTTGGAATGTTGATGTAGTATCGGTCCCATAGCTTGTCAATAGACCCATTACTATTACAGAGCTTGTGTAATAGCTCCATTGTAGTCACAGTAAACCTCTATTGCATCTTTAATGGTTGGAACCATCCCAAGTTCACTAATGAACTTCTCTTGCTTCCTTTGATATACTAGACTCAACAACATATTTATACTCTATTGTAGAATCACACAATGTCTATTGCTTGGAACATTTCCATCTTACATCTCTCCTATTTAGGAAAAGAATAAATCCTAATTGCAATTAGTAATCATCCTTGTCAGTTTGGAATATTATGTCAGTTAAAACTTTCACAACCAACTCTTCGTAACCATAATAAATTGGGAATTGATCATTAGTTCTTCCCAAGTACTTAAACATGTTATTTACTTCTATCCAGTGACCATCAACCAACTCTAATAGATGCTTGCCCATCATGCTCAAAGCATATGAGACATATGGGTGCCTATATATCATTGAATTCATGATAGATCCAATTTTTGAGGAATAAATAATCTTACTCATGGGTTCCCACTCTCCCAAAGAGAGGGGACATTGAGTTCTAGGGAGACATATTCCTTTATGGGTAATTTTCCTCTCTTAGACTATTGCATGATTAACCACTTTTGAACCTTGTCAATGTATGTACTTTGTCTTAGGCCAAGAAGCCTTCTAGATCTGTCTCTTAGATCTTGATTCCTAGAATATAGGATGCCTCTCCCAAGTCCCTTTTGGAGAATGTATTGAATAAATAGGTTTTCACCAACTTTAGAGTCGGTATGTTGGTGTGTGCACAAGACACACACACTAGGTCTTTCAAATTTATAAGACCCTAATGATTGGACACACTTGTAATACTTTAAATTATACTCACCCACAAGCACACTGGTTTGCATTATAGTATAGGAAGGTGCAAGTTAATGGTCGATCCTTAGGGAGAGTGTGGGAACTAGAGCTAAGTTAGGTCAACTAGGTTCCTAATGTGAAGTCTAGGATTAAAGGGTTTTGAGGTTACTTTTATTTGATTACACTAATGATGAATAGGCAATTAAAAAAGAGACAAATTCAAATCCTAAGCCAACCCTAGGTAATTTAATATTAAATAACAAGGAAAGCAAACTAAGAAAGGAAAAGAGGCAAACTACACTAGTGCAAGAAGGGTAAAGGAACAACACTAATACTACACTAACAAAAAATCCTAATTAACAACCTAGAGAGAGAAACTAGCTAGATTCGGCAAAAAACTACACTAGACTAGAAAATTAGGAAAAAAAGGCAAGATAGAACTATATTACCAACTAACTAGCTAAAGAAAGCATAAAGGAACACTAACTACTCTAGAAACTACTAGTTGTCAAGGACAAGGCAATTAACTAAGGAAGCAAGTAGAGAAACTAACTAAGAAAGCATAGATTATCAAGAAAACAAATTGGGTTTTGAGCAATGAGATAAACTAACTAAGCAAGCATTAACTGGCAAGGAAGCAACTTGGGTTCTAAGAAAGTTAAGAAGATGTGGGCTGTTTGGGGGGGGGAATATAACTAGAACCTAGGTTGGTGTGTCAAACATGAAAATCATACTCATTCTTTTAGATTGTTAAATCAAACAACAAGATAGATGTCATAGAATTACCATAAAATACTAGTTGGTTATGGGTGGAATAAGGTGTGTGAAGGGGGAACTACACCCTAGCACACCGTATTGAACCTTGTGAGACTCAATTAGACTAGGGTTTAGGTAGAATTATATTATTATCTAGAAATTATAAGTTTCTAGAGTATGGGTTCTTAGGGCACTTGGGAGTCAAGGGTAGTAATGGGGGTGGAAACGAGGGTATTAGACCTCACACAAACCCACCATATAGCCTTTAGAAAGTTCCAAGACAATCACACTAAGTTCCTCTAGAATAGATACTTAGATCTCAGAGCTAGACGTAGGAGAGTATATATATATATGTGGGGGGAGATGGCATGCAAAAAAGGGATCCACTAGGTGGACCTAGGATCCATCCTAAAATAGCCACATACAAGCAATTCTCTCCTAGGGTCTAGGTGGATTCAATCACAAAAGAACAAGCAAAGATAAATTTATGGGAAATAGATAGAAGTCGAACACAATCCACATAAAATGAATTTATAAGGTTTACAAGCTATTTTCTCCCAACATGATATCAATGTCACATTTTAGCTCCACACCACCCACCCAAGGGTCTTAGCTACTCATAACAACATAAAAAAGGAAAAAGGAGTAGAGGAGTAAATAGTCATGGAACCTTGGTAAATACTCCATCTTATTCAACTCCTATCTGCTGGAGCACTCCATTATCCCTCCTATGTGGATGGAGAGCATGGAATAGAAGGTGGAAGTAGCCAAAACCTTAGAAAACTAGGGTTTTGAACTTGGGAAGGTGGAAATTAGTTGGAGGTAGGTGGGAGTAGGTGAGAGACCAATGAATACTCTAGTAAATGATGGAGTAAAAGGTGGATGACCTCATGCAACAACCAACATCCTATATATATATATATATATATATATATATATATATATAGTCAGGCTAGTGTACACTCGAGTGCACTGGAGGCACCGTACACCTCAATCATTTATGAAGATGCAATATTTTTTTTGAAAAATATAAACCATTGATCTTCTTAATTACCATTAGAATATACTATATAATATATTTTATCTCATTTGGACACATATAGGTCGTGCATCTAAAGGAGGCAAAAATGATGTATTTCAAATTAGTTTTGTGCATCAATTTTGTTGTCCTTGGATGAGTAACTTACTCTCATCCAAATGAGTTCAACTTTTGTATGTGACCTATTATTATTGTAACCATGAAGATCAATGGATTAGATTTTGGAAAAACATGGTCTAGATTGGCAAACACCATTGAGATGTACGGTGTGATTTGTACACTTGAGTGTGAATATATATATATATATATATATATATATATATATATAGGTTCTAGGGAAGCAATACATTAAGTACGAGAACTACGGTTAAGTGGACAGCATAACCATGTGGTGTATGGTTTTATATAGCTACTTCAAAATTGAGATTTCCCATGTGAATTTTTCATTGGAAGCATGGTCATTTTGTGTCACCATGGCTATTCAGGGGGCTTCTTCTTGCACTTTGGTCTTCAACTTTAGAATTCATGGACTCCTTTTCTTTGGCTTGATTCTTTGGCCACTAGAGGTAGGTTGCAAGAGCTCTTGGACCCTCCTTAGAATCCTACAAGAATTAAGAAACCCTTAAAACATCCTTCTACTCTCCCATCCATCCAAGGACATGAAAAAACTGCAAAGAATGTCCATAAGTGGATTTGATAGTAAACCATTTATTAGGGGAAACAACATGCATTATAACGTGTTTTGATGTGAATAAAATAGAAAATGGCACAAGTGAATCCCTCAATGAGGTCTGCATCACCACGCCAAAATTTTAACATACTTATCCTCAAGTATGCTTCATTTCAATCTCTCTTCAAATTTTCAATGAGCAAGAAATGACAAATGCATTAAAACATATGTACATTGACTAGATGAGCTCAATGATGACTGATTACATGTATTTTACCTCTTTCCTCTCCTCTTTAACAAACCAATCATGATTAAAGCACTAAGCATGAAAACTTCAAGTAGGGCATAAATTACACAATCAATACTTATGGTTATCATATAGATCCGGGTAAACCCTTTAATGGTGGTGACATACATTCAATATCATATCTTAAGCCACACTAAATGACCCACATGGCTGTGAAAAAAGGTGAAATGAGCTTGGTTAGATGTTTCCCATCTCAGTGGGCATGCAAATATAAGAAGGGGATTGCAGTAAGAGATTTAGGTTCTATTAGATAGGAGCACTCTTATTTTCTTCATTTATATGCTATTACACAGTACCATCTTTTATGTTCTTTTTGCATTTTTATTTCTCTTTGACCTTGGTGTAGGTAGGGCATGTGATGTTAAGAGTGAAGGGAAAATATATAGATATGGCCACCCCAAACTTTTGGATGGTGGCCCATGCTAATATGTGCTCTTTGGCATCTTTTCATGAGGCTAAGAGGTAATGAATGGTGAATGAAAAGTGGGTCAAAGAGGGGTCACTAGTGTGGGATTCAACATTAGATCTCCTGCATGAAAATTAATCCAAACAAATTTATTAAATAATGACACACCACATGAATGAGAAATACAAAAACCACATTTTTATCATTAGATTTGATAAGCCCTAGGCATTTGTGACTTTCTTAGATCACAATTCAACCAAGAATTTGAAAGGCATGAAAGAGGTGATTCACATGTAAAAATTCAAGAATTGAGACTGTTTGGAAATATACCACAAGAATGTATCATGCATTTATCAAAGTTCGACACTTTCAATTCAGTACATAGAGATTGGGTTAATTCATGCTTTTGGGCTAGAAATTCCAAGTTTCGGAAGAATGGGCGAAAATGGTGTCAAATTGCCTTCATTCACATCCAAACCTACTTTACAAAGTATCAAGAAAGAATCCAACAAATTCCAGCTAGAAACATGCAAAAATTATATAAATCTAAATTGGATGCAATGCATGTCATAATATGAAAAAAGTAGATTTTTTAAAAACAATCACGCAAAAATGTAAGAATTTGAACTAGATGGTATGTGTGTATGCACAGAAAGCACAACAGGTATGGATAGACAATTATCAGAGTTAGTTAAAATGTTTGATCACCTTGGGAAATGATTTAGAATAAGAGACATAGAGGAGTGTGGGATAAAACAAAGACTTACCGCCCTACCACCCCAAAAATTTAAACCATGCTCTCCTTAGCGTGAATTAGAAGTTTAAAATAGTAGGGTAATGTGAACTCGAACATGATACACAATCATCAAGAGGGGCGGGGGATGATCAACATGGAATCAAGAGAGAAGGGAGGGAACCATTGTTATTCTATGCAAAATGGTTGTTTGGAAATCTGGCACCACATATGTGCTGCATGGAATGGCCATGGTAGTCGCCTTCTGGTAGCTTTTTCACTGATCTTCAAATCGCTTATCAATTTTGATATTCTCTTAGTTGGCTCCTCCATGCATCATATTTCCATCTATACACATGTTCTAACATTATTCACAAATAGAATAACCATTATAGTGTGTTTGTGTTTTTCTTATAAGTGAAAAACAAAAGTATAACAAAAATGGGTTTTGAGATCGAGATCTTAAAATGAGGTGGGTTGTCTCCCACTAGAATTCAATTTATTGCTTCAAAATGGCTTCTTGTAGTTCTTTGAATCCATAAACCATTAGGGATTCTTGTGTGTCCATTCTTGAAGTAGATACCTCTCTCATTTGTATTCAACAATGTTCTTTGTCCCATTGATAATAGAAGTTACCAAGTGGCACTCCATCCGGGTCTCCATTTATCATGTAATCATCTAAATTCTTTAAGTGATCATTGTCAACATTCTCTTCTCGTTCTTTCTTGGTAAGGGTGTTGAACACATTCATTTTTATCTTCATGTCCATGGTGGACACCATCAATGTGCCACTACAAACATGAATTTTAGCATCAACTATGGACAAAAATGGTCTTCCCAAGATGTTGGGAATCCTCCTATATTCTGATTCCTATCAAGAACAATAAAATCTTTCAGTAACATTGCTCCTATTTCTTTATCTATCATAAGTAAGACATCATCCACCCTTCATCAAGGAACTTTCATTGAACAATATGCCAATTGGAGACTGTAATTGGCTGGCTTCGACTTGCCTAAACCCAGTTCCACATAGACATTATATGGTATCAAATTTATACTAGATCCCATATCAAGAAGGGAAAGGTCTATGAGATGTCTCCCTATGTAGCTAGATATGTGGGGTTGTTGGGTCTTTTGTCTTCACGGGAAGTGCATGTTGGAGAACAGAGGTCACTTGTTCTATCAATTTGATTTTCTTATGCATTCTTCCCATTGAATTCCTCTTAGAAGTGCACATATCCTTTAGAAAATTGGCATAATGTGGAATCTACTTGACAACATCCAATAGAGGGATATTCACCTTTACTTGATGAAACATCTCTAGAATGTCAAAATTGTGCTTCTACCTCATTTTGGATAATGGGAGATAATCCAATGCAATTGGGAATGGTGTCTCACATGCACTAATTTTACTTAGATCAACATGATTATCTTCACGCATGAAATGAGGAATTCTTCAACTTTATGGGTGGAACACTAGGGATTGTGGAACCTACAAAAAAAGTATAAGGTGGATGACATGCTATCACATAATCAACATGAGGTGTCATGGAATCATTTTCAAAGTATCAATCACAATATAACCACTCAGTTTCTCTGACCTTGTTTCATCAATATGTCCTTGGCTCCCATGATCACTGCCCACTCAATTATTGGGATGTTCAATGACTTCCCACTCCTTAGAATTGTCACAACACTAACTTGCTCATGGTGAAGAGGAAGATCTTGTTGTGGTTGTGGAGGACGTGGAGGTGGCCCTTGGTGTTGGAAATGAGGTGGAGAGGAGTATTGAGGGTGGTGGGTGTATTGGTAGCATGGTTGTAGTGGTAGAGGTGGCATAGGTGTACACGGATTAGGAGGGCCTTGAAATTGATATATGGGCTACACTTGCATTGGGGTGGATAATTGGATCCTTGAGTGACACCTATTGGTCCACTTGTTTCATTGAAACTCATCACAGATTGAGAATGTAGTTTTCCTTCCTCTTGGAGAGGAAGTATTGAAGAGAGTTGCTCCACTTTTTTCTCAAGCCTTGTCACATTCTTTTCAACATGTTCAAAAAATTTCAACCTTGAGAAAAGTTCATCCTCAAACCTTGAACTCTACCTTGTACCTTGTTGTAACCAATTTTCATGAGCACGAAGTTCCTTCACATCTTCACCAAAAGACTCAACATAATTCACTGAGTGACTAGGAACACTTACCACTTGATTCTTCATGAGATTCATCAGTTCCACTCATTATTAGAAGCTGAAGGTGCCAAACAAAAGGCTTGATCGCCATCATTAACCATGCTAGAAGCTTAGTTAATTGAATATTCCGCATAGTACTCAAACAATGGACATGAATCTTCACGTGGTATATCCATACATGCACCTCTGCAAGAAGAATCCACTATAGTTTGACTTATTTGAAAGAGATCAGAGTAATAGGATTGAACAAGCTGCCACAAAGGAATTTCATGTTGTGGACACTCTCTAAACATATTCTGGAATATTTTCCATGCATCACGGAACCACTCATTAGACATTTACATACAACTCACTATGTCACACTGCATTTGTATCAACCTTGTGATGGAATAGAATTTCTTCATAAAGGCATTCTTCATGTATCCCCAACTCATGATATCCATCCTCAAATCATACCAATATTTGTTCATGTCCTTGAGCGAGAATGAGAACAAAGTGAGCCAGATAAAGTCACCAATTACCACATATATCATGAAGGTAGAAGATATTTCAAGAAAAGAATCCATGTCCTTGTAGGGATTCTCATTCTCTAATCCATAGAATGTGGAAAGGAGCCCAAGAAGATCGAGAGTGGTGGGGAATTGCTTCCCTGGCATTTGAACAACTCTACTTGCAGTTGGTGAACTATCACTATTAGGCATGAAGTTTTCATGAATTGTCTTATGAGGTGCAGGCTGCTCTGCATTTGCATCTATCATGTTGTCCTCCATGGGTTTCTTATCACTTACACAAGGAACAATCAAACAAAATAAGACAAGTTATCAAACCAATTTTCAAAAATAATATAAAGAATAAAGAATAGAAATGGTGAGGACAGTAGGAAAAATTGAAGCTAGAATAAATAGATAGGCTAAGAACCCGAATCCCTAGATATGATGCCAGAAAGCATAGTGTGCACATGATATGCACAAACTAGGTATTTCAAATTTATAAGACCCTAATGATTGGATACATTTCTAATACTTCAAAGGCTTACCTGCAAGCACATCGATTTGTAATGTACTATAGGAAGGTGGCAAGTTAGGGGTAGATCCTCAGGGAGAGGGGGCACTACAACTATGTCACTTAGTCTAGGTTCCTAATCCACTGTCTAGGGTGAAAGGGTGTGAGGTTTGTTTTGTTTGATTACACCAACGGTGAACAAGAACTTAAAGGAGAGAAAGAATCAAAACCTAATATAATCCTAGACAATTTAATTTTGATTAACAAGGAAATGAGATTAAGAAAGGAAAAAGAGGCAAACTACACTAGTGCAAGTAGGGTAAAGGATTAACACTAACACTACACTAGAAAAAAAATCCTAATTAACAACCTAGAGAGAGAAACTAGCTAGATTAGGCAAGAAACTATACTAGACTAGCAAATTGGGCAAAAAGGCAAGAAAAGAACTAAATTACCAACTAACTAGCTAAAGCAAGCACAAAGGATTACTAACTACTCTATCAAGTCCTAGATATCAAGAACAAGGCTATTAACTAAGCAACCAAGTAGAGAAACTAACAAAGAATTTACTAGAAAAGAAGCAATTTGGGTTTTAAGAAAGTTACGAAGGTGTGGGCCATTTGGGGTAATGTGACTAGAACCTAGGTTTGGGGGGTCAAACAATATGCAAAACATAATCATTCATTTAGATTGTTAACCAAACAACAAGATAGATGTTATAGAATTACCCTGAAAACTAGTTGTCCATGGGTGGAATAAGGTGTGTGAAGGAGAACTACACCCTAGCATACCTATCCAACTTTGTGAGGCTCAATTGGACTAGGGCTTGTGTGGAATTCTATTAGGATCTAGCAAGTCTAGGTTTCTATAGTATGGGTTATTAGGTGAACTGGGGACCAAGGGTAGTAATGTCCAATGGAAATGAGGGTATTATATCTCTACATCACCTACCATCTAGCCTTTAGAAAGCTCCAAGCTAACTGCACTAACTTCAGCTAGACTAGATACTTAGATATCACATGTGGAAAAATAGGTGCTAGCCAGGGACCCACTAGTTGGACCTAGGAGCAATCCTAAAAAAGCGACATACATTCCATTCTCTCCTAGAGTCTAGGTAGTTTCAAGAACAAATCAACAAGCAATCCATGTTTTTAAGAACAAACACAAGGTAAATTTATAGGAAATATATAGAAGTAGAAGACAATAAACATAAAATGAATTTGTAAGGTTTACAATTTATTTCTCCCCAATAAGGTATCAATATCACGTTTTAGCCCCAAAAAGCCCACCTAAGGGGGAGAAAAGGAGTAGAGGAGTGAATAGCCATGTAATTATGGTGAAGACTCCTACTTCTTCACCTCCTAGAATATGGATCATGTCCTTCTCCCTTCTAGGTGGATGGATAGCATGGAATTGAAGGTGGAAGTAGCTCAAAACCCTAGAGGGTTTTGAGGTTGGGGAAGGTGGAAACTAGGTGGAGGTAGGTGGGAGTAGTTAGAGATCAATGAATGCTCTAGTAAATTCTAGGATGGAATAAAAGGTGGATAATCTCATGCTACAACTACCACCCATGTATATATACGTGGTAGTAAGGTTAGTGGGACAATATGGGAACATCAATGTAGAAAACACTAGGGTTTAGTTGGTAGCACAGTCGTAGTGGGTTGAGGGTGGAACAGTCATGGTAGGATGGAACAAGCATTCTAGTAGAGGTGAAAATGTTAGGTTGAGGGTGAATTTTGTAAGGATGGTAGCACGACCATGGTGGGAACCAAAGTTGTGGAGGAAGTTAGGTAGCATGGTCGTGGTGGGTAACATCTGTTTGTTGAATAGGTGGCAGCATGGCCGTGGTGGACAACATGGTCATTATTGATGGGTGATAGCATGATCGTGTTGGGCACCACGAGCATGGTGGATAGTTGGAAGCACTACTGTGGTGTAAGGATTGTTGTAGTTTCTTCACAACTGACATTTCCCCTATGAATTTGTCATCGGTAGCAAGGTTTTTCCATGTTACCACATCCATGATGAGGGATTTTGTTTGCACTTTGGTTTTTAACTTCACAATGCATGGACTCCTTTATTTTGGCTTGACTCTTAGCCAAAAGGGGTATGTTGGGGGAGCTCTTGGAACCTCCTTAGAATCCTCCAAGGATGAAGAAACCCTTAGAATATCCTTCTTCTCTTCCGCCCAATCAAGGCATGGTTCAAGTACCTAAAAAACATGCAAAGAATGTCCTCAAATGCATTTGATAGTAAACCGTTTATTAGGGGAAATAAAATACATTCTAACATGTTTATTTGTGAATAAAGAACAAAATGGCACAAGATGAAGCCCTCAATGAATGTTGCATCATATGCCATTTCCCATCAAGAGAATGACATATACTTACAATATGAGAAGTACAATTGTGCTCCCACTAACCTTCTTGTAGATAAAAGGCTCATTTTCATTTCAAATAAAGGAAAATTATTTGATTATTTCATAAAAATGAAGATTCCAATTCCGAGATGCTTGATTCAATCCATAGACTGACCTTTGTAGCTTACATACCTCATTGGATTCATTTTGAATGATAAAACGTTTAGGTTGTGTCATGTACACATTCTCAAGAAAGATTCCCATTAAAGAATGCGTTTGTAATGTCCATTTTCCAAATCTCAAAGCATGATAATCCGTAATAGCAAGGATGGTCCTAATGGATTTAACCATGGAAACTAGTCAAAAGGTTTAATCATAGTCAAGACTTTGAACTTGTTTAAAACATTTTTCATCCAATCTACTTTTATATATTTGTACAATGAACCCTATTGGTTTTACCCCTTCAGTTGGATCCACCAGGATCCATGCCTTTTTAGTTTTTATGGAGTCCACCTCTGATCTCATGGATTTAAGCCATTCCTTAGAATCTAGTCCCTCAATAGCCTCATTGTAGGTTGTTGGATCATCATCCTCAATGAACAACATATCATCTTCTTGCGCTACAAGAAATCCTTTTCTCTGGATCAAGACGTACCATACTGACCCTCAACATTCATGTGTTTTGATAAGGATTGATGTTCCACATAAATTTGTGGTTCCTCTTGTTCTTTATCTACCTTAATATATTCAGTTTTTTCTTGTTGGTCTTGAGTTTCTTTGAGTTCTATTTTCCTCCCACTTGCTCTTATAGAAATAAATTCCTTTTAGAGGAATGCAGCAAATTCTAGAAATAGACACTTTGTTTTCAGATGGAATATAGAAGTAGTTACCCTTAGTTTCTTTAGCATATCAAACAAAGATACATTTATTTCATTTGGGTCCAAGTTTTCAAAGAACTACTTCTTCACATAAGCTTTACATACAAAAACGTTCATGGAATATATGCTTGGAAGTTTCCCATTCCATGTATCATATGGTTTCTTTTCAATAGATTTGCAAGGTACTCAATTAAGAGTAAACATGATAATTTCAAGATCATGTCACCAAAGAAAACCAAAAGATTATCTAAACTCATTGTTGATCATACCATGTTCAACAAGGTGTGGTTCCTTCTTCTGATACACCAAAATGTTTTGGTGTAACAAGTGGAGTCCATTGTGATACAATACCATGATCCTTCATAAGGGCCTTAAATTCTTAGTTTGGGTATTCACCACCTCAATCTAATCGAAGTGCTTTGATTCTTCTACCAAGTTGATTTTGTACTTCATTTATGGATTCCTTGAATGTTTCAAAGTATTCCAATTTGTGTTCCATAAGATACACATATCCTAATATAGTAAAGTAATGACTAAAAGTGATGAAGTACTTATACCACCTCTAGCACTTGCACTAGAAGGTCCAAACACATCATTATATATGAGTCCTAATAAGTCACTCTTTCTTTCACTATTTCTAGTGAGATGTTCTTTTTTCATCTTTCTTAATAAATAAGATTCACATGTCTCTCTTGATTAAAAATATAAAGAGTCTAGATAACCCTCTTTTTGGAGTGTAAAATGCACTTCTCATTTATGTTCCCTAGAAGATAGTGCAAATGATAAGTTTTTTTGATTTATTGAGTTTTAAATTTTTAGTATCATGTTATATGCTTGTGTCCCAATATCTAATAAATAAATGTCATTTAATAGGGGAAGTTCCATAAAAGATATTATCTTTAAAAAAGGAAATTTGACCATTATTTATTCAAAATTAAAAAAATGTTATTTCCCAATCAAGATACATAAATAATGTTTTGACTAATGTAAGGTACATAATTGCAGTTCTCTAACTCTATTACAAGCCCACTGGTCAAGATAAAAATAGGTTCCTACTACAGTGGCAACAACTCTTACTCCATTGGCAATGTGTAGTCCCACCTCCCTTTTGTTCAAAAGTCTACTCCTTTTTAGATCATCCATATTTGAGCATATGTACGATCCACATCTGATATCCAATACACGTCATGAAGACGTAGAAAAGTTTATTTCTATAACATATATATCTAAGGTGGATATATCTACCCCCTACTTCTTGTTATTTAGTTCCTCAAGATATAGATGGAAATTTCTCTTGCAGTGTCCGTCTTGGTGGCAATGACAACGGTTTCCTCCTTTAGCCACTCCTCCTTTTCCTATAGAAGATTTTTGGCTAGATTTAGAATCTTTCTTGGCCTTTTCTAGTCCATAGGACTTTCCTTTTCCTATACTAGCCATCACCACAAATTTGGGATTGTGTTTCATGTTCCCCTCAACAGTTCTCAACATGACAAGTATCTCTGTCAATGGCTTGTCATAATTTTTCATGTTCTACTTCATAAAAATTGTTTATATGAATCTGGAAATGATTTTAGGATCATATCTTTGGCCAACTATTGACCTAAAGGAAGTCCTAGTCTTTCAAAACTTACACATACTCAATTAACAAGGGTACATGGGGTCCAACCTTCTACCATTTTACACTTAAATAGTGACTTGGAGATATCATACACATCCTTCCTTGCTTGTTTTTTATACATGTTGCCGAGGTGTGTTATTATCTGAATAAATCCATATTTTCATGTTTCTTTTCAAGGTTATGATTCATGGAGCATAGAATGAGGCATTTGATGCCATTGCATCATCAAAATGCATCTTATGAGCTTCCCTTTCCTCCCTAGGCACATTCACAGTTGTTTCATTAGGTTTGGGTGTGTCTAGGACATAGAGATTACACTCATGTGCGAGAAAAGTTCTTAGTATCCTAAACCAATCAGTAAAGATATTCGCAGTCAGTTTTTTCTCAAGGATAGATCACAGTAAAGAAGAATTGTTGCTAGTATTTTCTATTCATCTACGTAGAAGATATTTTACACTAGTGAACATATTGATTTTAGATTCAATTTTGATTTAAAAACCTGATCTAACAAAATAAATTAGGACTATAATTTGTTACACTTCCACTATTATGTTCAAATAATAGTCCTCACTATTAACTCAGTAGATTACAATGAGAAATATTCTAGTGAGATAAGATACAAAATAAATTAAATCATGACTCGGCTATGGTTAATTATTCACTAATTAATAGTTAAGGTAGCTAACAATTACCAATTGCATCATATACCATTCTTGGATAGTTTGATTGTAGAACTCCAGGTCAATATATAATCGTATGAAATATATTACATCTTTATGCCTCTAGGTGCTTAATCTAATTAAGTTCACCTAGTCAAGTCACCTCTAAGAACAATACAATAAGATATGCACCCTACTTTCTAGGACTACATACTAATTATCACAGTTACTTGAGGTAGACAGTGCATCATGCTTGGCATGACCACACTTAGTTAATAAGGTTTTCATGTGTATGAACTTGGAAGGTATCTTCAAAATTTTTATTACATTGAGTGATATATATATATATATTTCCTTATGTATATAAACACTATTACATATATAGTATTATAAGTCTCATATACTATAACAATCACCAGCTGTAAGAAAACTAGATAATGATAACAACTTGAGACAACAAATATTGTACAAAAACAACCAAGATATTCACATCTAAATGCAATACTAAAACAACACGTTTAGAGTTTTTAGTTGCTCGATCAGGAAAGCTAGTTGGTCGACCAGTGGTATGTGATTTAGGAAGTTCTTATTTTATTGTTGATCTATCATCTCGTTTTGATCATGAACTCTAAGAACCATTCACTTCAACATGGGATTTTGGTCATATTCTCCTCTCTAACATGGTCCACCAGTGATGTAATCACATCATCCTATTGTAATTGCATAATGCAAATTTGGATGGGGAATTCATAGAGCAAGCATGGCATTCAATCCATATACATGTTACATTTTTTTTGGAGCAATCCAAACATCTTCATTACTGAAAATCCATACGACATCTACACATAGGAAAAGTAATTCTGGAAGTACATACAACCAAGAGCAGGGCTATCCGATCCCCAAAACTCATATTGGAATGATAATAGAACACTTTTGTATTGATCGCTTTTCCACTAGGCTGACATAAGCAACTTTCCATAAGAGATTCCTTCAACCTGAGCATAGATCAGAGATGATAAACTTGCAAATAAAAAATATATAGACCATTATTTTCCACCACATGCAGAGCCATAGACCCAGTAGTAAATTCGAACAGAAGAAATCGAGGCCAACAAGAGCCAAGACTCATAGCTCCCAAACAGAGAGAACAACAACACCGATAAACAGTGACAACAATGCCGACGAGCGGCGAGAAGAGGGCAAAAGAACCTGCTGCAAAGAAAACAAGAAAAAAAATAGGGAGGCCCGTGAAGGAGCACGGGGGCGGGGGGTCTCGACTTTCGTAGGGACTGACGATCAAGGCAAGTCGCCCACTCTCCGCTCCACCCCAGCGAGCCAAAGCACCACCAGGGCACGTCGCCCAAACCACTAGTGCCACAACTTCTAGATCTGAGGCCGAGTGCCACCGCTAAGAAGGACGGGTCTTAGACGAAAAGTAGGCGAAGGATCCGATCGTCAAAGCACCTTGAGACAGCTGAGGAAGAAGAAGCCCAGGGGATAAAGGTTATACCTTTACACACACTAGTTGCACAATAGGTAGATGCATCTTTTTCTAGTGAATAACTCAATGTTATAGATCTACATCCCAATCGACAACCATGGCATCTAGATGGATCTATAGTAGATCCAGATTGACCACCAAAATGCCACATGGTTGTCTTCTTTACAACACCTTGTTTTTGGCTCGTGTAACAATTTCTCCAAGACTCTGTACGTGCACCTCATCATCTACTTCATCCACGAGGATGAGGGAGAACATGAAGCACCACATTGGCCATCAAGTTGAATAGGAATAAGAGTTGTTTATGTGTAAGTCCTTCCAAAAATCCCTTGCTTCTCCTATCTCAAGTATCAATCCTTAGGGTACCTTCCTCTATCTATAAGAGAGATATGACATCCAACTTATCTCACAACTAATATCAAAAGATGTATCCAACCCTTTGGGATGTGCCCCTTTGACATAGGTCAATGGAGGGGTTGGAAAATTGTAATCGCAATCTCTTTCCTAATCACAATCTGAAAAACATACCCATGCTAAAAAACTCAGACTTGAATTCTAATCATTCCACCATCTTACTTAATCATTTGATCAAAATCCTAATAGTTCTCAAAAGCAATCTGACCAGACAACCAAGTTACCTGGTCGACCGACCAAGTCAGTTCAGATCCAAATTTGAATTGTTTCTGATTTGAGACCTTCATAATTAGATTTCTATATGCCAACCATGATATCAAATTGGCCGATCGGGCCAATCTAGTGCATAGACAAAATGAAAATCAATTGATCCATTGGCTCAACCTATCAAAAAATTTGACCAGACATTCTGGTTGCATGATCATAATCATTGTAGTCATTTTTTTATTACAAACTTCAATTCACATATACATCCTTATGTATGTGACCTGATAGGTTCCTAATTACATTGGTAGTGATGTTTAATACAAAAGAAAAAAAGATTGGTATCTAGCAACACATCATTTCCAGCCAAGTAATATGAATGAGCTAGAGAATAATAACAATTTATAAAGTGACCAATTTTACCATGAACATATAATCCCTTAGTCACATATATCCATATTGAAACTAAGGCTTGGAATTTCATTTTCTTAACATTTAATTCATGTTCCTTGAACTCGAGTAGATTATTTGAAATACTATGATCTCAATATCATATATTGACTCACACAAACATGGTCATGCACTTCATAATATCACTTATCAAGTAATGGGATATCACTCCAAAGTTGGATAAAATTTCATTTAAATCACTCATTTTATTCCCCATGTGTCACATTACCAGATCACCACCATTTTGACAAGTCTTATTTGGGAGTCACGTTGGGCAAGCATGAAAGTACGAAAAACATCATGTGTTATTGTTGTGACTTTAAATCTAAGGTTCATAGTCACCACTGCCGCATTGAGATATGATTCTAACATGTCAATACATGACTTTCATTTTTCAATATGAAGGTGAGTCTATCTAGTACAACTTTTTCTATAACAAGTAGTTATGTATCTGATGCGATATCCAATATCAAGGCTAATGAGTCATAGTCATCAACTCACCATACATGCTACTCTTGTGCATTATCGTTGTCCTATACTATCCACAACAATAATTTACTAGGTATATAATGAGAATGAGTACTCTTATTATACATATGAACTCATATTCATTTCCTGAACCCAAACTATTCTTCATAGAGTCTAAACATTCTTAGGATATTATTATGTTTATTCATTATCAATATTGAAAAAAGAAATAAGTGGAATTGAATTTTATTATTAATTAAATAAATTATAGAATGTAGCTATTACAATCATCACATGATGTCTCTTACGGGATACAACCAACATGTTGTACTTACTCCAGATCGTGTGAGGAATATCCTACATGTAGTTGATCAATGAATGACATTAAGGCTTTTAAGTCACCTTTAAAGAGGTTTGTGGTGTATTCTGGAGGTAAGGGTATGTTTTTGTTTTGCATGAGTAAGATGATGATTGTTATATATCCACTCTGTCTAGAATGAATCATCCATGCTTCTCTTAAATGTGGTGGTTGGGTAGATTATGTCGGTTGTAATACTAGGAGAATATTAGCAAACTTTCCTCTTTATTTTGATGATTCACCCAAACTGAGGAAGCTGTAGTTGCCCTTTGAATTATGATATTGGTTTAGTTTGATAAAATTTAACTTTTGTTGATAAAGGAATTGTGGGATGAATTTAACACTCAACACCATCTTATATTCTAGTAATAACAACAATGTTCATTTGGATTGATAAAAGTAAAAATGATTGAAAAAAAGGCAAAATCATCAATGTCGTTAACACTGATAAAAAACTTATATGATGACATTGTCTCCTCTTACAACTGGTGCAGGTAGTGGAGCTATTATTTGTGAGTGAAAACCACAACAAAGATCTAGTTTAGACACCAATATGTGTAAGAATTCATGTTCATTAGAGAAGATCCTAGAAGACCAACATGAGGAATGAATAGACCATCTCTACATAATAGAGGACTAGCATATACTAGAAAGAACAACAATTGGATGTTTTCAAATAAAGATAGAACCATTAATATTATTAATGCTAATATCAAAAACAAATATGATGACATTGTGTTCTCTTATAGTTGATGTAAGTATTGGATCTATGATTCATGGGGAAAAGCCAACAAAAGTTATCCAGTTTAGGATACCAATATATGTCACAACTCTTGTTTTCTAGAGCAGATCCTAGAGGACCAACATGGGGAATGAAGAGACTATTTCTACTCAATAGTTGACTAGCACATACTATATGACTCCCTATGATTATGAGAACTACTATAATCTAGACCAATGTTTGTTTTAAGAGGTGCCCTCCACATTATCCTTGAACTTTATGCTTCCTTACTATTTAAATATTTTGTATCTCTGCCACTTGAACCCAAAAAAAATCTATCCTCCATGTTTCCCTGGACTCCTAGATGTCATTTTATATATTTATATACCTACGCAATGAACTATTTATAAAAAAAAATACTCAATACCATATTACATGTTTATGACTAGATGATCATGAGAGTAAAATTAAAGGAGGTGGGAGGAGAAACTAATAGTAAACAAGGAATCCTACCTTATTATATTTGCCATCAAACCAGGAAGACATATAGATATTGTCTTTATCCATTTTCATGGGTTGAGTACATTAAAGAGTGATGTATATGCAACAAAAAACACCACTAACAACAAATAAGAAGGACCAAGAAGAAAGGAGAAACAAGAAATAAGACACAACTCATCACAAGAAATAGAGTACATTTAACAGTTCTTTAGATGGTTCCCCTTACAATTCGATCCGGATACCCATCAATTAGTAATCATTCCCACCCTACGTTTGGCTTGTCATAACTAGTGTGTTTAGAACTAGACTAGTTAGATAGGTATTGACTCCGTTTGGATTGAGCCAGATCAAACCAGTGGTTGAACCGGTTAGATCAGAAATGGTGTCAGCATGACATTAACCAAATTTTGAACCAGAAAAAACCAAACCATTCATCATAGTTTATGGAAATAAGTAGTCGAACTCCTTAAACTGGGCACATACATATACATTTATATATATACAAACACATACATACAAGGAGTGGTTCAAGTGTTCAAGTACGGTGTCCCCTAACAAAGGGGCCCAGGTTCGAATCCCATTTTTCACTTTTATTTATCACCCTCTCGGGCGTTCGGCCTCCACGACAGGCATGGGAGAGGGGGGAGAAATCTTTCTCTCTTATTCCCATACATACATATACATATATATAACATAATAAATTCTATTGTGATGCATATAGGTATTACAAATGAAACATACAATTTCATTTTTTTTGTTAACTAATATCATTGTAAATTAATCATATTTTGCTAGATAATTTGAAATTGATGATAATAGTTAAAAAATTTCCCAACACTCAAAAGTACATCAAATCACCCCTATATGGAAAACTAAATTTACTCTAATATAAAAAGTTGTGACATGTTCAATGTAAAATGGAATAAGAAGTGTCTTCTTCATTATCATACATTCTTGTCAGTGTGATGTAGTGTCTAAAATATTCAAAAGAAAATAGGAAACAAAATAAATTGTACAAAAAGTCATATATTGTAACAAAAGTACACGACTACCAATATTTGAACAATATTCCACCCATGATTGCATTTATCCCTACAACTAATCATTTAAATAATCTTAACGAGGCAAAGGTTTACCTTTGTAGTTTTTCTATCGTGTCACTAGAAACAACACTACTTGTTGAGTGTATGTGTATTGTCTTTCATACAATTAGAATTTGGGTAATGGCTGGGTGGGTCACTTGTTGGTTTTAGTATTTTGTTTTTTGTGTTTTTATTTACTTTTATTTCAAAGTGAATCACTGGTTAGGTTTGGTTGAGTCTGGTCAATAAGTTGAACATGTTGGACTATGTTTCTGACTTATTTGATCGGAAAAGAACATGTGGCAAGTTTTTTTAGTTTCCAAGACCTATCAAACATTGGTTCACAGATCAGACAAGTCCAACCAACTGGTCCGGTACGAAATACATTCACTATAACTGGTTCAGAAAACTTTGGAACTCATGTTTGTACATAACTTTTCATTGTTAGTTTTATGTAGGAACAATAATTGAATTTCAGCGACTTCATGAGCATTATAGACCTATATATAAAATACAATTCTTGAGTTCCCTCTTACAAAGTTCAATAACAAATTCTAGACTAACTATCAAAATTTCTTATTAGTAATTAAATATTTTTACGAATGGTACGTACATCAAAATTTAAGACTACATATGCTAGGGATGCATATATGGCATATCATAAAACTAGTAACTAGATTATGGTAAAATATTATACACCATAACCGCAAAATGATAAAACATTATACACTACAATTATACTACATCCCTATAGTTTTCAAGATTGAAAATAAATCTGCACCATAAAAAAAAATCCCACAAAACCATGTTATAAAAAAGTGGTTTAAATAAATGAAGTGGAAAATATTATTTGCTATAATGTTATGCAAATAATATACAAAAATAATGTTATACATTCTGCAAAATAATGATTCAACGTCAATACTTATTATACATTTTACAAAATAATGAATCAACATCAATATTTACAGACACACAAATATCATTACAACAATTAGAAGTGACCTAAACAAATTGCTATGTGAATTTAGACCAAGATAGTTTTACAAAAATCATAATCACACCACACCTTAATGGTTTTAAGAAAAGAAACCAAACACACTATTAGCCATTGCTGAGATTTTATTGAAAAATGTCACGGTTATTAAGATATGATTTTGTTTAAATTTTTACCATCTTTATTTATTACTATATTACACAATATAAATCAATAGTATTTATTAAGATTTCTACACTTACAATCACAATACTATTTTTTTATCTAAATCCCAACTTCAATTAACTACAAAGTCAATGATGAAAGGACCCGAGTCGTTAGTCTCCAAAATAGAGCACATTCGCATAATATATGCATCAATAAAACAAAAACAACAACGTTATACACCATAAGGTATGAACAACAACACGTGAAGACAAGGAAAAAGATGTTTTAAAGTCTTAATGCTAGCACACGAACCTATTGGGGATTTTGTATATAACCCCTGGTTCGTTTCGGGCCCGTTTAAGGGTGCCTTGCCTTGTTTTAATTTGTATAGTTAATTCTATACCCCCTTTTTGGTCTAATACATTTACCTTATTCTAAAGAAAAATGAATACATTAATTAAAAAAACTTAGTACATGAGCATCAAGATTATAGTGCCTCAAACCATTCAGAAACTAACATAGAGTTCGAGCAAAGTCTGAACACTCTGATCGATCGGATACATCCATATTCTCCAGTCTGATTAGGTCGACCTTGGCCCCTCATCTGCGGACGTCATTGGGCTATGGGAATCTGGCAACCTATCCGCCCGCATAGGGTTTTCCCCCATGTTCTCGCATGAGGTGCACGGTGCACAGAAACCACAACTTGCCATACCTCTAGTGACGTGGCTCTGCAACCGGCCCAAAAGCCCCGCTCTGGAAGCTCCAGTTGGTGGCTTTCGCTTCTACCTCTTTTCGGTTGAGGCCGAGGGCTGACAAGGTAGAAGGATGGCTTGTAACACAATCCGAACAGCAAGGTCAGAGCTTAATTTATCACTGTGTCCCTTGCCAAGGAGTGAACAAAATGGGAATGACGAACTTGGGCAGGTTGTATCGATGTTTGAAAGCACGTGAACCCGCTATAGAAACCTGGCGGAGTTTTGCCGCAGGGAAGTTATGTCTGACCTGTATGCTGACCTGTGCTTTGAGGATATATGGTCATGGATTATCTATTTTATCTCTCTGCTGAGGAATGAGGCCAGACATTAAAGTAGGAAGGGCATCTGACTTGCTCTGACAACTGCATTAGTAATTTCGGCCAAACCACTTGTTGAAAAGTGGTTTCCATGCAATTCAGATATTTCCTTAGCCTTCGACCAAGCTAGCCAAGGAGGCATGATGCAGCTGCACGCTGCTTCTGCTGGGCCGAATTGTTGCGCCTCTGGTCCCACAGCAGTGGTATCTGGAGGCAAGTTGGGCTGAGGGATCTAGCTAGGTCATCTGAGAGAGCTGATACAAGAGCGTAACAGCCAGCTCCAGGGTGATGGCCGGTGGGGAAGTGGCGTAGAAGTAATGGCGATTGAGGTGGGGCAGGTGCCAGACAGCTACCCTCCACAGTATTGCACAGTGATAAATTAAGTTGCACTATGATTTAAACTTGAAGCTTGAACTTAAGTTGCACTATGATTTAAACTGAAAGAAGATTTCCTCTGGTGCATTGACTTTCTCTTCACCCCAGTCAATCTGAAAATTCAAGCTGCGGCAGGACACTGAATCGGCAATAATGTGATGGACTGGCACACATATTGAAAACATCACCTCATTGTGGTTGAAGTAGTTGCGGAAGAAGAGGATCTACGGTGGGTCATCCACGGATCAATTTTTGAAGTGGACATCTTGAGCTGTCTTAATCATTAAAAGGTTTGGGAGAAACAAAAAGTTGGGGCTAACGACGTTCCTTCACATTCCTTCGGGGCTGGGGCTGCATGACGACTAAAGAATGTGCTCACAAGAAGTTACTTGATTCGCCAGTTCCAATCTCTCAAACATGTCCCAATGTTTTAAACTGGAGTAGATGCTGATACCCGAGAATGATAAGCATGATGTCATCAGACGTCCGACAGGTATAACTAGCTAGTCCGCCATGATATTGATAACTTTCACTAGTACAGATCACTAAAAGGTTTTGTAACGTGGTTACTTTAAGCCTACACGGTTAACTATCGACACCTAAATGAGCAACGTACTACTAAAACACAAGGTATAGGTGACATTCACACATGTATTGTTTAGGCAAAAAGGTGACATGGCAACCTATCATCAATAAAATGGATGTCACCTATTAAGAGTGGCCTTTGTGTAGTGTAACCTATATGAAATGAATGTCACTTATTGGTTGTTCTCAGATTCTGATAACCAGCCAAAGGTAACAGCACAATGCATCATCTATTTCAAACGAACACATGCATTCTTGTCACTCATTTTAGTGCAATGATGTCAAAAATTCACATGCATAAATGTCACTTATTTCAGATTTTAACATTCGTACACGACAATGAAAAATGCTACCACAAATCTGAAAATATACACCACAATCACAAAAATAAAGAAGTACAAAATCATACACAAAAATTTCAAAAGTCAATTTTATTAATATAGCAGATAGATAGTTACAAAGGGAGGATATATGCCTTATCCCTTGACATATTTACAGAAAGTGCATGCCCAAAACTTCTTGTTGAAAAGAATGTAACTCAGAACTCCAACATGTACAAGACATCCTAGTTTTTGCTGCTGCTATGTAAGAAACATATCACTCATGTTCTGCTTTATCCTAAAATTTTGGTTGTGCTTTCCACATTTAATTCTTGGTTGTGGATTCGTTTCATAGTTGAAGTTCGTATGATTTAGTTCAATCCAAAAACATACTAGAAAAATTGTATTTAGAAATCCACCTATCCAGGAAATGCATTTTCTTACACATGATTTCAACCATAAACGAACCACCTACATATTTTTCATGTCGCTGAAGTAGAATGTAAAAATGAACAAACTACAACTGCAATGAGGCTTGATGCAACCACCAAGCTTTCTAGTTCTAGTATCCATGCCAAAGCTTCACTCACGCATTAAAGAAGATGATTCTTAGAAATGAACAACAATAGATGACCAACACTAGGTGTTGGACATCGTGCACCAATGAAGAAGGTGAATATGTCTACTGGCCAATGTGGCCTACATACCAACTCACTTCCCTATACAAACTGTATAACATTTCAATCAGACCTTGATGCACCAACATCCCCATAGTATCCTTTGCTGAGAAACCCATCACTGTGAGTTTCTAATTGATTCCTCCTTTATCTTCAAGGATTTGCATTCCCAAATTGTCTAACTGCCTCTGATGACAACATAGAATATGGAAAGATTACATGATTGCCAATGATGTTTCTGTGGGGGATCTCATGGGGCTCACTTTAAATATGTCGAAGTGTAAAAGTGTATGTAAATCATTTGATTGAATCATATTCAACACCCTATTCTTTGAGAGCTAGTAGATCTTCTCAAAAGATCTCATCAAGGGAATCGGCTTGTGCAGATTTTTTATTGTCAAGGGACAAACACCACACAAGAACTTTGTTATCGGTAAATGCTCAGTTCACTTCAGGATATGCGATGGAAACAACCAAAACAATAGAATCCCACATCAAAAGGAACTCAAATACTCCTTTTGGGCCTCTTAATAATAGAACAAGGCTTTCATCTCTTTTGGAGAAGTACATGATCACACACTTACAAGTACTCTATAGAAAAATAAGGGTCGGCAAGAATTGAGTATTACTATCAAAGAATAAACAATATGGACGTTGTTATTGATTGCTAATATTGCTTAGTTACCTATTGATGATACCACAATCATTTCTCCATGTAGCCAGCAAGTCAGCAATAAGTGTGGATGTCATGCAGCAAATGACTTCTCCTAACTCACCTCTCTTTGTTATAGCATGCACTTTGATCTGAACACACCCAAATTTACTCAATTAGCACTTGTGGAAGCAAATGGTACAAGGAAAACAAACAAAGTGGATAATTGGAGGAGAAGAGGGAAGGTTTCAGACCTGTATAACTCACATTTTTTAGGTGGCTACATGTTGGATTGGATTTGTTTTACAAAGTTTTCCACCTCCTTGCCTCTCTATTGCATACCCTGGATCGTGTTTGAGAAGAGATACCTCACATTGTAAAGGAGAAAAATATAGCTAAGATAGGAGATTCATAAAAGGTTTTAAAAAATGTAGGAATGAAAACTTAGTAGCATTTCATTTAAATGTTAAAGGTCTAAAATTTCACCAAGAACCTGACTCGTTCTTAGTGGTGGATATATACATGACTTCCACAAAATGACACATAGAAGGATGCGGGTCTCACTTGATCCTACGGAGTCATACATGACATGTTGGAGGCACCATCGAAGGGCATTCACACTCTCCCTATCACCTACAACCACCTGGATCTGAGACCTCTTGGCACATTAATTGTTGAATGCGCTAGACATCACAAGTTATGAGACCCCCTTTTCCAGAAGTGGTCAGATCTAGCTGTAAGGAAGAGGTAGTAATTACAAAACTGTGAGCATACTCTTGAGTCATATAAATGCCAAACAAAAAAAACCTACTTGTACAAAGATGATTTTCTTTTTGGAAAAATAGAATACTTACAACAAAATTAGAATAAACAAGCATACTCATCTCACATTACTTCAATAAAGTACTAAACAAGTCAAACCAAATTAATACAAAGAATAAACATCTACCATGACAGTAGGGAGATCCTTTGCTCTCACAACATCACCAATGAAATTCCTTGCCTCCTAATACAAAATGAATCTACAACATCAAAATTCATTCTAAGCTTAATATAGAGAAAGCAAGATTCAAAGAGTTCCCTGGAAGAAAAAGTGAGTAAGAACAAAGCACAATATGACGACCATTGAAACTTGAATTGTTCCCTATAAGAACGCCCACTTGAATTGATTCTGGTTTCTCGATCATGGCAACAACTACTGCTTCAACAATCATTCATCATTATATTGGAGATGATAGAAAACATCATTACACCTTGAGACAACCACTGCAGAGTGACAATCAGGTTGAGCACATGTAGTTTAATAGTAAGTAACTGTGTGTAAAAAATGTTGAGGGGTCTTATGAACACATGATATATGTGTTTTAGGGGAGGAATTTGTTGTTTGTCTTGACCTTTGACATACTCCCCTCACCTGCCTCACTCTTCATATTGTTGTCTGCCATACTCATATCTCTCCATCAAATCCAATTCATTACCAGCAAAATGGCCAAAATTCAAGCTTTTTGTGAGGTTTAGTGTAGGATGCAAGATCATTACAATGTTGGTACAATCATACATAAAATAAAAAGAGAAGATGAATACAAATATAATATATGAGTTGTGTTTTGGGTCAACGACTTGTAGAAATTGGTGAATGATAAGAAGAAGAAAATGAAATTCAAGACATGTAGATAGCACAACTATATGTTAGAATCAAATGTTCACATGCATTCATGACACTAAACAAGCATATTTTTTATGGTTAGCAAAACTCTTTAAAATACTAAACTAATCAAACTCGCTAAAGTACTAAACACGAATATTCATCTCACATTAATTCAGTAAAATACTAAACCAATCAAACCAAATTAATATATAAATAATAAACATCTACCATGACGGTAGGGATATCCTTCAATCTCACAACATTCCCAAGAAAATTCGTTGCCTCCCAATATAAAATGAATATGCAATATCAAAATCCATTCCAAAATTAGTACAGAGAAAACAAGATCGAAAGCGTTCCCTATAAGGAAAAGTGAGTAAGAGTAAAACACAGTATGATGACCATTGAAACTTGAATTGTTCCCTGTAAGAATGTCCACTTGAATTGATTATGGGTTCTCATTCATGATATCAACTTAAGCTTCCATAGTCATTTTCCATAGTACTAAAGATGATATAAAACACCAATACATCCTTAGACAACTACTGGAGAGTGGAAATCAAGTAGAGAACATGGAGTTTAATAGTTAGTAAGAGTGTGTAAGAAAGTGTTGAGGAGGGGTCTTATGTACACATGATATCTATGTTTCAGGGCAGTGATTTGCTATTAGTCTTAGCATCTGATATACTCCCCTTATTTTCCTTAATCTTCATTTTGTTCCCCCATACTCGTATCTCTCCATCAACTCCAATACTTTACCAGGAAAACAGGCAGAATTCAAGTTTTAAGTTAGATTTAGTGTAGGACAAAACTTCTTTACAATGTTGGTATAGTCATACATAAAAAGAAAAGAGAAGATAAATATAAATATAATATATTAGTAGTGTTTTGGGTCAATGACTTGTAGAAATTGGTGAATGATAAGAAAAAAAATTAAATTCAAGACATGTAGTATAAAAATGCTAGGAACCAATGTTGACATGCATTCTATGACACTCAACAAGCATGCTAATCTCACATTAATAAAATAAAGTACTAAACCAGTCAAACTAGATTTATATAAAGAACAAACATCTACCATGATAATAGGGAGATCCTTCTATCTCACAACATCTCCAACGCAATTCCTTGCCCCGTAATTAAAAATGAATCTACAATATCAAAATATGTTCCAAGATTAGTACAGAGAAAATAAGATTGAAAGAGTTCCCTATAAGAAAAAGTGAGTAAGAACAAAACACTATGACACAATCATTGAAACATGAGTTGTTCTGATTGCATGGGTCCATTTGAGATGGATTGGTGGAGATGGTTATGTTTAGTCTTACCCCTCAGGATAACATAATGTATGATGTGTTCCACAAGTACGATCTACTGCACTATGTGAAGTACCTAAGCCATGTGCTAAGCCATGAACCTATTTAGCTTTGAAAAAAAGTTGAAATGTCCTGAGTCACCTGTGAGGATTATGGATGCCAAGGTGAAAGAACTCAGAGAAAAGAATATGTGATGATAAAGGTTCTTTGGAAGCGCCATGGATAGGGTAAAGCCACATAGGGGCCAATGATGGACATGGAAAAGTCTTATCTGGAATTGTTGTATGATTGATGAATTTTGAGGGCAAAATTCCTATAAGGAGGGGAGAATGTTATAACCTCATTTTTCTAAACCATGTAATGAGATTTGTAAATCTCCTTTTAATGATAAATGAAATCAATGGTTGATTTATTTGTTTGAGTTGAATGGATTTTGTTCATAATAGCCTTGTTTGTTTTCTTAGTGGGCTTTATTGGCTATTAAGCCCAATTGAAATAAAAAGAAAAAGAAAGAAAAAAGGAATTTATTTGAATAAATAAGAAAATGGATGAGAGATAAGGAAAAGGCAAAGGAATATTTCCCAAGATGGGACTTTGTGCCTTTTGGGTTCCTTGGGTTCCAAGGAGTCCAAGTTGCAAAGATAATGCAATAAGAAAGAGAAAGGATTAATTAAATATTGCTTTATTAAGAAGAAAATATGAGATAATAACGAAATACAAAAAACATGTGGAAATATGGATAATGGATCCATCTTGGATAAGATTTCGTGTCAACATGGTTTCTAATAATAAAAGGAATCAAAATAAAGAAAATAAAAGATTAGGATAGAGAAAATATAAGTTTAAGGCATAAATATATGCCTTATAAGTCTTTGACTTGCAAGAAAAAAAAAGGAGTTATTCTTTTTGTATTTTGGCTCCAAACATAAGTAGATTAAGTCTTTATGGACTTTCCTTTAAAATTTAGTATTAATTGGATAATCAGTTTGAGAGTTATGATTTTTCAAAAGTAAAAGGGAATCCTTTATTTCTGAGAGAATTATCCTATTTTCCCTATATTCTATTTTTGCGCGTGGCATGAAAACCATTGATCTAAGATCCAATGATGTCTGCATCATCACCAACCTCGGGCCAGTTAAGGAAGGTAGAAGAGTTTTCCAAGGGGATTCTCTCGTAATTGAATGCATAGACAAACTCAAAAACCCTTCTAAAGAATATGGGGGATCAATCCGAGGTGATCTACCCCTAGTTTCCCTATGTTTTGTTGCCTCTAGGCGTTTTGCCTAATTTAGGGCTTCTCAGCAGCCATAGGAGGACCTATATGTATAGGGTCTACACACCTTAAGAAAAGACTCCAAGTGTGGCATACAACTCACAAAAACAAGATTTACTTAAGCAGAAGCGCTCATTAGAAGCAGATTGTTGAAAATCACTAAAAATTAAAACCATTTACAAAGAGATCCAAACATAGGAAAACTCTTTCATCAAGAACCAATGTATAACATTTACGACCTCATTCATAAGTACATGCCTTGTACCATCTCTTCTTGAGGATTACAAACATTAATTTCCCTGTTAGAACTGTACACAGGAAGTATAAGAACCTTGAGGCAACAAGCCAAAATCTCATATCGATTCATTAAAATCACTAACTACTAACTCCGAGGACCTGAGAGTACAGAGACGACACATAGGACTACTATCTATATGACTTGACAGACAATATCTCCACTTGAGATCTCACTGTTGTCCCAGCTGTTGTTGTCCTTTCTCTGCTGTGGGGATTCCATTCCCTTATCTGTGTTCACCTAAAAACATTGGATCCCACGGGGGTGAGACAATTGTCAATTGCCCCAGCGAGAGATATAACTCTCCACCAAAACATTATTATTGCAGTTTATTAGAATAAAACTGAGCAGAGGAATCTTATATATTAAATAATAGATAAATCTCTGTATGAACAAGGTAAAGTAATCTCCTTTCTTATGGAGAACATTGCATCTACCCATAGCAGAGTCGTAATTCATCTATCTGCTTTGAAGGATTATAAAGAGATATAAATAACATTTATCAGCTAGAGATGCATAAAAGAAATGTAACATCAACCAATGAATTTCTGTATTCAATCCTTAAGCAAACATGCTATACGGCTGATTACATTTTACAATCACACTTATGCCCTGAGGAGATGAGGTATACCGCTCATACTCCAACCGACCATTGCGAAGTCAAAATCGACACCATACAAGATCAATGGAAGAGCCGACTTCCATGACCTCCCACATCTCAGTTAGTGTGAGATTACATGCATGACATCTTGTGTCTGTGCTACATAGCTTTCCATAGTATACTAGAAACTTCACTATAGAGCTACAGCGGCGTCTGCACTCTCTTCGCAATCGAGATATTTCATGTTTACCTCCATCGATCCAACATTAATATTATTGGGAGATTCGTGATACATCTATCCCAATCTTCGGGAGATTCATGATACATCCATCCTGGTAGAAATAATGAACGATTGAGAGGTTTAATGTTTACCTTCCATCAATTCCCCCATTAGGAGGTAAGCATATGTTCACCCATCAGCCCCCACATATTCAAAAAAATGCATTCTGGGTTTTACCGCAGAGAAACCTGTTTCACCATCAGTAAATACTGACAATGATGGATCTATGGTCAGGGCTCTACATGATATGATTTCACTTGATTAATTAAGTACATTAGCATATTCTTTTAGCATCAATCAAGTTCTCAAATAGGAATTATTGTGACAAATGCTAGAAAGAAACATGTAAGCTCTTATCAATTGCTTTACCAGAACTTATAATACATTGGGATCTTCATCCCTTATCTCATCATTTTGAAAGTTCACATCTCACAACAACTTCATCATCTTACTTATCAAATCTAGGTATTCATACCCTCAGTTCATCACTAATCACTGTTACCACTTGTTAGGTAACTATTACCTCTAGGTCCTCAGACCGAGGTATACATGATACTTGTTACACAAACATCTCACATGGCTCACAAGGCCCATTAAGTGTCTTGTCACCTTTCACTAGGTAACAACTTACTCATATGGCTCATATGGTCCATGCATATTTTGTTACTTTTACTAAGCAACAATAACATTAAGGCACACAAGGCCAATCAACATTTTTATTATATAAATATCATAGTTCAAAACTGGCTATGTTCATCATCTCATGATATCTGCATGGTTAATACACATGATAACAGTCATCACAATTTCACATCACACCATGCAATACAACAGTAACACCATTATTCCCTTATCATGATTAGGGTTTACCATCAAATAGGGCTTTTCATCCCTTTACCCAAAAATTAGGGTTAGGGTTTCCCATTTCACATTAATTAGGGCTTCATGTTTATATTATCTATCCAACCCTAATTTATTGTTCCATTCCTCTAGGAGCATTCGATAATATCATAAGTATTCACTCATGATTATTACTGTAAGGACCCTGACCTCCGTTTAGGGTTTATCCTATTTTCTCTGCTTAACCCTGGTGTTTAGTTCCTTACTAATCACCCTTAGTGGTGATTAAGGTTTGTTTGTGCTTCTTGTGTGTTGGAGGTGCTACTTGCAATTTACCCAAGTCCAGGGTTGTAGAGCAAGTATGTCACCTTGAGAGGTGTCCCTCTCTCTCCTTGCTTCCTCTAGTGTTGAGAGGAAGGGTTGGGCTCGTTGCTGGAGTTGCTTTGGGTTTGGATGAGCCTTGTTGGGCCTTGTTGTGCCTTGCTTGACCTTGTTGGACCTTGTGTCGACCAAAGGTGTGCCATCCATGCCTTGTATCAGCCTTAGGTGTTTCGCCCAGGGAAGTGTGTCGGGCATGGTGTTGGGATGTGTCATCCATGGACCCCCTTTGACCCTTTTGACCTCATTTGTGTCACCACTAGTGGACACTTGGTGATTGATGCTTGCATGTGGCAATGGCCTTTGACATGTGTTTAAGGCAAGTTAGAGAGGTGGCATTGCCCATGGACAAGTGTCCCTAGGTGGGCGACACCTTGCCTTGTCTTACCTTGGTTTCTCCTCCATCCTCTCCTATATGTTGGATCCTAGATGGGTGATTACATGCTCTAGAGGGGGGGTGAATAGAGCTGAAAGCACTTAAACAAAACTCATCAAACCTTCAAGACATATCAAAAGATAAGGTTGCTAAATAGGTAATTTGAGTGCAACTAAATCATGCATAGCAAGGATAAGAGAGATTGAACATGCACCAATTAGACAAGCTATTTAGAGTGGTTCCACACTTCAAACTAGAAGTGTGTCAGTCCACTTGCCTAGAGAGGTCAACCTCTAGGACTTCCAACAATTGCACTCTTATATTCACTTATAAGACTTACAATACATGACCAACAAAGGACTTACCTATCCAATACAAAGAGTCTTCAACCTTACCAAGGACTTACCCACTTTGCAAGAGTCTTCGGCCTTCTCCAAGGACTTACCCACTCTTGCACAAGTCTTCGGCCTTGCAGGAATTACCCACTCTTCTTGGATCTTCTGCCTTTGACTTCACCTTCACTCGGAGAAGCTTCCACCAAGGTCTTACCCACTTGAGCTTGAGTCTTCTGCCTTCTCCAAGGACTTACCCACTCTAGCTCCAAGTCTTCAGCCTTGATCTTCACCAAGGGACTCCTTCCCTTGTTCTTCTTCACCTCTCTTGGATAAGAGAGAGAACCTTCATCTTCATGATTGGAAAGGAAGAAAGGAGGTGGTGGAAGTGAGAGCCTCACAAGATATACATGTAGGACTAGCTCTCTTATAGATTTCCTACTCACTCTAATGGATGTAGCAAGTGATTAAGCTTAGAGAGAGAGAGAGGAGGTTGTAGGATCACTCAACTATAGAATAGGAACCTTCATAGTGAATGCTCAACCTTGGAATGAAGCCCAAGGGGTCCTATTTATAGCTGGGGATGCCTCTTAGCCTTTGGGAACACTTATGAACGAAAACTAGCCATTTTGTGGCTTGCAATGGATCTATTTTCACTTGTTGCAACTCCACAACGGCTAGAAACACTTTTTTGCAGTTTTCCGTACAGTGCAATCAGTCGATTTCTATGGGTGTAACTCGACCGATCAAGTAGGAGGCAAACCGATGTTCAATGGATCGGTCGAGTTTGTCCTGAGGAAACTCGACCGACCATTTCAACTGGAAATGGCATACTACCCAATCAGTCGAGTTCTGTGAGTGCACAACTCGAACGATGCAATCTTCAGAAAATCAACCAAGGTGGATCGGTCGAGTTTCAGGGTGGGAAACTGGACCGATCAAGTGCCTGTAATTGATTTTCAAAGATGCATCTAAAGTGCTCTAAAAATCGATCTAAGTGTTCCTGATATTTTTCTAAGCTTAATTACAAGTCATACAATCATTACAAGTGATTTACAACATGATTCTAATGGATATACATCATATTACAAAAACGTGCACTTGTATGACTTTGACTTCTCTTTTATCCAATTTGAGATGCGCAAGTTAGGGCAATTGGAGTGTGTCTATACCTAATCTGAAATCACTCAAGTAGAAGCATTAGACACCAATATGTGGAATGGTTAGTCATCATCAAAACACGGGTTTAGTCAATTTAGACATGAGTCAACATTGACCTAATTGACCTTGAGTCAACATTCTCCCCCTTTTTGAAGATGACAAACCATTCCATAAATGTATTGAAAGCATTTAAGTAAATTCATACCTCTGGAGAAACATAGGGGTTTCAAAGGAATTGAGTTCATATGCTCCCCCTCAATTGATGCACATGGAGTTTTCATACTCCCCCTCAATTGATGCTATTTCTCCTGCACGGTTAGCTTTCATGACATTTACAGAAACTATGTCTTCTACTCATATATGTTCTACACATATATGTCTTCTCCCCTTTACCTTCTCCCTTTACATGAATATACTTCTCTTCTTCATGTAAGACATACCTTCTTCCTCTTTTTAAAAGAAGACACATCTTTCTCCCCCTTTGTCATTTCAAAAAGGTGGGGGTTATGAAGAAATAAGAAACATCACTTGTTAAGGATAAAAGGAGATAATACAAATATATATAAGGAGAGTAGAAGAGCACAGATAGGGTCTTGTCCAAGCATAGAAAGAAAAGCAAGTTAAAACATATACTTGAACAACCCAAAATGCAAGATAAAGTGCTACAGAAAAATAATAAATCGCAATTTTGACCCTCAAGATGATGGAATTTGACCAAAAACCATCGGAGCTCATGGAAAAGCAATGAGTCTTGCCTAGAAGGTCGTTTCTGCATGAAAAACACTAGTCTTGCACCAAAAACTGAAACTGGAATAAAATCTCCATAAAAAAAAATACTCCAATTTCTACATATAATGTAGCTCTATGTGCCCTGCATCACAATGTTATGCAAGCAACTCAAGATAGTAGATATGCAATTTTAAGAAATAATCTTGAGCATGTATGAGACAAGAAACAAGCATAGCATATAGATGAGCAAAGAAGCCAATTTTAAATAAGGCTAGAACTACTTTTATATGAACTACTAGTAGATGATATCACAAGTTAGGACTACTAGTAGGATCTAGATCATAGAAAGAGATACCAAAAGATACACAAGATAAAGCAAGCTATGATTAGGTGAAGAGATATATCCAAACAAAAAGATATGCAATTTTAGAAGCATGAAAGGATATAACTCACTAGATATGCATCCTTACCATAAGATGATTATCCTTATGAACCTCAAGGTTGTATCAAAACAAGATATACACCTATATAGATGTAGCAAGTTAGAGTACAATGGAAGCAATTTTTAGACACAACCAAGAGATCCAAAGAGATCATCATAAAAACCTGCAAAACAACTCAAAGAAAGTAATTGCAAGATATAGATATACCAATTTAGATCAATTAGAGAGATAGAGTTGTATGCACGATAGGCAATTTAGAACATGGCAATATGCATATATAAAGATACCAAAAGAGAGTGCCAAATAATAAGGCTATTGGTTGAGAAAATCTAGTTGAGATGGAAATTCTCATTCAATAAGCCAAATGTGTATTCTGTGCAGAGTGTTATCGGTCGAGTTCTGAGCATTGTCAACTCGACCGATGATAGCTGTTGGAAACACTCTTGGTGCCTATCGGTCGAGTTTCAATAGGGAAAACTCGACCGACAGAGCAGCTGTCAAAAAGCATATATATATATATATATCATAAAAACACATTTAAAGGCATGCTAAAAATACAAACCATATCCAAACATGTCTAAGCAAGTTAGTAATGCACTATAGAAGCATTAGAAATAGTTTTTGAGCAAGAGTGTGAAGAGAAACACAAAATACCACTTTTGACTCAAAAACCATATGTATAGTGCACACCATCTTGACAAAACAAGTTATGATTTGTTATAAGCAATAAAAACTTTACCTTTGTTCTTACAATTGCTTTTTCCACTTGTTGTCACCCTCTACACATCTCACCTTTCTTCTTTCATATTGATTGAGAAGTCAATTTGCAATTCAATAGCTCAAATCAATCCATTTGCAAGTACCTACAAGAAGAAAGATGAAATGGTCCCCAATCATGTTTTTGGGTCCGGAGGGGTTAGTTTAGCAACCCAAGTCTGATTGCTCTTGGGTGCTTTCCTAAAAGGACAACAAGTAGAATAATGACCAATTTCATTGCAATAATTACAAGTGCCCGTAGCCTTGGAACTGGAGGATTCTTCATTGAAAATTGAATGTCCTTTGTCTGTGTTGTTCCTTTGGCTAAAGTCAAGTACAATGCCATCTCTACCCATTTGTTTGGTATTATGGTCTAGGATTTGATTAAGATTCTTTTTATCACCAAATAATCTTTGCAAAGAAGATCTCAAACTATGATTGTCATGCGTAAGAGAAGTAAAGGTAAAACACAATAGATTCATATCATCTCTAGCATGCACAAGATAGATTTCTAAGCAAACATCTTTAGTCATATAAGAATCTTTATCACAAGATGGAGGATCAAAAACTTTCTCTCTATAAGAAAAGATAGTATGAGGGTCAAGAGCAATTACACTACTATGCAAGGAAGAAAGTTCATATACAAGACAAGTAATCTTTGAAGGATAAACTTTATGTACACATTCTATTCCTTGTAAAGTAAGCTCTTGACTCTCATAAGCACATTTAAGATCATAAGAAATAATAGAGAGAGAAACAATAGTAGTAGCAAGCTCTATATATGAAGTAGTCATAGAAAGTTGAGATTCTAAAAACTTAATCTTATCAAGCAAGCTAGAATTCGCAAATTTAAGAGCATTTAGTTGAATAAGATAAGCATTTATTTGAATCTCAACACTTGAATTTACCTCATTTAAATCTTTAGTTGAGCTTGTCATGAGGGCGCAATGGCATCTTCCATCTTCACATTCACTAGATCTTCCACTAGTGCTTTCATTTGTTGATGGAGCCTTTGTGATCCCTTTTTCACTCTTGTTTCCTTCTATTGCTCTCTTTGAAGGTTTCCCATCTTCATAATCACCCATATTCTCCTACTTGTGGAAGTATGCTTGGAGAAGACCCGCTCTGATACCAATTGTTGGATCCTAGATGGGTGATTAGATGCTCTGGAGGGGGGTGAATAGAGCTGAAAGCACTTAAACAAAACTCATCAAACCTTCAAGACATATCAAAAGATAAGGTTGCTAAATAGGTAATTTGAGTGCAACTAAATCATGCATAGCAAGGATAAGAGAGATTGAACATGCACCAATTAGACAAGCTATTTAGAGTGGTTCCACACTTCAAACTAGAAGTGTGTCAGTCCACTTGCCTAGAGAGGTCAACCTCTAGGATTTCCAACAATTGCACTCTTATATTCACTTATAAGACTTACAATACATGACCAACAAAGGACTTACCTATCCAATACAAAGAGTCTTCAACCTTACCAAGGACTTACCCACTTTGCAAGAGTCTTCGGCCTTCTCCAAGGACTTACCCACTCTTGCACAAGTCTTCGGCCTTGCAGGAATTACCCACTCTTCTTGGATCTTTTGCCTTTGACTTCACCTTCACTCGGAGAAGCTTCCACCAAGGTCTTACCCACTTGAGCTTGAGTCTTCTGCCTTCTCCAAGGACTTACCCACTCTAGCTCCAAGTCTTCAGCCTTGATCTTCACCAAGGGACTCCTTCCCTTGTTCTTCTTCACCTCTCTTAGACAAGAGAGAGAACCTTCATCTTTATGATTGGAAAGATAGAAAGGAGGTGGTGGAAGTGAGAGCCTCACAAGATATACATGTAGGACTAGCTCTCTTACAGATTTCCTACTCACTCTAATGGATGTAGCAAGTGATTAAGCTTAGAGAGAGAGAGAGGAGGTTATAGGATCACTCAACTATAGAATAGGAACCTTCATAGTGAATGCTCAACCTTGGAATGAAGCCCAAGGGGTCCTATTTATAGATGGGGATGCGTCTTAGCCTTTGGGAACACTTATGAACGAAAACTAGCCATTTTGTGGCTTGCAATGGATCTATTTTTACTTGTTGCAACTCCACAACGGCTAGAAACACTTTTCTGCACTTTTCCGTATAGTGCAATCGGTCGAGTTTCTATGGGTGTAACTCGACCGATCAAGTAGGAGGAAAAAAAATGTTCAAAGGATCGGTCGAGGTTGTCCTGAGGAAACTTGACCGACCATGTCAACTGGAAATGGCCTACTACCCAATCGGTCGAGTTCTGTGAGTGCACAACTCGACCGATGCAATCTTCAGAAAATCAACCAAGGTGGATCGGTCGAGTTTCAGGGTGGGAAACTGGACCGATCAAGTGCCTGTAATTGATTTTCAAAGATGCATCTAAAGTTCTCTACAAATCGATCTAAGTGTTCCTGATATTTTTCTAAGCTTAATTACAAGTCATACAATCATTACAAGTGATTTACAACATGATTCTAATGGATATACATCATATTACAAAAACGTGCACTTGTATGACTTTGACTTGTCTTTTCTCCAATTTGAGATGCGCAAGTTAGAGCAATTTTAGTGTGTCTATACCTAATCTGAAATCACTCAAGTAGAAGCATTAGACACCAATATGTGGAATGGTTAGTCATCATCAAAACACGGGTTTAGTCAATTTAGACGTGAGTCAACATTGACCTAATTGACCTTGAGTCAACATTCTCCCCCTTTTTGAAGATGACAAACCATTCCATAAATGTATTGAAAGCATTTAAGTAAATTCATACCTCTGGAGAAACATAGGGGTTTCAAAGGAATTGAGTTCATATGCTCCCCCTCAATTGATGCGCATGGAGTTCTCATACTCCCCCTCAATTGATGCTATTTCTCCTGCACGGTTAGCTTTCATAAAATTTATAGAAACTATGTCTTCTACTCATATATGTTCTACACATATATGTCTTCTCCCCTTTACCTTCTCCCTTTACATGAATATACTTCTCTTCTTCATGTAAGACATACCTTCTTCCTCTTTTTAAAAGAAGACACATCTTTCTCCCCCTTTGTCATTTCAAAAAGGTGGGGGTTATGAAGAAATAAGAAACATCACTTGCTAAGGATAAAAGGAGATAATACAAATATATATAAGGAGAGTAGAAGAGCATAGATAGGGTCTTGTCCAAGCATAGAAAGAAAAGCAAATTAAAACATATACTTGAACAACCCAAAATGCAAGATAAAGTGCTGCCGAAAAATAATCTATCGCAATATTAACCCTCAAGATGATGGAACTTGACCAAAAACCATCAGAGCTCATGGCAAAGCAATGAGTCTTGCCTAGAAGGTCGTTTCTGCATGAAAAACACTAGTATTGCACAAAAAACTGAAACTGGAGTAAAATATGCATAAAAACCAAAAATACTCCAATTTCTACATATAATGTAGATCTATGTGCCCTGCATCACAATGTTATGCAAGCAACTCAAGATAGTAGATATGCAATTTTAAGAAATAATCTTTAGCATGTGTGAGACAAGAAACAAACATAGCATATAGATGAGCAAAGAAGCCAATTTTAAACAAGGCTAGAACTACTTGTATATGAACTACTAGTAGATGATATCACAAGTTAGGACTACTAGTAGGATCTAGATCATAGCCAGAGATACCAAAAGATACATAAGATAAAGCAAGCTATGATTAGGTGAAGAGATATATCCAAACAAAAAGATATGCAATTTTAGAAGCATGAAAGGATATAACTCACTAGATATGCATCCTTACCATAAGATGATTATCCTTATGAACCTCAACGTTGTATCAAAACAAGATATACACCAATATAGATGTAGCAAGTTAGAGTACAACGGAAGAAATTTTTAGACACAACCAAGAGATCCAAAGAGATCATCATCAAAACCTGCAAAACAACTCAAAGAAAGTAATTGCAAGATATAGATATACCAATTTAGAGCAATTAGAGAGATAGAGTTGTATGCAAGATAGGCAATTTAGAACATGGCAATATGCATATATAAAGATACCAAATGAGAGTGCCAAATAATAAGGCTATTGGTTGAGCAAATCTAGTTGAGAGGGAAATTCTCATTCAATAAGCCAAATGTGTATTCTGTGCACAGTGTTATCGGTCGAGTTCTGAGCATTGTCAACTCGACCGATGACAGCTGTTGGCAACACTCTTGGTGCCTATCAGTCGAGTTTCAATAGGGCAAACTCGACCGACAGAGCAGCTGTCCAAAAGCATATATATATATATATATATATATATATATATATATATATATATATATATATATATCATAAAAACACATTTAAAGGGATGCTAAAAATACAAACCATATCCAAACATGTCTAAGCAAGTTAGTAATGCACTATAGAAGCATTAGAAATAGTTTTTGAGCAAGAGTGTGAAGAGAAACACAAAACACTACTTTTGACTCAAAAACCATATGTATAGTGCACACCATCTTGACAAAACAAATTATGATTGTTTATAAGCAATAAAAACTTTACCTTTGTTCTTACCATTGCTTTTTCCACTTGTTGTCACCCTCTACACATCTCACCTTTCTTCTTTCATATGGATTGAGAAGTCAATTTGCAATTCAATAGCTCAAATCAATCCATTTCCAAGTACCTACAAGAAGAAAGATGAAATGGTCCCCAATCATGTTTTTGGGTCCGGAGGGGTTAGTTTAGCAATCCAAGTCCGATTTCTCTTGGGTGCTTTCCTAAAAGGACAACAAGTAGAATAATGACCAATTTCATTGCAATAATTACAAGTGCCCGTAGCCTTGGAACTGGAGGATTCTTCATTGAAAATTGAATGTCTTTTGTCTTTTTTGTTCCTTTGGCTACAGTCAAGTACAATGCCATCTCTACCCATTTGTTTAGTAGTATGGTCTAGGATTTGATTAAGATTATTTTTATCACCAAATAATCTTTGCAAAGAAGATCTCAAACTATGATTGTCATGCGTAAGAGAAGTAAAGGTAAAACACAATAGATTCATATCATCTCTAGCATGCACAAGATAGATTTCTAAGCAAACATCTTTAGTCATATAAGAATCTTTATCACAAGATGGAGCATCAAAAACTTTCTCTCTATAAGAAAAGATAGTATGAGGGCCAAGAGCAATATCGCTACTATGCAAGGAAGAAAGTTCATATACAAGACAAGTAATCTTTGAAGGATAAACTTTATCTACACATTCTATTCCTTGCAAAGTAAGCTCTTGACTCTCATAAGCACATTTAAGATCATAAGAAACAATAGAGAGATAAACAATAGTAGTAGGAAGCTCTATATATGAAGTAGTCATAGAAGGTTGAGATTCTAAAAACTTAATCTTATCAAGCAAGCTAGAATTCACAAATTTAAGAGCATTTAGTTGACTAAGATAAGCATTTATTTGAATCTCAACACTTGAATTTACCTCATTTAAATCTTTAGTTGAGCTTGTCATGAGGGCGCAATGGCATCTTCCATCTTCACATTCACTAGATCTTCCACTAGTGCTTTCATTTGTTGATGGAGCCTTTGTGATCCCTTCTTCACTCCTGTTTCCTTCTATTGCTCTCTTTGAAGGTTTCCCATCTTCATAATCACCCATATTCTCCTACTTGTGGAAGTATGCTTGGATAAGACCCGCTCTGATACCAATTGTTGGATCCTAGATGGGTGATTAGATGCTCTGGAGGGGGGTGAATAGAGCTGAAAGCACTTAAACAAAACTCATCAAACCTTCAAGATATATCAAAAGATAAGGTTGCTAAATAGGTAATTTGAGTGCAACTAAATCATGCATAGCAAGGATAAGAGAGATTGAACATGCACCAATTAGACAAGCTATTTAGAGTGGTTCCACACTTCAAACTAGAAGTGTGTCAGTCCACTTGCCTAGAGAGGTCAACCTCTAGGACTTCCAACAATTGCACTCTTATATTCACTTATAAGACTTACAATACATGACCAGCAAAGGACTTACCTATCCAATACAAAGAGTCTTCAACCTTACCAAGGACTTACCCACTTTGCAAGAGTCTTCGGCCTTCTCCAAGGACTTACCCACTCTTGCACAAGTATTCGGCCTTGCAGGAATTACCCACTCTTCTTGGATCTTCTGCCTTTGACTTCACCTTCACTCAGACAAGCTTCCATCAAGGTCTTACCCACTTGAGCTTGAGTCTTCTACCTTCTCCAAGGACTTACCCACTCTAGCTCCAAGTCTTCAGCCTTGATCTTCACCAAGGGACTCCTTCCCTTGTTCTTCTTCACCTCTCTTGGACAAGAGAGAGAACCTTCATCTTCATGATTGGAAAGATAGAAAGGAGGTGGTGGAAGTGAGAGCCTCACAAGATATACATGTAGGACTAGCTCTCTTACAGATTTCCTACTCACTCTAATGGATGTAGCAAGTGATTAAGCTTAGAGAGAGAGAGAGGAGGTTGTAGGATCACTAAACTATAGAATAGGAACCTTCATAGTGAATGCTCAACCTTGGAATGAAGCCCAAGGGTAACTATTTATAGCTGGGGATGCCTCTTAGCCTTTGGGAACACTTATGAACGAAAACTAGCCATTTTGTGGCTTGGAACGGATCTATTTTCACTTGTTGCAACTCCACAACGGCTAGAAACACTTTCCTGCACTTTTCCGTACAGTGCAATCGGTCGAATTTCTATGGGTGTAACTCGACCGATCAAGTAGGAGGCAAACCGATGTTCAAAGGATCGGTCGAGTTTGTCCTGAGGAAACTTGACCGACCATTTCAACTGGAAATGGTCTACTACCCAATCGTTCGAGTTCTGTGAGTCCACGACTCGACCGATGCAATCTTCAGAAAATCAACCAAGGTGGATCGGTTGAGTTTCAGGGTGGGAAACTGGACCGATCAAGTGCCTGTAATTGATTTTCAAAGATGCATCTAAAGTGCTCTAAAAATCGATCTAAGTGTTCCTGATATTTTTTAGGATTAATTACAAGTCATACAATCATTACAAGTGATTTACAACATGATTCTAATGGATATACATCATATTACAAAAGCGTGCACTTGTATGACTTTGACTTGTCTTTTCTCCAATTTGAGATGCACAAGTTAGGGCAATTGGAGTGTGTCTATACCTAATCTGAAATCACTCAAGTAGAAGCATTTGACATGAATATGTGGAATGGTTAGTCATCATCAAAACACGGGTTTAGTCAATTTAGACGTGAGTCAACATTGACCTAATTGACCTTGAGTCAACATTCTCCCCCTTTTTGAAGATGACAAACCATTCCATAAATGTATTGAAAGCATTTAAGTAAATTCATACCTCTGAAGAAACATAGGGGTTTCAAAGGAATTGATTTCATATACTCCCCCTCAATTGATGCACATGGAGTTCTCATACTCCCCCTCAATTGATGCTATTTCTCCTGCACGGTTAGCTTTCATAACATTTATAGAAACTATGTCTTCTACTCATATATGTTCTACACATATATGTCTTCTCCCCTTTACCTTCTCCCTTTACATGAATATACTTCTCTTCTTCATGTAAGACATACCTTCTTCCTCTTTTTAAAAGAAGACACATCTTTCTCCCCCTTTGTCATTTCAAAAAGGTGGGGGTTATGAAGAAATAAGAAACATCACTTGTTAAGGATAAAAGGAGATAATACAAATATATATAAGGAGAGTAGAAGAGCACAGATAGGGTCTTGTCCAAGCATAGAAAGAAAAGCAAGTTAAAACATATACTTGAACAACCCAAAATGCAAGATAAAGTGCTTCAGAAAAATAATAAATCGCAATTTAGACCCTCAAGATGATGGAATTTGACCAAAAACCATCGGAGCTCATGGCAAAGTGATGAGTCTTTCCTAGAAGGTCATTTCTGCATGAAAAACACTAGTCTTGCACCATAAACTGAAACTGGAGTAAAATCTGCATAAAAACCAAAAATACTCCAATTTCTACATATAATGTAGCTCTATGTGCCCTGCATCACAATGTCATGCAAGCAACTCAAGATTGTAGATATGCAATTTTAAGAAATAATCTTGAGCATGTGTGAGACAAGAAACAAGCATAACATATTGATGAGCAAAGAAGCCAATTTTAAACAAGGCTAGAACTACTTGTATATGAACTACTAGTAGATGATATCACAAGTTAGGACTACTAGTAGGATCTAGATCATAGCAAGAGATACCAAAAGATACACAAGATAAAGCAAGCTATGATTAGGTGAAGATATATATCCAAACAAAAAGATATGCAATTTTAGAAGCATGAAAGGATATAACTCACTAGATATGCATCCTTACCATAAGATGATTATCCTTATGAACCTCAAGGTTGTATCAAAACAAGATATACACCTATATAGATGTAGCAAGTTAGAGTACAACAGAAGAAATTTTTAGACACAACCAAGAGATCCAAAGAGATCATCATCAAAACCTGCAAAACAACTCAAAGAAAGTAAATGCAAGATATAGATATACCAATTTAGAGCAATTAGAGAGATCGAGTTGTATGCAAGATAGGAAATTTAGAACATGGCAATATGCATATATAATGATACCAAAAGAGAGTGCCAAATAATAAGGCTATTGGTTGAGAAAATCTAGTTGAGAGGGAAATTCTCATTCAATAAGCCAAATGTGTATTCTGTGCACAGTGTTATCGGTCGAGTTCTGAGCATTGTCAACTCGACCGATGACAGTTGTTGGCAACACTCTTGGTGCCTATCGGTTGAGTTTCAATAGGGCAAACTCGACCGACAGAGCAGCTGTCAAAAAGCATATATATATATATATATATATATATATATATATATATATATATATATATATATCATAAAAACACATTTAAAGGCATGCTAAAAATACAAACCATATCCAAACATGTCTAAGAAAGTTATTAATGCACTATAGAAGCATTAGAAATAGTTTTTGAGCAAGAGTGTGAAGAGAAACACAAAATAGCACTTTTGACTCAAAAACCATATGTATAGTGCACACCATCTTGACAAAACAAGTTATGATTGGTTATAAGCAATAAAAACTTTACCTTTGTTCTTACCATTTCCTTTTCCACTTGTTGTCACCCTCTACACATCTCACCTTTCTTCTTTCATATGGATTGAGAAGTCAATTTGCAATTCAATAGCTCAAATCAATCCATTTGCAAGTACCTACAAGAAGAAAGATGAAATGGTCCCCAATCATGTTTTTGGGTCAGGAGGGGTTAGTTTAGCAACCCAAGTCCGATTTCTCTTGGGTGCTTTCCTAAAAGGACAACAAGTAGAATAATGACCAAATTCATTACAATAATTACAAGTGCCCGTAGCCTTGGAACTGGAGGATTCTTCATTGAAAATTAAATGTCCTTTGTCTTTGTTGTTCCTTTGGCTATAGTCAAGTACAATGCCATCTCTACCCATTTGTTTGGTAGTATGGTCTAGGATTTGATTATGATTCTTTTTATCACCAAATAATCTTTGCAAAGAAGATCTCAAACTATGATTGTCATGCGTAAGAGAAGTAAAGGTAAAACACAATAGATTCATATCATCTCTAGCATGCACAAGATATATTTCTAAGCAAATATCTTTAGTCATATAAGAATCTTTATCTCAAGATGGATCATCAAAAACTTTCTCTCTGTAAGAAAAAATAGTATGACGGTCGAGCAATTACACTACTATGCAAGGAAGAAAGTTCATATACAAGATAAGTAATCTTTGAAGGATCAACTTTATCTACACATTCTATTCCTTGCAAAGTAAGCTCTTGACTCTCATAAGCACATTTAAGATCATAAGAAACAATAGAGAGAGAAACAATAGTAGTAGCAAGCTCTATATATGAAGTAGTCATAGAAGGTTGAGATTCTAAAAACTTAATCTTATCAAGCAAGCTAGAATTCGCAAATTTAAGAGCATTTATTTGACTAAGATAAGCATTTATTTGAATCTCAACACTTGAATTTACCTCATTTAAATCTTTAGTTGAGCTTGTCATGAGGGCGCAATGGCATCTTCCATCTTCACATTCACTAGATCTTCCACTAGTGCTTTCATTTGTTGATGGAGCCTTTGTGATCCCTTTTTCACTCTTGTTTCCTTCTATTGCTCTCTTTGAAGGTTTCCCATCTTCATAATCACACATATTCTCCTACTTGTGGAAGTATGCTTGGAGAAGACCCGCTCTGATACCAATTGTTGGATCCTAGATGGGTGATTAGATGCTCTAGAGGGGGGGTGAATAGAGCTGAAAGCACTTAAACAAAACTCATCAAACCTTCAAGATATATCAAAAGATAAAGTTTATAAATAGGTAATTTGAGTGCAACTAAATCATGCATAGCAAGGATAAGAGAGATTGAACATGCACCAATTAGACAAGCTATTTAGAGTGGTTCCACACTTCAAACTAGAAGTGTGTCAGTCCACTTGCCTAGAGAGGTCAACCTCTAGGACTTCCAACAATTGCACTCTTATATTCACTTATAAGACTTACAATACATGACCAACAAAGGACTTAACCTATCCAATACAAAGAGTCTTCAACCTTACCAAGGACTTACCCACTTTGCAAGAGTCTTCGGCCTTCTCCAAGGACTTACCCACTCTTGCACAAGTCTTCGGCCTTGCAGGAATTACCCACTCTTCTTGGATCTTCTGCCTTTGACTTCACCTTCACTCGGAGAAGCTTCCACCAAGGTCTTACCCACTTGAGCTTGAGTCTTCTGCCTTCTCCAAGGACTTACCCACTCTAGGTCCAAGTCTTCAGCCTTGATCTTCACCAAGGGACTCCTTCCCTTGTTCTTCTTCACCTCTCTTGGACAAGAGAGATAACCTTCATCTTCATGATTGGAAAGATAGAAAGGAGGTGGTGGAAGTGAGAGCCTCACAAGATATACATGTAGGACTAGCTCTCTTACAGATTTCCTACTCACTCTAATGGATGTAGTAAGCGATTAAGCTTAGAGAGAGAGAGAGGAGGATGTAGGATCACTCAACTATAGAATAGGAACCTTCATAGTGAATGCTCAACCTTGGAATGAAGCCCAAGGGGTCCTATTTATAGCTGGGGATGCCTCTTAGCCTTTGGGAACACTTATGAATGAAAACTAGCCTTTTTGTGGCTTGCAACGGATCTATTTTCACTTTTTGCAACTCCACAACGCCTAGAAACACTTTTCTGCACTTTTCTGTACAGTGCAATCGGTCGAGTTTCTATGGGTGTAACTCGACCGATCAAGTAGGAGGCAAACCGATGTTCAAAGGATCGGTCGAGTTTGTCCTGAGGAAACTCGACCGACCATTTCATTTGGAAATGGCCTACTACCCAATCGGTCGAGTTCTGTGAGTGCACAACTCGACCGATGCAATCTTCAGAAAATCAACCAAGGTGGATCGGTCGAGTTTCAGGGTGGGAAACTAGACCGATCAAGTGCCTGTAATTGATTTTCAAAGATGCATCTAAAGTGCTCTAAAAATCTATCTAAGTGTTCCTGATATTTTTCTAGGCTTAATTACAAGTCATACAATCATTACAAGTGATTTACAACATGATTCTAATGGATATACATCATATTACAAAAACGTGCACTTGTATGACTTTGACTTGTCTTTTCTCCAATTTGAGATGCGCAAGTTAGGGAAATTGGAGTGTGTCTATACCTAATCTGAAATCACTCAAGTAGAAGCATTAGACACCAATATGTGGAATGGTTAGTCATCATCAAAACACGGGTTTAGTCAATTTAGACGTGAGTCAACATTGACCTAATTGACCTTGAGTCAACATTCTCCCCCTTTTTGAAGATGACAAACCATTCCATAAATGTATTGAAAGCATTTAAGTAAATTCATACCTCTGGAGAAACATAGGGGTTTCAAAGGAATTGAGTTCATATGCTCCCCCTCAATTGATGTGCATGGAGTTCTCATACTCCCCCTCAATTGATGTTATTTCTCCTGCACGGTTAGCTTTCATAACATTTATAGAAACTATGTCTTCTACTCATATATGTTCTACACATATATGTCTTCTCCCCTTTACCTTCTCCCTTTACATGAATATACTTCTCTTCTTCATGTAAGACATACCTTCTTCCTCTTTTTAAAAGAAGACACATCTTTCTCCCCCTTTGTAATTTCAAAAAGGTGGGGGTTATGAAGAAATAAGAAACATCACTTGTTAAGGATAAAAGGAGATAATACAAATATATATAAGGAGAGTAGAAGAGCACAGATAGGGTCTTGTCCAAGCATAGAAAGAAAAGCAAGTTAAAACATATACTTGAACAACCCAAAATGCAAGATAAAGTGCTGCAGAAAAATAATAAATCGCAATATTGACCCTCAAGATGATGGAATTTGACCAAAAACCATCGGAGCTCATGGCAAAGCGATGAGTCTTGCCTAGAAGGTTGTTTCTCCATGAAAAACACTAGTCTTGCACCAAAAACTGAAACTGGAGTAAAATCTGCATAAAAACCAAAAATACTCCAATTTCTACATATAATGTAGCTCTATGTGCCCTGCATCACAATGTTATGCAAGCAACTCAAGATAGTAGATATGCAATTTTAAGAAATAATCTTGAGTATGTGTGAGACAAGAAACAAGCATAGCATATAGATGAGCAAAGAAGCCAATTTTAAACAAGGCTAGAACTACTTGTATATGAACTACTAGTAGATGATATCACAATTTAGGACTACTAGTAGGATCTAGATCATAGCAAGAGATACCAAAAAATACACAAGATAAAGCAAGCTAGGATTAGGTGAAGAGATATATCCAAACAAAAAGATATGCAATTTTAGAAGCATGAAAGGATATAACTCACTAGATATGCATCCTTACCATAAGATGATTATCCTTATGAACCTCAAGGTTGTATCAAAACAAGATATACACCTATATATATGTAGCAAGTTAGAGTGCAACGGAAGCAATTTTTAGACACAACCAAGAGATCCAAAGAGATCATCATCAAAACCTACAAAACAACTCAAAGAAAGTACTTGCAAGATATAGATATACCAATTTAGAGCAATTAGAGAGATAGAATTTTATGGAAGATAGGCAATTTAGAACATGGAAATATGCATATATAAAGATACCAAAAGAGAGTGCCAAATAATAAGGATATTGGTTGAGAAAATCTAGTTGAGAGGGAAATTCTCATTCAATAAGACAAATGTGTATTCTGTGCACAGTGTTATCGGTCGAGTTCTGAGCATTGTCAACTCGACCGATGACAGCTGTTGGAAACACTCTTGGTGCCTATCGGTCGAGTTTCAATAGGGCAAACTCGACCGACAGAGCAGCTGTCAAAAAGCATATATATATATATATCATAAAAACACATTAAAAGGCATGCTAAAAATACAAACCATATCCAAACATGTCTAAGCAAGTTAGTAATTCACTATTGAAGCATTAGAAATAGTTTTTGAGCAAGAGTGTGAAGAGAAACACAAAATACCACTTTTGACTCAAAAACCATATGTATAATGCACATCATCTTGACAAAACAAGTTATGATTGGTTATAAGCAATAAAAACTTTACCTTTGTTCTTACCATTGCTTTTTCCACTTGTTGTCACCCTCAACACATCTCACCTTTCTTCTTTCATATGGATTGAGAAGTCAATTTGCAATTCAATAGCTCAAATCCATTTGCAAGTACCTACAAGAAGAAAGATGAAATGGTCCCCAATCATGTTTTGGGTCAGGAGGGGTTAGTTTAGCAACCCAAGTCCGATTGATCTTGGGTGCTTTCCTAAAAGGACAACAAGTAGAATAATGACCAAATTCATTGCAATAATTACAAGTGCCCGTAGCCTTGGAACTGGAGGATTCTTCATTGAAAATTGAATGTCCTTTGTCTTTGTTGTTCCTTTGGCTATAGTCAAGTACAATGCCATCTCTACCCATTTGTTTGGTAGTATGGTCTAGTATTTGATTATGATTTTTTTTATCACCAAATAATCTTTGCAAAGAAGATCTCAAACTATGATTGTCATGCGTAAGAGAAGTAAAGGTAAAACACAATAGATTCATATCATCACTAGCATGCACAAGATAGATTTCTAAGCAAACATCTTTAGTCATATAAGAATCTTTATCACAAGATGGAGCATCAAAAACATTCTCTCTATAAGAAAAGATAGTATGAGGGTCAAGAGAAATTACACTACTATGCAAGGAAGAAAGTTCATATACAAGACAAGTAATCTTTGAAGGATAAACTTTATCTACACATTATATTCCTTGCAAAGTAAGCTCTTGACTCTCATAATCACATTTAAGATCATAAGAAACAATAGAGAGAGAAACAATAGTAGTAGCAAGCTGTATATATGATATAGTCATAGAAGATTGAGATTCTAAAAGCTTAATCTTATCAAGCAAGCTAGAATTCGCAAATTTAAGAGCATTTAGTTGACTAAGATAAGCATTTATTTGAATCTCAAAACTTGAATTTACCTCATTTAAATCTTTAGTTGAGCTTGTCATGAGGGCGCAATGGCATCTTCCGTCTTCACATTCACTAGATCTTCCACTAGTGCTTTCATTTGTTGATGGAGCCTTTGTGATCCCTTTTCACTCTTGTTTCCTTCTATTGCTCTCTTTGAAGGTTTCCCATCTTCATAATCACCCATATTCTCCTACTTGTGGAAGTATGCTTGGAGAAGACCCGCTCTGATACCAATTGTTGGATCCTAGATGGGTGATTAGATGCTCTAGAGGGGGGGTGAATAGAGATGAAAGCACTTAAACAAAACTCATCAAACCTTCAAGATATATCAAAAGATAAGGTTTCTAAATAGGTAATTTGAGTGCAACTAAATCATGCATAGAAAGGATAAGAGAGATTGAACATGCACAAATTAGACAAGCCATTTAGAGTGGTTCCACACTTCAAACTAGAAGTGTGTCAGTCCACTTTCCTAGAGAGGTCAACCTCTAGGACTTCCAACAATTGCACTCTTATATTCACTTATAAGACTTACAATACATGACCAACAAAGGACTTAACCTATCCAATACAAAGAGTCTTCAACCTTACCAAGGACTTACCCACTTTGCAAGAGTCTTCGGCCTTCTCCAAGGACTTACCCACTCTTGCACAAGTCTTCGGCCTTGTAGGAATTACCCACTCTTCTTGGATCTTCTGCCTTTGACTTCACCTTCACTCGGAGAAGCTTCCACCAAGGTCTTACCCACTTGAGCTTGAGTCTTCTGCCTTCTCCAAGGAATTACTCACTCTAGCTCCAAGTCTTAAGCCTTGATCTTCACCAAGGGACTCCTTCCCTTGTTCTTCTTCACCTCTCTTGGACAAGAGAGAGAACCTTCATCTTCATGATTGGAAAGATAGAAAGGAGGTGGTGGAAGTGAGAGCCTCACAAGATATACATGTAGGACTAGCTCTCTTACAGATTTCCTACTCACTCTAATGGATGTAGCAAGTGATTAAGCTTAGAGAGAGAGAGAGAGGAGGTTGTAGGATCACTCAACTATAGAATAGGAACCTTCATAGTGAATGCTCAACCTTGGAATGAAGCCCAAGGGTCCAATTTATAGTTGGGGATGCCTCTTAGCCTTTGGGAACACTTATGAATGAAAATTAGCCGTTTTGTGGCTTGAAACGGATCTATTTTCACTTGTTGAAACTCCACAACGGCTAGAAACACTTTTCTGCACTTTTCCGTACAGTGCAATCGGTCGAGTTTCTATGGGTGTAACTCGACCGATCAAGTAGGAGGCAAACTGATGTTCAAAGGATCGGTCGAGTTTGTCCTTAGGAAACTCGACCGACCATTTCAACTGGAAATGGCCTACTACCCAATCGGTCGAGTTCTGTGAGTGCACAACTCGACCGATGCAATCTTCAGAAAATCAACCAAGGTGGATCGGTCGAGTTTCAAGGTGGGAAACTAGACCGATCAAGTGCCTATAATTGATTTTAAAAGATGCATCTAAAGTTCTCTAAAAATCGATCTAAGTGTTCTTGATATTTTTCTAGGCTTAATTACAAGTCATACAATCATTACAAGTGATTTACAACATGATTCTAATGGATATACATCATATTACAAAAATGTGCACTTGTATGACTTTGACTTGTCTTTTCTCCAATTTGAGATGCGCAAGTTAGGGCAATTGGAGTGTGTCTATACCTAATCTGAAATCACTCAAGTATAAGCATTAGACACCAATATGTGGAATGGTTAGTCATCATCAAAACACGGGTTTAGTCAATTTATACGTGAGTCAACATTGACCTAATTGACCTTGAGTCAACATTCTCCCCCTTATTGAAGATGACAAACCATTCCATAAATGTATTGAAAGCATTTAAGTAAATTCATACCTCTGGAGAAACATAGGGGTTTCAAAGGAATTGAGTTCATATGCTCCCCCTCAATTGATGCGCATGGAGTTCTCATACTCCCCCTCAATTGATGCTATTTCTCCTGCACGGTTAGCTTTCATAAAATTTATAGAAACTATGTCTTCTACTCATATATGTTCTACACATATATGTCTTCTCCCCTTTACCTTCTCCCTTTACATGAATATACTTCTCTTCTTCATGTAAGACATACCTTCTTCCTCTTTTTAAAAGAAGACACATCTTTCTCCCCCTTTGTCATTTCAAAAAGGTGGGGGTTATGAAGAAATAAGAAACATCACTTGTTAAGGATAAAAGGAGATAATACAAATATATATAAGGAGAGTAGAAGAGCACATATAGGGTCTTGTCCAAGCATAGAAAGAAAAGAAAGTATAAACATATACTTGAACAACCCAAAATGCAAGATAAAGTGCTGTAGAAAAATAATAAATCGCAATATTGACCATCAAGATGATGGAATTTGACCGAAAACCATCGGAGCTCATGGAAAAGCCATGAGTCTTGCCTAGAAGGTCGTTTCTGCATGAAAAACACTAGTCTTGCACCAAAAACTGAAACTGGAGTAAAATCTGCATAAAAACCAAAAATACTCCAATTTCTACATATAATGTAGCTCTGTGTGCCCTGCATCACAATGTTATGCAAGCAACTCAAGATAGTAGATATGCAATTTTAAGAAATAATCTTGAGCATGTGTGAGACAAGAAACAAGCATAACATATAGATGAGCAAAGAAGCCAATTTTAAACAAGGCTAGAACTACTTGTATATGAACTACTAGTAGATGATATCACAAGTTAGGACTACTAGTAGGATCTAGATCATAGCAAGAGATACCAGAAGATACACAAGATAAAGCAAGCTATGATTAGGTGAAGAGATATATCCAAACAAAAAGATATGCAATTTTAGAAGCATGAAAGGATATAACTCACTAGATATGCATCCTTACCATAAGATGATTATCCTTATGAACCTCAAGGTTGTATCAAAACAAGATATACACCTATATAGATGTACCAAGTTAGAGTACAACGGAAGGAATTTTTAGACACAACCAAGAGATCCAAAGAGACCATCATCAAAACCTGCAAAACAACTCAAAGAAAGTAATTGCAAGATATAGATATACCAATTTAGAGCAATTAGATAGATAGAGTTGTATGCAAGATAGGCAATTTAGAACATGGAAATATGCATATATAAAGATACCAAAAGAGAGTGCCAAATAATAAGGCTATTGGTTGAGAAAATCTAGTTGAGAGGGAAATTCTCATTCAATAAGCCAAATGTGTATTCAGTGCACAGTGTTATCGGTCGAGTTCTGAGCATTGTCAACTCGACCGATGACAGCTGTTGGCAACACTCTTGGTTCCTATCGGTCGAGTTTCAATAGGGCAAACTCGACCGACAGAGCAGCTGTCAAAAAGCATATATATATATATATATATATATATATATATATATATATATATATATATATATATATATATATATATATATCATAAAAACACATTTAAAGGTATGCTACAAATACAAACCATATCCAAACATGTCTAAGCAAGTTTGTAATGCACTATAGAAGCATTAGAAATAGTTTTTGAGCAAGAGTGTGAAGAGAAACACAAAATACCACTTTTGACTCAAAAACCATATGTATAGTGCACACCATCTTGACAAAACAAGTTATGATTGGTTATAAGCAATAAAAACTTTACCTTTTTTCTTACCATTGCTTTTTCCACTTGTTGTCACCCTCTACATATCTCACCTTTCTTCTTTCATATGGATTGAGAAGTCAATTTGCAATTCAATAGCTCAAATCAATCCATTTGCAAGTACCTACAAGAAGAAAGATGAAATGATCCCCAATCAAGTTTTTGGGTCAGGAGGGGTTAGTTTAGCAACCCAAGTCCGATTGCTCTTGGGTGCTTTCCTACAAGGACAACAAGTAGAATAATGACCAAATTCATTGCAATAATTACAAGTGCCCGTAGCCTTGGAACTGGAGGATTCTTCATTGAAAATTGAATGTCCTTTGTCTTTGTTGTTCCTTTGGCTATAGTCAAGTACAATGCCATCTCTACCCATTTGTTTGGTAGTATGGTCTAGGATTTGATTATGATTCTTTTTATCACCAAATAATCTTTGCAAAGAAGATCTCAAACTATGATTGTCATGCGTAAGAGAAGTAAAGGTAAAACACAATAGATTCATATCATCTCTAGCATGCACAAGATAGATTTCTAAGCAAACATCTTTAGTCATATAAGAATCTTTATCACAAGATGGAGCATCAAAAACTTTCTCTCTATAAGAAAAAATAGTATGAGGGTCAAGAGCAATTACACTACTATGCAAGGAAGAAATTTCATATACAAGACAAGTAATCTTTGAAGGATAAACTTTATCTACACATTCTATTCCTTGCAAAGTAAGCTCTTGACTCTCATAAGCACATTTAAGATCATAAGAAACAATAGAGAGAGAAACAATAGTAGTACCAAGCTCTATATATGAAGTAGTCATAGAAGGTTGAGATTCTAAAAACTTAATCTTATCAAGCAAGCTAGAATTCGCAAATTTAAGAGCATTTAGTTGACTAAGATAAGCATTTATTTGAATCTCAACACTTGAATTTACCTCATTTAAATATTTAGTTGAGCTTGTCATGAGGGCGCAATGGCATCTTCCATCTTCACATTCACTAGATCTTCCACTAGTGCTTTCATTTGTTGATGGAGCCTTTGTGATCCCTTTTTCACTCTTGTTTCCTTCTATTGCTCTCTTTGAAGGTTTCCCATCTTCATAATCACCCATATTCTCCTACTTGTGGAAGTAGTCTTGGAGAAGACCCGCTCTGATACCAATTTTTGGATCCTAGATGGGTGATTAGATGTTCTAGAGGGGGGTGAATAGAGCTGAAATCACTTAAACAAAACTCATCAAACCTTCAAGATATATCAAAAGATAAGGTTTCTAAATAGGTAATTTGAGTGCAACTAAATCATGCACAACAAGGATAAGAGAGATTGAACATGCACCAATTAGACAAGCTATTTAGAGTGGTTCCACACTTCAAACTAGAAGTGTGTCAGTCCACTTGCCTAGAGAGGTCAACCTCTAGGACTTCCAACAATTGCACTCTTATATTCACTTATAAGACTTACAATACATGACCAACAAAGGACTTAACCTATCCAATACAAAGAGTCTTCAACCTTACCAAGGACTTACCCACTTTGCAAGAGTCTTCGGCCTTCTCCAAGGACTTACCCACTCTTGCACAAGTCTTCGGCCTTGCAGGAATTACCCACTCTTCTTGGATCTTCTGCCTTTGACTTCACCTTCACTCGGAGAAGCTTCCACCAAGGTCTTACCCACTTGAGCTTGAGTCTTCTGCCTTCTCCAAGGACTTACCCACTCTAGCTCCAAGTCTTCAGCCTTGATCTTCACCAAGGGACTCCTTCCCTTGTTCTTCTTCACCTCTCTTGGACAAGAGAGAGAACCTTCATCTTCATGATTGGAAAGATAGAAAGGAGGTGGTGGAAGTGAGAGCCTCACAAGATATACATGTAGGACTATCTCTCTTACAGATTTCCTACTCACTCTAATGGATGTAGCAAGTGATTAAGCTTAGAGAGAGAGAGAGAGGAGGCTGTAGGATCACTCAACTATAGAATAGGAACCTTCATAGTGAATGCTCAACCTTGTAATGAAGCCCAAGGGGTCCTATTTATATCTGGGGATGCCTCTTATCCTTTGGGAACACTTATGAATGAAAACTAGCCGTTTTGTGGCTTGCAACGGATCTATTTTCACTTGTAGCAACTCCACAACGGCTAGAAACACTTTTCTGCACTTTTCCGTATAGTGCAATCGGTCGAGTTTCTATGGGTGTAACTCGACCGATCAAGTAGGAGGGAAACCGATGTTCAAAGGATCGGTCGAGTTTGTCTTGAGGAAACTCAACCGACCATTTCAACTGGAAATGGCCTACTACCCAATCGGTCAAGTTCTGTGAGTGCACAACTCGACCGATGCAATCTTCAGAAAATCAACCAAGGTGGATCGGTCGAGTTTCAGGGTGGGAAACTAGACCGATCAAGTGCCTGTAATTGATTTTCAAAGATGCATCTAAAGTGCTCTAAAAATCGATCTAAGTGTTCCTGATATTTTTCTAGGCTTAATTACAAGTCATACAATCATTACAAGTGATTTACAACATGATTCTAATGGATATACATCATATTACAAAAATGTGCACTTGTATGACTTTGACTTGTCTTTTCTCCAATTTGAGATGCGCAAGTTAGGGCAATTGGAGTGTGTCTATACCTAATCTGAAATCACTCAAGTAGAAGCATTAGACACCAATAGGTGGAATGGTTAGTCATCATCAAAACACGGGTTTAGTCAATTTAGACGTGAGTCAACATTGACCTAATTGACCTTGAGTCAACATTCTCCCCCTTTTTGAAGATGACAAACCATTCCATAAATGTATTGAAAGCATTTAAGTAAATTCATACCTCTGGAGAAACATAGGGGTTTCAAAGGAATTGAGTTCATATGCTCCCCCTCAATTGATGCGCATGGAGTTCTCATACTCCCCCTCAATTGATGTTATTTCTCCTGCACTGTTTGCTTTCATAAAATTTATAGAAACTATGTCTTCTACTCATATATGTTCTACACATATATGTCTTCTTCCCTTTACCTTCTCCCTTTACATGAATATACTTCTCTTCTTCATGTAAGGCATACCTTCTTCCTCTTTTTAAAAGAAGACACATCTTTCTCCCCCTTTGTCATTTCAAAAAGGTGGAGGTTATGAAGAAATAAGAAACATCACTTGTTAAGGATAAAAGGAGATAATACAAATATATATAAGGAGAGTAGAAGAGCACAGATAGGGTCTTGTCCAAGCATAGAAAGAAAAGCAAGTTAAATCATATACTTGAACAACCCAAAATGCAAGATAAAGTGTTGCAGAAAAATAATAAATCGCAATATTGACCCTCAAGATGATGGAATTTGACCAAAAACCATCGGAGCTCATGGAAAAGTGATGAGTCTTGCCTAGAAGGTCGTTTCTGCATGAAAAACACTAGTCTTGCACCAAAAACTGAAACTGGAGTAAAATCTGCATAAAAACCAAAAATACTCCAATTTCTGCATATAATGTAGCTCTATGTGCCCTGCATCACAATGTTATGCAAGCAACTCAAGATAGTAGATATGCAATTTTAAGAAATAATCTTGAGCATGTGTGAGACAAGAAACAAGCATAGCATATAGATGAGCAAAGAAGCCAATTTTAAACAACGCTAGAACTACTTGTATATGAACTACTAGTAGATGATATCACAAGTTAGGACTACTAGTAGGATCTAGATCATAGCAGGAGATACCAAAAGATACACAAGATAAAGCAAGCTATGATTAGGTGAAGAGATATATCCAAACAAAAAGATATGCAATTTTAGAAGCATGAAAGGATATAACTCACTAGATATGCATCCTTACCATAAGATGATTATCCTTATGAACCTCAAGGTTGTATCAAAACAAGATATACACCTATATAGATGTAGCAAGTTAGAGTACAACGGAAGCAATTTTTAGACACAACCAAGAGATCCAAAGAGATCATCATCAAAACCTGCAAAACAACTCAAAGAAAGTAATTGCAAGATATAGATATACCAATTTAGAGCAATTAGAGAGATAGAGTTGTATGCAAGATAGGCAATTTAGAACATGGCAATATGTATATATAAAAATACCAAAAGAGAGTGCCAAATAATAAGGCTATTGGTTGAGAAAATCTAGTTGAGACGGAAATTCTCATTCAATAAGCCAAATGTGTATCCTGTGCACAGTGTTATCGGTCGAGTTCTGAGCATTGTGAACTCGACCGATGACAGCTATTGGCAACACTCTTGGTGCCTATCGGTCGAGTTTCAATAGGGCAAACTCGACCGACAGAGCATCTGTCAAAAAGCATATATATATGTATCATAAAAACACATTTGAAAGCATGCTAAAAATACAAACCATATCCAAACATGTCTAAGCAAGTTAGTAATGCACTATAGAAGCATTAGAAATAGTTTTTGAGCATGAGTGTGAAGAGAAACACAAAATACCACTTTTGACTCAAAAACCATATGTATAGTGCACACCATCTTGACAAAACAAGTTATGATTGGTTATAAGCAATAAAAACTTTACCTTTGTTCTTACCATTGCTTTTTCCACTTGTTGTCACCCTCTACACATCTCACCTTTCTTCTTTCATATGGATTGAGAAGTCAATTTGCAATTCAATAGCTCAAATCAATCCATTTCCAAGTACCTACAAGAAGAAAGATGAAATGGTCCCCAATCGTGTTTTTGGGTCTGGAGGGGTTAGTTTAGCAACCCAAGTCCAATTGCTCTTGGGTGATTTCCTAAAAGGACAACAAGTAGAATAATGACCAAATTCATTGCAATAATTACAAGTGCCCGTAGCCTTGGAACTGGAGGATTCTTCATTGAAAATTGAATGTCCTTTGTCTTTGTTGTTCCTTTGGCTACAGTCAAGTACAATGCCATCTCTACCCATTTGTTTGGTAGTATGGTCTAGGATTTGATTAAGATTCTTTTTACCACTAAATAATCTTTGCAAAGAAGATCTCAAACTATGATTGTGATGCGTAAGAGAAGTAAAGGTAAAACACAATAGATTCATATCATCTCTAGCATGCACAAGATAGATTTCTAAGCAAACATCTTTAGTCATATAAGAATCTTTATCACAAGATGGAGCATCAAAAACTTTCACTCTATAAGAAAAGATAGTATGAGGGTCAAGAGAAATTACACTACTATGCAAGGAAGAAAGTTCATATACAAGACAAGTAATCTTTGAAGGATAAACTTTATCTACACATTCTATTCCTTGAAAAGTAAGATCTTGACTCTCATAAGCACATTTAAGATCATAATAAACAATAGAGAGAGAAACAATAGTACTAGCAAGCTCTATATATGAAATAGTCATAGAAGGTTGAGATTCTAAAAACTTAATCTTATCAAGCAAGCTAGAATTCGCAAATTTAAGAGCATTTAGTTGACTAAGATAAGCATTTATTTGAATCTCAACACGTGAATTTACCTCATTTAAATCTTTAGTTGAGCTTGTCATGAGGGCGCAATGGCATCTTCCATCTTCACATTCACTAGATCTTCCACTAGTGCTTTAATTTGTTGATGGAGCCTTTGTGATCCCTTTTTCACTCTTGTTTCCTTCTATTGCTCTCTTTGAAGGTTTCCCATCTTCATAATCACCCATATTCTCCTACTTGTGGAAGTATGCTTGGAGAAGACCCGCTCTGATACCAATTGTTGGATCCTAGATGGGTGATTAGATGCTGTAGAGGGGGGGTGAATAGAGATGAAAGAACTTAAACAAAGCTCATCAAACCTTCAAGATATATCAAAAGATAAGGTTTTTAAATAGGTAATTTGAGTGCAACTAAATCATGCATAGCAAGGATAAGAGAGATTGAACATGCACCAATTAGACAAGCTATTTAGAGTGGTTCCGCACTTCAAACTAGAAGTGTGTCAATCCACTTGCCTAGAGAGGTCAACCTCTAGGACTTCCAACAATTGCACTCTTATATTCACTTATAAGACTTATAATACATGACCAACAAAGGACTTACCTATCCAATACAAAGAGTCTTCAACCTTACCAAGGACTTACCCACTTTGCAAGAGTCTTCGACCTTCTCCAAGGACTTATCCACTCTTGCACAAGTCTTTGGCCTTGCAGGAATTACGCACTCTTCTTGGATCTTCTGCCTTTGACTTCACCTTCTCTCGGAGAAGCTTCCACCAAGGTCTTACCCACTTGAGCTTGAGTCTTCTGCCTTCTCCAAGGACTTACCAACTCTAGCTCCAAGTCTTCAGCCTTGATCTTCACCAAGGGACTCCTTCCCTTATTCTTCTTCACCTCTCTTGGACAAGAGAGAGAACCTTCATCTTCATGATTGGAAAGATAGAAAGGAGGTGGTGGAAGTGAGAGCCTCACAAGATATACATGTAGGACTAGCTCTCTTACAAATTTCCTACTCACTCTAATGGATGTAGCAAGTGATTAAGCTTAGAGAGAGAGTGGAGGCTGTAGGATCACTCAATTATAGAATAGGAACCTTCATAGTGAATGCTCAACCTTGGAATGAAGCCCAAGGGGTCCTATTTATAGTTGGGGATGCCTCTTAGCCTTTGGGAACACTTATGAACGAAAACTAGCCATTTTGTGGCTTGCAACGGATCTATTTTCACTTGTTGCAACTCCACAATGGCTAGAAACACTTTTTTGCACTTTTCCGTACAGTGCAATCGGTCGAGTTTCTATGGGTGTAACTCGACCGATCAAGTAGGAGGCAAACCGATGTTCAAAGGATCGGTCGAGTTTGTCCTGAGGAAACTCGACAGACCATTTCAACTGGAAATGGCCTACTACCCAATCGGTCGAGTTCTGTGAGTGCACAACTCGACCAATGCAATCTTCAGAAAATCAACCAAGGTGGATCGGTCGAGTTTCACAGTGGGAAACTGGACCAATCAAGTGCATGTAATTGATTTTCAAAGATGCATCTAAAGTGCTCTAAAAATCGATCCAAGTGTTCCTGATATTTTTCTAAGCTTAATTACAAGTCATACAATCATTACAAGTGATTTACAACATGATTCTAATGGATATACATCATATTACAAAAATGTGCACTTGTATGACTTTGACTTGTCTTTTCTCCAATTTGAGATGCGCAAGTTAGGGCAATTGGACTGTGTCTATACCTAATCTGAAATCACTCAAGTAGAAGCATTAGACACCAATATGTGGAATGGTTAGTCATCATTAAAACATAGGTTTAGTCAATTTAGATGTGAGTCAACATTGACCTAATTGACCTTGAGTCAACACTATATATGTGATCCCTTTCTCTTGCTAAGGATCCCTTTAGTTCCTTAGTTTCCCCTCCCCTTTGGTTGCACGACACCTCTTCCTTTGCAAAACTTGGTGGCCGATCCTTATCTTGGAGTCTTCTTCTTCTTCCTCTTGAGGTGGCCGAAGGTGTGCTTGGTGCTAGGAGCTTGGAGCTTGCTTAAGGTGGGTTACATAACTCCTAACCCTAATCATATTACCTTGTTCTATGTTCTTATATGTTTTCTTATGATCATAATCGGTCAAGCATGTTCTAAGATAAGTTTCTTGGTTGTTGCACCTTTAATCTTGTGGTTATGGTGATCTTGTTAAGATGGTTGAGGGTTGTACCTTTGTACCCTAGTTGGCCGAACCATGTTTTAGGGTTTCCTTGTTGAGCAACACTCCTTTGCCTCCTTGGTCTATAGAAGTGAGCTTGAGATCTAGTGAGATGAGAAACACCCCTCTCTCATTTAAGTTGAGAGGTGATCTTGTGTTCTAGTTGCTTGAGCAACACCCTCCTCTCACCATGGATTCGAGAGGTGAGATTTGTGGTAGATGTAGATCTATGTTTAAGTTGATCCTTTTGGTTGCCCGAATTGTGATAGAGGTTGTGCAAGACCCCTCTCTCTTGGTTGTTGAGAGGTGAGCTGATCTTCTTGATCAATTTAGGGTTTGGTGCCCTTGTGCTTAAGGTTGATGACGATCTTGTATCTTGCACGAAATGGCTTTGGGATGGTGTTGCCTGATACCCTCTTTTGGACTAGAGTTTTGGGTCGATATGATGAGGTTGTGTTGGGCGACATACCTTGGTCCTGGCCTTGTGTGTCGGCTGATAGGAAGATACTAGCTTAGTTGGACAATAGGCTTTCCTTTGCTGCCCGTTTGAGTTGTACCCTTGGCCGTTGTGCCTAGATGAGTATGGTTGTTGGTCGATACCTTTGTGTGTTGGGTGTTATTCTTTGTTAAGTGCCCTTCCCGATACACCTAGCTTGGGTAGTAGCTTGGTGCCCGATATACCTTAAACATTATAGAGCTCAGTGGGCTAGCCTTGAGTTGGGCATCATGGTTTGGTGGTGATGCCTGATATAGTGACATATGGTAACCCTAGCCCGACACCCATGGATGCCCGACACCCATGGATGCACGACACATAGGGTTGCACGACCCACCTTGAGGTGGTAGCCCTAAATCCTTCCTAGAGGCCTGACCGACATGTGGCTAGAATGCTTGGGAGATATGAGGGAAGTTGTCCTGCCCATCACACTTCTTGTGAGGGTAGTGGGCACTTCTAGTGAGGGTGCCCTACCCGTCACACTTCTTGTGAGGGTAGTGGGTACTTCTAGTGAGGGTCATGATCCACCCAGACACCCATATGATAGTTCCTTATCATGTGATCACATCTTTGTTATTAAGAGTTATGGTTTATGGTTTGTGAACCTTTGACATGTTTGATAATAGTAAGATGGTTGATATAGTAGAACGCACCTATGTAAACATGGCATATCTGAACTTAGACATGATATTACATGTGTTTATGATCATCTTGAAGCATATCTATAAATATATATAATTATGAGTAAATGATAAGTTGGAAGTATATGAGTTGCTTCACATGATGATGTTACCCATGTTTATGGTCACAAGTATGATGCATGAATGACAAAGCATGCAATCATCAATGTTGCCCTATTTTGACAATACGATCATTTTGTTAATCTATGATGGTTTCAGTTATCTCTATGATTGTGTGTATTAACCATACATGTGTTTCATGCCGATATATAGACAGGTAAAGGGCTATGAGGTATACATGTTTGAATAACAATGGATTGATGTTCACTCTTGTTGATGGGATAACATGCATCACCCGTATAATGTGTTTAGGTCTGAGGACCTGAATTGGCTAGAGTGACTAAGCTGAGGTGTTATCCTCTGATGTTGAGATCTGGGAATATGATCCCATGTGATGATAATATGATGATGGTAATAACAAGGTAACTTTATGTCATGTATGCGTTATAACCTGGTTGTCTCAACAATTCACATAAAATATGCTAACTAATTACAGTGGAACATATCATGTAGTTCGCCCTGGCCATAGATCCATCATCGTTAGTAGCTGGTGATGGTGAAACAGGTTCTCCTGCGGGTTAACCTGGAAGCGCATATTATTGAATATGTGTGGTTTCTCCTAGCCGAAAATGAGGAGGTTAGAGTGCAACTTCGGTTGTAGACTCAAGATGTGTAAAAGATCATGGTGAACAGGCCCATGGCTAAGTGTGATAGAGCATGAATGTGTTCATGGATCAGGGAGCACAGTGAACTGGCCCGTGGCTCAGATTTCCTAGCGTCGAGACCTGTACCAAGGCGGGCTAGAGAAAGGGTAGCCTGCGGGAGCTGACCCTATGGCTGAGGCCACTTAAGCATGAGACTGTGGTCCTACTTTAGTTCTCATGCACTGACCACGAGGTGGGAGGTCGTGGAGTCTGAATCTTCCATTGACCTTGTATGGCACCGACTTGGGTTTTGTAACCGAAGGTTGGATTTGAGCGGTACGGCTCACTTCCTCAGGGCATAATAATACATAATCCATCCGAATAGTATTTATTGCTTAAGGCAAAACATGGAACATTGGTTGAGGCCTTACTTGTATAGTTGATCTTGTTATACATTGCAGTTACTTATACGCCCCTCATGTTAAGCAGTAAGATCGTATAAATCTTATCTTGTCAATCGTGTTCAATAAAGAAATACTTGGTTATATGCCTTCCGTACATCTTGGTAAGCTTGATAGTATAAATAGCTTTGCTTAGTATACTGCTCTTATTGTACGTTTTATTAGTTATCTGATGTTGTTGCTTTAATCTTTCTGAGGTTTTATGGTTTCGGCGGGGAGTTATGTTTCTTGTTTAGACTGTGTGTCTCACCCTGTTGGTTTAAAACCTTTTTAGGTGTTCGTACTAGACGTGGTGGTGGTCGCGGGGTTGCGGCCGAGTAGCAAGACGAGCAGTAGAAGGAAAGAGATGGATATGTTGTTGTTTTGGTTGTTTTGTAGTAGAGTCTTAGAGTCATCCCTGTACTCTCAGGTCCTCAGGAGCATTTTGATGTTGTTTTATGATGTATAGATGATGAAGCTTTGTTTATCCTACTGCTGGGCAGATGTGGCCTGTTATGTATGTATAAACAGGTGATGAACTCATGTGATGACAAGACAGCTGATCTTATATGTTGTGAACATGTATCTAGACCTGTAAATGTTTATATTACTTGTTTTCTTGTAGGATGAGGATCTAAATGTAATAGTTTCTTGGTTTATCTACTTCCCAAAATCGGTTTTAATTACCCCATTTTTTTGGTAGTTTAGTTGTTTATGGTGTTTTCCGCACGTTTTCGGGTGGCACCTCGCTGTCAGTGTGATAGTGGGATGTGTCACCACAAGTTTTGGTATCAGAGCTCTAGGTTCGCTAAGTCTACAGGGATTTAGGACTTAGTTGTGTCTGTTCTTGTGAGTTTTGCAGATTTTCTTACCATCATTTTCTGCCCTCAGCGGAACAAAAAGCCAAGATGTCTGAAAACTATGAAGAACATGCTGCCGAGAGCAGCGATGCTGCATCAGTTGATGGAGCGGAAGGGGAGGCACATGGAGATCGGGTTCCTGAGGTCCCCCAACTTGACCCAACCATTCTCAAAAACCCTTCCTACCAATAACTTATGGGGCAGATGATGGCTACAATGAATCTCATGGTAGAGAGATTTCCAGTGCCTCTACCGAGAGCACATGCTCCCCATGGTGAAACATCGGGTATTGGGAAGACCTTTGAGTGGATTCGCAGAGTCGAAGCTTCGGACTATGCTGGGATGGCTGATCCATCGGATGCAGATCTGTGGCTGACATGTCTTGAGAAGGCTTTCTGGATCCTCGACATCCCCGAAGAAGACAAAGTCAAGCACGTTGTCTACCTTCTGAAGGGTAGTGTTGGCCACTGGTGGACCATCGAGGAGGAGAAGCGACCCGGTGAGGTGATCAATTGGGAGGTTTTCCGGCATGAGTTCGTCAGTAGATACTTTCCAAAAATGTATCTGGATGAGAAGATCAACCAGTTTGAGCGCCTGCTCCAAGGAACATTGAACATCACCGAGTATGAGGCCAAGTTCATGGACCTATTAAGGTTTTGTCCTCACATGGCAGCAACAGATGACGAGCGAATCAGACGTTTTGAGAAAGGCCTAAGTGCTGAGCTGACAACACCTGCTTCTGCATTGGAGAACCGAGAAAGGTTTGCTACATTTGTGGAATCTGTTTGGAGAATTGAACGGTCAGTTAGGGAGAAAAGAGAATCCATGTCTAAGAAGTGGCCTTCTCAGTTCCAGGGACAGAGGTTTGGTGGCTTCAAGAAGCCAAGGTTTTCATCACCTTCCGTGATGAGAGGTTCCAATGCACCGTCACAGTGGACTCCGAGTAAGGGAAGATGTAATGTTTCTTCACCATCAAAGGCACATAGTACAACTTCTGTAGCAGTGACATGGCCGTCTAGGCCACAACAATGAGACCAGTCATGCCATCTGTTTGGTCAGATCAGGCATTGGAAGTCAAATTGCCCAAGTAAAGATGTTGAAGTGACAGAGCAGCTGAGGCAGAATCAACAAGGATCAGAGCGACAACAACCCAATAGTAGCAGAGGGTGAGGACGTGGTCAAACATCACAAACGGGATCATCTGCTCAAGGAAGCAGAGGATGTGAACAACAAGCAATATTGCTATGAGTCAGCTGGAGGCGATAGTCAACCCGCGAGTGGTGGCAGGTTAGATGGAGTTATTTCATTCTGATTTGTCTTCTTCTTGCTTTATATCTATTCTGGTTGACCCGGGTGCTACACACTCTTTTATCGCCTATAGTATGCTTGAAAATTGTCGTTTACCTATTAGCTGTAAGAAAGATAACTTGTTGTTAGAGACCCCTCTTGATGGTTCCTCGATGCTTTGAGAGGAGTGCCCATCTTGTGTCTTATCTTTTTCAGGACACAATATACAAGTGGATATTATACCACTTGATATGCATGGATTCGATGTGATCCTTGGGATGGATACCTTAGAGAAGTATAGGGTTGTGTTGGACTGTGGTTCCAAGAAGGCAGTGTTTGATGTTTGTGGAGAGAAGTGGATCTTCCAAGGAGATAGGAAGATTCTTCCGACGTGTCAAATGTCAGTGATGGTGGCAGAAAAGTTGTTATGACAAGGATGTAAGGCGTTCTTAGCTCACGTTGTGGATACCAAGGTGAAAGGCCCTAGCCTTGATGAGGTGACGGTCGTTCGAGAGTTTGCAGATGTGTTTCCTGATGAGTTCCCCGGTGTTCCTCCACCCTGAAAGATTGACTTCAAGATCAGTCTGGTTCAAGGAACACAGCCAGTTGCACAGACACCGTATAGGATGGCTCCAGTAGAGATGGCAGAGCTAAAGATGTAGTTACACGAGTTGTTGGAGAAAGGTTTCATCCGACCAAGTATGTCTCCTTGGGGTGCTCCAGTGTTGTTTGTTAAGAAGAAGGACGGATCGATGCGGCTATGCATAGATTATCGGCAGTTGAACAAAGTCACGATTAAGAACAAGTACCCGTTGCTGAGAATAGACAACTTGTTTGACCAGTTCCGTGGTGCTATAGTGTTTTCAAAGATCGATCTACGGTCCGGATATCATCAATTGAGGATTAAGGTGGACGACATACCGAAGTCATCATTTAGAATGAGGTATGGTCACTTCGAGTTTGTGGTTATGTCGTTCGGGCTAACCAATGCGCCTGCTGCTTTCATGGATTTGATGAAAAGGGTGTTCTATTCGTTTCTAGATCAATTTGTTGTAGTCTTTATAGATGACATCTTGATCTACAATCAGGACAGACAGAAGCATGAACATCATCTTTGACAAGCATTAACTCTCCTTCGCCAACATCAGTTGTATGCCAAGTTTGGTAAGTGTGAGTTCTGGTTGAAAGAAGTAACTTTCTTGGGTCATGTGATATCTGTAGAAGGAGTTAAAGTGGACCCGAAGAAAGTGGAGTGTGTTGCAGAATGGGAACAACTAAAGATTTCGACAAAAGTTTGTAGTTTCCTGGGTTTAGTAGGATACAACCGGAGGTTTATAAAGGACTTCAGTGTGATTGCGTTGCCAATGACGAAGTTGACTCGGAAAGACGTACCTTTTGTCTGGAATGATCATTTCCAGCAAGCTTTCCAAAGCTTGAAGGAGAAGTTGACTAGTACTCTAGTGTTAGTCTTACCAAAGACTGGAAAGGGCTATATTGTTTTCTGTGATGCTTCCAAGAAGGGCTTAGGATGTGTGCTGATGCAGAAAGACCATGTGGTTTCTTTTGCTTCGCGATAGCTTAAGAAACATGAGGAGAACTATCCAACTCATGACTTGGAGTTGGCAGCGGTGGTTCATGCGTTAAAGATTTGGAGACACTATCTTTACAGAGAAGTGTGTCAGATCTTTACAGACCATAAGAATCTGAATTACATCTTCTTGCAGAATGAGCTAAACATGCGACAACATTGATGGATGGAGCTGATCAATGATTATGACTACACCATCGAGTATCACCCTAGTAAGGCGAACACGGTAGCTGATGCCCTTAGCTGAAATTCTTCTTCTCTTCCTACAAAGAAGGCACAGTTGAGTTCCTTATTATGCCATAGATAGGATATGCTTGTCTCCTTGCGACAAATGAATGTGCAGATGGAAGTTTCCTTGTTAGCAGGACTTTTGGCACAAATGCAAGTCAAGACTACGCTGAGATAGCATATCAAAGACGCACAACAAACATATGATACAATTCAGTTGATCAGATTAGAGCTCGACATCGAAAGGCGTGATGGGTTCCATGAGTCCGAGGATGGACTAGTTTGCTATCATGATAAGATGGTGGTCCCCGATGCTGATGATCTGAGGAAGCTAGCGCTCGAGGAAGCACACACATCAATGTATGCTATGCACCCAAGAGTCACCAAGATGTATCACAATCTGAAGGACCTGTATTGGTGGCCTGGCTTGAAGAGAGATGTAGCCGAGTTTGTGGCTAGGTGTGTGGTATGCCAGCAAGTCAAGGTCGAGCATCAGAAGTCAACAGATATGTTGCAACCCATGCCGATACCGCAGTGGAAATGGGATCACATAACCATGGATTTCGTAGTTTGTCTACCCAGGACAACTAAGAATCATGATTCCATTTGGGTGATAGTGGACAGATTGACAAATTTTTCTGCCCATTTCATACCTATTAAGACAACATATACTGCCAAGAAGCTCGCTCGGGTAAATGTAGATTAGATAGTACACTTGCATGGTGTACCAACAATGACAGTTTCTGACAGAGGTCCTCAGTTCACGAGTCATTTCTGGGAACAGTTGCACAAAGCTTTGGGAACGCAGTTGAGGTTCATCACCGCTTTCCAACCGCATACAGATGGACAGTCTGAAAGGACTATTCAAACTTTAGAAGATCTTCTTTGGGCTTGTGTTTTGTAGTTCCTAGGCAGTTGGGACGTACATCTCAGTTTGATAGAGTTCTCCTACAATAATAGTTACCAACGGAGCATTGACATGGCTCCTTATGAGGCCTTATATGGTAGGAAGTGCAGATCTCCCCTATGTTGGTATGAATCTGGTGAGTATCAGCTCTTGGGTCTTGAGTTAGTACAACAGACAACAAAAAAGATCAAAGTGATACAACAATAGCTGAAAGCAGCACAAGAGAGGCAAAAGTCTTATGCAGACAATTGTCGACGACCTTTAGAGTTCCAAGTGGGAGACAAAGTGTACCTCAAGTTCTCACCTTGGAAAGGCGTGCTAAGGTTTGGCAGGAATGGTAAACTGGCACCCAGGTATATGGGACCATACCCGGTAATAGCACGTGTTGGCAAGGTAGCTTACAAGTTAGAGCTACTGCCAGAATTACACAGGTTACATCCAGTGTTCCACGTCAGCATGCTGAAGAAAAGTCACCCAGATATAGGGACATTGATACAGCCAATCGAAGTTGAGCTTGATGAAGATGTGACCTACGAGGAAGGTCCTATGATGATCCTTGACAGAAGAGTAAAGAAGCTAAAGAGGAAGGACCTGGTTCTGGTAAAGGTTCTTTGGCATCGTCGTCGCATTAAGGAAGCCATGTGGGAGCTTGAGGAAGAGATGAGGAGGAAGTATCCCTCACTTTTCTCTTCGGATTTCGAGGACGACATCCCTTTATAGAGGGTTATAGATTGTAAGGACCCTGACCTCCGTTTAGGGTTTATCCTGTTTGCTTTGCTTAACCCTGGTGTTTAGTTTCTTACTAATCACCCTTAGTGGTGATTAGGGTTTGTTTTTTCTTGTTGTGTGTTGGAGGTGCTACTTGAAATTTACCCAAGTCCAGGGTTGTAGAGCAAGTCTATCACCTTGAGAGGTGTCCCTCTCTCTCCTTGCTTCCTCTAGTGTTGAGAGGAAGGGTTGGGCTCGTTGCTGGAGTTGCTTTGGGCTTGGATGAGCCTTTTTGGGCCTCGCTTGACCTTGTTGGACCTTGTGTCGGCCAAAGGTGTGCCATCCATACCTTGTATCGTCCTTAGGTGGGTCGCCCAAGGAAGTGTGTCTGGCATGGTGTTAGGGTGTGTCATCCATGGACCCCCTTTGACCCTTTTGACCTCATTTGTGTCACCACTAGTGGACACTTGGTTCTTGATGCTTGCATGTGGCAATGGCCTTGGACATGTGTTTAAGGCAAGTTAGAGAGGTGGTATTGCCATGGACAAGTGTCCCTAGGTGGGCGACACCTTGACTTGTCTTACCTTGGTTTCTCCTCCATCCTCTCCTATATATGTGATCCCTTTCTCTTGTTAAGGATCCCTTTAGTTCCTTAGTTTCCCCTCCCCTTTGGTTGCACGACACCTCTTCCTTTGCAAATCTTGGTGGCCGATCCTTATCTTGGAGTCTTCTTCTTCTTCCTCTTGAGGTGGCCAAAGTTGTGCTTGGTGCTAGGAGCTTGGATCTTGCTTAAAGCGGGTTACATAACTCCTAACCCTAATCATATTACCTTCTTCTATGTTCTTGTATGTTTTCTTATGATCATAATCGGTCAAGTATGTTCTAAGATAAGTTTCTTGCTTGTTGCACCTTTAATCTTATGGTTATGGTGATCTTGTTAAGATGGTTGAGGGTTGTACCTTTCTACCCTAGTTGGCCGAACCATGTTTTAGGGTTTCCTTGTTGAGAAACACTCCTTTCCCTCCTTGGTCTAGAGAAGTGAGCTTGAGCTCTAGTGATATGAGAAACACCCCACTCTCGTTTAAGTTGAGAGGTGAGCTTGTGTTCTAGTTGCTTGAGCAACACCCTCCTCTCACCATGGATTCGAGAGGTGAGCTTTGTGGTAGATGTAGATCTATGTTTAAGTTGATCCTTGTGGTTTCCTGAATTGTGATAGAGGTTGTGCAAGACCCCTCTCTTTTAGTTGTTGAGAGGTGAGCCAATCTTCTGGATCAATTTAGGGTTTGGTGCCCTTGTGCATAAGGTTGATGACGATCTTGTATCTTGCACGATATGGCTTTGGGATGGTGTTGCCCGATACCCTCTCTTGGACTAGAGTTCTACGTCGATATGATGAGGTTGTGTTGGGCGATATACGTTGGTCCTTGCCTTGTGTGTTGGCCGATAGGATGAGACTAGCTTGGTTGGACGATAGGCTTTCCTTTGCTTCCCGTTTGAGTTGTACCCTTGGCCGTTGTGCCTAGATGAGTATGGTTGTTGGTCGATACCTTTGTGTGTTGGGCATTATGCTTTGTTAAGTGCCCTTCCCGATACACCTAGCTTGGGTAGTAGCTTGGTGCCCGATATCCTTGAGTTTGGTGTCATGGTTTGGTGGTGATGCCCGATATAGTGACATCTGGTAACCCTAGACCGACACCCATGGATGCCCGACACCCATGGATGCACGACACATAGGGTTGCACGACACACCTTGAGGTGGTAGCCCGACATTCTTACTAGAGGCCTGACCGACATGTGGCTAGAATTCTTGGGCGATATGAGGGAAGCTGCCCTTCCTGTCACACTTCTTGTGAGGGTAGTGGGAACTTCTAGTGAGGGTGCCCTGCCCGTCACACTTCTTGTGAGGGTAGTGGGTACTTCTAGTGAGGGTCATGTTCCACCCGGACACCCATATGATAGTTCCTTATCATGCGATCACATCTTTGTTATTAAGAGTTATGGTTTATGGTTTGTGAACCTTTGACATGTTTGATAATAGTAAGATGGTTGATATAGTAGAATGCACCAATGTAAACATGGCATATCTGAACTTAGACATGATATTACATGTGTTTATGATCATCTTGAAGAATATATATATAAATATATATAATGATGAGTAAATGATAAGTTGGAAGTATATGAGTTGCTTCACATGATGATGTGACCCATGTCTATGGTCACAGGTATGATGCATGAACGATAAAGCATGCAATCATCAATGTTGCCCTATATTGACAATACGATCATTCTTTTAATCTATGATGGTTTTAGTTATATCTATGATTGTGTATATTAACCATGCAGGTGTTTCATGCGGATGCATAGCCAGGTAAAGGGTTATGAGGTATACATGTTTGAATAACACTGCATTGATGGTCACTCTTATTGATGAGATAACATGCATCCCCGTATAATGTGTTTAGGTCTGAGGACCTGAATTGGCTAGAGTGCCTAAGTTGAGGTGTTATCCTCTGATGTTGAGATCTGGGACTATGATCCCATGTGAAGATAATATGATGATGGTAATAACAAGGTAACATTATGTGATATATGTGTTATAACCTGGTTGTCTCAACAATTCACTTAAAATATGCTAACTAATTACAGTGGAACATATCATGTAGTTTGCCCTGGCCATAGATCCATCATTGTGACATCCCCGGATTTTCTAAAACTTAATCTGATGTGTGACGTCCAAATTGAAACCCTCACCTCAGCGAGAATCCCAATTTAAACACCACACACTAGGCTAAGAAGAAGAAGAAAATCAAGGGAGTCAGAAGGAAACAACAGTAGCACATGTACATGAACAATAATAAAACCATACACACATGTTCACCATTCAACATATAATTACAACATGAATTATTACAACATTTGATATTACATATTGAACAGAAAACTTAACATATACATGTACTACATCTAAACTACAGGATCTTAAGACAACAGGTCCACCTGAACATCAGCTCGCTATACAACTCTCACTCTCTTGGATCTTCAACAGCATAACCACAACCTAAACAAAGATTACATGCGGTACACGTCAGCACAATATTTCATGAATATTGTACTGAGTACGCCTACGTGTCTTTTTATATACCTCTCTTCATATCTTGGCAATAAGATAAAACTAATACTTGGCAGTAATAGAAGGATATAAGAAAAGCATATACTTTCACAAGGGTATTCATTGACAAAAGAGAACACATATTTTAAGCTTATTTTCCATTATATCTCAAGGCCTTTATGATCACTACCAAAGAGTTAGATCATTTGTACAAGGTGACCACTACCAAAGAGTTAGGTCAGACCACTACCAAAGAGTTAGGTCATATGTACAATGTGACCACTACCAAAGAGTTAGGTCACTTCCAAGCACACTGCCAAAGAGTTAGTGCTTTCATATAATGGAACAGATATATTATGTTTGATGTGTTCATAACAATAAGTATGAAAAGCTCAAACAACATAGTATATAAGAACAATCATTTCAATCAATACCATATGCCAAGTCTTTACTACTATATAACACAAGCATATTGTATAATAAGCCAAGCAAGAGGTAATGGCGTACCTTCCAAAGAGACATCCTAATCACATATGTTCCTCATGTCATCTATTTCTTTGTTAAACCTGATTAAGACAAGATCATATACTACCATCAGATTCTTATCATCTTGCATCTCATCTTAACACTAACTACGTCCATATTAGGGTTTAGCTTAGTTCATTAGGATATTCTCATAATTACTTGTCTTATCTTCTTGTAATTACATTACTAATATTATATTCTAGATTAGGATACATAATCTGAATATCATGTTCTGTATCATTCTTTATACATATTAAACCTAGGTTACATGTATTGTACAAATTAGGATTTCATCTCATATATTAAGGGTCATCTTCATATAACATGAGTTCCATGCATCTAACTGATATCTGAGTTACATATTAGCCTCACATTACTGATATGAAGGTGTTCTGTAATTACCATGATTTATTGAGCATGCATGTATTTATTGCATTTCTTTTAGGGTTATTAGTCCTAATTAGCCATATTAAGCAAATAACATGATTTCCTACATCATCATGACCATAACTGACATCAGGTGCATTATAAACATGATTTATGATTTACTGGTATCTTACCATAATTCTAGGCCATGGTTTGATATTTATTATTCATGAAACAAGTATTAAACAACTTTCATGATATCAATGATATTTAAGCCTCAAACTATTGATACGATGGTTCCATATTATTCTACGCATTTTTCTAAGGATAACGATACCTTACTTGTATTTTTCTGATAACAGAGCTAATTGCTACGCATTTTCTAAGATTTGAGAATTATTAGAGTTTTTACCTTTATTGGTCAATTGGAGGCCGCCACCTGGTCCTGAGGATGTGCTGCTCCTTTCTATTTGGCTCGGCGGTTCAAGTGTCTGTTGTGTTGGACCGGCTAGTTTGGTGATTTGGATCCGGTTCGACTGCACTCCATGTTCTCGACTTCTCTGGTTTCACGCGAGTGTGTGCCCACTCTCTCTCTCTCACGGACTGCCGCCGCCGAAGCAACCGCTTTACCGAAAGCACTTCCGCAAGCTCTCCTCTGGTTCGCGTGACTCAGGAACAGGGACTCCGCCATGCGTTGGGCGCTCCGCAGGGTGGTGCCTTCTTCTGCCCAAGCCACCATTGCAGACCGCAGTCGTCCTCTGGCGGCGATCAGCCGCCCCATCCTCCTCCTCGTTCTTTCTATTCTGAGAGTGCATAAGCGCCGTTGTGGGCCCTATGCTACTATCCGTTAGCGTAGCTCCCGCTGCGCCAACATCATCCACATCCAACTCTTCTATACTCCTTCACGCTACCGGCCTCAGATCTCCCGTGCGCTATGCCCGTGAGTGATCAGCACCGCCATGGCAAAGATCTCCAGTGGGAAGTCGAGCTTGGTTGCTGCGTGCATGAACCCGACGCCGTGCGTGCGTCGTTCTCCACTTGACGGCGTCGACACGGTTGTGTCAGTCCTCGTGCCGTCGCCGGTCTCCTCTCTGGCGTGAGATCCAGGATAGCCAATCCTCACATTCCTTCCAACGAGGACTCGATTGCTGCATGCACACAGCCTCCGCCGCGAGCTAGAACCCGACATGGCAGCGTTCACCACTACTGCTCTAAAGAGATGCCGTCGGTGATGGCCTCCGCCGCGGTGCTGTCCTCCTCCACGACCTGTGAGGTTCGTGCTCCACATGCGTCAAGTCTTCCATTAGATCTGTTTAGCTCATCTTCCAACCACTCTCTTCCTCTCATCTTCCCCCTCTTCTAAACTGTACATCGCCATGGAGAAGGCAGAGGAAGAGGGAGTTTGTTTTCCCTCGCCTCTGACCCTATAGTCTCAATTGAGGGTTCTATTTTTTCCTCTCGATAACCCCACCTCAACTGATCTGTTAACTTTGTACGTAGCCTGTCTTCCTCAATGTGCGATCATGGATGGGCAGAACTTCCATCCACTCCGCTATCTCTATCTCTCTAACTGTAAGATAGTAGGCAACTGGGAGTTGTCCATCCAACCCATCTTACGGCTGAGGCATAACCACTAAGCCAAACCGAAGCCCATTAGGTCTGTGGCTCACAAGCCAGTGCTTCGCATGACACCGTATTGTATCAAATCTTAGGATAATTAATTGATAGACCTAGTTCTGAAGTCACCCATACCTACTTTATTATACCAATGTCAAACCATAGCATCTCCTTCTAGGAACCTCAAAACTTTATGAAACCCAAACCATAGTTTTATCATCACCATAGTTGAATTCCGTTAAACTTTGGTGCCAAGACTCAACTGTTAGACCAATTAATTAAATTCCACCGAAAGTCATAAACTTATGAATCATAATCATGATTTCAACAACAATAGCATCCATGCTTTATCAAATCACTTGGAACTTCTTTAAAATTACATAAATATATGAATCCACTTATGTCATTGGACGATTAAGGACTCTAAAAGTCCACTCCATCACATCCTACACAGCTTAAAAGAAATTCCGTCCTCGGAAATAAGCCAAAGACCCAATCTTTCACATCATATACATCTTAAAAGAACTTTCATCCTCGAAAGTACACCATACTCATACTTCCAGGGAAAACCTTATCTTACCTTCATCCACATGTAGGCATTATTCTATGTGTAACATATCCGCAAAGGTTACCTAGAACCATGTATCCAAAGTACTATTAGGAGGTTTACAACCATCTTGGGTGCACAAACACTCCATTCAGGGTTGAACTCAAGGTTTAGAAGCTTAGCTTATGTCATTCCATATCTCAAATATTAGAGTTGCTTCCTTATCTTTAGCCATGCATTAGGGTTCTCACATCATATTCCATGTTTTAAAGGAGTTAACCCAAGTTAACCCATTATCAAGGTGTCATCGACATTTTATTGGGATAATTTGTTAGAACATGTTCAACATTAACATATGCCTTTTAGGAGGGAGTTAACTAGAGTTAACCCACTTTATCCATCTAGATCATATCAAGGTGTCATAATCGTTATGTTGTGCTAACTATCAAACTATATGTTTTTTTTTAAGCACTAAGATCAACACCTCATGCAACAAGTTTATTCATATGACCGTATTTCCTTGTTCATACTAAATTACAACATTTACCAGTGATTTCATCACAATATTAGCCAACAATTTTCACATTATCATCATTATTCATGTACATGGTTAACCACTTATGCCTTGATATCTATTAAACCATCTCTAGGTTTCCATCATATCATGTCTATATATCAGATTACATCCTTATATATTATATCATGGTTGTGCTAACCAAACTTATGTCAGTGGCTTGTTAAACATATATTAAAGCTTTATCTAGCCCAACTGAGGTTCTCCAGACCCATATCATGAGGGTAGTGACATGCTCAGTCTCTCTGAGCTAACTCAACTATGTGAGTATCTCACATGCAAAAACTTTATCTTTCCTCTCTTAGTCTAGGGTTCTCAGATTACCTCATTGGCACTAGCCACATAGAACAAACCAAAACATGCTATGGCATACTCTTCATAGGTCTCTAACCGTGAAACATATTACCCAAAGCTCTCTTATATACACCACTAGATTCCTATGTGGGAAACCACCAACCCGAGCATGAGGCTTCGTAGAAACTAACATAGCTACCTCCTCCAGGGTCTTGGGCTCTCTCCCTCACCCAGATGGTAGGTACTCATATTCATGTTCACATATACACATATAACTAGCCTCTCTCTGTCTCTAGGGTTTGGTTCTCCCAAGGACATCTAGGGTTCAACAAAACTATAGGAATCATGCATACAACAACTCATCTCAATCACTCAGGAGTATTCTAGTTTAGGACATATCACATCACGTATCTCATATTTCTCATATCATGGAGTCTAGGTTCTCTGACCTTCTCCCTGTGGGTCTCACTCTCTCTGGAGTTAACCCCAAAACTAGTCCTAGCACTAGAGGTCCTCCTTTGTAAATGAGCTTGAGGCTCGTGTTGACTCTCATCTTATCTTAACTTAACATATCTTATCTCATAAAAGCCTATTTACTTGTAACATCAAAACTTATCTTGCATCCTCAAAATTGAACTTAAGTCCTCAAAGACAAACAGATATCATCATAAAACATCTTATATCTTCTATATAAGACTTACATCATAGCTTATTTCATCTATTCCATCTATCATATATTCCAACAAGGCTCTAGACATCTAATCTAGAACTACACTCTCTTCTAGACTGATGTCATCACTTTCACTTAGGTTGCATGAACACCTCCTACTCGTACATGTGTGGGGACACATTTTTGTAATACATATATATAATAAAATATTATATAGTTTTTCTCCGATAAAACAAGCGTCAGAGAAAACTATCGAGGTTCGATCTGTTTGGAATCAAAAACCAAATCTAGAAACGAGTGTCCCACACATAGTAGAGAGTCCAGTGTCATGAAAACTAGTGAAAAGGGTGAGAACAAGGGGTAGACTAGTGTAGCTACTCTAGACAACGTGTGCAATATGTCTAGGGTTTCTCTTCCCTTGATGCACATCATTTCCAAATAGTGCAACGTCCCATACCGCTGCACTACAAGGAAATAATGACATCTAAGGACTTGTTATTCAACAAGCACCAGCCTAGACCTAGTTCTCAGACATCTAGGTGCTAACCTAGAGGCTAGGTCAGATCTAGTCTCTAAAAGACGACTAATCTAACCCTAAAAGATTATTACGTTCAAGATTCTTTGGTTTTGAGTTGCATAATGAGCAAATGTCAGGCTTTGCTATTGTTCATGCTCTGATACCACCTGTGACATCCCCGAATTTTCTAAAACTTAATCTGATGTGTGACGTCCAAATTGAAACCCTCACCTCAGCGAGAATCCCAATTTAAACACCACACACTAGGCTAAGAAGAAGAAGAAAATCAAGGGAGTCAGAAGGAAACAACAGTAGCACATGTACATGAACAATAATAAAACCATACACACATGTTCACCATTCAACATATAATTACAACATGAATTATTACAACATTTGATATTACATATTGAACAGAAAACTTAACATATACATGTACTACATCTAAACTACATGATCTTAAGACAACAGGTCCACCTGAACATCAGCTCGCTATACAACTCTCACTCTCCTGGATCTTCAAGAGCATAACCACAACCTAAACAAAGATTACATGCGGTACACGTCAGCACAATATTTCATGAATATTGTACTGAGTACGCCTACGTGTATTTTTATATACCTCTCTTCATATCTTGGCAATAAGATAAAACTAATACTTGGCAGTAACAGAAGGATATAAGAAAAGCATATACTTGCACAAGGGTATTCATTGACAAAAGAGAACACATATTTTAAGCTTATTTTCCATTATATCTCAAGGCCTTTATGATCACTACCAAAGAGTTAGATCATTTGTACAAGGTGACCACTACCAAAGAGTTAGGTCAGACCACTACCAAAGATTTAGGTCATATGTACAATGTGACCACTACCAAAGAGTTAGGTCACTTCCAAGCACACTGCCAAAGAGTTAGTGCTTTCATATAATGGAACAGATATATTATGTTTGATGTGTTCATAACAATATTAATGAAAAGCTCAAACAACATAGTATATAAGAACAATCATTTCAATCAATACCATATGCCAAGTCTTTACTACTATATAACACAAGCATATTGTATAATAAGCCAAGCAAGAGGTAACGGCGTACCTTCCAAAGAGACATCCTAATCACATATGTTCCTCATGTCATCTATTTCTTTGTTAAACCTGATTAAGACAAGATCATATACTACCATCAGATTTTTATCATCTTGCATCTCATCTTAACCCTAACTACGTCCATATTAGGGTTTAGCTTAGTTCATTAGGATATTCTCATAATTACTTGTCTTATCTTCTTGTAATTACATTACTAATATTATATTCTAGATTAGGATACATAATCTAAATATCATGTTCTGTATCATTCTTTATACATATTAAACCTAGGTTACATGTATTGTACAAATTAGGATTTCATCTCATATATTAAGGGTCATCTTCATATAACATGAGTTCCATGCATCTAACTGATATCCGAGTTACATATTAGCCTCACATTACTGATATGAAGGTGTTCTGTAATTACCATGATTTATTGAGCATGGATGTATTTATTGCATTTCTTTTAGGGTTATTAGTCCTAATTAGCCATATTAAGCAAATAACATGATTTCCTACATCATCATGACCATAACTGACATCAGGTGCATTATAAACATGATTTATGATTTACTGGTATCTTACCATAATTTTAGGCCATGGTTTGATATTTATTATTCATGAAACAAGTATTAAACAACTTTCATGATATCACTGATATTTAAGCCTCAAACTATTGATACGATGGTTCCATATTATTCTACGCATTTTTCTAAGGATAACAGTACCTTACTTGTATTTTTCTGATAACAAAGCTAATTGCTACGCATTTTCTAAGATCTGAGAATTATTAGAGTTCTTACCTTTATTGGTCAATTGGAGGCCGCCACCTGGTCCTGAGGATGTGCTGCTCTTTTCTATTTGGCTCGGCGGTTCAAGTGTCTGTTGTGTTGGACCGGCTAGTTTGGTGATTTGGATCCGGTTCGACTGCACTCCATGTTCTCGACTTCTCTGGTTTCACGCGAGTGTGTGCCCACTCTCTCTCTCTCACGGACTACCGCCGCCGAAGCAACCGCTCTACCGAAAGCACTTCCGCAAGCTCTCCTCTGGTTCGCGTGACTCAGGAATAGGGACTCCGCCGTGCGTTGGGCGCTCCGCAGGGTGGTGCCTTCTTCTGCCCAAGCCACCATTGCAGACCGCAGACGTCCTCTGGCGGCGATCAGCCACCCCATCCTCCTCCTCGTTCTTTCTATTCTGAGAGTGCATAAGCGCCGTTGTGGGCCCTATGCTACTATCCGTTAGCGTCGCTCCCGCTGTGCCAACATCATCCACAGCCAACTCTTCTATACTCCGTCATGCTGCCGGCCTCAGATCTCCCGTGCGCTACGCCCGCGAGTGATCAGCACCGCCGTGGCAAAGATCTCCAGTGGGAAGTCGAGCTTGGTTGCTGCGTGCATGAACCCGACACCTGCGTGCGTCGTTCTCCACTTGACGGCGTCGACACGGTTGTGTCAGTCCTCGTGCCGTCGCCGGTCTCCTCTCTGGCGTGAGAGCCAGGATAGCCAATCCTCACATTCCTTCCAACGAGGACTCGATTGCTGCATGCACACAGCCTCCGCCGCGAGCTAGAACCCGACAAGGCAGCGTTCACCACTACTGCTCTAAAGAGATGCCGCCGGTGATGGCCTCTGCCACGGTGCTATCCTCCTCCACGACCTGTGAGGTCCGTGCTCCACATGCGTCAGGTCTTCCATTAGATCTGTTTAGCTCGTCTTCCAACCACTCTCTTCCTCTCATCTTCCCCCTCTTCTAAACTGTACATCGCCATGGAGAAGGCAGAGGAAGAGGGAGTTTGTTTTCCCTCGCCTCTGACCCTATAGTCTCAACTGAGGGTTCTATTTGTTCCTCTTGATAACCCCACCTCAACTAATCTGTTAACTTTGCACGTAGCCTGTCTTCCTCAACGTGCGATCATGGATGGCCAGAACTTCCATCCACTCCGCTATCTCTATCTCTCTAACCGTAAGATAGTAGGCAACTGGGAGTTGTCCATCCAACCCATCTTACGGCTGAGGCATAGCCACTAAGCCAAATCGAAGTGCATCAGGTCTGTGGCTCACAAGCCAGTGCTTCGCGTGATACCGTATTGTATCAAATCTTAGGATAATTAATTGATAGACCTAGTTCTGAAGTCACCCATACCTACTTTATTATACCAATGTCAAACCATAGCATCTCCTTCTAGGAACCTCAAAACTTTATGAAACCCAAACCATAGTTTTATCATCACCATAGTTGCATTCCGATAAACTTTGGTGCCAAGACTCAACTGTTAGACCAATTAATTAAATTCCACCGAAAGTCATAAACTTATGAATCATAATCATGATTTCAACAACAATAGCATCCATGCTTTATCAAATCACTTGGAACTTCTTTAAAATTACTTAAATATATGAATCCACTTATGTCATTGGACGATTAAGGACTCTAAAAGTCCACTCCATCACAATCATCTTCAGTAGCTGGTGATGGTGAAGCAAGTTCTCCTGTGGGTTAACCTGGAAGCGCATATTATTGAATTTGCGTGGTTTCTCCTAGCCGAAAATGAGGAAGTTAGAGTTCAACTTCAGTTGTAGACTCAAGATGTGTAAAATGGCATGGTGAACAGGACCATGGCTAAGTGTGATAGAGCATGAATGCGTTCATGGCTCAGGGAGCACGGTGAACTGGCCCGTGGCTCAGATTTACTAGCGACGAGACCTATACCAATGTGGGCTAGAGAAAGGGTAGCATGCAGGAGCTGACCCTATGGCTGAGGCCACTTAAGCATGAGACTGTGGTCCTGTTTTGGTTCTCATGCACTGACCATGAGGTGGGAGGTCGTGGAGTCTGGCTCTTCCATTGACCTTGTATGGTAACGGCTTGGGTTTCGTAACCGAAGGTTGGATTTGAGCGGTATGACTCACTTCCTCCGGGCATAATAATACATAATCCAGCTGAATAGTATTTATTGCTTAAGCCAAAACATGGAACATTGGTTGAGGCCTTGTTTGTATAGTTGATCTTGTTATACATTGCAGTTACTTATACGTCTCTCATGTTATGCGGTAAGATCTTATAAATCTTATCTTGTCAATCATGTTCCATAAAGAAATACTTGGTTAAATGCCTTCCGTACATCTTGGTAAGCTTGATAGTATAAATAGCTTTGCTTAGTATGTTGCTCTTATTGTACGTTTTATCAGTTATGTGATGTTGTTGCTTTAATCTTTCTGAGGTTTTATGGTTTCGGCGGGGAGTTATGTTTCTCGCTGGGATTGTGTGTCTCACCCCGTTGGGTTACAACCTTTTTAGGTGTTTGCGCTAGACGTGGTGATGGTCGCGGGGTTGTGACCGAGCAGAAAGACAAGCAGTAGAAGGCAAGAGATGGATATGCTGCTGTTTTGGTTGTTTTGTAGTAGAGTCTTAGAGTCATCCCTGTACACTCAGGTCCTCGAGAGCGTTTTGACGTTGTTTAATGATGTATAGCTGATGAAGATTTGTTTATCCTGCTGTTGGGCATATGTGGCCCGTTATGTATGTATAAACTGGTGATGAACTCATGTGATGACAAGATAGCTGATCTTATATGCTGTGAACACATATGTAGACTTGTAAATGTTTATATTACCTATTTTCTTACAGGATGAGGATCTGAATGTAATAGTTTCTTTGTTTATCTGCTTCTAGAAATTCGTTTTAATTACCCCGTGTTTTTGGTAGTTTAGTGGTTTATGGTGTTTTCCACACGTTTTCACGTGGAACCTCGCTATCTGTGTGATAGTGGGATGTGTCACCACAATTACTCTCATCATATATCATTAATGATTATCAATTCAAGGTATGAGTTCATCTCTCAACCTTACCATGGTATGTTTATATCATACTCATTATCTTGGATTAACCCCTCTCTCATAGTATGTTAGTCAACACTTATCAAAGTGCATTGAATTCATTACATCTTCATTGTAACAATTTACATGACACACACTTCTTATGTTTCTTATCCAAGTATATTGGGTTTGAGGTGCATAAAGGTATATCAACCCTAAAATGCTAAATGTGATATCTATCATGTCTTGATGTTTCACTTTTCTCATCACTTCCAACTTACTTAAGTTAATCAACTGACCTTGTATTAAGGTATTTCCCTATTAATACTTTTAACCACTAACATATCACCTTTATCATGTAGTGTATAGGTCACCCATTAGAATTTGTACAACTATCTTTAATGATACATACTTATCTCAAGTTAAGGCATTACATACTATAAGGTTTCATGTAATCAACTACTTGAGATATTTCATCTCCATAAGGTATTACCCACCTTTTCATCATTAGGGTTTTCTCTTACCTTCACCCAATTTTAGGGATAGGGTTTCATATAGCATTACATATCATCACCCTGGTTTATGGTTTCACATGGCATTACCCTATATTAGGATTACATTATTACCTTGGATTAGGGTTTCACATGGCATTACCCTAGATTAGGGTTCCACATTCCATTATCCACAATTAGGTTTTACTATTCACCCTGATTAGGGTTTCATATTCCATTACCCATAATTAGGTTTTACTATTCAACCCAATTAGGATTTCACACTCCATTACCCATAATTAGGGTTTATTATTCATCCCAATTAGGGTTTATCATCAAAATACCCTAAATTAGGGTTTCTCTCATAATTGCCCTAAATTAGGGTTTGAATTCATCAATCAACTCAACTTGGGTTTTATGATCTCTTTATCAAGGATCATACCCTAATTGTATATCGCATGTATTTTGAATGTGTTAGGCCTGACTATTTACATGATTATCATTCATGTATGAATCTCTCTCTCTCATCCTACCCAGGGTGTCCAATACTCAATTGTTGATTAGATTGAGCCTACTTATTATTCAAATACATGCATTTAGGGTTAGCATGATATATTGAATTATTGCATCATTATACATCAATGATTAATCCCGCTAAGGGTATCAACCATCTAAATACATTAGGTGTCCAAAAGATTTGATCAATTGAACCTTCTATTACATGAGGTATCCAAATGAATTAACCAATTGAATCTTCAATTACATTAGGTGTCCAAGTGGATTAACCAATTGATTCTTCAATTACATTAGATATCCAAATGGATTAACCATGTTGAACCTCAAATGGTTTTGATTACTTAGACCCTAAACAGTCTTGGTTTCTCATAATTCAAATGGTTTGAAATCATTTGGGCAAATTGCCCTTGAAAGCGTATGGGCAAGAAATGTGTTGAAACTGATTGGACTTGGGTCTCGAAACGGTTTGAGACCATTTGGACTCAAACTATCTTGAGACCATTTGGTCCAAACCCTCTCAAAACTGAATGGACCAAAAAGGTCTTTCAACCCTTAATCAATTCAAGGTTTCAATCAATGAACCGACTATCAATTGAATCCTTGATTCATTCATCAATTGAACTATTGAATCATCCTTCAATTGGACCATCAATTAGGGTTTTGAACCCAATTGAATTCGGATTTATAATCAAGAAACCTTCAATTAGGGTTTTGAAATTGAGGAACCATCAATGGTTAACATTGTGGAACTAATTCCATTGAAATCAATGAATCATCATCAAATTATGATATGACCTGACCTCAAATGGTCTTGAGGTCGTTTGTATGACCTCCAAATGGTCTTGAGACCGTTTGCCCCATCCAACATTAAAATTTGTGAAATTCAATTAGGGTTTAGATCATTGGATTGATCATCAAATTAGCTATTGATTGCATTTCAATTTGATATCTCTGGATCTTTAATTACTCAACCATACTCAACCCTAGACCTCAAAATGGTCTTGGTTGACCTCCAAACGTTCTTGAGACTGTTTGGGTGATCTCCAAATGGTCTTGAGACCGTTTGGGTTAATCAACCCAAAATTTTAAATCAACCAATTGAAATTTCAGCACTTACCCCGATTAGGGTTTGATAATTGATTAACCTTCAACTGATGGACCCCTTTGGAATCAATCAATTAGATTTAATGGGTAATCAACCAACAACACTAGCATATAATCTCCAAATGGTCAACTGTGGTCAACCCTTTCCAAATGGTTTGAAACCATTTGGTTTCTAACGGTTTGATGAAACCGTTTGATTTCAAACGGTTTTGTTGAAACCAGTTGAACAATTTGTTGAAACCGATTGGAATAGAATTTTCTTTGGGAAAAGTTCCCAAGATGATTTCATCATCTTCTACCTTCGTTCATGTAGTTCATATTGCTACTGATTTCATAACATTATCAATTACAAAAAGCAATTGATCATGAAGAAGGAATCAATATAATGACAAGATTGATAATTGAATAACAATGTAATGGGTTCAAGTTATATAACCCACCTACAATTGAGCTTCAAAGCTTCAAGCTCTCGTAAAAAATGGTGGATGCAACTCCTTTCACTATCCCAAGGCTTGTCCTCAAGCTTTGGGTGAAAAGGAATGGTTAGAATTGAAGATTGATGGAAGAAAAGAGGAAATCCATCATTTATTTTCGATTTCCACCATGAAATCAAGGTGAAAAGAGATCTTGGAGCTTACCTACAGGTTGGGGGTCGTCCTCCTATTGCTCCTAAGCTTCCTTGGTCGTTTTTCAAGCAAGGAGAGAAAGAAGGATTGAAAAATCCTTTGAATTGAGTTGGAAGTGGTGTTTTTATAAGGAAAATCAATGAGAGAGAAAGTAGTAATTAATCCCTTTAGTTTCTCAAAATGATGCCACATCTCCCCCTAAACTCCTTGCTCACGAAGCTATCCTCTTTCCCTTTTCAAACCTCTTCATTATCCATGAATTTAAAGGAAAATAAACTAAGCACCTTAACCCTTATAATAATAATATCCAAAAGTTAGTGGATATTATTTTTTCTTTTAATAATGTGAGCGAGTTATCCATTCCTTTGGATATTTTCATTGCCTTTTCAAGGCACAAGGACGTCCATATATAATTATTTCAACCAACACATTTTTGGTTGAAGGTCACTTCCATTAATATAATTATTTTTGCATTAAATTGAATTAGGGTTTCAATTATGCTTAAATCTTGATTATTTTAATATCATGATTCTCTTTGCTTCAAAAAGATACAATTGAGATGCCCCTCTCATTTTATTTTCTCTACATGATGCCAAGAAACATTAGGGACTCTCGAAAAGTGGTAATTTGCATATTGCACCCTAGGTTTTGGGTAAATTGCACATTACACCAAAACTAGGTTTTAATGCATAAACATTGCTTAATAAGATTTCTCTTGGTGCTCAGACTTGTGGAAGTCATACCCCTGCATCATTTTCATTATTATGATGCTAAAACACTTGAGGAACATTTTTCAAGTAACATTTGCAAGTTAACTCCTTAACTTGGGTAATTTTGCACTTTAGTCTAAAACAAGCAAACATTGCTCAAACATTATTCAAACAGGACCAAAATTGAACCATAAGTTCCTCTTTAGCCGTAATCACTTTTCACAAAATAAAATCAAGGATCTAATTAACTTTATTAAACAAAACTTCTAGGGTTAAGGCATAACCCAGGTCAGGTATGTTACAATTATAAACTCCTAACAAGGATTTTGTCCCCGAAATCTCAGATAAAGGGAGACAAATATTATTCATTCATCATACCATCAAGTCTCTACATAACACCTCATTGTTATGGAGACACTATAGAGCTTTGATCAACACAAGGTTCTTCCACACAAGATTCTTATAGAATCAAACACACATGATACATTCTCCACTGTCCTTTCATTAATGACTATGGAGTTAATTCTATCAGGTAATACTTTTCTTATTTAAAGAAATATAATACATACTTTATTTAACTCAGTTATCAAATCTTATCAATTTTTTGCCATTCTAATCTTGTAGTTCCATGTGACAAATTCTTGTTTCTGAGGAGTTCAACATTTCACCTTCAAGATTACAATTATGTTCTGTCAGCCACTTGGGACTATAAGTCTTTTCATACCTCAATTGTGCCATCTAAACTGCTGACACAACACTAAGCTTTCTTGTTACTTGTACTAACTATCTCATTAGTTGTACATTTTCTTATCATAAGGAGAGGCTACTTATCAATTAAGAACTTATCTTAAGGATATCTTTGATTGTTATGTTTATGCAAAGCATAAACCCCTAACATGTGATGTTCATACTTTTTATATATAAATGGACTGATTTCATGATTACCATTCTAAATAGCCAACATAAACCACCTGATATTTCTCAGATACCAGAATCTCTTACCTTGGTATCTATTACATGTCTTGAAAACACATCACATCCTCATCTTCCTTACATCATGAGACATTACTTATTACACATATCTTTATCTTGGAACCAAAGTCCAAGATAAACTGATACTTTTCTATGTATCCATCACATGAACATTTTTATCTTATGCACATCAAGTGTCCTAAGACCCACTTGATTGACATGTCCCTGAAAGGAAAGAAAACAAGGAATCATATTCCACTTATTATTTCATGAATTTTTAACTATTCATGAATCATTTACTCTTTGTCTCATCCTAGGTTCCTTGCCCTAATCATAGGAATTTATAAGGATGATTACATAACATTATTCCTTCCTTTGTGATTGTTTAACATGTTCATGAGCATCTTGTTATCTCATCACATTTCCCATGTCCACATTTTGGGAAAAGATCTTTATTATACACACCAACTTTATCGAATAGGGATCACCTCCCTTGTTCTCATTCTCATCTTATAAGGAGTATACTTTTTACTTCCTCATACACATATACTGTTCTGAGATCATCTTAGATTTCTCTTTCTTGTACTTAGGATATGATACATTTATCCATACCATATTTCAAATTTCATGATACTCACTAAATTGTCTCAGAATGACTACTTGATCAGTGCAATCATAAAGATAACAATCTAAGAGTTTCCATACTCACTTTATCGTCAATAGTTGTATACCGGGCCAGGGTATATAAATACTGAGATTCAGTAGTATGCACTTTATATACTATCACATTACTTACTTTTCATATTATCACAAGCATAAGTTTCAACATTCTTGGATTTTATCTAGGTATCTTTTCTATACCTCATCCTCTTTCATTGAAGTAAGAACAATATGAAACATCTATAATGTTATTGTACAAAATATAAGTCCTCTCAGGACTAATCAAGGAAAGCTCAATCCATTACTTTCTCAATTTGACTCAGGAAATCATAAAATGACATATTAGATTGACTTTATTTTGTCTAACCTATCATGATTCGTGGATAGTTCACTGCCTCAGGCTGATTCTGCCTTTGAGGTTGATTCAACATAACATTTCTGGCTAAGCAATCTCTTACCAGATGTCCTACCTGTCTACATTGGTAGCAAGTTCTGGGCTTTAGATGTGGTCTAGAAGGTTCTTTACCCTTTCCAGGTAGCCATTGCCTTGGTACACTGGACTCTGGTTGTACTGGTGGTACCAAAAACTTTCCCTTTTTGGAACTACTAGGCCTATGTTCCTGAGTTTGGATAGGCCTTTTCTCAATTCTTCCTTTATATTCCTTTTATGGACAATTACTTCTGATATGTGTAGGTTTCCTACACCTATGGTAGATCCTAGTTTCAGATTGTATCATATTCCTTTCAGCATTTTGTATTGCTTCAACCTGCTAGTGTTGATTACGTATCCTGTTGATGTCCAAAACATGGTCATTGGGGGCTGGTAATCTAGGTTGTATTTCTAATGCTTGATCCACTATATACATCATGGTTGCCCTAAGTTGCCCAACAATGATACCTAAGGAAGGATTTCTTATCATAGTTGGATCAGCTTAAGGGTTCTCAGGAAATTGTTCCTCTCTTGCCAGATCCCATGCACCTCTTCTTGGTGCAACATTGCTGCTTTCTATAGCATATTCCTCATGTGACCTAGCTATCTTCAAGTTCTTCTTCTCCTATATGAGCAGCAGACACTATCAGATGAACTGGAAGACACTAGAACAAACTCTACTACCTTAATCCTCTGTCTCTATAGACTCAGTGAACCTAGAGCTCTGATACCACTAAATTGTGGCATACAACTCACAAAAACAAGATTTACTTAAGTGGAAGTGCTCATTAGCAGCAGATTGCTGAAAATCACTAAAAATTAAAACCATTTACAAAGAGATCCAAACATAGGAAAACTCTTTCATCAAGAATGAATGTATAACATTTACAACCTGGTTCATAAGTACATGCCTTGTACCATCTCTTCTCGAGGATTACAAACATTAACTGTCCTGTTAGAACTGTACACAGGCAGTATAAGAACCTCAAGGCATCAAGCCAAAATCTCAGATCGATTCATTAAAAGCACTAACTACTGACTCCAAGGACCTGAGAGTACAGAGACGACACATAGGACTACTATCTATATGACTTGACAGACAATATCTCCACCTGAGATCTCACTGATGTCCTGGTTGTTGTTATCCTTTCTTTGTTGTGGGGATTCTATTCCCTTGTCCGTGTTCACCTAAAAACATTGGATCCCATGGGGGTGAGACAATTGTAAATTGCGTCAGTGAGAGATATAACTCTCTACCAAAACATTATTATTGCAATTTATTAGAAGAAAACTGAGCAGATCAATCTTATATATTAAATAATAGATAAATCTCTGTATGAACAGGGTAAAGTAATCTCCTTTCTTATGGAGAACATTGCATCTACCCATAGTAGAATCATGATTCATCTATCTACTTTGAAGGATTATAAAGAGATATACATAACATCTATCAGCTAGAGATGCATAAAAGAAATGTAACATCAACCAATGAATTTCCGTATTCAATCCTTAAGCAAACATGCTATACGGCTGATTACATTTTACAATCACACTTATGCCCTGAGAAGATGAGGTATATTGCTCATACTCCGACCGACCATTGCAAAGTCAAAATCAGCACCATACAAAATCAACGGAAGAGTCGGCTTCCATGACCTCCCACATCTCAGTCAGTGAGAGATCACATGCAAGACATCTTGTGTCTCTACTACATAGCTTTCCAGGGTATACTGGCAACTTCACTATAGAGCTACAATAACGGCTGCACTCTCTTCACAATCGAGAGATTTCATGTTTACCTCCATCTATCCGACATTAATATTATTGGGAGATTCGTGATACATCTATCCCAATCTTCAGGAGATTTGTGATATAGCCATCTGGGTACAAATAATGAAGGATTGAGAGGTTTAATGTTTACCTTCCATCTATTCCCCCATTAGGACGTAAGGATATGTTCGGCCATCAACCCCCACATATTAAAAAATATGCATTCTGGGTTTTGCCGCGGAGCAACCCTTTTCACCATCAGTAAATACTAACACTGATGGATCTATGGTCAGGGCTCTACATCATATGATTTCACTTGATTAATTAAGTGCATTAGCATATTCTTTTAGCATCAGTCAAGTTCTCAAATAGGAATTATTGTGACAAATGCTACAAAGAAACATGTAAGCTCTTATCAATTGCTTTACCAGAACTTATAATACATTGGTATCTTAATCCCTTATCTCATCACTTTGAAAGTTCACATCTCACAGCAACATCATCATCTTACTTATCAAATCTGGGTATTCATACCCAAAGTTCATCACTAATCACTGTTACCACTTGTTAGGTAACTATTACCTCTAGGTCCTCAGACCGAGGTATACATGATAATTGTTACACAAGCATCTCACATGGCTCACAAGGCCCATTAAGTGTCTTATCACCTTTCACTAGGTAACAACTTACTCGTATGGATCATATGGTCCATGCATATTTTGTTACTTTTACTAAGCAACAATAACATTAAGGCACACAAGGCCAATCAACATTTTTATTATATAAATATCATAGTTCAAAACTGGCTATGTTCATCATCTCATGATATCTCCATGGTTAATACACATGATAATAGTCATGAAAATTTCACATCACATCATGCAATACAATAGTAACACCATTATTCCCTTACCATGATTAGGGTTTATCATCAAATAGGGCTTTTCATCCCTTTACCCAAAAATTAGGGTTAGGGTTTCCCATTTCACATTAATTAGGGTTTCATGTTTATATTATCTATCCAACCCTAATTTATTGTTCCATTCCTCTAGGATCATTCAATAATATCATAAGTATTCACTCAGTATTATTACTCTCATCATATATCATTAATGATTATCAATTCAAGGTATGAGTTCATCTCTCAACCTTACCATGGTATGTTTATATCATACTCATTATCTTGGCTTAACCCCTTTCTCATAGTATGTTAGTCAACACTTATCAAAGTGCAATGAATTCATTACATCTTCATTGTAACAATTTACATAAGACACACTTCTTGTGTTTCTTATCCAATTATATTGGGTTTGAGGTGCATCAAGGTATATCAACCCTGAAATGCTAAATGTGACATCTATCATGTCTTGATGAATCACTTTTCCCATCACCTCCAACTTACTGAAGTTAATCAACTGACCTTATATTAAGGTATTTCCCTCTTAATACTTTTAACCACTAACCTATCACCTTTATCATGTAGTCATTAGGTCACCCATTTGAATTTGTACAACTATCTTTAATGATACATACTTATCTCAAGTTAAGGCATTACATACTATAAGGTTTCCTGTAATCAACTACTTAAGATATTTCATCTCCAAAAGGTATTACCCACTTTTTCATCATTAGGGTTTTCTCTTACCTTCACCCAATTTTAGGGATACGGTTTCATATAGCATTACATATCATCACCCTGGTTTAGGGTTTCACATGGCATTACCCTATATTAGGATTACATTATTACCTTGGATTAGGGTTTCACATGGCATTACCCTAGATTAGGGTTTGACATTCCATTATCCATAATTAGCATTTACTATTCATCCCAATTAGGGTTTCATATTCCATTACCCATAATTAGGTTTTACTATTCAACCCAATTAGGATTTCACACTCCATTACCCATAATTAGGGTTTATTATTCATCCTAATTATGGTTTATCATCAAAATACCCTGAATTAGTGTTTCTCTCATAATTGCCCTAAATTAGGGTTTGAATTCATCAATCAACTCAATTAGGGTTTTATGATCTCTTTATCAAGGATCATACCCTAATTGTATATCACATTTATTTTGAATGTGTTAGGCTTTATTGTTTACATGATTATCATTCATGTATGAATCTCTCTCTCTCATCCTACCTAGGGTGTCCACTACTCAATTCTTGATTAGATTGAGCCTACTTCTTATTCAAATACATGCATTTAGGGTTAGCATGATATATTGAATTATTTCATCATTATACATCAATGATTAATCCCACTAAGGGTGTCAACCATCTAAATACATTAGGTGTCCAAAAGATTTGATCAATTGAACCTTCAATTACATGAGGTATCCAAATGAATTAACCAATTGAATCTTCAATTACATTAGGTGTCCAAGTGGATTAACCAATTGAGTCTTCAATTACATTAGATATCCAAATGGATTAACCATGTTGAACCTCAAATGGTTTTGATTACTTAGACCCTAAACGGTCTTGGTTTCTCAGAATTCAAATGGTTTGAAATTGTTTGGGCAAATTGCCCCTGAAACCGTTTGGGCAAGAAATGTGTTGAAACTAATTGGAATTGGGTCTCCAAATGGTTTGAGACCATTTGGACCCAAACGGTCTTGAGAGTGTTTGGTCCAAACCCTCTCAAAACCGAATGGACCAAAAAGGTCTTTCAACCCTTAATAAATTCAAGGTTTCAATCAATGAACCGACTATCAATTGAATCCTTGATTCATTCATCAATTGAACTATTGAATCATCCTTCAATTGGACCATCAATTAGGGTTTTGAACCCAATTGAATTAGGATTTATAATCAAGAAACCTTCAATTAGGGTTTTAAAATCAAGGAACCATCAATGGTTAAATTGTGGAACTAATTCCATTGAAATCAATGAATCATCATAAATTATGATATGACCTGACCTCAAACGGTCTTGAGGTCATTTGGATGACCTAAAAATGATCTTGAGACCTTTTTCCCCATCCAACATTAAAATTTGTGAAATTCAATTAGGGTTTAGATCATTGGATTGATCATCAAATTAGCTATTGATTGCATTTCAATTTGATATCTCTGGATCTTTAATTACTCAACCATACTCAACCCTAGACCTCCAAACGGTCTTGAGACCGTTTGGGTGATCTCCAAATGGTCTTAAGACCGTTTGGGTTAATCAACCCAACATTTTAAATCAACCAATTGAAATTTCAACACTTAACCCGATTAGGGTTTGATAATTGATTAACCTTCAAATGATGGACCCCTTTGGAATCAATCAATTAGATTTAATGGGTCATCAACCATCAACAATAGCATATAATCTCCAACTGGTCAACTGTGGTCAACCCTTTCCAAAAGGTTTGAAACCGTTTGGTTTCTAACGGTTTGATGAAACCGTTTGATTTCAAATGGTTTTGTTGAAACCAATTGAACAATTTGTTGAAATCGATTGGAATAGAATTTCTTTGGGAAAAGTTCCCAAGATGATGTCATCATCATCTACCTTCGTTCATGTAGTTCATATTTATACTGATTTCATAACATTATCAATTACAACAAGCAATTGATCAAGAAGAAGAAGGAATCAATATAATGGCAAGATTGATAATTGAATAGCAAAGTAATGGGTTCAAGTTATATAACCCACCTCCAATTGAGCTTCAAAGCTTCAAGTTCATTTCAAAAATTTTGGATGAAACTTATTTCACTATCCCAAGGTTCGTCCTCAAGCTTTGAGTGAAAAGGAATGGTTAGAATTGAAGATTGATGGAAGAAAAGAAGAAATCCATCATTTATTTTCGATTTCCACCATGAAATCAAGGTGAAAAGAGATCATGGAGCTTACCTACCGGTTGGGGGTCGTCCTCCTATTTCCCCTAAGCTTCCTTGGTCGTTTTCAAGCAAGGAGAGAAAGAAGGATCGAAAAAGCCTTTGAATTGAGTCGGAAGTGGTGTTTTTATAAGGAAAATCAATGGGAGAGAAAGTGGTAGTTAATTCCTTTAATTTCTCAAATTGATGCCACATCTCCCCCTCCACTCCTTGACCACGAAGATATCCTCTTTCCCTTTGCAAACCTCTTCATTATCCATGAATTTAAAGGAAAAGAAATTAAGCACCTTAACCCTTATAATAATAACATCCAAAAGTTAGTGGATATTACTTTTTCTTTTAATAATGTGAGTGAGTTATCCATTCCTTTGGATATTTTCATTGCCTTTGCAAGGCACAAGGACGTCCATATATAAGGATTTCAACCAACACATTTTTGGTTGAAGGTCACTTCCATTAATATAATTATTTTTGCATTAAATTGAATTAGGGTTTCATTTATGCTTAAATCTTGATTATTTTAATATCAAGATTCTCTCTGCTTCAAAAAGATACAATTGAGAAGCTCCTCTCATTTTATTTGCTCTAAGTGATGCCAAGAAACATTAGGGATTCTCTAGAAGTGGTAATTTGCTTATTGAACCCTAGGTTTTGGGTAAATTGCACATTACAACAAAACTAGGTTTTAATGCATAAACATTGCTTAATACGCTTTCTTTTGGTGCTCGGACTTGTGGAAGCCATACCCATGCATCATTTTCATTTTTATGATGCTAAAACACTTGAGGAACATTTTTCATGTAACATTTGCAAGTTAACCCCTTAACTTGGGTAATCTTGCACTTTAGTCCAAAACAAGCAAACATTGCTCAAACATTATTCAAATAGGACCAAAATTGAAACATAAGTTCCTCTGGAGCCTTAATCACTTTTCACAAAATAAAATCAAGGATCTAATTTACTTTATTAAACAAAACTTCTAGGGTTAAGGCATAACCTAGGTCAGGGATGTTACACTGAGCTTGCCTTCGAGTTTTCATAGAAGAAACGAGTTGAGTTGCTCAGTCAATTTCGAGAAGAATCTCGACTTTCACCTTCGCCTGGAGCTACTTCTCGTCGGAGAGGGACTTCTCCATCCCATTGACTTGAGCCACGTCTGGCAAACTCGAGGGCCCCTTTGTGTTCGGAGAATCTCAGCGGTGGTGCGGCGGCCTCCACCGACGACTGGGGAAGCCAGATGCTCGGGGTCAACCCTGAGGTTGACCACGGGCAAGCACCAATTCATGAAACAGGAGGGAGAGCTCGTGAGGAAGAAGATGAGGAAGGAGGAAAATACCTCCTTGCCCTCGATGCTTGTGAAAGAAGGAAAGGGAAAAAATGAGATTTGCTGGGATCCGCGTTGACTCGAGATCAATAGGTAAGCTCTGACGTGGCATCACTTGATTGGTCAATAATTATTTTTATTACAAAAATCTTAGGAAAAGATTGCTAACTCAAATATCAAAGTGTTATATATGAAAATTTATTCTCAGAACGAGAGGAACACAAAGAAATTATATTTGATGCCTAATTCTACTTCAAATTAAAAAAGTATGAAAAGATGCTATCTTTAATGGTTTAATTAATGAAAAACCATAATATTTGATGATTAATGAATTGGGAAGGGTTATATAGATGTTTAAAGATGATATTAACCTGTTGTTAGTAAAAAGGACAAATTAGATCCAAAAGGATAATATTTATACATAGATTGATTAAATTAGGGTTCCATGTACATAAATAAGCTTTAATGGGCCTTGAAACCCTAATGTTAATAATTATGATTCTTAATGGTTTTAATTGTTCAAATCCATGGATAGAATTGAGATTTGATGATTCTAAGCTATTTTAAGTATAAAAGTTCCTTATTGTGGATAAATACCCTTAATTTGGTAATTAGGGTTTTCTAGTGGATTAATGTGAAATTAGTGATAAATAGGGTTCATATGTGAATTCGACTATAATGAAATGTGAGTTGTCAATTCAAAAGGAACCAAAGATGATAATTGTGCTTATGATGTTGAAATTATGGTTTGTGAACTAAAAGAGCATTAAAAGTGATAAAGTGATAAATGCATAATGGTGGCTAAAACCCTAATAAAACCCTAAAGTTGGCCTAGAAATCCTAAGGTGGAGTCCAAGTCGATTTTGAGAATGTTTTGAATAAATAATGACACTTGGATGTTATGCATTAATTTTAGGATATTGTTGATTTCTTGATTGATTGTTCTTGAATATTCTTGCTTGGACATCAAGTTGCTCTAGATCAGGTATGTGGTTACACTTATGAATATCTCAAACTAGTTATCTGAGGATTTCTGAAGTTTTCATCGGTGGATTGAATTAAACTGTTGGATGAATTTAATTCATGCATACTATAATGTGGATATGACTATCACCTAAGATATATGCCTACTAGCTCAGATCCTAGTCCCCTGTATAGCTTGATAGATTGACCTAGTACATGGCTACCTATGGGGTAGGTCCAGCAGGTCATTGGATGACTTAGTACATGGCTACCTATGGGGTAGGTCCAGCAGGTCATTGGATGACTTAGTACATGGCTACCTATGGGGTAGGTCCATCAAGTCACCATGAGTCAGAGATTGGGCTACCTTTGGGTAGGGCCATGCGACTCCACAACCCTAAGCAATGGCTACCTGTGAGGTAGGACCATGGGGGTAAGGATCTACCATATGAGAGAAGTAGTATCCAAGTCCACTGTAGGGACAACACAGAGATAAGGGGATCGGTATGGATTGAGTAGTATTGCTTAAAATGTAACCTTGAATGTGAAATGATATTTGGTTGCTTACAATGTTACCATAGTTGCACGATTATTGTTTCCTTCACATATCAGCATATTCATTTATGCTGACTGACATTTTTTTTATCGGCGTTTTAGGTACAAATTGAAAAGGACAAATAGTAAAGTGGCATACTGTGAAATTAAGAAATAAATTCCAAGGAGGATTAGTTAGAATAGAGTCCAGAGGTGGATAAAAGTTAGATATCCAAGTTTTTGAAAAAGGTATGCAAAGTTTTATTTTTTTTATTCCAGCTTTCAATATAGTTTTGGTATAATTTAGTAATTATTATTGATTACTTGTCTAACCATTGATCCGGTTAATTGGGATAACGACTCTGACCTCTTGGTCTCCCTTAATTGGGGGTTACCGGGAGGTGGGGTCGTTATAGAATTTGAGTCTATCTATATTGGATTTCCTGTAGTTTCATTTTGACATGGAAAATCCCCAATTTCCCTATTGTAATGGGAATGCCATTTATGGCCATGGATGTCCAACCCTGCAAGATATATATAAAGCCATCCTTATACCTCCCAAAGACACGAAACAAGCCAAAAAAAATCACAAACCTCCCCTCTCCGCAAAACTGAACCCTTCACAACAGTCAGTTCTCTTCTTGCCCCTATTCTGTCGTCGCACTGTTGTGCTTGTATTGGGGCTTCACCTTAATGCATCCTAGGGATCTTGAAGGGCCGGGGAGCCATATTGGTGTCATCGAAGACTTCGTGGGTCTCGCTAGGATGCCAGCCGCACTGAGGTGGTCTCCTACCAGCAATGTGTTGGGCACTCTATTCTTGTCGCGGAACAAAGTCCTCGCGATTGGGTTACAAAGTCATGAAGGAGATGAAGGGTGGTCGGGTACGGGTTATCGGGTATATGGACCCTGGTCGTAATCCATGTGGAAAAGAAAATAAGGGGACTGGAAGCATGATGTGGCAATCTACTATTGGTCAGAGGTATTTTATCTTACAAAATCCATAATTAATGATTGGTAGCTCAAATGAAATAATATTATATATGAAAATTGATGAGGAGAATGCAAGAACTGCATTTAAAATATAATTGAAGTCTAATTCTTCTCGAAATTAAAATAGTATTTAAAGATGTCACCTTTAATGGTGTTATTAATGAATAACCCTAATTTTGATGTTCTATGAAGTTGGGAAGATTAAGATGGATGATCTATGAGATATTAACCTATTGTTAATAAAAGGAAGAATTATATCTAAAAAGATGATCTTTTTACATAATTGGCTTAACTTAGGATTCCATGTAGATGAAAATGCATTAATGGGCTTAAAAACCCTAATTTTGATAATTATGGCTTTTAATGGTTTAATTGTGAAAATACATGAATAAAACAGAGATATGATGATCCTAAGCCATTTGAGTATAAAAGATACTTAATATGGATAAGTTGAGTAATTAGGGTTTTTATGAGTAGAAAAAGTATTTTAGGGTTTGTTGACCTAAAAAGGATAAACTTTGAGAAATTGATCTAAGAAACTCTAATGAATGCTAATGAGACTTAGCAACCTTAGAAAGGTGTCCCAAGTAAATAAGGAGTTGTTTTGGATGTGATAGTAACAATTAGATGTTACACATATTTTCAAGATCAAGATTGCTGGATTGGTTGCTTGCCTTGCTTGATTGGACATCTTGATTGGATTGAATATCATGCTTATATTTGAGACTCCAAATCAGGTATGTGGTTACGCTTATGGATAATCGCTTTAGTTTCATGGAGAATTTTGTGGTTTTGTTGGTTGCTTAAAATTAACTGCTTGCTTGACATTTGTTTCATGGAACTATAAAGTGACTATGACTATCACCATAATTATATGTGCATGACTAGCTCAGATCCTGGTCCTCCTCTATAGCTTTGATGATAATGAGATAGATGACCTAGTACATGGTCTACCCATGAGGTAGGATCATCAGGTTATCATGAGTTGATGTTTTAGTCTACCATTGGGTATGACCATACGACTCCACGACCCTATGTATTGATCTACCTGTAAGGTAGGATCATGGGGGTGAGATGAGATCTACCATATGATAGGTAGTATCCATGTCCACTGTAGGGACAATACAGAGGCAAGGGCATGTAAGGATTGAGTAGTTATGTTTAAAATGTAATTTTTTTTTGTTAAATCATAATTGCTTTCAATATGTTGTTACAATTAAATGTAGGATTTTGTTTCCCCCACATACTAGTATAATTCATCATACTGAATGATGTTTTGTTTGTCTGTATTTTACGGATATCTGAAATTGGGACAAATAGTAAAGTGGAACTTGTGAAGAATAAAGTTAAATCATAAAGGAGGATTTAGTTAGATAGAACTCTATAGTGGGTGGAAGTTTCAGATTCCTATTTTTTAAAGGTATGTGAAGAAGAATTTTTTATCCTATTTAAGCTTAGTCTTTGGTAGAATCTATTAAATATTTTTTATTATTTACAAAACCATTGATCCTGTTTTAGGATAACGACTCTGACTTCTTGGTCTTCCTTAATTGGGGCTCATCGGGAAGCGGAGTCATTACAATTGGTACCAGAGCAATGGTTTTCCATTTAATTTCTAATAATTATTAAATTTTACAAACTCTTTAGAACCCAAGGGAGTTATTAGAGGATTTTACAATGATGGAGGTGTCTAGAAAAGGACCAAAATTCGGGGGCTGGCGAGATTTTCCTCCGCCCCGCTAGTCGTTCTATGAGGACTCCCAGATTTTGTGTGATTATCTGGCCAAAATCAAAGGAATTAAATTGAAATAAGATACATCTAGGTCTTCTCTCATCTATCTTCATCCCTTCTCTACCCTATTCATTGAATACCTTTAAGAGATTATGGTTTCTCTCTCTCCACCACCCTCCTGAGTTTAGGGTAAGTATAATAAGGATTAAGGAATCCTCCACCAAATAATAAAAGGAATGTAAGAAAGATGTCATGGACATAAGTTTTAATAATTAGAAACTCAGACTGAGTTTAGTTACATGCTTAGGTTGCATGGCATGTGTTGTTGTGCCCTTGGTTACCCCTCAAGAGAACTCTAAGGTTAAACCATCTTGTAGGAGAATGAGGAGAGTGTTAGCCTTGGAGGAAGAAACCTCTAGGGAGAGGAATAGATCTGACGCATCCTCTGAGGTCGATGCTCAACCCAAAACCTTAAGCGGTGGATAGAAAAAGAGAAGACACGATGAGTTGGATATCATAGGTTGTCTGTGCATGTGAGTATGTGGGTTGGACATGCATGATTTACATAAAGGTTTTGAGTACACATGAGAAGCATGAACTATGGGTGTGGTTGTTTGACCTAGTTCCTTTTGGGTGACACAACCTTGTGTGGGTCATACCTGTTAGGGTGAGGGATAGCTCCCTCATTAACAAGGTTAGTGGTGACCATATAGGAACCCTAACATATATATATACATATATATAGACATATATATATATATATATATATATATATATATATATATATATATATATATATATATATATATATATATATATATATGAGTAGGAAAGAGGAGCGCACCTACATAGAAGAGAGTGGTAGTAAGGCTGGCAGCAGGTGGAGACCTAGGCCAAAAGAGCTATGGCTCATAGTTCATGAGATAAGCATATAAAGCTTTGGATGATCTTGGTCGGACAGAGATCTTAATAATATGTTTCACCCAGGTAGGTGTATACATGTATCCTTAAGAGCTTCTAAGAGAGAACCTCTTGTGGTAGGACTAGTTGTAGGGTTATCTCTAGAGAAAAAGTAAGACTCGATGAAGAAGGTTGGAGACCTTGGTTGCGAGGCATGAGAAGTTGGGTATGATATGGCCTAGAATGGACGACCCTAAGTAGATGTATGTGGTTGCCTCATGCACGATCCTTTGAGACTTATTGTGCCTTGGTTGCCTTTAGTGGAACCAAATCTGAGGAAGGGAAAGAGGCTTCATGAATGAACACACAGAGGATATGAGTATCTGCCTTTAAGTATAGGAAGGAGAATTCCTAAATAGGTATGATAACAAGTTGTGAGGTCCAACACCCAGTTGGTTATTCTTGTGTAGGACTCTCAGGGTTGTTCATGTGGAAGAGTGGCAGGAAGTATGTGCCATATCTTGTATAGGTTTGGTTCATGGTTAAACAACTGAGCATGCAGTTAGACAGATGATGCTTAAGTGGTGAACCTGTGGTTCCTAGACCAAAGAGGGGAAGTAGTAGTACTTGGTGCACATGATGCTCTCAAGGTTGATTAAGTTCATAGTATTTGAGTATGGCACCCCCTCATGTGTTAGTGTAAAAGGAAACCCCACCACACCTGAAATATATGTTTGATGAACCCTCACACAAGTTGGTGACATTGGTATATGTGATATTGGTCCAACCTTGAGGAATGATGAATATGCATGACATACCAAGGATCTTAGTAGGGTTTAGTAGGTTGTCTTCTTGCTAGATATGTGTATAAGTTGCATGATAGGGCTAAGCTTGCACATGATGATGAAAATTTTGGAAATAAGGACTTTTGTGACCTTTGTTACTATTAAGAGATAGTTTTCTCCCATCCTGGGAAGGGACCCTTCATGTAATGAGAGTACCAACTTTTGTTTAAGTTTGAGGTAACTTAAAGAGGCCTTTCATAGGAGCTTGATGAGATAAATGGAGAGCACATAGTATGACTATGAATCTATAGACCCATGTGTGACCATATCTAAGGGGCATGAGGATATGTTGCCATGGAGGTAACCTATATGGGCCAGACTAAGATAGGTAGGTCGCCATAATTCCCATGAAGGAATATAAGTTTTACCATGAGTGCCTAGATAGATGATGAAGATCTGGGTGAGGATTTAGGTTTGAGACGTGCTATGATGGAATCCTAAGTCAATACCAAGGCCAGGAAGGGATAAGACAGATGGGAGTAGGAGTTGTTTGTTCCCTGAATGCACAAGACCATAGGGTCGGGAGGTAACAACTACATTTTCCCGAGGATCATGGGTTATGAGGTTGGCCGCCTTCATGAGTTCATGGGGACTAAGGGGTAAATGTAAGAGGCACTCCCTAGATGCATAACGGTCAGATCACCCCAAAAGTACTGCCACCGTAGGGACTTGAGGTAATGACCAAGGATTGTAAATAAGAGAGATGTTAAAATCCAGAGGTGATGGGAAAAGTCTTCCCATGGGTGAGTAGACCCATAATGGAGACGTTCGTAGTGAATAATTATGTGAAGTATGTTTCAACTTAGATTGAAAGTGTAATGGCAATGTGTGGTACATCATCTCTACTCTTGGAATGGGATGAACTTTGTATTTGGACTACAGCCAAATGCTTATTTCATCTTGTTATGGGAGTGAGAAATAGGACAAAAAACATGCCATATACTAAGGATCAAGGTGATATGAGTTGAAACATTTCTATGATGCTTGAGGATAGAGGAAATACCACACCCTTTTGAATGTCCTTTGGATGGTTGGTATGAAAGCATAGATGAACTAAGGTAACTATCATATGAGAATGTCCTTGCCAAGAGTAGTTTGGAATCTACAAGTTATAAGTTTGGATTTGTTAACTTAGATGATGAGCTCAATGTTTTCTTCACTCGGTTAGCCAACCTGTATTTTGATAAGATAAAAAGGGTTGTTTTAAGAACCTCAGATATACCTCTCAGGAGAAGAAGGTGGTGAAACCCGATACTAGAGCATTTTAGGGTTTTTGACGAGTCACCCTTGAGGAATCATGTCTTGTAAGAAGCTCATGATGTTAAGTACACCAGACACTGTAGTACTACGAAGATAGTTAAGGTTTGCAGTGGTACTTGAAAGAAGGATATAGAGTTGCATGTATCCAGTTTCCATACATGCCAGAGAGTGAAGGTTGAACACCAGTAACCCAGTAAGTTGCTACAGATAATGAAGAGTCCCTAAGAGGGAATGGGATCAGAGCACCATGTACATTGTGTTGGGTTTCCTCTGGACCAAGAGAGGTCATGAAGCAATGTGGGTTATGGTAGATCGCCTTATCAAGTCAACACATTCCAGTGTGATCGATCTAGTTGAACCACATATATTTATGAGAGAGATAGTTCGACTATACAATGATCGGAGTTGAATATATTGAGTATGATGTCATGTTCACTTCCATGTTGAGGAAGTCGGTACATGAAGAACTCAATGCTAGATGGAAGTTTAGTACATCATATCACCCATGACTGATGGACAGTCAAGAGAGTGTGATCCAAACTTTAAATGGTCTGATGAGAGCATGTGTGCTCATTCAAGGTGATTTGTGGGATCAGTACCTACCCCTAGTAGATTTTGCTTGTCATGATAGACACTATAGCTAGTGTCAGGATGTATGAAGCTTTATAAGGGAGGCAATGTCGATCAGCACTTCACTTGGATGATGTCAGTGAGAGGACCTTGTGAAGGTCGGAAAGAGACCACAGTGTATGCATATGAAGTCACTTTGATCAAGCAATGGATGATAAAGCCCATGATCGACATGAGTCGTGAGATGATGCAAAGCAGACTAACATGCAGTTCACTGTGGGTGAACATGTGTTGTGAAAACTCGACCCCTCTGAGCCATAGCTGAGAAAGTTGAGTCCTCGGTACATGGGTCCATTTGAGATGGATTGGTGTAGTTGCTTATGTTTTTCCTTACCCCTCAGGATAATATGATGCATGATGTGTTCCATGTGTCTGATCTAGAGCACTATGTGATGTACCCATGCCATGTGTCGAGCATTGAACCTAATGAACTCCAAGGGAGGCTAACTGACCCTGAGTCACCTATGAGGGTACGAGATACCGAAGTGAGAGATAGCTCAGGAGTAAAGAATAGAAGATGATAAAGGTTCTTTTGAAGAACCATGGAGAGGATGAAGACACATGGGATCTAATGATGGACATGGAAAAGTCTTATCCTGAATTGTGTGTATGTTTGGTGGAATTTTGAGGGAAAAATTCCTATAAGAGGGGAAGGATGTTACAACCTCAATTTTTGGGTTCATATGGTTGGAAATGCAATTTTCCCAATAAATGTATGATTATGTGGATTGTATGATCTATGTGTATTGATTGCACATGGTTTCTAATAGTAAAAGGAATCAAAATAAAGGGGAAAAAAGAATAGGAGAGAGAAAATATGTATAAAATGTGCCGTATTAATAGATAACTTGCATATGAATAAAAGTATCTCATACTTTCGAATTTGAGTCCCACACTTGGCACAGAAGTAGGTTAAGTCATTATGGACTTTCCTATAAAATTTGGGATTAAAAGGATAAGCAGTTTAGGATATATGAATTTTGTAAGTTTCCTAACGTGAGAAGGACAATATTAAATGTCACAATTTCTTTAAGTTAATTTCTGGGATTTGTTCTAATACGTGGCATGATAGCCATTGTGTAATATCCTCAAATTTTGGTAAAAACTGAACTATAAAATATGATGCATGAATTAATTTGATAATTCCTCAATGATTTTATTGGTGGAACAGTAATGTTAATTGCTTTGTCGTACAAGTGCTTTTGGCACAAGACAAATAGATAAACGGAATTCATGCATTAATAAATAGTAATGACTTTTGATATTGATAAATGTTTTCCTTTGATAAATGTTTTCCAAAGGAGAATAAAGTTAATAATGTGTTAGATAATTAAAAGAATCCTTATCTTTCCATTATTGGAAGCACAATGGTTGGGACACCAAATAGTGTTACCTTGGGTTGCCTTTTTGGTATGTTGAAGGATAATTACAAGTTAAGATAATGAGAGTATTTCTAAGATAATCCAAGATAATATGTGGCTTAGATATTTAATTAAAGTATTATCTACCTTTTTCTTGAAAGTCAAATAATGGAATAATATGTAAGTTTCCTAAAGAAAATAGGAAGCTTGTTTTAAAGAAAAAGAAGGAATACATTCTTTCTTTTAAATTATTCTTTGTGTTTCCATAATATTAGATGGCATCAATTATCAAATAAAGAAGATGTCTTTTAATTACTTTCAGAAAGACAATGAATATTGTGAGTGTTGTCATAATGGTATAGGGAAAGGAGTACTTACCTTTTGAAATCACGTAGCCATAAGGCAATATACAAAAGAGTTTCTGATTAGTTAATGTGAATGAATCCTTTTCCATATCCAGCGGAGATCATAGTCCTCCTCCCAATCCTAAAGCCTTTCCAAGGGTCTTATATATATATAGGAGCCGACGGCAGAGAACATGACTCCATGTGTACAAATCTTTTCGCTTCCACCCCATCACCGCCTGACGAGAAGAACGTAGCCCTTTCTTATGTCGGGAGACCTATAGATAGGAGGCATCCTGTTGTGCAGTAGGGTGAGGTGCAAAAGCCACTCAGTCCTCTAATCTGGTGGGGCACATGGAGGCAATGACATGGACATGCTAGGTCCACACTTTCCGCACCAATCTTGAGCGACAAAGGTTGAAGGAGCTTTGGGGGCGGCGCTCTCGACTGTGAAGCCGGGCGTCGTGGCTTGGCACAGTAGCAACGCTGTGCAGAGGAGCGTATAGGTAGGGAGAGGGTAGCTATCCGTCTAAAAGGAAGGAGTCATCTAGCGTCAGGAGGGGGTGTGGCCATCGGCGACACTCTACAACAGGAGTCTAGGTTGGCGAGGATGGGTGTCCAAGATGCCATCCGCGGGTAGCGTCGTGAGAGGAGCACGAGACAGTGATGTCTAGGTGGTGGTGTCCTCGGCCCGATGGAGTCACGAGCACTGGTGTGCATAACGCAGGTCGGTAGGGGACCGAGGTAGAGCTTCACGGCTGTCCGACCTAGCCATGGTAGGGTGTGGTACCCTTGAAGTAGGAGCGGTGGAGGCTTTGGAAGGAAGGCCGGAGATGGTGGCAAGGAGTCAAAGCATCCTCACGCGTGGTCCTCCCACGTGTAGAAAGACGGACACCGGCTATCAGTGCCCCCTACGCGGTGGCAGCAACGAGTGTCGCAGGGGAAGGGATGACCACCAGCCAAATTACCATGTTACCCCCGTAATCAGTGCAGAGAGGTAAGGGCATCTGAGTCATTTAATTATGTTTCTAAGTTGCTGCCCACATGGCGATTTAGCTTGTGGAGACACTGACTGTGATTGGTTCATATCAATTTAGCTTGCAAAAATCATAGAAAATAATCGGTAACTCTGATGAGGACATATAACATATGAAAGTTACTTAGAAAAATGAGAGGAATCCAAATAAAATACTATCAAAACCTGATTATGCTTCTTATTTTAAAAGTATGTGCAATACATGTGTTAATGTGATTAGTATAAAGGAAATCCTAGATTTAGGTTAACATGAAGCTTAATTGATTAGAATTGGTTATGTTATGTTCGTAACTTATCTCGACATATATAATGAGTGAAACCTTGATAATGTTGAATAATGGACGATTCTAGATTTATAATCTTATTCATGCTATTTAGGATGTTAAAATCAATGTCGACATCTTGCTATGATCTAATGCTGATACTAATCTAGATCTCATGAATAGTTTAATATGCTTAAGTTGATGATTAGGGTTTAACCTTATATTCATAATGGAATTGGTAATCTTAGAAACCATGATATGATGGAACTAGGGTTTGTAGCCCTAATCCCTAGTCCAAACACGAGATAACCTAAACCCTAGTTTAGGAGTACATCTAAATCTGATTAGTATAATGAGAATACATGGTGACACATACGTAGTATGCTTTGTTTTAGATACTTGTTGATTACATGCTTTGTTGCTTGGATGTTTGGATGCATTCTTAAAGTACATGTGATATATTCTGCATGGTTTTTGCATGATATAAGGTACGTGGTTACGCTTATGAATACATGTATCGAATTCTGAGATTGCCGATGTTTCTCGATGAGATTGAATGAAAAATAAACTGCTTGCTTGTTTATTTAGTTCTTGCAAATTATAAAGTTATCATGTAAAGTAAATAATAGTATTCTGAACCCTGGGTTAGACTGATCTTAAGGGTAATGCACACGAGCCCCGGAGGGACATTGATTACACCTGATGTAGTTGACCAGATATGGGTTAGAATATGAAAATAAGTTTATTTTGTTATATACAAGATAAAGATGTTTGCTTATATCTGTACTTGTGATTATTGTTTGAACCCACGTACCAGTATAGCAATATACTGACTTCAAGACACTACAATAATCATGAAGGTGTAGTCTTAATGGTTTATCTTCACACCTATAAAAGTTAATTCTATTTAAAAGTTATGTAACTCCTTAGAGGAGCTTTTTATCTAAACATGTAAATATTTGATCATTAATGGAAATTTTTTACTATTTTGTATTATTTCATGAATATGATCCTGGAGTATATGATTAACGATCTGTGACTTTAAGGTCTTTTAGACACTCAAAAGTGCGGGTCGTTACATTCGGTATAAGAGCCCAAATTCATCAACTAATACTTAATAGTTTATAATTTCAAATTATCCTCAGAAATTTTAAGAGAAAAATTAAGTTCCTCATCTCACATTTTCATCTACTTTCTTAAAAATCTTTGAAAAGAAAATATTAATAAGAGAAGTAAAATGTGAAACTTAAAATCGGCAATCAACATGGTTTGGTGGTATGGGACACTACCCATGTGAAACTTAAAATTGGTAATCAACATGGTGTGGTGGTATGGGACACTACCCATGTGAAAAATTGGTAATCAACATGGTGTGGTGGTATGGGACACTACCCATGTGAAACTTGAAATAATGAATAAGAAAGATAAGGGATGGTTTAGGTAACCCAATCTCCCATGCATGTGGGTATGAGGAGCATAAAACTTATGTGATAAGTCTTAAGAGATATATTTAAAACCCAATAGATGTATATATAACAAAATGAAAAGTTGGAATATAACTTGCTCAAACTCCTCATGTTGTCTCTAGAAGTTTAGTGATGGTGGCCAAGCCCCTGGAGGGGAAGGTCGAGGTAGCACCAAGCCCTGGAGGGAAGGTGACCCAAGTTCATTGAATGAACAGAGACCATGAGGGGGTATTCCTGAGATTGAGCAAACATGAGTTGATATGTTATAATGATAAAAGTTATACTCAATGAAAACAAAGAGATATCTACAAAACCTTTAGGGTTAGTAAGATAACCTGGGGTGGGTCAACCCGAGAGTGGGAAGATGACCTATGAGGGAGGCAAAACCTAGATCTTGGGATCAGGTTGTGGCTAGAGAGCCTAACCCCCTCCTATGAGCCAAGAAGGCACCCTAGGTTAGGACTTTCCCTTAAAAGGTAAGTGAATAAATGTAATTAAGTATTGAGATAACCTTAATCCTCACCTAGAGTAGTGAAGAGTTAAAGATATAAAAAAATGAAAGTACTTAAATTCTTTGAACCCAAGGATGCCAACTCTGAGTGACATAGCTGGTCAAGCCCAGGAGGGAAGACCAGTAAGGCACCAAGCCCAGGAGGGAAGGTGGCCTAAGTGGACGACCAAGCCCAGGAGGGAAGGTCAAGAAAAGGTCAAGCCCAGGAGGGAAGACCAGGCAGGCACCAAGCCCAGGAGGGAAGGTGGCCTAAGTCCACAATGCAGTTGTTTAGGATCAAGCCCCTAGAGGGGAAGATCACAGAGGTCAAGCCCAGGAGGGAAGACCGACATGGCACCAAGCCCTGGAGGGAAGGTGGCCCGAGCCCAATGATGGGACGAAACTGCATTATGTGTACTCAAAAGAGAGATATGAAGGCAATCCGGGTTAAAGAATTAAATAAGAGAATAAAGTGCTTAAAAGATGTGACATCTCAAAAGAAACCCTTAGGGAGGGTAGAGTCCTAATGCAATCTTAGGGTCAAGTAGGGTGTATTATAGGTACATTGGACCGATGGGTTAGGAGTTGATATGCCATGAATGCACATGACCATGTGGTCGGGAGGTAACAACTAGGTTTATCCAGGGTACACGACTCAGGAGATTAGCTAGCTCCATGAGGATCATTTAGCCTAATGGGTGAATGTGAAAGGCACTCTCTTGATGCATAAGGATGATATCACTCTAAAAGTACCTATACCCCTAAAGACCCTAAGGATTTGGCTAAGGGTCATAATGATACATGAGATGTAAATATAAAAGATATAAAGAAGTCATGAAAAACTTGCAAGAAGTTGTGCCCTAAATTAAGATTAAGAAAAGGGACACTTGACTCCATGAGATAGAAGAATGCTATAAAATTAAGAAAAAGTAAGTTTAGAGTCATACCGAATATGATTCAACTTAATGCGTGAAATTGAAAGGTAATGTGTGGATGTACCATCTCCACTCTTGGAATGAAATGAACTTTGTGTTTGGGTTGCAGTCAAATGCTTATTTCATCTCATTATGAGAGAGGGAGATTGGATAGACACATGTTATGCTTAAAATTGAGATAATGAGGATGAATATCTTACATTTAATGTGTAATGACATGAACTAGGGTTAGAGGTGTACCTCACCCGTATGTGAAAATAATGTGTAATAGGTTGGAAACCTAGGTGAAAAGAGAAATCAAAAAATAAGAATGAAATCATCAAGTGATGATAAGATGTGTATACTAAAGATGTAGATATACATTGAATTGAATTCAAGTACCAATCTTAGTCTTAATGTGTGGAATTTGCATAGTAACATATGTAAAGACGTCTAAGTAGGGTGCTAACCCTAATACTTGAAACTAAGATGAGTTATAATTCACCTTTTTTCTTTTGGGTGTGAATTTTGAGGACAAAATTCCTTTTAAGGAGGGGTGAGTGTAATATCCTCAAATTTTGGTAAAAACTGAACTATAAGATATGATGCATGAATTAATTTGATAATTCCTCAATGATTTTATTGGTGGAATAGTAATGTTAATTGCTTCTTCGCACAAGTGCTTTTGGCATAAGACAAAAAGATAAATGGAATTCATGCATTAATAAATAGTAATGACTTTTTTTTTGAGAAAAAGACGACAGGATGACTACAGAAAATTATGAAAAATCTCAAGGTCTTTGAGGTACGCCAAGTTCAGAAAATCAGGACAGGGGTCCCATAGTTCCTCAATCTCTGGTTGCTTTAGATGACGTTTTGCGAGCTGGTCGGCCAGTTTGTTTTGGTCCCTTTTCTTGAAACATATGTCCCGCGTGCCTTGGAGTAAAAATTGTTTAATGGAGTGAACTAGCAGCAGAAATTTGGGGGGCAGTTGACGTTGTTCTTTGATCCACTGAACTGCATTACTTGAGTCCGTGAAGATGATGAGGTTCATGATCTATTTTTGACTAGCAAAACGGAGCCCTTCCAGGATGGCTCTTAGTTCTCCGTCCATCGGGTCGACGCCCGGGAGCTTGTATGCCTTGCCTTTGATCCAGTGTCCAGTGGTATCCCGAAGAATCATGCTAAAAGCCTTGGTGTCCTTGCTGTTGTCGACTTTCGTGTCCACATTCATGATAGCAGGAGAGCCAATAAGGGTTGCAGAAGAAGGCCTCTTAGAGCATTGTGGAGATGACTTTCCAGCAGGTTTCTTGAAGGCTAAAAGAGATGTACCAAGGCAAGCCTTACAGTGCGCTACCAGCACCTCCAATGACATCTTCCTACCTTCAAAGATGGTAGAGTTCCTATCTTTCCAGAGCCACCAACAGGTAATAGTGAAAAGTAGCTTCCACTCCCTGTGTTGGTGTGAACCCTTGAGATTGAGTTCCAGCCAAGCCTTAACGAAGTCGGAGTGAAAGAACAAGTTCATCTCGGTTGGTTGCAACCGTGACCAGACCTCATGCGCAGAAGGACAGTCCTGTAAAGCATGGAGAACCGATTCTTCCGAGTTTTGACAGCGAGAACATAGCGGAAAGTCTAACATTTTGCATCTGAAATGTAGACTGTTAGTGGGCAGTCTGTCCTGGTAGATAAGCCACAACATGGTCTTCATGCGTTGTTGAATAGGAAGGTTCCAGATTGCAGAATAACAGCTAGGATGAACAATAGTAATGACTTTTGATATTGATAAATGTTTTCCAAAGGAGAATAAAGTTAATAATGTGTTAGATAATTAAAAGAATCCTTATCTTTCCATTATTGGAAGCACAATGGTTGGGACACCAAATAGTGTTACCTTGGGTTGCCTTTTTGGTATGTTGAAGGATAATTACAAGTTAAGGTAATGAGAGCATTTCTAAGATAATCCAAGATAATATGTGTCTTAGATATTTAATTAAAGGATTACCTACCTTTTTCTTGAAAGTCAAATAATGGAATAATATGTAAGTTTCCTAAAGAAAATAGGAAACTTGTTTTAAAGAAAAAGAAGGAATACATTCTTTCTTTTAAATTATTCTTTGTGTTTCCATAATATTAAATGGCGTCAATTATCAAATAAAGAAGATGTCTTTTAAGTACTTTCGGAAAGACAATGAATATTGTGAGTGTTGTCATAATGGTATAGGGAAAGGAGCACTTACCTTTTGAAATCACGTAGCCATAAGGCAATATACAATAGAGTTTCTGATTAGTTAATGTGAATGATTCCTTTTCCATATCCAGTGGAGATCATAGTCCTCCTCCCAACCCTAAAGCCTTGCCAAGGGTCTTATATATATATATAGGAGCCGATGACAGAGAACATGACTCCATGTGTATAGATCTTGTCGCTTCTACCCCGTCACCGCCTGACGAGAAGAACGTAGCCCTTTCTTAGGTCGGGAGACCTGCAGACAGGAGGCACCCTGTTGTGCAGTAGGGTGAGGCGTAAAAGCCACTCAGCCCTCTAATCTGGTGGGGGCACATGGAGGCAATAACACAGACATGCCATGTCCATGCTCTCCACACCAATCTTGAGCGACAAAGGTTGAAGGAGCTTTGGGGGCGGCGCTCTCGACTGTGAAGCCGGACGTCATGGCTTGGCGCAGCAGCAACGCTATGTAGAGGAGCGTATAGGTAGGGAGAGGGCAGCTATCCATCTAAAGGGGAGGAGTCGTCTAGCGTCAGGAGGGGGTGTAGCCGTCGGCGACACTCCGCAACAGGAGTCCAGGTTGGCGAGGATGGGTGTCCAAGACGCCATCCGCGGGTAGCGTCGTGAGAGGAGCAGGAGACAGTGATGTCTGGGCAGTGGTGTCCTCGGCCCGACGGAGTCACACGCACTGGTGTGCGTAACGCGGGTCGGTAGGGGACCGAGGTAGAGCTTCACGGCTGTCTGACCTGGCCATGGTAGGGTGTGGTACCCTTGAAGTAGGAGCGGTGGAGGATTCAGAAGGAAGGCCGGAGATGGCGGCAAGGAGTCAAAGCATCCTCACGTGTGGTCCTCCCACGTGCAGAAAGACGGACACCGGCTATCGGTGCCCCTTACGCGGCGGCAGCAACGAGCGTCGCAAGGGAAGGGATGACCACCAGCCAAATTAGCATGTTACCCCCGTGATCAGTGTAGAGAGGTAAGGGCACCTGATTCATTTAATTATGTTTTTAAGTTGCTGCCCGCATGGCGATTTAGCTTGTGGAGACACTTACGTGTTAGCGTGTGATTGGTTCATATCAATTTAGCTTGCAAAAATCATAGAAAATAATCGGTAACTCTGATGAGGACATATAACATATGAAAGTTACTTAGAAAAACGAGAGGAATCCAAATAAAATACTATCATAACCTGATTATGATTCTTATTTTAAAAGTCTGTGCAATACATGTATTAATGTGATTAGTATAAAGGAAATCCTAGATTTAGGTTAACATGAAGCTTAATTGATTAAAATTGGTTATGTTATGTTCATAACTTATCTAGACATATATAATGAGTGAAACCTTGATAATGTTGAATAATAGACGATTCTAGATTTATAATCTTATTCATGCTATTTAGGGTGTTAAAATCAATGTTGACATCTTGCTATGATCTAATGCTGATACTAATCTAGATGTCATGAATAGTTTAATATGCTTAAGTTGATGATTAGGGTTTAACCTTATATTCATAATGGAATTGGTAATCTTAGAAACCATGATATGATGGAACTAGGGTTTGTAGCCCTAATCCCTAGTCCAAATACGAGATAACCTAAACCCTAGTTTAGGAGTACATCTAAATCTGATTAGTATAATGAGAATACATGGTGACACATACGTCGTATGCTTTGTTTCAGATACTTGTTGATTATATGCTTTGTTGCTTGGATGTTTGGATGCATTCTTAAAGTACATGTGATATATTCTGCATGGTTTCTGCATGACATAATGTACGTGGTTACGCTTATGAATACATGTATCGAATTCTGAGATTGCCGATGTTTCTCGATGAGATTGAATGACAAATAAACTACTTGCTTGTTTATTTAGTTCTTGAAAATTATAAAGTTATCATGTAAAGTAAATAATAGTATTCTGAACCCTGGGTTAGACTAATCTTAAGGGTAATGCACATGAGCCCCAGAGGGACATTGATTACACCTAAGGTAGTTGACCAGATATGGGTTAGAATATGAAAATAAGTTTATTTTCTTATATACAAGATAAAGATGTTTTCTTATATCTGTACTTTTGATTATTGTTTGAACCCACATACCAGTATAGCAATATACTGACCGCGTATTTGTTTGTCGGCATTTTAGGTATCAGATGTACTTGATTCATGGACATGAGGGTACAAATAAAGATGTTCAACACACTACAGTAATCATGAAGGTGTAGTCTTAATGGTTTATCTTCACACCTATAAAAGTTAATTCTATTTAAAAGTTATGTAACTCCTTAGAGGAGCTTCTTATCTAGACATGTAAATATTTGATCATTAATGGAAATTGTTTACTATTTTGTATTATTTCATGAATCTGATCCTGGAGTATATGATTAACGATCTATGACTTTAAGGTCTTTTAGACACTCAAAAGTGTGGGTCGTTACACATTGGATCCTTGATCCAAAGGTGGCTGCTTTATGAGTAAGAATAGAAAAGGGGAACAGTGTGAGGAGATTTCCCAATCAATTTCCTCTATGCACAATATAGGTGCAAATATGGAAGTTGCCCCATTAGATCTGGGAGATGAATTTGAGTCTATCTAAACCGAATTTCCTATAGTTTTGTGTAGATATGGAAAATTCCAAATTTCCCTATTGGACTGGGAATGTCATTGATGGCCATGTATGCCCAACCCCACAAGATCTATATAAAGCCATCCTTATACCTCCCATAAACTCGAAATAAGAAAAAAAATTGCAAACCTCCCCTCTCCGCAAAACTCAACCCTTCACAACAACTGGTTCTCTTCTCACCCCTATTATGCTGCCACACTATTGTGCTTATGCTAGGGCTTCACCTTGGTGCATCCTAGGGATCTCGAAGGGCTGGGGAGCCATATTGGAGTCTTCAGAGACTTCGTGGATCTCACTGGGATGTCAGCCACACTAGGGTGGTCTCCAACTAGTAGTGTGTCAGGCACTCTGTTCCTGCCATAGAATAGAGTCCTCACGACTGGGTTGCGAAGTAATGAAGAAGATGAAGGGTGGTCGGGTTTGGGTTCTCGAGTTTATGGACCCTAGACGCGATCCGCGTGGAAAAGAAAATAAGGGGACTGGAAGGATGACATGGCGATCTACTATTGGTCAGAGGTATGTTATCTTACAAAATCCATAAATAATGATTGGTAGCTCGAATGAAATAATATTATATATGAAAACTAATCAGGAGAATGCAAGAAGTGCATTAAAAGTATAGTTAATGTGTAATTCTTCTTGCAATTGAAAAAGTACTTAAAGTTGTCACCTTTAATGGTGTTATTAATAAATAACCCTAATTTTGATGTTCTATGAAGTTAGGAAGATTAAGATGGATGATCTATGAGCAGATTAACCTATTGTTAATAAAAAAGAATTAGATCTAAAAAGATGATATTTTTAAATAATTGTCTTAATTTAGGGTTCCATGTAGATTAAAATGCATTAATGGGCTTAGAAACTCTAATTTTGATAATTATGGCTTTTAATGGTTTAATTGTGAAAATCCATGAATAAAATAGAGATATGATGATCCTAAGCCAATTTGAGTATAAAAGATCCTTAATATGGATAAGTTGAGTAATTAGGGTTTTTATGAGTAGAAAAAGTATTTTAGGGTTTGTTGACCTAAAAAGGATAATGTTTGAGAAATTGATCTAAGAAACTCTAATGAATCCTAATGAGACTTAGAAACCTTAGAAAGGTGTCCTAAGTCAATAAGGAGTTGTTTTGGATGTGATAGTAACGATTAGATGTTACACATATTTTCAAGATCAAGATTGCTTGATTGGTTGCTTGTCTTGTTTGATTGGACATCTTGATTGGATTGAATATCTTGATTATATTTGAGACTCCAAATCAGGTATGTGGTTATTCTTATGGCTAATCGCTTTAGTTTCATGGCAATTTCCACAATTTTTCTTATTGTTTGAAATTAACTACTTGGTTGACATTTATTTCATGCAACTATAAAGTGACTATGACTATCACCATAGTTATATGTGCATGATTAGCTCAGATCATGGTCCTCCTTTGTAGCTTTGATGATAATGATATAGATGACCTAGTACGTGGTCTACCCGCAAGGTAGGATCATTAGGTTATCATGAGTCGATGTGTTGGTCTACCATTAGGTAGGACCATATGACTCTACAACCCTATGTATTGATCTACATGTAAGGTAGGATCATGGGGGTCAGTTGAGATCTACCATATGAGAGGTAGTATCCATGTCCACTACAGGGATAACACAGAGGCAAGGGTATGTAAGGATTGAGTAGTTATGTTTAAAATGTAAAATTGTTTTGTTAAATCATAATTGCTTGCAATATGTTGTTATAATAAATGCAATATTTTGTTTCCCCCACATAGCGATATAATTCATTATACTGTCTGACATTCAGTTTTTTGACATTTTAGGGATATTTAAAATTGTACAAATAGTAAAGTGGAACTTGTGAATAATAAAATTAAATCATAAAGGAGGACTTAGTTAGATAGATCACTACACTGGGTAGAAGTTCCAGATTCCTATTTTTGAAAGGTATGTGAAAAAGAATTTTTTATCCTATTTAAGCTTAGTCTTTGGTAGAATTTATTAATTATTTTTTATTATTTGCAAAACCATAGATCATGTTTTGGGATAACGACTCTAACTTCTTGGTCTTCCTTAATTGGGGGTTACTGGGAAGCTGGGTCATTACAGTGTGCTTGTTGTTTGGAGGGACATTAGGAGTCCATTAACCACCTATTCCTTAGGGCGGAGGTGGCATGAAGAGTTTGGAAAAAGGTTGGGGAGGTCATCGAGTTAGGTGTGTATGAGAGACAAGCCTCATCTGGGCTTGCACTCTAGTTGGGCTGGGAACACATGACCAGAGCAATCTAGGTTGGAGTTATAAGAGTTTGGTTCCTCTTGTGGTGCTTTGGGTTGGTGGATAGCTATATGGGTGAGTTGGTATGAAAGTTTGAGAAGGGAAAACTCTCACAACTAGCATCAGGCTAAGAATATGTATAGGATCATGGTGGACAATCTCACACTCAAAAGATTTGGTGAAAGAGATTGTTTATGGGACTCTGGTTCCATATATGATTTTTGAATGATTGACAAGCTCAGTGTTAGGGTTTAAAAGAAATGTGGTGGGAGAGATTGAGGATCAATTGATTTAAGTTGAATTTTGATGAGGTTCCTTGGAGGATACCTAGTCTTGCAAGGAGAGGCTAGCCTGTTGGAGGGTATCTTTGGTAATTTGATGGTATAGATTGTCAATTTTAGAGACTACACATGGTTAAATAGGATTTGGATCTGAAGTCCTTAGTGTTGTTTTTTCTCTTCCTATAGAAGAACCTTGTCTTCTCTTGAGAAGTTGATTGTCCTAAAGCCTCCACCAAAGGGCCTTGTCCTTTACGTCGTACACGTGGATATTAGAGCTCTGAGTGTACCACTTTGGTTGTCTTGATGAAGTAGAACTCAAAGTTTTCGATGTGCTAGAGTCGCTAGCTCTTCTTCTCCTCCTATTGGGGGGTTTGTACTTGGGATGGGTTTTACTCTCTCTACAAGGAAGAATTCTTAGACAACTCTTATCTTGGTGTATCTTGTCCCCATGGATGTCCAACCCTATACACTATAGAGTCATGGGCATGAATTTCTAATATCCAATCACATCTCTATTTGCAATTTGTGATCAAAACCAAAATAGGATTGACTTGATAGGATTGCATGTCGACCGACTGGGTATCCAATTGGTCAAATTTGTATGACGAAGGAAAGTCTTTGTCTAGTTGAGTCAAACCAATTTGGTTTCAAATTGATCATTCCATCCCATTCCAGTTCAACCATAATTTCATCGAATTGGTTGGTTGGTTACTTCAATAAATGGTGATTAGTTGGTTGATTGACACTCAACTGATCAACTAATCCAAACCATCATGTTAGTTGATTGTCTTGCCTAGTATCCCTATTGGGTAGGAAATTAGCTTATTCAAGATTCAAAACCATTCCAAAAATATGTTTGATTGTGAAATTAAATTACCTTATGCATCCTTATGTGTGTAACCTCAAAATTAGTAGTTATGTTCAAAACCATAACAATGGTTGATAGAGTTTCTACAAATGTTATCTCACATCAAGTCCCTAAAAATGCATTTGGGAGGTGCCACAACCCATATCTCACAACACAACACCAGGACTATCTCCACGATGCATGTCGTGAGTGTGATAGAACATGATACAACATTGTTAAAGCAAGGCGTCACGACCAGTATTACACATAGGCTTCACAACCAACCCACAACACAACGTTGTGACCCACCCTCACAGCACAACGTCATGACCGCATCAAATGCAGTGTCGCGACCAGACCAAAACAAAGTGTCACGTCCAAAAGAAAAATGAACCATCACAAATGAAGGAAGGCCAACCATCACAATCAAAACAATACCAACTGTCTCGACCTCAAACACACATGGTGCACATATTTCTCAACCCAAAACATAAGAGAAATGACAATCTGGACCAAAATAAGACCGAAAAACCCATATCATGATAGTGTCCTTTCACAACATGTCCCTTCAAATGCATATGGGCGGTATCATGGCCCATTTCAAGACGAATTTTATCTCACATCAAGTCTCTAAAAATGCATTTGGGAGGTTCCATGACCCATATCTCACAATAGAACATCGCGGCAGTCTCCACGATGCATGTCATGACTATGATAGAACATGAAACAACAATATTAAAGCAAGGCATCCTGACCAGTGCAACACATAGGCTTCAGGACCAACCCACAACACAACATCATGACCCACCCTTACAACACAATGTCGCAATCACATCAAACACAATGTCATGACTAGACCAAAACAAAGTGTCACGTCTAAAATTAGAACCGACCATCACAAATGAAACAAGGCCATCCATCACTACTAAAACAACACCAATATTCTTGACCTCAAACACATGGTGCACATCTTTTTTGACCCAAAACAAAAGAGAAATGACAATATGGACCAAAACAAGACCCAACAACCCATATCATGATAGTGTCCTTTCACAACATGACCCTTCAAATGCATTTGGGAGGTGTCAGGGCCCATTTCAAGACAAATGTTATCTCACATCAAGTCCCTAAAAATGCATTTGGGAGGTTCCATGACCCATATCTCACAACACAACATCGTGACTATCTCAACAATGCACTTTGTGATCACGATAGAACGTGTTACAACGTCGTTAAAGCAAGGCATCCTGACCAGTTCTACACATAGGCTTCACGACCAACCCACAACACAATGTCACAATACACCCTCACAAACCAATGTCATGACCACATCAAACGCAGTGTCGTGACCAGACGAAAACAAAGTGTCACGTCAAGAAGCAGAACAGACCATCACGACTGAAATAAGGCCAACCATCACAACCAAAACAACACCAACTGTCTCAACCTCAAACACACATGGTGCACATCTTTCTCGACCCAAAACATAAGAGAAATGATGGTTTGGACCAAACCAAGACCCAACAACCCATATCACGATAGTGTCCTTTCATAACATGTCCCTTCAAATGTATTTGGGAAGTGTCAGGGCCCATTTCAAGACAAATGTTATCTCACATCAAGTCCCTAAAAATGCATTTGGGAGGTGCCATGACCCATATCTTACAACACAACATCACGACGGTCTCCATGACACATGTCATGACTGTGATAGAATGTGATACAATGTCGCAACCCACCCTCACAACACAACGTCATGACCACATCAAATATAGTGTCTCAACCAGACCAAAATTAAGTGAAACGTCCAGAAACAGAATGGATCATCATGACTGAAACAAGGTCAACCATCACAAGCAAAACAACACCCAAGTGCTTGAAAATACATTTGGGAGGTGTCGTTACACATATGATGATAATTTCATCTCGTAGTAAGTCCTTAAAAATGCATTTGGAAGGTGTCAGGTCCCATATCATGACAACGTCCTCTCACAACAAGACCATGAAAATGCATTTGGGAGGTGCCAGGGCCCATATCATGATAAATGTTATCTCACATCAAGTCCCTAAAAATGCAATAGGGAGGTTCCATGACCCATATCATGATAGTGTCCTTTCACAACATGTCCCTTCAAATGCATTAAGGAGGAGCCAGGGGCCATATATTCACAATGTCCTCTATTAATAAGTCCTTGAAAATGCATTTGGGTGAAGTTTGGGCCCATATCATGACAATGTCCTCTCACGCAAAGTCCTTGAAAATACATTTGGGAGGTGTCATCACACATATGATGACAATGTCATCTCATAATAAGTCCTTAATAATGCATTTGGGTGGTGTCAGGTCCCATATCATGACAACGTCCTCTCATAACAAGTCCATCAAAATGCATTTGGGAGGTGTCAGGGTCCATATCATGACAAATGTTATCTCACATCAAGTCCCTAAAAATGCATTTGGGAGGTGCCACGACCCATATTGTGATAATGTTCTTTCACAAAATGTCCCTTCAAATGCATTAAGAAGGATACATGGCCCATATATTGACAATTCCCTCTCATAATAAGTCTCTAAAAATGTATTTCGGTGAAGTTTGGTCTGATATAGTGACATTGTACTCGCACGTCAAGTCCTTTAAAATACATTTGGGACGTGCATGGTGCATATGATAACAATGTCAGCTCATAGTAATTCCTTAAAAATGAATTTGGGAGGTGTTAGGTCCCATATCATGACAACTTCCTCTCACAAAAAGTCTATAAAAATGCATTTGGAAGGTGTCAGAGTCCATATCATGACAAATTCTATCTCACATCAACTTCAAAAAATGCAATTGGGAGGTTCCATGACCCAGATCAGTGGGAATGTCCTTTCACAACATGTCCCTTCAAATGCATTAAGGAGGATCCAGGACCCATATATTGACAACGTTCTCTCATAATGAGTCCCTAAAAATGCATTTCCGTGATGATTGGGCCCATATCATGACAACGTCCTCTCACGCCAAGTCCTTGAAAATACATTTGGGAGGTGCCATGGACAATGTCATTTCACAACAAGTCCTTAAAAATGCATTTGTGAGGTGTTAGGTCCCATATCATGAAAATGTCCTCTCACAACATGTCTATGAAAATGCATTTGGGAGGTGTCAGGGCCCATATCATGATAACGTCCTCTCATAACAGGTCCATTAAAATGCATTTGGGAGGTGTCAGGGCCCATATCATGTCAAATGTTATCTCACAACAAGTCCCTAAAAATGCATTTGGGAGGTCCCACAACCCATATGATGATAGTGTCCTTTCACAACATGTCCTTTCAAATGCATTAAGGAGGAGATATGGCCCATATATTGACAGTTTCCTCTCATAATAAGCCCATAAAAATGCATTTGGGTGAAGTTTGGGCCCATATCATGACAATCTCCTCTCGCGCCAAGTCCTTGAAAATACATTTGGGAGGTACCATGGCACATATGATGACAATGTCATCTCATAATAAGTCCTTAAAAATGCATTTGAGAGGATTCATGTCTCATACCATGAGAACTTCATCTTACAAGAAGTCAATGAAAATGCATTTACAAGGTGTCAGGGCCCATATCATGACAAATGTTATCTCACAGCGCATCCCTAAAAATGCATTTGGGAGGTTCCACGACCCATATCATTATAGTGTCCTTTCACAACACGTCCCTTCATATACATTAAGGAGGTGTCAGGGGCCATACATTGATAATGTCCACAAATGCATTTAGGAGGAGCCATGGCCCATATCATGACAATAACATCTCACAATAAGTCCCTTGAAATGCATTTGTGAGGATCTTGGGCCAATATCATGACAATATCATCTCACAACAAGTCCCTTGACATGCATTTGTGAGGATCTTGGGCCCATATCATGATAGTGGTCTCTCACAACAAGTCCATGAAACTTCACTTGTGAGTATCCATGCCCATATCATGAGAATCCTCTTAGGAAAGTCCCCCAAAATGCATGTGCAAGGAGCTATGACCCATAACATGACAATGTCCTCTCAGACAAGTCCATTAAAATGCTTTGACGAGGGGCTAGGGCCTATGTTATGACATTGTCTTCTCACAAAAAAGTCCTTGAGATCTGTATATATGTATTGACCTCTTAACTATTCATAAATGGACATCTATGAGCTTGGGAACAATTGAAGATTGGTTGATTGGGGTCTTATGGTAGCTACCTCCCATTTGCAGGAATCGTTACTGGGGTTGGGAGGTCTATGTAAGATGTTCCCAAGGAGAAAATTTCCTCGTAAGACAAAGGCTTATTGGCCTTATAATGATCACCAAAGAGATAAGAATGAGTCTGGTGACTATTTTCATTCCAATATCCCTTTACGAATCACTTAGAATGACTCTCAACAACATTTTATCTCACACATCTCCTTTACAAGTTGTCAAAAATGTACTAATATATCCCCATGAAAATGCATTTGGGAGGATCCATGAACCATACCATGATAGTGTTCACTCACAACAAGCTCCTTGAAATGCATCTTTGATGAGGACTTGTGGCCCATATCTTGATAGTGTCCTCTGACAACAAGTTTCTAAAAATACATATGTGAGGATACTGGGCCCATATCATGACAATGTTTGCTCATGAAAATCTCCCAAATTGTATTAGTGAGGAGTCATGGTCCATATCATGAAAATGTGTGTCGGTAGAAAGTCTGTGAAAATGCTTCTGGGTGGAGCTAGGGGCCATATCATGATAGTGTCCTCTCATAGAAAGTCCTTGAAAATGCTTAGATTTGATACATGTATATATGTATTGTCCTCTTAACTATTCATAAAAGAGATGTGTATGAGTTTGGGGATGATGGGAGCAAGGACATTCAAGTGCTTTCGATAGCCACCATTCTTTTGCAACAATTGTTGTTGGGGGTGGGTGGTCTACGCAAGCGATGTCAAGGAGCAATTTGCCTCAAAAGACAAATGCCCATTAGCCTTAGAATGTTCACAAAAGAGACATATATGAGTTTGGGGGAAGATCTTTATGCCAATATCCCTCTATGATTGACCCTCCGGATTACTTAGAAAGACTCTCAACAACATTTTCTCTCACATATCTTCCTTTATGAATTGTCAATAAATGTATTGATATATCCCCATAAAGCTTGTTGATGCTTATTATTGGTTGGGAGATATTAGATGACTGACATGTCTATCACCTAAAGTTTAGGTGACAAGTACACATGCCACCTAAAAGTTTGGTGACATGCAAGTGTGTCACCTAAATATATACCCCCTTATAGATCACATGTGACTCATATACATGTCACCTATATGGAAAACCCCCATTAGAGCATAGGTGATTTAAATGTATGTCACCTATTCGGTGTAACCCTTTTATGTATGATAAAATGTATGTCATCTATATTAGGTAGGATTATACAGATTATAGATGATTTACATGTATGTCACCTAAAGTATGTAACCTTTTCAAAATGCTAAAATATGTGTGATCTATTTCACATAGGTCTATACATATTATAAGTGATGCACAAGCATGTCACCTAAAATGTGTAACATGATTGTGAGAGCCCATTACTCTAAACGAGATTACTCAAAACATAAAACATAATCAATCCCCAATGAACCACATACACAAAAATATGGGTAAATTAAAATTGATTTCAACGTCAGCACCTGCCCAAAAAAATTTGCATAAAAAACCCAACATATTTCTTATATCCATATTATGCCAAGAATTTGATACAAATTATTCTATCACCTTAGCTACAACATATATACACAGGAGAACAATATTTGTATACGCCAGACAACAAACATTAACATGCTAACAAAATTCTGATTCATTTGAAACACCATATACAAACTTATCCTGCCCAGACCTAAGAGTACAGGGATGACTCTAGGACACACTAGACATCTAATCAACTTTCTCAAAGATTCATTACTATAGATCCTCTTTGCTTCCACATGTTTGTTTTCTTCACTTTCGATTACCTAAAAAAATGTGGAGAACCACAAGGGTGAGACCCATGTCCCAGCAAGAGATATAACCTCCAACAACGTTTATTGATTCCAACATTTTTAGGTAATTAGATAGTTTAAGTAGTTTAATCATATATAACAAATAAGCTCAACAACATTGATGATTAACAAAATATATAAAGGAGCAGTTAATAACTATCTTCATTAGCCAGAATATTCTCATATACCTATTAAAAATATAAGGAGTCTATAAGCATGAGCATCTCTAACATCATGAATAAATATAGTATCATATACATAGCTAACAACATCAACATGTCTAACATGTTGAACATATCAACATCATAAGAAGAGCTAACAACATAAGCACAACTATCTGGATAAGCATGATTAGCAGTATATGCATCTCTAGTTACAAAGGCATGGTTAGCATGATAAACATAACTAACAACATGAGATAGCTAGCATCATGATTATAATCAACAATATAAGTATAGTTATCAACATAATCATAACTAGTGTATTTATGCATCTACAATCTTAAGAATATCTGCAACCTCAGTATATCTACTATCTCTTAATTGCACTAAGCATCATCTTTATGTAAAGATAACAAACACACGTTATCATCCAATGTGAAACGTCATGTATAAACCTAAAAAAAATGCTACATGGCTATATTACATCTTTTATTATGCTCTGGGGAGATTGAGTCGTACCACTCAATGTTCAACTGACCACCACTTGGTTACAATTAGTTCCATATAGGATCTAGGAAGATCCAAACTCCAATATCTTCTCCATACTCGGTCAGTACGAGTATGCACCATAGTGACATATAGTCAAACTACAAAACAACGACATATAGTCCTGTAACAAGCCCACCTTAGTACAGGTCATGATGCTAGCATCTAGGGTATTCAAACCCAATCACTGAGGTACAACCACAATTGTCCTCTAATCACATCATGTTAAAATCACTAAGACCCCGCCAAAGCCATTCTCAAAAAGTGGGAGAGGTATGACCATAGCCATCCTCCCAAAATACTTGGTGTTAGGATGGCAAGCACCCCACATACTCAATACTATGTGCTCCGAGTTTCCCTTAGGAATTCTCGTATCACCATCCAACAAGTTATGACACTCAAGATGGTTCTATGGCACATGGCACTACATTATTAGAGTTCCACTTGATTAGTAATCTCCAATTGGATGAATTAAGGATGCATCAAACAAGTGGTTATAGAAACCCTAATTCACTTCTAGCAAGAATATAAGTATCACAACTTCAAAAGATATAAAACATGTGAAACATAATTTCTCATCTCATCAACACATGGTACTATTTGCTTTCCATTCATGAGACCACACTAGTCATCATACTATCACAAGATATTAAATTCTTTTCAAAATATCACAGGGTATCAACCCTTATCAACACAAGAGGATTACACCTCATTTAGGGCTCAACCATGCCCAAAGGTCATTAAGACTATCATACTATCACAGGATATTAATCCTTTTCACAATATCATAGGGTATCTAACCTTATCAACACAAGAGGATTACACCTCATTCAGGGCTCAACCATGCCCAAAGGTCATTAAGACCATCATACTATTCCCTGCAAGATCATCATTATCTTTGCATGCCTTATAACAAGGCTCAACAACATCATTTACATATAAAACACTAGATCAACACAATATTGCATTAATGAGCTAGGAGATATTCATAAACAATCATACCAGGGTTATATTAACATTAAGAACATTCCTTTATTACATCAACATTCAAGGAATCTAGATATGATTAACCCTCATCATATTCATAATGTACATGTTTAACATAAGAAAGTATCAATCTTGTCTAGAAAAATTTCTTACGCGGAGCGAGTAGGTGATAGGTCTGGCGATCTAGGTTTCCCTCTATGCGGTGCACTGGCTTGGGGGAGAGGGTACGGCTACTAGTGATTGTCACCCGTCTCCCCCCAGGCCTCTTCCTCGACCGGCTTCTATTTTCTACATTAGGTGGTGGGCGGATCCCTCTGCTTTTCTCAGGTCTCTCAACTCCTAGAGGCGGCTGCTACAGATCTGATTCCTATATATGGACCTGACGGCGCTTGGCGTGGAGCTACACAGTGGGTGCGGGGCTCGGTTGCTGGGGCGTTTCCGTGTTGCAGGTTACCCGAGAAGTCGACTCTTTGTTCCCCCCTTCCCCTCTCAAGCGGCGTGTGGTGTGGAGCTTCACGGTAGTGGGCGCGGGGCTCAGCTGCTTGGGCATTTCCGTGTTGCAGGTTACTGGAGAAGTCAGCCCTTTGTTCCCCCTTTCCCCTCTCAAGCGGCGTGTCAGGCTTTGGGTCCTTGATCCGAGTTTCGTACGGCATCCAAGGGGGAAGAGTACTGGTTGTTCTGCGCTTCAGGCCGAAGCTTCTAGCATCTGACGAGGTTGTTTTTGGTAAAGTTGTGGTTTCCATCGCTGATGCTGCCCAGCTTTAGAAGTGGTGATCTTTTAGTTAGGATCCCGATCAAGAGCCTCTCGACCTTGGCGGAGGTGCTGGGGGCGGCGTTGGTTGGGGACGACAAGGAGTCGACAGTCTTTGGCAGGTGTGGGACTGGGCGGCGGGTCGTTTGTTTTTTAGTTTTCTTTTGTTGTTCTTCTGGTTAGGTCAGTTCTGTTATGTTCTTTTGTTAGTGGCATGTGTCTTTGTTTTTTTTTAGTCTCTTCCCATAGGCATTTTCTGTGGTCGTTTGTTGGTCGTGTCATGCCTTGGTTTCCTTCTTGAGTAGATGGTGGGCTTGGGCACCCCTTGGTGCTCCAGGCAGAGGAGGAGAAAGCTGGGTTTTGGGCTTCGTGTGGGTCTTCCGCCCCCTGTTCGCAGTGGTGGTCAGGAGTGGTGGTGGAGTTCCCGACACCCTCTACTCCCTGCCTTTGTACTCGCATGAGCCGTCCTTCCTCTGTATCTGCATCACTGGGGTTTGGCCTCCTTCCTGGGTCTCCTGGTTGGTGCAACCTTAGTGCTCATCGTTGGTAGTTGTGTTTCTCGTCCTATTTTGTGGGACGTTGTGTTGTTAGGTCTGTGTTGTTGCTTTGTGGTCGAGCTCTTTGTCTGGTGATCTTTAGTTGTCTTCAGGATGGTTTTCTCTATCAGTGGCTTTGCAAACTCCTCTCCAGATGCACTCTTAGGCTCTTGTAGATTGATGAATTCCATCCAAGATAGCTATTTTAGACAACCACTACAAGAGGTGGACGATGCAGAAGCGTACCTATCACATCCCAATATGAGCCTTGTGCTATGTCTTTCAGTAAAAGGAGTTGCTGCTTGGTTACTTGATGAGAGATGTCTATCTTGTAGATGTCGTATGGCTTTCTTTTAATGATATTGAGCTATTTTCAAAAAGCATAAGAAAGTATCAACCGTGTGGTTATGATAACCACCAATTAATAAATTAAGGTTACGATCATATTAAGGAGGTTATTTCACCATCATGCCATCATATAAGAATGTTAAACATAAATACTCATCTTTATCTATTTGCATTATAGTTAGGTTCAACATGATAAATTATATCAATGTTACTAATCAACACTTATGCCCAAACCCTAACTCACAACATCCCCATTGGATCATGGATGCATAAGGTGAAGCATCACCATCACATTCCATACTATTCTCAAGTATGAACCCACACATAAATCAAGGTGTAACCATCGAGTTATAGCATACTAGGGTTTCAACAACAATAAGAAAGTACTCCATGATTGTATTAGTCATTCATGGTCTGGTCATATCCAATTACCATCATTTAGTTATATTAAAGCTTGGTATAACACAATATACCTCATTAGGGTTACCCATTAATTCATTATGGTGATTATAAATCATAATAATATGATGGTAATGGTAGGAATACAAGTTTAAGGCATTGAACCATCAAATTCTCATCATTTGAATCATAACATTACACTACACACTTCACCCAAAACAATGGGAATATTGAGGCATCAACTTCTAACCATGAAATGTTGAAAAGGTAAATCCATTGGTTGTTTACATAAGTAAACACATTAAATGAATCATCTATGATGTTATTGAGTTGTGATATATAAAATTCACCATTTAACCCTAGACATCCTTTGATTAACAACAATAAGGGTTCTGTTGAGAGTAGGGTAAAACCCACAATCGACTGTTCATTTAAAACAATCCATTCATTGTCAACAAGAAAGATCTTAAGTTGATCATATAAATTAAACCATATAAATCAAATTATTAGGACCAACATATTACATTAGCCATCATTACACTTTATTGGAGGAATAAACATTAGATCTTGACCATTGGTCAAGTTCATATGTTAAAACCATCAATTACAGTATAGGTCTGACCATTGCATCAAGTGACCCCAGAAACCATTGCTCTAAGGCTTAATTGATGTTGCAAATATATGACTAACTTAAAATAGGTTTTGGAGACCTGATACACCATCATCAGTGACCATTAAGTCACCATAGGTTGTTAGATCAGCACTATATTCATTAATCAGCTTCAAATATCAAACTTATATCACCATTGATTGATAGCATCATTACGACACTTAGTTGTTAATCACTAGGCTTCCAATTAGGCCAACACCTGAACTAAGGGGTGAATGTAAGTCACCCTTGGTCACCACCATTAGTTTTCATGAAGTCAACACCATCGATTGTTGCAATGGTACCACCATCGAGTCATGTGTTTATAGAAGAAATCAACTTTAAACCCTAAAATTGACCATTGGTTGATAGGTGCTTAACACCATAGGTTGTCAAAACAACCTAATCCAAGTCATATTATACCTTAGGAATAAAGTATACAAGATCACAGGTTCATCTAGAACTGAAATCAGAATAGGGAACATTATAAAAATTGAAATCCAAGTCAAGCATAGCTTTTTAGTGCATGGATAATCATTTTCAAGCAAGAACATGAGCTAAAAAGCTTACGGTAAGCAATAAACATGGAGCAAGTTATAAAAATTGCATCTAATTAGAAGATAAACTCCCAAACATAAGAAAACATGAGCAGGTAGGCTAGGAAATCCAAGCATAAGTTGTGAACTCGTCCATCTAACTCCTTTCTTCATCAAATGAGCAAACCCTAAGCATAAGGAGCAAGAGAGGTAGAGTTTTAGAGCTTTAGAGAAATTTCGAACATGGAACAGAAAGATTTTGAGATGGAAAAAGGTAGGAGGAAGGATAACAAAGAAATAAATGGAGGAAAGAAGGGGATTCTTACTCTTTTAGGTCAAGATCACTAGAAGGAAGCTTTTCAAACCCTAAAAGGAAGTCAATTGCAACCCTAGATTCTTTTTCCAAGAAGATCCTCTATTTCTTCTTCCTTGGACAGGAAATTCGCAGAAGCACAGAGGGTGAATGAGGTTCATATAAGGTGGGAAGTGGTGGTGAGAAAATGGCTCGTTTTGGTGCTTAGGGATAAGTATATCAAACTTTAAGATAAAGAAAAAGAAAACATTGAAGTTCTAGTATATTTCCAAGTGTCCATGGCCTTAAATTATTAAGAATATACAATCACACACACAAGAAGATACCCCACTATCCATAGAGACATGATTATCCCTCATTTCTTGAATTTCCAAGAAAAACAAATAATCCATTAGTTGATAGCTACTAATGGTAGCTCATTCATGAAGAGGTAAACCCTAAAATACCCTTTGAGCAAACACCTTCAAACCAAGGATTAAATAGGTTCCCCATGGATCAAAAAGCTCAAGAATGATTAGAGAATATCCAAGGAACATAATGCAAGTGATAATTTGCAAAGAAAACCTCTCAATTGGGTAAATTTTAGAAAAGTCCAAAATGTGCATAAAATTGCATAACTTGCTCAAACAGTGTCCAAATTGGACCAAATTTGAAACTTAAGATTATCTTATGATTTAAAAGCATATAAAAAGGTTATATTAGGGTTATAAGAATTCAATTATGATAATTAAGCTTATTAAAGTCATTAATCAAGTTTAGGCGCCTTACAACTATAAACCCCTAACAGGGATTTCTCCCCTGAAATCTAAGGTAAACAAGGATAGATACTTCCTTTGCACCTCATCCTATTACCTTCACATGGTTACTTGCATATCATGGTGATGTCACATCATTCATACATATCTCATCTTGGTTCATCACAAAAACCCCCACATAAGAAGACATTTGCAAATACAAAACACATAAACTTGTTGTGCCACCTGTACAAATCTAATAGTAACTTTCAACTTTAAATTCTAAATATTATCCTAAATTATATCTATTGTATCATCAAACCATCTATCCTTGATAGTGGTCTTGCACAGATGTCACTAGACCATACCCAACATTATGGAGTCACTTTTGTTTTTCCTTCCAAACAACATTTATAGGATCATCATCAACTCTCTCTCTCTCTCTCTCTCTCTCTGTCTCTCTACGAGAGATGAATACTTGGAATGCTCATTTAATAAACATATCTAACCTTCACATATTTCTCATAATGTTGATACATTTTGGATGCTAGGATTCATTACCTTAGTATCCACCTCATGCGCTATAAGGAACTCACATCATTATCTCATCCACTTTTACAAACATAACAAATATCAAGAAATATAAGAGGAGTCTTCCTAATTATTGGAAGGCTAAAAAGCAAACTCATCACAAACTTTATGATCTCGGAACCATAGTCCAAGCAACCTTATGCTATAATAAGCTATCCACCTTCATGTTTGTAGTGAATACACACATACCAAGTGGAAATGATCCACTTGAAAGCCGTGCCCTAGAAAGGAAAGACACAAAGGGAAACACACTTCCCATACCATAGCAACATTGTTCAAGGGTCACTAGCAAAAAGGTAACCAATTTTATTTTCATTATGCGAGTAACATATTCTTATGTATCATTTTACCCTTTTCATTTTGGGTTCCTTGCCATTAGAATAGGAATCATCATTATTAACATATCTCATTACTCCTTCCTTGATGACTATTTGTCACACTTGGGTATGTTCTCTTATTTTATTATATTTTTCAACCACTTATCAACAGGTAAATCATCATATTCCACATTTTCTTCATTAAACATGGATCATTTGCCTTAATTTCTTTCAAACATCGTGCTTATTTTACATTAACACTTTCTTACAAACATAGGTTGGTCTGAGATTAACTCAGGTTCCACCCTATTCCTTTGTCATTGTTCTCATTTTATACTTATCATTGGAGTTCTCTACATCTTATGTGGATTTCATACCTTGAATCACTTTATAAGAATAGACTTATTTGTCTTTTACTTTATTATCTTCTTGAATTACATATTTAAGAAATCCTCTTTTCCTTATTTATATATAGATTTAGATTTCAAGGTGTTGTATCTTTCTCTTATAGTTACCAAACATTCAAGTTTTTATAGATAATGATGCATTTCTCATCTTCTTTAAGGTAGGATTGAGGTATTCACACCATGAATTCTTATTTGTTATGCTCTTTAGATTGTCTCAAAATGACTACTTGATCAGAGTTATCAGAAAGATAACAATCTAAGAGTTCCATACTTACCTTTTCTTCAATAATTGAATACCTCACCAGGGCACCCGAGTACTGAGATTATGCAATATACACCATGTTTTTGTATCACGTTCCTAACTTAGACATCTTCCTAGTCTTAAGTCCTACTGTCCCTGTAGACTCAGTGAACCTAAAGCTCTGATACCAACTTGTGAGAACCTGTTACTCTAAACGAGATTACTCAAAACATAAAACATAATCAATCACCAATTAAACACAAGCCCACAAATATGGGTAAATTAAAATCGAATTCAATGTCAACACCTGCTCAGAAACATTTGCATAAGAGCCCAACATCTTTCTTATATCCATACTTTGCCAAGAATTTGATACAAATTGTTCTATCACCTTATCTACAACATATATACACAGGAGAACAATATTTTTATATGCCACACAACAAACATTAACATGCTAACAAAATTCTAATTTGTTTGAAACACCATATACACACTTTTCCTACCCGGACCTGAGAGTACATGGATGACTCTAGGATACACTAGACATCTAATCAACTTTCTCAAAGATTCATTACTATACCTCCTCTTTGCTGCCACATGTTTATTTTCATCACTTCTTATTACCTAAAAAAATGTGGTGAACCACAAGGGTGAGACCCATGTCCCAGTAAGAGATATAACCTCCAAAAATGTTTATTGATTCCAACATTTTTAGGTAATGAGATAGTTTAAGAACTTTAATCATATATAACAAATAAGCTCAACAACACTGATGATTAACAAAATACATAAAGGAGAAGTTAATAACTATCTTCATTAGCCAGACTATTCTCATATCCCTATTAACAATATAAGGAGTCTAGCAACATGAGAATCTCTAACATCATGAATAAATCTAGTATCATATATATAGCTAACAACATCAACATGCCTAACAGGTTGAACATATCAACATCATAAGAAGAGCTAACAACATAAGCACAACTATCTGGATAAGCATGATTAGTAGTATATGCATCTCTAGTTATAAAGGAATGGCTAGAATGATAAACATAACTAACAACATGAGATAGCTAGCATCATGATTATAATCAACAGTAGTAGTATAGTTATCAACACAAGAATATATATTTTATGTATGCATCTACAATCTTAACCATATCCACAACCTATGTATATATACCATCTCTTAATTGCACTAAGCATCATATTTATGTAAATATAACAAATAAGGGTTATCATCCAATATGAAACATCATGTATAACCCTAGACAAATATGCTACATGACTATATTACATCTTTTATAATGCCCTGGCGAGTTTGAGTCGTACCACTCAAAGTCCAACTGACCACCTCTTGGTCGCAATCAGTTCCATATAGGAACTAGGAAGAGCCAGACTCCAAGATCTTCTCCATACTGGGTTAGTACGAGTCTGCACCGTAGTGACATATAGTCAAACTACAAAATAGCGACATATAGTCTTGTAACTAGCCCACCTTGGTACATGTCACAACGCTAGCATCTAGGGTATTAAAACTCAATCACTGAGGTACACCTTTAGTTGTCTTCTAATCACATCATGTTATAATCACTAAGACCTAACCAAAGTGGTTCTCAAAAAGCGGGCTGGGTATGACTGCAACCATCCTCCCGAAACACTTGGTCTTAGGATGACAAGCACCCTACTTACTCAATAGTATGCGCTCCGAGTTTCCCGTAGGAATACTCATTTCACCATCCAGCAAGTTTTGACACTGAAGATGGTTCAATGGCACATGGCACTACATGATTAGAGTTTCAATTGATTAGTTATCTCCAATTTGGTTAATTAAGGCTAAATCAAACAAGTGGACATACAAACCCTAATTCACTTCTAGAAATCATATAAGTATCACAACTTGAAAAGACATAAAACATGTGAAACATAATTTCTCATCTCATCATCACATGGCACTATTCACTTGCCATTCATGAGACCACACTAGTCTTCATACTCTCATAAAATATAAATCCTTTTCACAATATCACAGGGTATCAACCCTTATCAACACAAGAGGATTAAACTTCATTCAAGGCTCAACCATGCCCAAAGGACATTAAGACCATCATACTATCACATGATATAAATCCTTTTCACAATATCACAGGGTATCAACCCTTATCAATAGAAGAGGATTACACCTCATTCAGGGCTCAACCATGCCCAAAGGTCATTAAGACCATCATACTATTCCCTACAAGATCATCATTATCTTTCCATGCCTTATAACAAGGCTCAACAACATCACTTACATATAATACACCAGATCAACACAATATTGCATTAATGAGATAGGAGATATTCATAAACAATCATAGCAGGGTTATATTAACATTAAGAACATTCCTTTATTACATTAACATGGAAGGAATCTAGATATGATTAACCCTCATCATATTCATAATACACATGTTTAGCATAATAAAGTATCAACCATGTGACTATGATAACCACCAATTAACATATTAAGGTTATGATCATATTAAGGAGGTTATTTCACCATCATGCCATCATATAAGAATGTTAAACATGAATACTCATCTTTATCTATTTGTATTAGAGTTAGGTTCAACATGATAAATTATATCAATGTAACTAATCAACACTTATACCCAAACCCTAACTCACAGCGTCCCCATTGGATCATGGATGCATAAGGTGAAGAATCACCATCACATTCCATACTATTCTCAAGTATGAACCCACACATAAATGAAGGTGTAACCATCGGGTTATAGCATACTAGGGTTTCAACAACAATAAGAGAGTACTCCATGACTGTGTTAGTCATTCAAGGACTATTCATATACTATTACCATCATTTAGTTATATTAAAGCTAGGAATAACAAGCTATACCTCATTAGGGTTACCCATTAATTCATTATGGTGATTATAAATCATAATCATATGAGGGAAAGGGTAAGACTACAAGTTTAAGGCATTGAACCATTAAATTATCATCATTTTAATCATAACATTACACTACATGCTTCACCCAAAACAATGGGAATATTGAGGCATCAACTTCTAACCATGAAATGTTGAAAAGGTAAATCCATTGGTCGTTTACATAAGTAAACACGTTAAATGAATCATCTATGATTTTATTGAGTTGTTATCCATAAAATTCACCATTTAACCGTAGAAATCCTTTAATTAACAACAATAAGGGTTTTGTTGAGAGTAGGGTAAAACCCAAATCGATTGTTCATTTAGAACAAGCCATCCATTATCAATGAGTAAACTCCTTAAGTTGATCATATAAATGAAACCATATAAATCACATTATTAGGACCAAAATATTACATTATCCATCATTCCACTTTATTGGAGGAATAAACATTAGATCTTGACCATTGGGTCAAATTCATATGTTAAAACCATCAGTTACAGTATAGGTCCGACCATTCCATCAAGTGATCCAAGAAACTATTAGTCTAAGGATTAATTGATGCTAAAACTATATGATTAACTTACCATAGGTTTTTGAGACATGATACACCATAATTAGTGACCATTAAGTCACCATAGGTTGGTAGATCAACACTATATTAATTAATCAACATCAAATATGAAACTAATATCACCATTGAATGATAGAATAATTAGGGTACTTAGTTGTTAATCACTAGGATTCTAATTAAGACAACACCTGACCTAAGCGGTGAATGTAAGTTGACACCCTTGGTCACCACCATCAATTGTAATGAAGACAACACCATCGGTTGTTGCTATGGTACCACCATGGAGTCATGAGTTTATAGAAGAAATCAGCTTTAAACCCTAAAATTGACCATTGGTTGATTGGTGCTTAGCACCATAAGTTGTCAAAACAAACCTGAAAAAAGTCATATTATACCTTAGGAATAATGTACACATGATCAAAAGTTCATCTAGAACTGAAATCAGAACAAGGAACATTATAAAAATCGAAATCCAAGTCAAGCATAGCTTTTTAGTTCATGGATCATCATTTTCAAGCAAGAACATGAGCTAGCATGCTTATGGTAAGAAATAAACGTGGATCAAGTTATAAAACTTGCCTCTAATTAGAAGATAAACTCCCAAAAATTATAAAACATGAGCAGGTAGGGTAGGAAATCCAAGCATAAGCTGTGAACTCGTCCATCTTGCACCTTTCTTCATCAAATGAGCAAACCCTAAGCATAAGGAGCAAGAGAGGTAGGGTTTTAGAGCATTAGAGAAATTTCTACAATGGAACAAAAAGGTTCCAACCTGGAGAAAGGTGGGAGGAAGGAAAAAAAAAGAAATAAATGGAGGGAAGAAGGGGATTCTTACTCTTTTAGGTGAAGATAACTAGAAGGAAGCTTTTCAAACCCTAAAAGGACGTCAATTGCAACCCTATATTCTTTTTATAAAAAGATCCCCTCTTTCTTCTTCCTTGGATGTGAAATTCATAGAAGCATAGAGGGAGAACTAGTTTAATAGAAGGAGGGAAGTGGTGGAGAGAAAATGGCTCGTTTTGGTGCTTAGGGATAAGTATATGAAACTTTAAGATAAAGAAAAAGAAAAAGTTGAAGTTCTAGTATCTTTCCAAGTGTCCATGGACTTAAACTATTAGGAATATACAAGAACACACACAAGAAGATACCTCACCATCCATAGAGACATGGTTATACCTCGTTTCTTGAATTTCCAAGAAAAACAAATAATTCATTAGTTGATAGCTACTAAAGGTAGCTCATCCATGAAGGGGTAAACCCTAAAATACCCTTGGAGAAAACACCTTCAAATCAAGGATTAAATGGATTTAACATAGATAAACAAAATCAAGAATGATTAGAGAATATACAAGGAACATAATGCAAGTGATAAATTACAAAGAAAATCTCTCAATTGGGTAAATTGCAGAAAAGTCCAACATGTGCATAAATTGCATAACTTGCTCAAACTATGTCCAAATTGGACCAAATTTGAAACTTAAGATTATATTATGATTTCAAAGAATATAAAAAGGTTATTTTGGGGTTATAAGAATTAATTTATGATAATTAAGCTTATTCAACTCATTAAGCAAGTTTAGGGGCCTTACAATGACTATCACCTATACGAATTTTTTGGTAGTGAACACAACAATCAAAATTCTGTGTCACCAGTTTCCATAGTAAGAAACAACCGTGGAGATTATCCTAGTGTAATTTACTATGAAAAACTAAAAAGACATAAAAATATCTATGTAATGTCAGCTTAACATAAATAAACGGATGTCTTAATCTACTATCAACAATAAAATAATACACAAAACATTGAACATACCCAAACTAATGACATGGTCATACCATGGGCCCGAAAACAACCCCTTCAACCAATAGAAAAATAAAAGGAAGTAGCACGAAGATGAAAGAACAAAAGTCCACTCCACCCTATACCCAAAGGAGAAGGAGCTAACAGATCAACCTAGATGTTGATGATGATTGCTCTCAGGAATGTGAGATGAATGAGGAACACTCTACCCAAGGTGTTGAATGAACCTCTCATATATCTGGATATTACTCTTCATCACATCCCATCATCTAGTTTAATGTTAGATACACTTTTCTAGAATGTAAGAGGAATAAACAATGATGATGCATGTTGGATTCTAAAAGTACTTGTACACATTCACAAACCAAAGCTAGTTGCTATAGATGAACTGAGAATCAGTGGTACTTAGGCCTTGAACACTATCAAATCTCTAGGCTTCTTGAACCCAAATAGAGTAGAAGCAAGAGGTTCGCTGGAGGTATATGGATCTGTTGGAAGGAGCAGGAATGTATGATTGAAATCGTGAATATCCATTGTTAGTTCACCACATGTAGGGTAAATGGAGAAACCTTAATCACAATACTCTATGCTAAACCACATATCACTGAAAGAAAACTACTATGGAAGTATCTCATTGATATGGGACAGAAATACATTACACCCTAGATCGTCTTGGGTGATTTCAATGCCACCCTTAGCCCGGATGAGAAAATTGGAGGAAAATAATACAATTATGCAAAAGCTATTGTATTCAGTGACACATTATTATCAGCTAACCTGGTTGATCTCGGGTTCTTAGGAATGAGATTCACGTACAAACATGGTATTTTACAGAAGAGACTAGAAAGAGCAGTGGTGAATACAACATTTGTTACTGAGAAATCAGAATATTCAATTATTCACCTCCCTAAGGCATTCTCAGATCACTACCCATTGTTGATCAAGTCTAGAAAGCATACTACTTCAAAGACCAGATTTAAAGCCAATGCTAGCTGGAATGATAACGTTGAGTTTCAAAGGATGTTACACTCGAACTGGGACCAAACACTGGATTATGAGAAAGCTCTCCACAGTGTTAAATGACATATCAATCAATGGGATAGAAACCATATCCTAATGTTGAGAAAAAACAAAGACAGGCTAGTCAACAATATAAATACACTACAAATCAGTCTCGCTGAATAGTATGACAATATCTCAGATGAGCAATGCATTTCTATGCAACCTGAGCTAGCGAACATCCTCAAAAAGAAAGAGGAGGAATGGAAGCTCATAAGCCATGTGAATTGGTTAAAAAATGGTATTGATAATATGAAGTTTTATCAAGTGTATGTGCAACAAAGGAGAATAGGGCTCACAATTGACACTCTGAAGAATTCCACAGCTGAATGGGTCATGGATGAGAAGGAACTCGAACATATGGTCATGAATCATTTTAAATATATCTTTGTAGAACCATAGAATCAAGACTTTGTCAACATGGATGATATACCGACAAGGTTTAGCAAACTGAAAGCGATGGACAAAAAGAAACTAGGAGATGTCCCGAACACCAAAGAAGTACTACATTATTTAAAAAAGACCGACCCATACAAAGCAGCAGAACCAGATGATATCAACAAACTTTTCCTTTTGAAGAACTGGGATACCATAAAGGCGTCACTGATGAATACTATCACTAAAGCCATTACAGGTGAAACACTTCCCACAGAACTTTGTGATGCCTTAATTGTTCTTATTCCTAAGATTCCCAAACCTAAAAGATGTGATCAACTTAGACCGATTTCACTTAACAACATATATCTCAAGATGTTCTCTAAAATGGTTGTCAAGAGATTAAAGAATATGATCTCTAACTGAGTCTCTCCAGAACAAAGCAGTTTTATACCAGGCAGACAAATCACAGATAAAATTGTAGTAGTTCAGGAGGTTATACATAACATGAGGAAATGCAATGCTGCTAAAGTTATGGCTATTAAGATTGATTTATCTAAAGCTTATGATATGATGTCATGGTCCTTTATTTAAGACACCTTATCAAAGATGGATATTCCATATAACATACGAAGGTATACCATGAACTCTATCACTTCAGAAACTACATCTATCATCTGGAAAAACAAGACTCTTTCGAACTTCAAGGCCACAAGAGGCCTGAGACAAGGAGACCCTTTGTCCCCATATCTGTTTGTGCTCTGCATTGAGAGTTTAAGTTAGTTAATCCAAGATTATGTAAGTGAAGGAAGATGGAAACCTATTAAACTAGTTGCTGAAGGCCCTAAACTAGCACACATGTCCTTTGCAGATGATCTTATTCTTCTTGCAAAAGCTATGCAGGAGAATATGAAGGTTATCCTTAAGTGCTTTGACCAATTCAATACTACCTTCGGATAATCCATATCCATCCAAAAAACTCACATCTTATTTTCTCATACAGTGACTAGATGAGATAGAAGGAAAATATTCCGCATAAGCCAGTTCACTGAAACATCATACTTAGGTAGGTATTTGGGGGTGCCTCTTCTTCATAAACGAGTCGATAGATACACCTATGTAGAAGTCCTCAACAGAGTGACCACTAGAATTAATTCTTGGTCTACTTGATGTCTTTCTTTCGTAAGATGAGTGTGCCTTGCAAAGTCAACATTCACGACAATCCAAACCTACGTGATGCAAACCTTAAATTGTTGGCTTATGTGTTCAGATAGACGCTACTGTGCGGAAGTTCATCTGGGCAGGAGGCCATAACAAAAGACCAATCTCATTAGTAGCTTGGGATAAAGTTACTAATGAAAGATAGAATGTGGGTCTGGGAGTGGAAACGATGAGAACTTGGAAACAAGCTTTACTGTTGAAAAACACCTGGGAAGTGGCGACGCGGAGAAACACCATTTGGTGTAAATTGATGAGAAAGAAATATGATTCATGTAAGATCATTAAACCCATGACTAGATCTTGCTTACGTAGAGCTACATTATAAGGTGAAACTATTCTTAACTAAAACTATACTTCAATCATCATGAACGACAAAGAAATAAACTTCTAGTACAATATTTGGCTGAAGAATGGTATACAACTGTCTGTTAAGGTGCTCAAAGCTATCCAGGATGACCTTGATCATATGCTAGTTAGTAGTCTCATTCTCGACAATGGTGAATGGGATGAACAATTCTTACAAGAATGGTTCCCTGAGGAAACTATTGAATCTATTTTGAAACAAGAACCTCCTACTCTCACTGATATTGATGACATAAAAGCTTGGTCACACACTGATGATGGTATGTTCTCTACTAAATCAGCTTACAAAGTCCTGAAATAAGACACAGAAAATGGATGACATGGGGATTGGAAAGTGATCTAGAATGCCAAAGTGTCAGCTAAAACTAAGATGTTTATTTGGTTACTCAGTCACAACGCCATACTTACCAATCTGCGGAGAAGGAGAGGCACATGAAAATGGATGAAAGATGCCCTAGATGTAATTCCAATACAGAAGACAACATACATGCCCTTAGAGATTTCCCACATGTTAGAGGAATCAGGCATGCAATTTTTGAAAACAAAATCCCTCCCAATTTCCTGATTGCTAGCTCCATGGAGATGTGGCTTAGCAACAACATGGAAAATAAACACATCAGAGAAACCTTCATGATAGGATGTCATTATATCTGGACAAACAGAAACTCCTTTGTATTTGAGGGCGTGGAAAAATCCTTACAACATCAAGCTACCTACATAAGGAAGACTACAAATCAATGTAAATAAGTATGGCAGACCAACACAAGAAAAAACAATGTCGATAGAACTAGCAACTGGACCCACTCGTATGAAGAACAAATCAAAATGAATGTTGATGTGGCGATCAAACGGAAAATGGGATATTGTGCTGTAGTTTCTAGTAATGAGCTCGGCGAATGGATGTTTTGGAGATGTTGCAAAGTTGAGGTGAAAGATACTTTAGAAGGAGAGATTCTTGCCATTCTCGAGGTAGTAGAGATAGCTAATGAACAATCCCTCACTAAGATACACATTGAATCTGATTGAAAAAATGCGATCACGATTGTAACAAGTGAGGTGCATAGATACCCAAGATATCATTAGGATAAGAAGCTTATGGAAGAGAAGTTGGTTCATCTCCCACATTGCGAGAGAGAAGAATAAAGTAGTAGATAAATTGGCAAAACACCATCAAAAACAAAACCAAGATGTCACTCACTACATGAGACCTCCTGAAACAGTAAGTCAACTGATTCTAAGTGATTATAATGGTAGAATTACAACCACATTTCCTTCTGTTTATGAATATATTCAATGTATTACTTTTGATACTCAGCTCGTAAGAGGAGGATGAGATGAATAGAATTGATCCTGATTTCTCTAAAAAAATATATTCATCTTTTTATTTAATGCAATTTACTACGTAAATCTATGCCATCAGTTACTGTTGGAACAAACCAACGTTCCTAATGTAATATCATTTAAATTGGAAGAAGATTCTGAATGGTGAATAACATTTCCTTTCTCTTCCACAGATAATCTAAAAATTTAAGTTGCCACATGATATCACCAATGGACTGGCACAACTATTGAAAACATCTACATCACTGTGGTTGAAATAGTTGAGGAAGAAAAGGATCTCTAGTGGGTCATTAAATAGATTAATATTTGAAGTGGACATCTTCGTCTATGTTAATTACTAAAAGGTTTGGGAAAAACTGGCTAAATGACATTACTTCAGATTCCTTGGGGCTACATGACGACTAATGAAAGTACTCATAAGAAGTTACATGATGCACCAAGTTCCATTCTCTGAAACATGTCCAAATGTTTTAAATGAGTAGATGTTGATACCCAAGAATGATAAGCATGATGCCTTCACATACTATCAGTACTCCTTGTCCACCACACATTTGACACATAGGAACCTTATCTCGTGTCTGAATCTCCATACTAAAGAGCACTACAATGTGTGAATCGGCAATGTTACCAATCATTCTAGTCATCAGAGGAAATGCATCTCTCAATCAATAGCCCATTAGGGGTTAATCGACAATGACAATGATCTATCTAAATGAGTAGATAAGGTGCATCAACTGTGTCATATTGTTGGCGTGCATTGTCAATGACAATAGTTTTTCCAATCAATAAGGACACACATCTTCTCTCATAGATGGAGAGAGATTTCCTACTGACACATTTGGGTTCTAGTTGGAGGAGCCGACTAGAATGGGTATTGCATGAAATAGCAAGGTTTGTGACCTCATCATGAACAAAAGCATCCTAGTCTTCCCACATAAAATAAGAAAGGATACATGTGTGAGTTCGATCCCCAACAATGATAATATGATGAGGAGAAAAGGTTGTATAGACTGTAATTGTTGGTTGTGATATTCTTCTTCCTTATCTTTTTTCTCGATTGGAAAATTTATATAAATTTTAGGATACTTAAATTTTAATAATATGAGTTGTAATCTTAGTTATGTAGTGCATGTAGGTTGGAATGGCTCTATGATTTTCTCTCTTCTCAACATGAGGGAGTTTTCCATACTAAATCTTTAGCCTTCTATTTTACAGAGCATCATCACTTGCCCCACTTGATTCCTAACAAGTGATGTGAGAGCAATGTTTGGAGGATGTAGTGGGAGTGGTAATGGAGTCTGAAGATGGAAATATGCAAAAAAACAAGAAGCACTGGAAAAAAAGCCATGTGTCAAAGATGTGGGATTCTATTGGAAGGATATAAAGATACATTTCTTCAATCATGATGAAGTGTAACATGATGGCTCCCAGTCAAACAAGAACACTCCAACATGATCCTTGGGATGACGTGTGTGTGAAGAAGAAGATCATTGTAATGCATGTTAAGCTATTAAACCTAGAGTGAATGATAGAGGTCTTGACAAGGAGTTACTACACACGTGGAGTATCGAAATAGGATTTATAAGCCTCTGTATAGGAGGTAAAATGTTTTCATCCAGGGTGGCTCAACTGAAAGGTCAGGGGAGTTGATAAAATTCTAAGTGCAAACACGAAAATAGAAGAGGTTCTTCTATGTTTCTTCTTCTTAGTTGTATGGAAACAAAATGAAGTTTTGTTTAGACTTCAAGAATATGGATGAAAACAATACAATTCTAAAATATTTGAGGAGAAGGTTCACCTATATGAATCTATTGCGTGTGCTGATGAAGTCCAATAGCTACCGAAGATGATTGTTGAAGACGTCCCCCTCATGGGCCATGGGGGAGATTATTATAATGGAATGGTTTATTCTAGGTCCTAACTATATTTAGACTTAACTAGGAATCCAACAATTTATATATCAATCCAAATTAGACAAAAGAAGATGGAAGAATATGTGCAATATTGATTATTGTTTGGAGTTGAAAAAGGATTTGAATTAGGATCCCTAGTTGCAACCACATGGCATGTATGCCTATTTATAGAGGCCTTGGGGGAGGGAATTTTATCTCCCACATCTCAACGTGATCCAACCAATTGTTCTTTGGTGTTCCTTTTGTGATAGAAGAGTTAGGGAAGAAGAAGAAGAACTAGTAGAGCTCTCTTGTAGGTGGGAGAGAAGAAACAAATTTGCCTTGTGGTGAAATAGTGGTTGGTAGTTGGTTGAAAAATGGGTGTATGGATAGCAAAACTTTCTTATGGAGGAGAGAGTCTCACCAACTTTATTTAGGAAAAGTAGCAGTTAAGTGTCAATGGCACAAGGGCCCATCGATAATGACAATGATTTTTCTAATTAGCGGTGGATGTGCATTAGGTGGAGGCATAATGGATGCGTCAACAAAGACAATATTCTATCTAGTTAATAGAGGACATGCATCATATGCCAATGACACATTGTTTGTGCATCAACAATGGAGGTGATCTATTCCATTAGTGAAGGAGCTATATCATTAAGTGGGACATTGCACAATGGTTCATATCATCAATTAAGGATGTACATCTTCTATTTGAAGCAGAGAGAGCTTTTCCATCAACAATTGATGTTTTAGTTGGAGGAGCCTACAAGAATGGACACCATAGGTAGTAGTGAGATAGGTGACCTTGCCACTAACAACACTAGCTTGTTCCATGGTCACAACAGAAATAAGAAAGAACACAAGCATTTATCTAAACCCCAACATTGAAAGTGGTTTCATGAGGAGAAACAATTAAGTAGAAGGTTATGTACACATTGAATGTGATTGTATACTTCGTTATCTTTTTTCTTTAGTGTGAGAGCTATCCAAATTTATGGGTAACTAAAAATGGGATGTGGGAAATGTAATCTTTGTTAAATGGCAATCATAGTGAAATATTGCACTATGGTGTTTCTCTTCTCATCTTGGGGATATTTTTCCACTTTAAATCTTGTACTTTCAGTTATGGAAGCATCATAACTTGATCACCTAAATTCATAACAAAAAGGATGATTACATGTCATAGTCCAGGTGTTGGATCACAAAAATGAAAGAAAAGATTGTTGAACATAACTAATTGTAGCATTTTCTAGAACCAGAACCTCAAATATGGTATGTTATAATCGAGTTCCTATATTCCATCACACCAACATGAAAACTAGCTTCCATGATGTTATCAGTTATTCTAACTACCCTATATCTTGTATAAATAAAGAGCTATCGTATGATTGACCTGCATAATCTGCATCTAAAGAAACTATTATAGGGCAATGTATATTATGTGCCCGTAGCCAACATGCCATTCCCCTACAAGCAGGACCTAACAGGTATGTTAGGTCAGTTGGAACCCAAGTTGGTAATGCGGGAAGTGGAGGTGGAGGCCTAGGTGCTCCTGGTGTCTTATTTTTAACCTGTATATATAATTTCAGATCAGTTGACATCATATATACACATTAACAGTCTAAATCAATGTAAATTTATCTTATAATTTCAGTCATGTAGAAGACATCTGCTTTGGGCCACAATATGACCCCGCCTTCTGCCTCACCAAGTGTATCAATATCTGGGTGGGCATATGGCAACGCAACTTCCCTCCAATCGGGTAATACATGTAGCGGGCTCACACGAATGTAGCCCTGCGGCATTGGAGTCCCATGAAACGTTGACCCAGGAAGGGACTGGTAAGCCTGCGCCTCTGCAACAACATAGTCTTGCATTCTTAAGCGGCATGGCTTCAATGCCTACAAATTTACGTAAAGAATGTTATACATATATACATATAATCTTGAAAACATATCATCTTGAAAAGACTAGCTACAATGTCATAAACAATACTTACAGAAGACGTGCTAGGCGATGGGTCTCCAGGATTACTCACAGTCTGTGCATCAGGAGAAGAGTGGGTCGTCATAGGCTGATTGGAAGCCTGAGATGCCTGCCACCGCAGCAATTCTTCCTTGACCTTCTCAGCAACTACATCGTTGACCTTCTTAGCAATTAAATCCTCAACTCTCTTATTCTCCTATATATACATGGATAAAAGAAACATTAGCTTCTTATTAATGAATTTCCTTTTGCAGTAACATTCTAAAAAAAGAATAGGTTACCTCTTCTTGAGAAAGTCCTGCTCTGGGTTTGCGCTGGGATGGCCCAAAGAATGCTTTGATGCCAACACCAGTGCCGACACCTCTAACACGTCCAGGATGCTCTGGGTTACCCAGAGCAACTGTCAATTCATCCCTTGTGCCCTGAGGGATGAACGTTCCTAGTTTCCTCTGCTCGTGCAGCTCCCGCTAATCAGCATAAACAGAAATTGGTAAGTTAACACCACAAATAATCAATATTCAAACGATTTCTCTAAGAGTTGTATTTTACCATTTTTGCAGCCGCCTCAGCAGTTACAGGCTTCTTTATTTCAGCCTTCTTGTTTTGCCTGCCAGCTATCCAGATATCATGGCGAGGCATGGGTGTGGCAGACTCCTGAGTAGGAGCAGACTCCTGAGTAGCAGCAGACTGCTTAGTAGCCACAGACTCCACCTGTAGTCTTTGGCGAACGCTTGCATAGCCTTTTGGACCCATAGTGTGGTCATGCACATTCAGTGCACGCCTTGCTTTTTGTGCGTCACTGAGGGCCTAGTTAGTATGCACATTAATGATTTGGTTAGTAGCACTAAATGTTAATTAAATTGGGAGTGACGCCTAATACCTTAAATTCTTCAGATTTTCTTGAAGCAACAAAATTGTCCCAATCTTCTTTGTCCAAGAAGTTCCATTGTTCAAGGGCTGATTTCTTCTTCTTATCACCCTCTTTTATGTATTCTCTATTCAGATTTGTCCTATAATTCCTAAGCATCTTTCCAGCGCGTTGCATCACACTTTTACGATGCAACTTCTCATCCAATGCAAACAGATTCTGTAAAATAGAAATGTTATTAACTAGTATCCAAAATAGAATTGCAAATAATAGAATTTGTAATCTACAAAATAGAATTGCAAATAATAATAACTCACGCATAAATCCTTCCATATCAAGTCTTTTTTCCCTTGAGGAACATTATGCCAATTATCATACTTAACACCACAATGGCTCCGAGTGGTACACCCAAGATAGTTTACAAAATTATTGCGGTTCACTCCAATTCATCCACTATAACTCCTTTGGTGTTATCAACCCAATTACATTTAAAGAGCGGAATTTTGAAATCTATGTAGTCAAACTCCCAAATGTCCTCAATGACATCGTAATATGACATTTTAGCTTCACGTGGACTCTTATCCTTTGCACTTGCAAAGTACATAGTCGACGCTTGAAGAGTGACCCCACTATTTTGGACGACACTCTTATCATCTTGGCGCTTTATGTAATATGTGAATCCATTAATGTCAAACCCTTCATAAGACATAACATTCGGTTTTGGTTTAAAGGCGAGGCATTTGATAGTTTCTGTAATATCATTTGGTGTTTGAGATAGTTGATGTAAGTCTTTATCTTCAAACCACTTTGTAAAAGTCTTATTATGCTCTCTAGCAAGCCACATTGAACTTGCTCGAGGATGTTGTCTCTTTATGAAATTGGTATGTTCCTCGATATAAACACTCACTTCGTCCATATTGTGTAAAATATACAAGTGAGCTTGTTCCAACTGCTCACGGCTGATTACTTTCACCCGTGATCCAAAAATTCCTTTGCCCTCCTCAATATTCTTGTCATTATCAGGAGTGTCATTACCACTGAGAAAGTCATTGCAAAAATCCATAACCTCTCTTGCCACATAACCTTCAATAATACTCCCTTCAGGCCGATACTTTATAGACATTTATTATATATAAGAATGACAACACATGTATTTGTTGGCCTAGAAACCCGTCCAAGATTGACTCATTAGGAGTAAATCTTGGATAGTCCCCGGTTTGGGACTGTTGTTGAACACCTAATCTCACTTAGGATGTAAGTGTATAATGTGTATTGTGTTTTCGAGAAAATTTCGGTAGCATTACCCCATTTGTTCTCTAAGTACTAGTGAGATTAGGTGTTCAAGGATGGGATAGGTGGTACACATTTATTATATATAAGAATGACATCAAATGTGTTTGTTGGCCTAGAAACCCGTCCAAGATTGACTCATTAGGAGTAAATCTTGGATAGTGAGATTAGGTGTTCAAGAACAGTCCCAAACCGGGGACTATCCAAGATTTACTCCTAATGAGTCAATCTTGGACGGGTTTCTAGGCCAACAAATACATGTGTTGTCATTCTTATATATAATAAATGTCTATAAAGTACAGGAAACATGGTTAATCCTAATCAACAGAGCATTATTAAATAATAAATCAAGAAATCAATATACATCCTAAAGTGCCACAAATCATATAATAACATTAAACGCTACTCAAGTCCTAATCTAGAGTTTAGGTTTCCTTATTATCCTGTTATCATTAGGGTTATTCTTGAACCCCCAATTCCTAAGTTCATTGATTTAATAACATAAAAAGATCTAGTTCATATTATGTTTAGCCATGATTATAAAACTATCATGTTATGATATTAGGACCACTTAAAGCAGATTAGGCACATTAAGCAAGCAGAGTAGGGAGCCAATTTCGCGCAAGCAGATTAGGCAAGCAGATTAGGTCGGCACATAAAGAACCAATTTCGGGCTTGGGCAAGCAGAGTAGGGCGGCAGGTACCTGGGCAAGCAGAGTAGGGTGAGGTCGAGCTGGTTGAGTACGTGGGCGGCGGCCGGCGAGCTCCAGAACTAGCAGCAGTGACTCCGACGAGCAGGGAGCGTCAGCGGCGGCAGGCAGGCAGGCGGCCAGGCGGCGGCAGGCAGGCAGCGGCCAGGCGGAGGAGAAGGAGAAGGGGGTGCGGCGGCGGAGGAGAAGGAGAAGGGGGCACCGGAGATGGGGGCGCTGGAGTAGCAGTGGCGGCACGGCGGCGCTGTCGTGGAGAAGAAGGAGCAGAGAGTCGGGCGACAGTAGAGAAGAAATCGCTCGCAATGAAACAGAAGAAAGGGGAAGAGTCGGGCGATCGAGGGTTATGAAGTTCCTAAATAGCGTCGGTTGTTTACAACAACCGACGCCTAAACATCTTTAGCGTCGGTTGTTTGCAACAACCGACGTTCAATTGGACGATATTTTCATGAAAAATGTTTGGCGGGAACCACCTTCAGCGTCGGTTATACAAGGATAACCGACGCTGATCGTGACATTTTCCGCGCAAATTTTCATCGCACATAGGCGTCGGTTTTCTAGGTATATAACCGACGCTGACAATGACACTATTTTGTTTATCGAAATATGGATTTCGCGGGCGACTTTAAGCGTCGGTTTTTTATAAACCACCGACGCTTAATAAAAAGCGGTACCCGCGTCTGGCTGGTCTTCGAATATAGATGTCGGTTTGCTTAAACAACCGACGCCTTATATGTTAGGCGTCGGTTTTTCTTAATAACCGACGCCCAGAAAAGTGACACTGAATGCTATTTCTGTAGTAGTGGAAACAATGTAATGGCACATTTTCATGTTATCCATCTAAATAAGATTTACTTGAAGACTACATGCTTAACTAGAGTGATCATTGTTTAAGCTTGATTAGTAGTGAGGGTCTAATTATGGTGTTGTATATGTATTTAGAAACTCTAAGCATTCTTTTATTTTTGAAGAATCAGGGTTTGAGCAATATAAACCCTAATCAGACAAAATTAGGTTTTGATACTATATGAATACATAATTTGATAAGTGTAGCAGTGTAGTAAATGATTTTTCATATATTGTGTATATGTCATATTCCTTTGATATAAGGATAAAGTATATATAGCTCAAACATGAATGTTCTTGATAATATCAGACATTTTTAAATGTGTGATGGACTTGTTGGTCAGCTGAGTTTCCCCTGGACAAGCTCATCTGACCATTCATTCAGGCTATATAGTAGTTTGTTTCTTGATTTTTATCCTTCTATAGTTGCATAAAAATGAGCTGCAATTTTAAATGTAAATATAAACTAAATTTTAGAAACCCTATTGATTTTTAATTTATTTTTTACATGATATATGAGTAGTACAATGTGTGGTGTCAACTGAGTATCCTATCAGTTCGCTCAACCAACCAGTCTGATTATATATAAATAGACTAAAATATATTTTTAACTTATTTATAAATATTCTAAGCACCTCAATTGATCCATATGATCAACCTAACACCCTAGTGTCTCCCATAATTTGTCATCCCTATCCTAGATATGATGAGAATTAATGATTTGAAGGAGAAAAATGTCAGATGTGCTTATTTGGTATTTTAGCTTCCAAAAGCTTGGTAATTCATGTAAGCTCATCAACTCTTGATATTCTTTTGTGGTAAATGTTCTCTCCTATATAAGAAATTTGTCCCTCCTTTTATTAGACTCCAAATGATATCAAAATACCCTCTTTTCTTATTCTTTCTCTAGAATTCTCAATCCCCAGGGTTTTTTAGTCAAAGGAAGAAGAAACTGATGGATTGCTTAAACTTTTATCTAGATCCAAGAACTTAGTTCTTAGGGTAAAAAAAATAACATGATTTACATATGACTAAGTGGGTACTTCCATTCAATAGTAGATTGCACTAAAATGAATTTAATCTACTAAATATTCAACTCTTTTATATGCTACAATAAACCTAGATTTTCTTTTTAGTTCTAGCTTTTAGAAGATGATGATGCAATGGATCATTTTCATGATGTGATGATTTTTGGTTGATAAAAACATATTAGAAATGGAAACAAATCATCTAGAAAAGTATTCCTAAAGTTAGTGCTAAAGTTAGAAGAAAATATAGAAACCTAGTGTTTCCAATTATATATGAATTTTTGAAGTATATAGCTAAGAAAAGAATTTGCTTATATGAATCTTATTACATATTATTTTAGTGTTTCAAATGAAAGTTTAGTGTAGATACACCAAACATTCTTTAGATATTTTATCAAAGTTATCAATGTTGCTTGATATATCTATAAATAGGGTGAAACCCTAAACAATTGAAAATTTGAGTTTTTGAATACATAGAATGGAAGCCAATAAAAATGATTCATGTGCACATTTTAAGTTTAATTTAATGAATTTACTCTTGTTTCCTGATATTTAGTCAATGGTTTGAAAAACCTAGTGCAACTTCATACCAGGGTTTCATATATATGTTTAGTTGTATGTGATCTAGTAGAATTAGTTTTCTTATCATCTAAATATTATATTGTAGTTACTTAATGTCAATAATGATTAAACATGAATGAGATAAATGTACTCCTAAGAATAGGGTAATTAGTAAATCAAGTATTTTTATCCAATGTTTCTTTAAATGATAAGTAGAGTAGCTCAATAGCTCAATTCATAGTACATATTATAGAAAATCTATGATAAGAACTAATTACAAGTTTATGCTTAGAAATGTTAATTAGATGATTGAACAATGAATTTAAGAGTGAATTAAACATCAGATGCCCTAAACACTATAGATTCCCTATGAAGGCTTACACTGTAGGGGGAGGAAATGTTCATACCTACTAGCAGAATCCAGGATGAGGTAGCCAGAGCATACTAGAGGGGTACAAGAGTCTAAGCCCAACGTGGAAGGACTCCTTACAATAGTAGGGGTATCCATCATTAATCAAATATTTAGGTAAATTCGTGTGGTACCCAACATTAATTGAAGATCTCAATGGTACCAATTTAAGTAAAGATTTAGTTAGGTACCCAACATTTATCAAAGTCCCAATGGTACCTAGCTTAGTTACTAGTTAGTGAATCATCCTTTGTTTAACTACTAGAGAAGACAATTTTATCTAAAGTGAATTTGACTATCTACTCGAGTACCTAGGTTTTGAGGAGGAGTCTAATTTTACCGACTAGCTATTTAACTGTAGAGGCTAGATGTGGCAACACCCATTGTAGACTGGGTAGATAGGTATGAGACTTAAAGTCCTGGGTCTACTCTAAATCTTGTATGGTGAGGTTGTATCTTGTTGTAGTGCTTTCACATGTTTTGGTACACTTCATGTGGGTTTAGGGTATAATAAGATGAATAAGAGATAAATCAATAATGTTCAGTTATTGATTTATTGTTTGTAGTTGTCTAAACTAACCTATCATTTGTATGTTTTTGAATGTCTAGTTCCCTTTGAGATTAATCAAATTCTTTATGATATTAATGTACTCGTTATAAATATCTAGACTAAACTGTCATTTATATGATATTAATGCCTAGTTCATTTATAGTTCATTATTTTTCTACTTTAAATTTAGTTGCTCAAGAATATATCTTTGATTATTTAAGTGCTTTAAAATGTTTCCTATAAGTACATTTAGTGGGTGAGTAGCTCAATACTCTATAACAATTTTTTAGGTACACCCTAAACATATGCATATCTAAATATATATTAGAAGTCCTACTACAAGTCAAATGTTGTTGAGATTTTGATCGTCGATCCATGTCACTCGAGGTCCTTGTTAGATGTACAAAGACTTGAATAATAATGATGATTGTAATAGTGTTTCATAATCACAATGCTTGCATTTAATAGTCAAGACAACACTCATGGCACATTGAAATATAGTATGGACAACTTAACGTAAACTTTTATGTTTGCAATAAGATAAAAGACGAAAGGTTTTACTTCTTATTCAATTTGATCCATGTGGTTGTGAACTTACAACATACTCTTATAAAATAAAATTAAAAGTTAATAGTGGTGTTTAGTTTTTATGAGAACTTAACTTTGCCTTATTTTGTGATCTATCGGTGATTGTGATTTAGAATGTGACTGACAATCACAAGTTAATGAGACCCTTATTGGTGTGGGATTTTCTACTTCTGTAATGTATTATACAGGTTTGCAATTCATCATTGCATTTTGAGAATTGATTTTGATTACTAGAAAACTACACTGATGTCAAACTACATCCATGGATAAACTTAAAATTTAAGAAACCATTCCAAATCTATAAAATATGTGGAGTCACTACATCATGAAGTTTTCATGGAAGTTTGGTATCCTACTTGATCTTGATAGTTAATTTGTGGTCCCTTTTTAAGTTTTGTTGTATATACAAGCTTGATTTTTATGTTAGTTGTGCATGTTCTCAAATTTTTTAATATTTTTAGGAAAATAGGTGAAACATAATCTATTGTTGTTGCATTTTTTGGTGGCCAATGACATCCAACACATTTGCGGAATCATCCACTACGAACTATTGTGCACCTAGTTTGGATCAATTGATGAAAATTTCTACTGCTCAAATGCTAACATGTTGCATATTGAAACTACACTCTCAACATCTAATTTTGATGATTTGGGATGCTTTAGTGGCTAATATAAGTGAACAAGACAATCAAAGACCCCAAAGATTGATCTGCCAACTCCCACACTCATCTTTAATGTTGTGGGAGAAGTAACTCAATGAAAATCTCCCTCATATGCATAAAAAGTGATAGTATATATAAAATACAACCTTGAACAATAATAAAAGAAGGGAGGACATTAATACTTAATTATTCATTGAGAATAACATCAAATATTTATCTTTATGATCCAAGAACTTCACTCTAGGCTTCCAACCTACTCCCATCGGTCTCAATCCATCTTTGGTCCATTTCCCTTACCAATTTATGGAGAAAGAACAAACTACAAGTAACTTCTACTTGCAAAAGAAAGGTTACCCTATAGGTAACTTTTACTTGTAGATCTAATACAATGTGCAAATCCAATCCTTTCCATCTAATCATATCCACTCCATTCACATATCCCACTTCACCCATAAAGCATCCATCTACCCTACCCCAAAAAATTCATTACATTTCCTATTACACCCCGATCTCACAATTACCACTAATCATGAGATTAGGGTATAAATTGAGGATTTAACGTAATACAAAAATCACTCTTAACTTTTTATTCCTTTTCAAACTCTTTGTTTTCTCGCATTGAACCACATAAAGTAACTTTACAAGAGAATTAAACCGTGATTACTCTAATATGATCTCAACATTAATGATACACATCCATACATTCATTCTGTTTCTCACACTTCCATGTACATACGACATGATAATCAAATGCATTCTCTCTTATTAATAAAATGAAGATACAAGCAACATTTACAACTCTCTCACATCTATACAAGGACCTAGAGTGATAGGGACCGATTGAACTTAACTATACTCAGAATTAACTCTTATGGTAGATCTACTCTGATGCAATGATATCTTCTTCAAGTCCATGTGATTTTCATAAAAAAATTGAGTAGAGGGGTGAGCCTACTCGCTCAATGAATGAGTACTTCAAAGAAATAGTCTAAAGCATTGATATAATTATAGATATACTTTTGAGCAACTGATATCAATTATAACAACAATAAGCTTTAAAGAGTCTAATAATTGACAATCATAAATATTCAGGATACTCTAGATATCTATAAGAGTGAATCAATATATGAAATGCTTGATTGATCATAAAGAGAACTAATAATTCAAGAACATACAAAGAATAATTGAATAACTTTACACACTTGTTTGACCACTCATTCATTTTATTATGCCCTGATCATATGAAGTGTACTCAACATATGAAGACTCGTAGTGGACTACGATCACACCGTACAAGATTTAACAAACACACCCAGAAAATGCTAAGTCTGACTACTCTCCTGGTCTGCGATAGGGAAATGGCTCTATGGCCTAAACTGGACTCCTCCTCTAACCTGAGCACATAGGTGAAGAGTCAATCCACATCTTAGCTTTTCTATACTCTAGTGCCACCATGACTTGTGGTTGATGTTGGACACTTCAAACTATAATTTAAGGAGACTTCAACTAGGGCTTCGTCCCCCGTGCCACCTGATAGCACCTTTTGACCCCCGTATACTGGACGCTGCCAAGGTTAGGTCATTTCATCCCTAAGGCTCAGACCTCACATAGGGGTTCTAAGGTGTTCAAGGCTCCTAAGTCTATTATTTTATTATTCCTAGAAAACACTTTCTACATTGTACCCTTCTCTTACTTATACTTGACTCTGGAATCTCTATGGTGTTGCGTCTACTTATTTAAAGTTATAATACAACATGTATATCATTCTAAACGTTACAGAGCAGTATATTCAAAATACTGTATTATACTGAGTAATCAACATACCATACATTCAGGAAAACTAAAATTCTTAAATAAACAGATTTCATGTCCACTTGGCACATACACACTAGAATCGTGCATATCAACCCAAATCTTGAGTTGTGCATCTTATAACTCAATTAAGAGTTAATTACTTATCATGACAAGAATTATTAATAATAACTGAGAACATTGATATCACAATACTTTATTCATTGAACACCCTACCCTTAGGGTTTCATTTAATCACCACAAATGCTACAAAGAAAGGAGTAATACATCTATCACGTACTCTTCAAATCATTAAAACACATGATATCTGGGATCTCAATCCCTTATCACATTACTGGGAATTCTCATCCCTTCACATCATTATCATGATTACTGGATCTGGGTATTCAAACCCTTAGATCATCACATAGTATTGTTACCTCTATAATAGGTAACCATTATGTCTAGGTCCTTAGACCAAGGTATTTAGTGAACTGGTTGTACGAGTATTCTCATGGCTCATAAGGCCATCACACATCTTGTCACCTCTCACTAGGCAACAACTTATTCACATGGATCCCATAAAGATTTCATATGACATAAACATTCATTGAATAAAGACTACTATCAACAAATCAAATAAAATCAATATATGTATGAAACCTTAGAATTGAGTTGAATTTGGGTTTCCATGCCATTCACTAGGATATCATGCATCAATAATAACATTGAATAAATAAATTCTATCATGTCAAGCAAATCCCTTCAAATGGATTTCATGATATCCATTTGCAAACATCCAACTTTCCTCGCATCTAGGGTTTCACCCTCTTTACTAAGATATCAAAAAAACACTATTCACTTTGAAAGAAATCCAAGATAGTATCTGACATATATGTTCTATGAATTTATATAAACAATCATTCATAACCAAGGGGATCTAGATAAGGAATTTTCTCTATTTACTTATACAACAAATTTCAGTCATAGACAAATTCCCTATATGTCAGTTTACTCTTATAACCTCTGTGAATACTTAGGTAATTCTCATTAGGATGTATTGTATACATTTCTAATATGATTTTATCTTCTGAACTTCATCTAAACATAGGAAGAATCCATTTCATATCATTTTGCAACAACTTAGAACAAATAGACAATTCAGGGTTTGTAGTCACATACTAGCAATTAAAGGTTATGGTTGCATTAACCAATTTTTGTGAAATATACTGTTTAAAGGAAATTCACACTCACCCCAAGGTGTGAAAACACCTTAAAAACGTAGCTCATACCCGAAAATCTCGATCTCATATCAAATCCCTAGCAATTCACCCAATTCTTCTTCCTTTCAACTCTAAAACCCTGAAAATGAGGGCTTATGAAGAAAGAGTGACAAAAGGGGAAGTTTTGATACTATTTTGGATAAAATCAAAGGAGGGACGGAATTTTGACATGTGAGAGAATATTCACCATGAAACTATATCTAAAGACGTTAAACTTACATGATTTCATCATTCCTTGGACCGCAAAACCCTAGGTCAACATCTTCATCAATTTCTCCTCTCAAACCCTAACTCTCTCTCTCTCTCTAGGATTTCGTTTCTCTATATTGAATCAAGAATTATGAGAGCTACTTGTGTGTTAGGTTGACCATATAGAGAAATTGATCTGCTTGGGTCAATTGCACTTTGGCCCCTTACTATACTTTTTCTTATTTCAGCAGATTTTTCTATCATAAAAAGGTTTCTGTAATTCATATATTTCAGAGATAAAACCCTCTCCAAAAATTATGAAAATTTGTCATGTTGTGTATAATTGAGTTATTAAGATTTAGTTATAAGTTGAGAGCATTGAAATCTCCCATTAAATAACTAAAAATCGAATAGTACACTGCTATCTAGAATTATGCAGAAATGTCAGTTACTATAATTCATCTACTGATAAGGTTTAAACACATCTAAAAATTATGAAAATTTTACATGTTGTTTATAATTGGGTTTCAGATCTCCAGATAAAATTTATGATCATTTGGAGTTACCAATAAATAAATAAAAATCAAACAATGTACTACTAAACAACATTCTGTCAGCATGGTCGGTTGAAGTATATCTCGATCGAGAATGACTTTAAAAGAATATCCAAAAATTCTGAAATTTTTCACTGAGATGCATGATTGAGTTATACATATTATATCCAAATTTATATTAAATTCATATTACATAGAAAATATGATAAATTATTTACCGTACTACTACCTTGATCAAATTCCATACTCATGTACCATCAAAACCCTAATTTCAGCCAACTAGGGTTTATATTTCTCAAACCCTTATTTCTCAAACAATAGAACACTTAATGTTCTTATTAGGTTTAAAACATCATAATTTGAATTATCATCATTAATTATATTTAAGAAATGATCAATCCAAATTAAGCATATAATCATCCAGGTAAACCCTAGTTTACCAATTAAGCTCAGATACGGTCATAACAATTCTTCCCCCTTCTAAAGGTTTTGTCCCCAAAACATAAATGTGTAAGAAAAGTAATTTCAAGGTTTATTTTAAGCTTCTAGAATCTTACATGTCATTATATTCTTGTATTTCATACTTGAATGCAGTTTTCAACATTAAGTCCTTTATTTCTTTTCTAATCACAACATGTTAAATCATGACTTCTCAATGATAACAAATGAATTCTCTATGTCACAATCAATCATAGGATAGAGAGAGAAACAACCATTTCAATATTTTCATACTCTTGAGGTGTTACCTCAACATTGATAATCCGATCCAACTATCTCAATTCATACAACTCAATATGTACTATTGTTATGTATTACCTTTAAGTCACAAAAGAGAGTTCACCATGTTGTTTTGAATTTTTACTATTGTGCTACTCAAATAGAAAAATAGTCTTGAGTTGAAAGACTATAATCAACAAAAATTGTACAATACTACTCATGACATCCCCATTGGATCATGTATGCATAAGGTGAAGCATTACCATCACATTCCATACTATTCTCAAACATGAACCCACACATAATTCAAGGTGTAACCATTGGGTTATGGCATACTAAGGTTTCAACAATAATAACAGAGTACTCCATGATTGTATTAGTCATTCAAGGACTATTCATACCCAATTACCATCACTTAATTATATTAAAGCTAGGTATAACGAGCTATACCTCATTAGGGTTACATATCAATACAATATGGTTATCATCCCTTCTATTCGTATGAGTGAATAGGTAAGACTACCTTATTCAGGGTAACACTCCATTTGTTTTATCATAATTTGAACCATATCACCATACAACAATTTTACAATACTAAGATGGATTACTGGTATGAATGACTACAACTATCAGACACCTGAAATTAACATATTGCTTGTACATGTACACTGAAATCAAACGTAGAACAAATTTACATCCCTTAATATACCTTCAACAAATTATACTTCTAAAAATAAATTCACATATTACTAAAAGCCATTGTTTTCTCTTATCTCTCTCCTCATTCATTACTACTTACTTTTTGCTACTTATCCTTCTCATTTTAATCATGTAGATTAAACATTCCTAAAATTGAAAAATACAAGGTACAAATAGATTATTCATCATTCTTGCTATCACTGCAAGAATTTATCTCATATCGCACTTCACTCATATTGTATTTCTCCTTTTGTTCAAAACACACTTGTTACATTTCAAATTTATATCTTACTCTTTACTCCGAATCATTTCCATATTGTTTGTCTACCTTTCAGATTAGCTATCTTTAAACCCTGGATTACTATCAGTGCTAGTTTACTTCTCATAGTGCAAATCTCATGATCTTGTTTTATAGAGATGATAGTATTCAAGGTCAAATCACTAGTGACATCCCTTGAACTACTACAACTCTAAACATTCTAGGGTTTGGTCCTTATCAGTAGCATGATGTTGTTGTGTGTAACTTTGCTCCCTTAATTTGAAAGTCAAACTTTGGATCTCACAAGTTTTACTAATGTCTTCCTTATCTTATAAATTGAATTTCCTTTCTCTTACTTGGCCATTCAAATAGATTACATTCTCAATTTACCCTGCTAGGGTTTCATCATCATATTGTATGTCATTATTACATTCACTAGATGCCTCTACCATGGTGGTTATGCATCATATATGATTCATTTTCTTATCACTTCATTCCCACATTTCTTTCATTAAGGAAGATATGAAAGAGAAGATGATTTTGAGACTTAGAATTCTTATCTTGAAACATTCATTAATACATTTCTCATATGTAGGTTTAATTAATTATCAACAAGGATACTTGACTAATTAGCACTTTATTGAATTTCAGAACCTCTTTCTTTTATAATCTATATTACTCCACCATGTTTCAAACCTTTTCATTAATTTCCATAATCCCCTTACCATATACTTCTATTCCACATATCGTCTTTAACTTCTAGTTTTCTCTTATGATCATGTTGCTTCTTTTAGGTGTATGATCATATATACCACATTGCACATATTTCTTTTTATCCTTCTGCTAATGTAAAGTTGAAATTCTAAATCCATAATCTCTCTACTAGTTTCAAGTCATGTTTAATACATTACATATCCTTCATTTTAAATCAAACGGCTCATGCATGGGTCAAACTTAGTATCTCTTTTAATCAAGTTTTTACCTCTTGAATATAGTCTACCTTTGTATGACTTATTCATTGGTTAAGCTACACTTTTGTTCTTCTTTTAGAAATTAGTTTGTTGTTCTATAGAGACTTAGAATCCAAAGGAAGTAGGATGAATGTATTAACTTCACAATAAAGGTATACATTCCATGCTATAAATTATATCATAACCCTCATTCCTTAATCAAGCTCATTATTTCCAACATTTCTCTTTGTTTCAACTAAGTTTCTTATCCTAGTTTTATGATTTACATGCTCATCTAGTTCTCTTCACTTTAACTTTTCTAAAGACTCTTCACTTCTATGTACTTATCAAATACGTAACTCTTTTCTTCTATTTTCCCTTTGATTTGGAGTACATAAAAACATTGTACTCGATTATATAATCCATTCCTCATGATTGATTCCTACTATCTTGGCCCTTACATACTTTTCTCATTTTTTCCATATTTCATACTTAGAGTTCATATAATACTAATGATTAAACTTAATCAGAATCTTATGTCGTGTTCCTTTATTCCCAATTAAGGGTTTCTCATATGAGGCCCCAAAGTTGGATCTAAGACATCAGTTTCAACATATTCTTAACTATTCTAATCTTTCCCATATGTTTCGACATCATAATGTATGTACATTGTCACTATGATGTGGGTCTAATTTATCAGAGTCTACTATAATTATATTTTTAATAGGAGTCATTAGATCCTAGTAACACATCCTGCCAGTCGGACCAGACCGAACCTGCAATCCTGAAGCCAAGAGCTACTTAAGATTAACCAACTCCTATTAATCTCAAACATGTGGAAAGAATATCCACTTAGGAAAGTTCATTCAAAGATCATTTCTAGTCTACTTGATACAAAGAATGTAATCAATAAATGTTAAAACTACATAGTGTACAACAAATCTTAAAGACCCATATATATTTCAAAATACTGAATATCTGAATTTCAACATATAAGAGCTTTTCTACTCATCTCCAATAAAACAACAATATGAATTTAAAGTTCTATCTCATTTTATATTTATTCTCTTAATTCATGTTACTTATCTTGTTTCTAACCCTAATATTTCTAGGGTTCCTCTCTAGACCATCCTTCCACTATATACCTGACTAGGGTATACATGAAAGAATAGATAGAGTATCTTGATACATGTTGATCCAAGTACTCAGATACTGGGCCAGGATATCCAAATACTCAAATCCCTAGAGCTAACTGTTGGTATGTATGCCCTGAGAGCCAATTATGGAATGATTGATGGGATACATTAAGATTGATTTTATAAACATCAAAGGCAAGCTTCCAATTCTTTCTGGTTCAGTCATATGAGATAGTGATAGAACACATTGAATGTCTAGAGAATGATAGTACTCAATGACGTATGCCTTCAGGTTGAGGACCTCGACGATGAGATCATACGAATGCTAAGAGTTTGTACATTCTTGTTATGTCCCTAGTCGGATGTCATTGTGGAAGGTAGATAGACAACAATGACACACAAGACTAGGTTGTGTTGTTGGTTGATGATAGAATCTCATTAGTCATGATATAGAGATATCAAACCAAACACATAGGTACTTGTTAGAGAACAAGTGTACCAGACAGACCCACCGTGAGTTTGACACATGGAACCATGACATGGTAGTCACAGTCAGTACTCATAGTGATGGTGGTGAGTGTGATTCCTTGACCTGAAATGACTACACTCAACACATGTCATTGGGCACACTTTGACATCATCAAACACAGTCCTGAAACATGGGTTGTTATAAAGGTGATGATTGGGTGGCTTTGACAGATGGGGCTTTTGAGGGGTGAGTGATAGATATGGGATATGTCCCTCCTGAGGGAGTATGATATCCAAGGCCACTTGATGAGTAGGATTGAAATAGGTGTGCGCACGCATGTGTGAATCAGTATGTGATATTGATGTCATACATATCTCTTCCAATCTGCTCTGAGATCAAGAAAGTGAATGAACGTTGACAGGATGACTGTTCCATTCCTCAAGTTCATTTGAAATATCAGTGACAAAGGAATTATACATTCACTGTAACACCATTCACCAATTGTAGGATTGAAATTTGTTCTCCAACTTTCTATTTCACTTGGGTAGCACTGATGTGTGACTAGGCACCGCTCTTTGCTTGTGAATTCATAAGTGTTATGGACTTTCACTGCCAACGTGAAATGGACCTGTAGGGTCACACACATAGGATTTAACCTAGAAGAGGAGTTTTGTCCACAAACAATGTTTAGGTTGATTGCTAAATGAGTTTAGTAGTTCAATTAAACATTCAATTGATTGATAGCTCAAAATCATAGTGTTCAAGGTGTTGGACATATTGATTAGAGTATCGGATTGATTGAAACTGTAATTGACTGATTTTGCACAATCTGGACTCCCAACCGATCGACTCATGTGATGAACCGATCGACTCAGCTTGGTGAACCGATCGGCTCAGGATATGAGTCGATCGGCTCTAGGACAGGGTGAAATGATTGCTTCAAGTGTTGAAATGATCGGTTCAATTGATGCAACCGAGCAAGTTGGGAAAGTAGGATTGGTGAGAATTTACCTTTCGTTTCACTTGTCCAATTTGATTGGAACAAGGATTGGTATTTGATACCAATTAGAAACAAAAGATGGAAAGTCAATAGGGAACTGACCAGGACCATGAACCGACCGATTCAGAAATGAACCGACCGGTTGAGGTGTCCCAACCGATTGGTTGAGGTGTCAACCGACCGATTGAGATCCCCAACCGAATGTTTCAGAAATGAAACGATCGGTTCAGGTTGCGAGTTGGTTGTTTTGTGGAAAATATTGAACCCTTCTACTCCTGATTTTAGTCCTAAATTGCCCGGGATGGAGAACCCTGTCCCATGACCCTCCTATATATAGGGGTATTGAGGGCTTCTCAAAGTACAACCTAGTGCAACTAGTTGCTCTGTGAAGTTTTCGTTCTCTCTAGTTTTGGTAACCGAGAGAGAGCCCGAGTAAGTGCTACCCAATAAGGGAGGCACAACAAGGGAAAGATAACTGTAGAAAGTAATTGGTGGCAGGAGAGTGTGTTGGCGACTAGTATGCTGATAGGAGGGTGCGACTCCTTCCAATTCCTTGTGAGACAAGGAGATTGGAGTTCTAAGTGGTCCGTGTGGACTACTTCAGAGGCGGGAGGTTTCTGCCACTCTGAGGACAGCTGTTAATCTCGACAGTCCTGGTGCGCCCAGGAGCTGCACAGACACCGTCCAAGACCGGAGGTGAAGACCACGCAAGGCGCGAGGTATTACCGCCGAGCAAGCCTCGGGACAAGGTATGATTCCACAAGCCATCCTTTCCTATTGTATTGACGTTGATGTGTTTCCTTGTTCCGGGTTTGGGGGAGAAAATTTTTGTTTCCGTTGCCTTCTCTGCCTCCCTTAAAACCCAACAGTGGTATCAGAGCCAGGTAAATTGCTCTATACTTTAGGGATTATCGATATGATCGATTTTGGTTTGTCGCCTTTATTTATTGCATACGATGCGAATAAAATTGGCTTTATGCATATCCAATCCTAAATCCACAAATCCCAATTTACGTATATGATATGTATTATGAATGCACTCGATACGAGTCACCCTTAAATGAGTTTTGTGGTGGATGTATAGCGTGGTTATGGCCACTAAACCCTATATGTGTATGGTTGTATGTGGTTGCTTGCATCTCGGTCTACGCACCGATCTTCCATCTCCTATTCCTGATGTAACTCGAAATAATTCGAGATTTCTTTCCTACCTTTGCTCCCCACGAATGTAACTCGAGGTTTCTCTTTTTACAATGTAAAATAGGATATAATTTTATTTCTTGTTATGTCAAAGAACGGAGGACATATGACGACAGCTGAGATGATCGGTTCAAGGCGTGAACTGATCGGTTGACGTTCCAAATGATCGGTTCAAGGAGTGAGCCGATCGATTGATGACTAGTTCGAGGAGCAAGATGAGCGGGTGGCGGCCATGATGAGATGCATGACGACCAGGCGAACTGATCGGTTGGAGGAGCCAACTGATCGGCTGGTGGCACCCAGTCGACCAACCTGATGGCGAGCTGATCAGTCATGTGATGAGTTGATCAAACCCAAAAAGGCAAAGCACAAAGTTCATCTTGTACAGGTTGCATGTGATGTAGACCTACATGACTGTGATTCCTCTTGGCTCGAGGAATCACATTAGGATGGCCATAATCATCGCTTTTATCATTTTGCATGTTTTCTGTGGGATATAGCATGTATATGATACATACTATGTATTGTGGTGATTGGATATGTATATGTATATAAAAACCAAATCCGTCATTAAAATATTGAGTCTCATATGCCTTCCATTAGTGGCACATATGAAAAACTCGATCGACCAAGCATAGGTTACGCCAAAGCGTGGTGCACCGTCTATCTTGTGGAAGTGTGAAGGGTAGACATGTAGGTTCTGCCAAAGCAGGGTACATGTTTACCGTGTCAGCTTTTGGGTTAGACTTAACTGGTGATTCCTAGAGCGTCTAAGCCCAGAGGCAAGGAATGTTCATGGCAAGGTGTTGTGCATGTTCATTCATCAAGAGTTGCATATGATGAAACTGCCAAAGGTTGCCTACCTGGAAGATCTACGTTGTGGGTGACATCCCTAGCTGGTTCATGACTTAGAGGATTTCAGGATCTTGCCCACTAGAAGGTTGTACGCTACAATCTTCCCAATTGATGGTGAGGGATATCAATTTGAAGTAAAATAGTGGGAGCAATAATTAATTAAAGGCCTAATTATATCGTCAACTTTTCAAATCAATCAAATAATTCAAAAACGAGTTTTTGGACTGAAATTGCATATTTTCCTTTTGTAGTACAAATGGCAACAAACAACAATCACTTTTCTTTGCGATCGGTCCTTCAAAAGGAAAAGCTAAATGGGACAAACTTCCATGACTGGTATAGGACATTGAGAATTGTTCTCACTCAAGAGCAAAAGCTCTATGTCCTGGATACTCCAATTCCAAAGGAACCTGCTCCTAATGCACCAAAGGCAGAAAGGGATGCTTACAAGAAGCATTCTGATGATGGCATTGATGCAAAGTGCTTGATGTTGTGCTCTATGAACCATGAGTTGCAGAGACAACATGAGAACATGGGTGTCATTGAGATGATTCAACATCTTAGAAACATGTATGAAGATCAAGCACGACAAGAGAGATACAATGTCTCAAGGGCACTGTTCAAGTGCATCATGACAGAAGGAGATTCAGTTGGTCCTCACACACTCAAGATGATTGGGTATGTGGAGAACCTAACAAGATTGGGATTTCCACTAAGCCAAGAGTTGGCTACTGACGTGATACTGCAATCGTTGCTAGAATCCTACAGTCAGTTTGTGATGAACTACAACATGAACAACTTTGATAGGCCACTGTCAGAGTTGTTGGGCATGTTGAGGACAACCGATATATAGATGATGAAGGACAAGCCTAAGTCTGTGATGGTGATCACGAGCAAGAAAGGCAAGTCCAAGCGCAAGGGCAAGGGAAAAGCTAAGAAAGGTTCTGATGCTAGCCAGGAGCCCAAGTCGTCTTCAGCTCTCAAGGCCAAGGGAGGCATGACCAAGAAAGTAAATTGCCACCATTGTCAAAAGCCAGGACATTGAAAAAGGAATTGTCCTCTCTATCTGGAAGAACAAAAGAAGAAGGAGGCGATAGATGCCTCTACTTAAAGGTGTATTGAAAGTAAACTTGTAACACTTTTGAGGTATATGATACCATGATGTAAAGTGTAAAGCACTCATAATTGGGGCAAATGTTGCCGCCAAAGATAGGAGTACTTTAGTTTATTTTCAGCCTAAAAGGCATGTAATACAGTTATGAACTGCTATTTCATATTTGCCAATAGATAGAAACACTTTATTTTTGCATATTGTATGAAAATGATGGCAATCAATAAAGAGATGTTTCAATTTCTAAAGATATGATCTTTGTGGCAATGCCTTGTTTATCTTGTGGTATTTGATATGCATAAGATAAAATGATACCTAAAAGTTATAGATAACTCAAACAATCAAATTAGCATCAATCATGAGAAATTCATTTCTAGTTTCCATGTGATGGATAAATCTAGACTCTTTTGGTTAGAGAACTAGTAAGAGACATGAGTATCTTGGACATGATTAATCAATCTTCACTAATGGTAGTGGAAGAATGATAATCCTATTAGGTATGATACATGTGATGTATTTACATACCTATTGGAACAAATGCTGATACTTCAAATGGTGTTTAGAGAAATACCAATATGAATATCTTGAAGTGTTCAAGATTATCATAGATGAAGTGCAAATTTGGTAAAGTGTTAATTCTTGATGAGATCAATGAATGAAATACTTGGACCAAATGTTTGAGATCCTTTTGAGTGATTATGATAGTGTATCATAGTGAACTCATGATTAAGGCATGGTGATGTCTAAATCAAGAAGGAATCATACTCTAAGGAGTTAGAGAATGATTATCAAATAACTGAATTCTTCTTAATAAAAGAATACCCCACACTAATAAAGGACATTGAGAATCACAAGGAGTTGTGAGTTCTTATATCCTTGACAGATACACCTCAATTATTTATGTGATGAGTTGTTCATGTGATGAGTCAACTATCTAGATGAATATGAGAAACTGAATTTTGAGTTATGGTTTATGACCATTACATCCTAAATGACATCCATGTAAACCATAAGGTATGACCTTGATGGTAGAACCCATTGGATCAAATCCATAAGTGCAAATGAATCTTAATTGTTAAGACACATGGATAACATTTTTTAGGAAGGATGATGCTTGTTGATTGCAACTTAATGACTAAGACATTTGGCATATGGATACTAAAACCACATTCCTATGAGGAATAAAACAAGGATGTGTATGTTACACAACCTATAAGGTTTATGAATCCACTAATGCAAATGAAGTCTATAAGTCACAATGGACTAATCAATGTTATTGATTGAGTACAAGCAACTCAGAATTGGATCTTTACTTTGATGATATAGTCAAAGGGTTTAACTGATATGTCAAAGATAAAGAAGGGATCTGTGATTTAGTGGGAGCGTGTTCACATTCCACCTATTGATGTGAAATGGAAATGTTCTAGAATGGAAATCCAAAGTGGAAATTATCTTTAAGGAAGATAGAGATGTTTCCTATGTGATTGGAATAGAGATCTATAGAGATAGTTCTCGAAAACCTCTTGACCTGAAAAGAGAAAGCATACATTGGCAATCTGTACTAAAGGGTTCAGTATGCATAGATTTAGTGGGAGAAAACTTGTCCGTGATACTTGGAGTTAGTATCCCAAGGCCAAGTGTCTAATTCTTATGAAGAATGGGAACACTAAGAATAGATATGGATCTATCATGTATGTAATCATCCCATTATCTTGCATGTATCGGCATGGCAAGAACAAAATGCATTTATCATCTTGTATGTAGGACATGGAAATATGATGTGCTCATCCTGATAACTTGTATGTGGGACATGACGAGTGGATATTTGTCTACTTCCAGTAAGGGTTACTGGAATACCATGAGAACTTGATAAGTACTTGTGATGTACTAGTTCTATGGAGATAAGGAAGAGTTCAATGTAAGGAGTTACATTGATGTGAACTTCTAAAAGGACAGAAAATTAATCGCAAAATATATATAGGATATATAAAAGTGAAAGTTTGTTGATAATTGGAAATGTTCCAATAAAACCATTTAAAAGGATATTCCGAGTATCTATGTGTTAGAGAACAACAGTGGATACTATATGGATCTGGAAGTTCATGCGATGAACTTATAGATATTCCTCTCATTGGTGACAAGTATGGAATCCTTGATCATGCAATGTGGCTAAAGGTTAGAAAAGGAATACTAGATCGCATATTATGACAACTCCATCTCATACGTATGACGTACAGTGAAGAGATGAGAGACATGCAATTAATATTAACTTTGGCAAGGTGTTGCCATAACTCACTATGTTGGCACAAGAGCACAGTAACATGTGGGACATGTTTGAAGATCACTATGAATATGATTCAAGGGTGATTGGCTCGCAGTGCAAGTTGGAGTCTGTTGGTATGTATGCCCTGAGAGCCAATCATGGGATGATTGATGGGATACATTAAGATTGATTTGATAAACATCAAAGGCAAGCTTCCAATTCTTTCTGGTTCAATCATATGAGATAGTGATAGAACAGATTGAATGTCTAGAGAATGACAATACTCAATGACGTATGCCTTCATGTTGAGGACTTGGAAAATGAGATCATACGGATGCTAAGAGTTTGTACATTCTTGTTATGTCCCTAGTCAAATGTCATTGTGGAAGGTAGATAGACAACATTGACACACAAGACTAGATTGTGGTGTTGGTTGATGACAGAATCTCATTAGTCATGATATAGAGATATCAAACCAAACACATAGGTACTTGTTAGAGAACAAGTGTACCAGACAGACCCACTGTGAGTTTGACACATGGAACCATGACATGGTAGTCACAGTCAGTACTCACAGTGATGGTGGTGAGTGTGATTCTTTGACCTGAAATCACTACACTCAACACATGTCATTGGGCACACTTTGACATCATCAAACGTAGTCCTGAAACATGGGTTGTTATAAAGGCGATGATTGGGTGGCTTTGACACATGGGTATTTTGAGGGGTGAGTGATAGATATGGGATTTGTCCCTCCTGAGGGAGTATGATATCGAAGGCCACTTGATGAGTAGGATTGAAATAGGTGTGTGCACGCATGTGTGAATAAATATGTGATATTGATGTCATACATATCTCTTCCAATCTGCTCTGAGATCAAGAAAGTGAATGAACGTTGACAGGATGACTGTTCCATGCCTCAAGTTCATTTGGGATATCAGTGAAAAAGGAATTATACATTCACTGTAACACCATTCACATATTGTAGGATTGAAGGTTGTTCTCCAACTTTCTATTTCACTTGGGTAGCACTGATGTGTGACTAGGCACTGCTCTTTGCTTGTGAAATCATAAGTGTTATGGACTTTCACTGCCAACGTGAAATGGACATGCAGGGTCACGCACATAGGATTTAACCTGGAAGAGGAGTTTTGTCAAGAAACAATGTTTAGATTTGATTTCTAAAGGAGTTTAGTAGTTAAATTAAACACTCAATTGATTGATAACTCAAAATCATAGTGTTCAAGGTGTTGGACAGATTGATTTGAGTATCAGATTGATTGAAATTGCAATTGACTGATTCTGCACAATATGCACTCTCAACCGATCGTCTCATGTGATGAACCGATCAGCTCAGCTTGGTGAACTGATCAGCTCAGGATATGAGTCGATCGACTAAAGTATAGGGTGAAATGATTCATTCAAGTGTTGAAACGATCGGTTCAACTGATGCAATCGAGCAAGTTGGGAAAGTAGGATTGGTGAGAATTTTCCTTTCGTTTCACTTGCCCAATTTGATTGGAACAAGGTTTGGTATTTGATACCAATTAGAAACAAAAGATGGAAAGTCAATCGGGAACTGACCAGGATCACGAATCGACCGATTCAGAAATGAACCGACCGGTTGAGGTGTCCCAACCGATCAGTTGAGGTGTTAACCGACTGATTTATATCCCCAAATGACCGTTTCAGAAATGAAACGATCGGTTCAGGTTGCGAGTTGGTTGTTTTGGTGAAAATCTTGAACCCTTCTACTCCTACTTTTAGTCCCGCATTGCCCGGGATGGAGAACCCTGTCCCATGACCCTCCTATATATATAGGGGTATTGGGGGCTTCTCAAAGTACAACCCAGTGCAACTAGTTGCTCTGTGAAGTTGTCGTTCTCTCTAGTTTTGGTAACTGAGAGAGAGAGCCCGAGCAAGTGCTACCCGATAAGGGAGGCACAACAAGGGAAAGACAACTGCACAAAGCAATTGGTGGCAGGAGAGTGTGTTGGCGACTAGTACACTGACAGGAGGGTGCGATTCCTTACAATTCCTTGTGATACAAGGAGGTTGGAGTTCCAGGTGGTCCGTGTGGACTACTTCAGAGGTGGGAGGTTTCTGCCGCTCGGAGGACAACTGTCAATCCTGACAGTCCCAGTGCGCCCAGGAGCTGCACAAATATCGTCCAAGACTGGAGGTGAAGATCGCGCAAGGCACGAGGTATTGTCGCTGAGCAAGCCTCGGGACAAGGTATGATTCCACAAGCCATCCTTTCCTATTGTATAGACGTTGATGCGTTTCCTTGTTCTGGGTTTGGGGGAGAAAATTTTTGTTTCCTCTGCCTTCTCTGCCCCCCCTAAAACCCAACACTAACATCATAACATCTCCTATCTGCCACACTTATGAATCTAACTGACTAACTTAATGGTCCCTAACAACTCAACCTATGCTCTGATACCAAAGTTGTTGCACCTCGATCTCACAATTACCACTAATCATGAGATTAGGGTATAAATTGAGGATTTATCGTAATACAAAAATCACCCTTAACTTTTTATTCCTTTTCAAACTCTTTGTTTTTTCTCATTGAACAACATAAACTAACTTTACAAGAGAATTAAACCTTGATTACTCTAATATGATCTCACCATTAATGATACACATCCATACATTCATTCTGCTTCTCACACTTCCATGTACATACGACATGATAATCAAATGCATTCTCTCTTATTAAGGAAACGGAGATACAAACATCATTTACAACTCTCTCACATCTATACAAGGACCTAGAGTGACAGGGACCGACCGAACTTAACTATACTCAGACTTAACTCTTATGGTAGATCTACTCTAATGCAATGATATCTTCTTCAAGTCCATGTGATTTCCCTAGAAATTTTGAATAGAGGGGTGAGCCTACTCGCTCAGTGAATGAGTACTTCAAAGAAACAATCTAAATCACTAATATAATTATAGATATACTTTTGAGGAACTGATATCAATTATAATAACAGTAAGCTTTAAAGAGTCTAATAATTGACAATCATAATTATGGCAATATACTCTAGATATATATAAGAGTGAATCAATATATGAAATGCTTGATTGACCATAAAGAGAACTAATAATTCAAAAACATACAAATAATAATATAATAACTGTACACACTTGTTTGAACTCTCATTCATTTTATTATGCCCTGATAATATGCAGTGTACTCTACATATGAAGACTCATAGTGCACTACGATCACACCATACAAGATTTAGCGGACACACACGGGAAATGCTAAGTCTGACTACTCTCCTAGTCTATAATAGGGAAATGGCTCTCTGGTCTAAACTAGACTCCTCCTCTAACCTAAGCACACAGGCAGAGATTCAATCCACCTCTTCACTTTTCTGTACTCTAATGCCACCAGGACTTCTGGTTGATGATGGACACTACAAACTATAATTTAAGGAGACTTCCACTAGAGCTTCATCCCCCGTGCCACCTAATAGCACGTTCTGACCCCTGTATATTAGACGTTGCCAAGGTTAGGTCGTTTCACTCCTAAGGTGCAGAGCTCACATTGGGGTTCTACGGTGTTAAGGGCTCCTAAGTCTATTATTTTATTATTCCTAGAAAGCTCTTTCTACATTGTACCCTTCTCTTACTTATACTTGACTCTGGTATCTCGATGGTGTTGCGTCTACTTATTTGAAGTTATAATACAACATGTATATCATTCTAAACTTGGCTGAGCAATATGTTCAAAACACTATAATATACTGAGTAATCAAAATACTATACATGCAGGCAGAATAAAATTCTTAAATAAATAGATTTCATGTCCACTTGGCACATACACACTAGAATTGTGCATATCAACCCAAATCTTGAGTTGTACATCATAACTCAATTAAGAGTTAATTACTTATCATGCTAAGAATTATTAATAATAACTGAGAACATTCATATCACAATACTAGATTCATTGAACACCCTATCCTTAGGGTTTCATTTAATCACCATAAATGCTACAAAGAAAGGTGTAATACATCCATCACATACTTTTCAAATCTTTAAAACACATGATACCTGGGATCTCAATCCCTTATCACATTACTGGGAATTCTCATCCCTTCACATCATTATCATGATTACTGGATCTGGGTATTCAAACCCTTAGATCATCACATAGTATTGTTACCTCTGTAATAGGTAACCATTACCTCTAGGTCCTTAGACCAAGGTATTCATTTCACTAGTTGTACAAGTATTCTCATGGCTCACAAGGCCATCGCACATCTTGTAACCTCTCACTAGGCAACAACTTATTCACATGGCTCCCATAAAGATTTCATAAGACATAAACATTCATTGAATAAAGACTACTATCAACAAATCATATAAAATCAATATATGTATGAAACCTTGGAACTGAGTTGAATTTGGGTTTCCATGCAATTCACAAGGATATCATGCATCAATAATAACATTGAATGAATAAAGTCTATAATGTCAAGAATATCCCTTCAAATGGATTTCACAATATCTATTCGCAAATATCCAACTTTCCTCGCATCTAGGGTTTCACCCTCTTTTCTGAGATATCAAACAAATACTATTCACTATGAACAAAATCCAAGATAGTATCTGACATATATATACTATGAATTTAGATAAACAATCATTCATAACCAAGGGGATCTAGATAAGAAATTTTCTCTATGTACTTATACAACAAATTTTAGACATAGACAAATTCTGTATATTTCACTTTACTCTTTTAACCTCTATGAATACTTAGGAAATTCTCATTAGGATTTATTGTATACATTTCTAATATATCTAAACTTCATCCAAATAGAGGAAGAATCCATTTCATGTCATTTTGCAACAACTTAGAACAAATAGGCAATTCAGGGGTTGTAGTCGCATACTAGCAATTAAAGATTATGGATGAATTAACCGATTTTAGTGCAATATACTATTAAAGGAAGTTCTCACTCACCCTAAGGTGTTAAAACACCTTAAAAACGTAGCTTATCCCTAAAAATCTCAATATCATATCAAATCTATAGAAATTCACCCAATTCTTCTTCCTTTAAACTCAGAAACCCTACAAATGAGGGATTACGAAGAAAGAGTGAGAAAAGAGGGTGTTTTGATACCATTTTGAATCAAATCATAGGATGGATGGAATTTTGACATGTGAGAGAAGATTCACCATGAAATTATATCCAAAAGAAGTTAAACTTACATGATTTCATCATTCCTCGGACCGCAAAACCCTAGGTCAGCATCTCCATCAATTTCTCCTCTCCAACCCTAACTCTCTCTCTATCTATAGGATTTAATTTCTCTGGATTGAATCAAGAATTATGATATCTCCTTGTGTGTTAGGTTGACCATATAGAGAAATTGAGATGCTTGGGTCAATTGCACTTTGACCCCTTACTATACTTTTTCTTATTTTAGCAGATTTTTCTGTCATAAAAAGGTTTCTGTAATTCGTGTATTTAAGAGATCAAAACTTCTCCAAAAATTATGAGAATTTAGAATTTTATGTATACTTGAGTTTCTAAGCTTCATATAAAATTTGTGATCATTCAAATCTCCCATTATATAACTAAAAATCGAATAGTGAACAGCTATCCAGAATTATGTAGAAATGTCAGTTACTATAATTCATCTACTGATACGGTCTAAACGCATCCAAAAATTATGAAAATTTTACATGTTGTTTATGATTGAGATTCAGATCTCCAGTTAATATTTCAGTTCATTTCGAGTTACTAATAAATAATTAAAAATAAAAATATTTTGATAAACAACATTCTATCAGCATGGTCGGTTGAAGTATATTTTGATCGAGAATGACTTTCAAAGAACATCCAAAAATTCTGAAAATTTTCACTGAAATGCAGTATTGAGTTATACATATCATAGAAAAATTTATATTAAATCCAAATTACATAGAAAATATGATAAATTATTTACCGTACTACTATCTTGATCAAATTCCATACTCATGTCCCATCAAAACCTTAATTTCAGCCAACTAGGGTTTTTATTTCTCAAACTCTAATTTCTCAAATAGTAGAACACTTAACGTTCTTATTAGGTTTAAAACATCATAACGAAATTATCATCATTAATTATATTTAAGAAATTTTTAATCCAAATTAAGCATATAATCATCCAGGTAAACCCTAGTTTACCAATTAAGCTCGGATACGGTCATAACATTTCCACCACCAATGAGTGATTGGTGATGAGTGCATTAGATTCCTCTTCTTGACGAATTTTTTGTCCACACTTATTCCCAATAGATTATTCCTTTCTCTGAACAAAACCCCACAAATTTCCTTTATCCAAACTGTACATTTTTATCCAACATCATTTCCCGTCACATTCTTCACCAGCACTCCCCACTTCCATTCTCTTTTGAGTATATTTACACACACATGGTAGGTATTATTACTCAATAGTGGTTTTATTTGTTCTCATATCCATTTATATTTCCATTTTCATTTAATATATAATTCATTCAAGAAAGAAAGATATTTGACTAAGGTAAGAAGATGAAATTTCATCTTGAATATTCCAATATATTTACCATCTTCCCCCTTGCATTCTAGTTTTATACTTTGTATTATTCATTTTTGTTTCATAATGTATAAATAGATAAATATATCTATTAGAACCCCAATTGTTCCTTGATGTATATTTAAACTACAATTTTAAATATGTTTTGTAGTGACCAAGTAGGTTCATATTAACTTGCAATTGATTTGCCTTGTTTAATGTCTTTCATGTACATACAAGTAATTATAGGAAAAGACTTTATTTGATTCCATAGTATTCTTTATTATATTTTACATTGAGTGGTACATGTATTAGCTGTGTTCATGGATACATAATTTCATATATATTTGGTACGCGCTGGTATTTAGTTCCATTTTATTTTGATTTGATAGTAAAGTGACTTTCATCGTAACAAGTTCATTTATTTTTACAAATTGCATAATCAAGAGAAAGGAATGACATAACTAATGGGTTATAGGTACAGTAGTCATCGTATATTCTTGTTAAAATCATTTCTTAATTTTACCTTTTGTTCTTATTTACAATAACCATTGTGATGAATTTTGACCATCTTGTTGTAACATGTTCTTTTAAATTTATTTATCACTCTTCGTGATTTAAATTAAAGAAAATGATATCCTTAAATTTGCCAAAAAATACTTATAGGATTTTGGAGGAACTAAATTACACTAAGTAGTAGCCACATATATTTTGATCTCAATAAGTATCCAACCTTCCCTATGGAACGACCCTGACTCACTACCACTACATTAAAATGTGAGATTTCTATTATTAGTTCATGTCATAAATTTTTACAGACCATTATTAAGTGATCTTACTTTCCCTGATAGAAATATTTCTACTTTGATTGATTTTATTTTTTTATTTGTTTGAGCTTAGGTATATACTTCCTCTTGTCTTTAGTGTAGTTTGAACTTGTTCTTTCTTATGAAACTCTTTTATCTTATTTTTAATTATACAACTTTTGAAATATTTTGTGAATGTTTTTTAGTGGTATACTGCCAAGTTGTGGTGTTGGTTTGTTTTTCATTTTTTGTAGTTTAGTCTATTTTGACCTATTTTCTTCTATGTCATTATATGGATTACAAATTATTACTTTTATGTGTTTTCAGATCCTATATATTTACTTCATTCTTGGGTTGCCTTACACTTTTTGCCTTTTATCTCAATCTATATTTACATTCTATATAGTTAAATTTAATTCAGTTTAAGTCTAATTTTCTACGTTGGAAAATTCTTTGCATCATTTCACAAATGTGCATGCTGGTAGTACTTGATATATTTCTTCCTATCATATTATACTTTTTTGTCTTTTGAGATACTTGATATGTGATTTACTAATTTTAATGTATATTTTACTAAATCATGATCATGAAGAGATCCCTATATGCCCTCCTTATCTTTTCTTGTCCTAACTTTGGCCTATATGCACCCTACATAACAAACACCCATTGAAGGTAATAATGTTATTGAGTTAGTCCTTGATAGTGATAGAAGTAGGATGAGAGAAGAAGCTGAGTGTCGCATGAGGTCCCTTGATGTCATATAAAACAATTATTTAGGAGTTCGTCTAGCTACATCTTCAAATTCTTAAGTTAAGTTGGTCTCATTCTCTATAGTTCTTGTGTAATTGTATGGCACTAGAAAAATATAGATTTAAAATTACATTTCCCTATCCAGTGGTATACTGTGTAGTTTCATAGGAAATGCATCAAGAAACTCATTGACTAATAGCAAATTTGTTATCCATTGATTAATTTCTTATGCATTATTCACACCTACCATGTATGTATCCTATAAATAATAAAACTATGCAAGTAGAAAGACTTCCCTTACTCCTATTATTAAGATTCAATATAGATCTCTTATTCAGATACAATTCCCCATTCTTCCAACATTCTAAAAACACTTGCTAAGGTTCAACCATGTCCTTTCTCAAAATCAGTTCAACAATATTGGGAATTAGGGGTATGAGCTAAATGGTAATGTATATCCAGTAAATCTCATAAGACATCATAGACTTAGTTTAGATAAGATAGTGAGTTCACCCAATGAAGCCCCCAACTATAGTTAACAACTCATATCTCAAACAAGAAAATTCATACTAAAAGCAAGAAGATGTTGTAAGAATGTGTGTTTGTTAGACCAATTAAAAATAAAAAATTTAACTATGTTAAACAAGAATATCTCACATGTGATCAGTCTAGGTCATACAACTACCTCTTTGGGAGTCATGGAATAAAAGTTTCTTATGGTATTAGGTGATATTCCCTGAGCTCGCATATATTGGGTGGATATCCTCTTGATCTAGATGCTTCAAAATTACATTGACTACTAGAGTAACTATGCACATTATGTTTGATGCCAGGCGCTTAAGTGTGTCGTAGTTGTCAAAAGCTCTAGATTTTTCACATCTAGTCTCAATAGTTAAAACCTTGAAACTGTTTTCCTTCATAATTAAAACTAGGGAATGCCCATTGGAACTCTTTGCCACAAACTTTCATGAAAATTTTCTACTACAAATATTGTAGATTGTACCTCTCATTTATGGATCTTCAATAGAAGTTGTCCCAGTGGACCTCAAAAGGAGTGTCCACCTAAGTCAAGATGACCAAATTCCTACTTTAGATCCACTATGCTAAAAAAACATTAGACTATGTTACATATACCCTAGAAATAGGTCAAGCCTCTAGTTAACTTCCTAAAGAAACCACAGTTACTACCACTAGATATAGAAGATTCAATTCCATAACTCATTGTATCTATATGGTTCTCATCATTCATAGATTTCTCTATTCTATGAGCTTCCCTATTGAACCCACTAAATCCCTCTCTAGTCATCTTGATGATCAAAGAACCATTGTGTCCCATCTTAGGACTTAGTCCTACCTCAAACCTTTTGTAATTATCTACCTTAGTGGGAACCATTTGTGGAGAAAAGGTCTTTGTAAGGAGTGGGATCCGATAGGTGGCCACCCCTTACTTATATTAAGGAATAAACATACAACCACATTCATTTGCAAACACATAATAATAACTCCCAAGTAAATGAGTGCATAATGTTATCTCAAATCGATTGGTAAAGAACATAGTATCGTAGAAGAGGAATGGTAAATCTAACTATTACAAAATTCTATCCAATTTTGACAGAGGGGCCAAAAAGTGCATCTAACAAGATATGAAATCTAATCTAGTATGATCAATTAGTAGAGAGAAACCTATCCATCTTAATAGTCTTCTTAAAACTAGTCCTGAGCGATGTCTCCTACTTCATAGTCCTCAGGATGTTCAACCTCTGGGTGGGTTGAAAGAACCACCCCAAAGAGGAAAGAAACAAAGGAAAGGATGTCATCATAAAACTATGTATGTGGAGAGTAAAAACAATTGGAAATTATTTGAGCAAGGGAAGATCAATCAAAGTGATGTCAATAAAGGGATATTCAAAGGAGAAATGTTTTAGAAGATTATGAGGCATTTATTAATGAAGATAAGGTTATCCAAAGGATTTTTTCCATATATATCACAAAGAGTAATAGTTGAATGGTGGATTTAAAGTAGCTAACATATTCTAACAAGTAGGGTAGGAACCAATATATTCCATACCAATGGGAAAGAGTAATAAAACCTTAGTGTCAAACAAATATAGAATTTTATAAAAGAATAAGGCCTTAGGGCATGGTAGAGATATAAAACCTAGTTGATAATATCATATGTGGTTGGGGAATAAAACCTAGTGCCTGACAAGGGAATAAAACACATTGCCTATAAACATTATAAGCGGTAGGGGAATAAAACCCAGTTCTTATCTGATGTCACTACTTCTAGTTATGACTAATCAACCACACACACAAAAAGGGAAAGCAAGATAAAGTATAATAATTTCCATGCAAGGTATGAGAATAAAAAGTTGTCCTCAAGTTGGGTCAGAGGACCCAAATAACTCTCAATCATAGTCCACGAGTCCATTAATGTTGTATTCACACATCACATGTAACAAATTAGGAAGATATTCATAAGAAAATTACTTTGACAAGATGGCTAGAAATTTCATGCTTCAATTAGTACCTCATATGTGAAAAGATACTTAGTCATGATAATGCCAATTTAAATAGAGTGGATGCACATACCTTGACTTGGATGTTTAGATAAGAAAAATGTATAGCCCTTTCAAGTCTAGAAATCACCAGAAACCTACACATGTTATATTTACATAGATTATCTAGGGTTTCCTATACTCTACAGGAGAGTTACCAAATGCTCCTACTATGAGGTCCCAGAGAAATTTATCAGTGGGTCAGAACATAGTATTCTTGAAGTTTGTCTCTTTCCATTCATGTATGCTCATCTAAGGCCACACTTGGTGCAATGCCAACCTATGTTATGCAAACTTCCATCCTTCCCTTGAATCTATGTGATAACATTGATGGAGTGATTAGAATGTTTATATGGTGTGGGAGTTTGATAATGTCAATCCCCTTGCCATGGTTGCATGGGATAAAGTTACTACCAACAAGCAACATGGAGGTATTAGAGTGAAGTTTATGCTTGAGTGGAACAAAGCTCTGGTATGGAAGCACACTTGGTATGTGGTTACTAGAAGGGACATTGCATGTTGCACCGACCTTCATAAACTCTATGAAAGAGGCTTGCAAAGTGTAGGAAACACATCTTCTAGATTGAATAGAGAAACGCTAATATGGAAATGTATCATTGAGGATAACTCCTATAAGTTGCCTATGGGAAAATCATCCTAGTGTGAGATGACAAATGGTGGGATGACATACTTATTCTGAAGGAGCATGTCTTAAAGCTTATATCGTTAGATATAGAGGATCTTTGGGCTTCTAGCTTTATTAACCTCCACAGAGAGATTATAATTTTTTGGAGGAACGATTACCATGCAACATAGTGTAAACCATGAAACGACTAAGAGTACCACCACTAACTAAAGGTTTTGATATCAGAGTCTGATCCCTTATAAGGAATGGGCTACTATAGTACCATATCTTCATACACTAAGCTACAACAAAGAAGGGATTATAACACCACAAGAAAGTAGAATGATATCTAGAAGGTAAATCTATCTGCAAAAATCAAAATGTTTACATGGACCTTATCTCATGAAGTCCTCCTTACTAATAAGAGGCATGTTGATAGACATATGGAATACAACAACATTTCCCCTAGGTGCAACACTAAATAGGAAACTTCCCTCCGTGTTGTTCGAGATTGCCCTTACATTGAGGAGGTCTAGAAAGAGATTTTTAGTTGAGTTGACAAATTGAATTTCTATGCTCTCAATGATATTAAGGCCTGGATGAATACCTATGTCCATACTATTAAGTTCTTGACCACTTGTTGGTAGTTTTGGACATGTAGAATCAAGATGTATTCTATAGACAGAGGATACATTCTATCTAGTAGGCAATATATGTTAGAAATGAAGTCAAGCTCCAAATGGAGACTATATAAAAAGAAAAGATTGTTTCTCTGGTACCAATGATCACACAATGGTTGAACCCCACTCAGGGTGCATGAAGATCAAATCTGATGTGGTGATGAAACAAAAGTATGTCATATGATCTATAGTGATTATAAATGACAAAGGTGTCTGATGGGGGCGGGTGTTGTGGAGCATATTGACACTATAGACATCGTGAAGGTAGAGCTAGTAGGTTTTAACCTTGCTATTAATCAAGACAATTTCAATAAATCGCAATATGTGTGCATTTAGTTGGATATCCTGATCATTGTAAGGATGTTGGATAAAAGTTGTAAAAAATCTTAGGTACACACAGTCTTGCAAGAATGGAGTTGGAAAATATTCCTGTGTGAATAATCCAATTCATTGGAAAAGAAGGTAACAAAGCAGCTGATAAGCTTGCCAAGATCAATACAAATATCTTGGCCCTGAGATTGATGATCTCTTAGCACATGATTTTTATGATGGTAGTAGTAATACCATGATTCCATTTCATGTCTAGATTATTGATTGTAGAACCAATTTGAAATTTTTTTTCTAGGGGAGGGCGAGATGAGTAAGAGAACCTCCAAGCTTCACTAAAATAATTTTTACACAAATAGGGTTCACTTATGTCTCATATCACGAAATCCTAGAAATATAACCTTAGATAAACCCTTGACTAATTCATGATATTAGACTAGTAAGAGGGTCATGTGTTACTGATTCATGAACTGATTCATTATTAACTTCTAAATTCACAATTTCTTTCACTAAAATTTTCCTCAAATTTTGATAATAGAATAAGGGATATTGAAACCCAAAGAGTCAAGCCTTTGAAGTATTTGAACCAGATGATGAAAACAAAATCTTTGAATTGAGAAAAATTTCATGATTCAGGAACATTTTTTTTGTATTTTTCTAGTTTCCTACAATTAGTTGTGAAATTTACAAGATAATGAATTATTGATTTAAAATAAAAAGAAATTATATTATTGAATCTATAATATACACTCACATCAAATCAATTATACTAGGGAGTGACATGAATAGGAATGTAAAATTAACAGGGAAAGAAAATATGTGACCAAAAAATAGGACGAAGACTATATTTCCCTTGTGACTGAAGCAAAGAAAATAATGTGATCATAGCCATTTAACAATAATGGTCATGAACAGATTTCATTCCCCTCTCATGCTCCATGGCCACAAGCAAGAATCTTGTCAGCACCATGAGCAGAATTGGGGAAACAAAGAATAGTTTATGGGAGGCCAACCAGTACTGTTGCATGCAAAGGGAGGGGCCTCACAAAGCTTACCCCAAGCTTGATTGGATGGAGATGAAGGAAGGAGCCTATGGTGATTATTTAAAATGCATAGAAGAAAATTGGTTTGTGGTGATGAAGAGAAAGCATGAGATAAAGGTTACAAGGTGGTAATGGTGGTCAGGGTATATGTATATATATAAATATATATAAATATATAAATATATAAATATATAAATATATAAATATATATATATATATATAGGGTAGTGATCCAGTGAGAAACATCCTACAGTGAGAGCATGAGAGGCATTTGAATAACTACAAATTAGTAACTATTTTATAAAATCCAACCATATAGATGGAAAAAAACATCATTTCATTTACCTTCTCACAAAAAATCATTGCAATCAGACATTGTTTACATGTCCATGTGTACAATATACACTTTTTACATCCAACAGTCAGCCTAAAATTCAATATAGAGTGTTGAAAAATATTTGGTTGTTGTGAATGATCTAAAAATTGGATGGTGATAAAATTTTATAGGAAGGTAGATATTAAGGTATGCTTGCAATCGTTACAGTTGGATTATGAAAAATTGATCTATGTGGAGAGTTATTCAAATGCCTCTCATGCTATCACCAAATATGTTTCTCACTGGATCGTTTCCCTATATATATATATATATATATATATATATATATAAGTTGAAGTTATTAAATTTTGGGGAGTCAGTACAATTTATGCCAGATTGCTCCACTTATAGTCCCTCGAACTGCATTTCTAAATGAATAAGAGCCAATCTGAATTGGTCCTGTAACAAATCTACTACAAAATGAATACATATATTAAACAAAAAAATCATTATGTGGCATTCTTAACATCCTAGCAATATATAAATAAAAAAATAAGTTCAAAACAAAAAAATCATACAAGAGGTTGGTCAAGATTTTTTACCTAGGTTTGAGTATGTTACATTCTCTCTCTCTCTCTCTTCAATAGATTAATTCTTATTCATTCTTCTCTCTAGTGCAAATAGAAAGTTTGAATCATAATTTATTTCCAAGTTGAGCCAAGGAGGCTTCACTCAGTCGAAGGAAATAACATAAGATAAATTTAAACAATGTTTAGAGTTTGCATCATCAGCACTATTAATACTACAGGGGATATAATGGTAACACTTACCATTAACCGAATTGAGTTTTTTTCCTACCAATCGTGCATGGGGACAAAAATACAAGTGTGGAGACCTGATGTCTCCAAGGATGGAGATGGCTTGCTGAGAATCTAAGAGGATCAAAGGATTTGGCCATGTGTGGGAGTGACATACGTCCAACAATCTTAGAATGGATTGGATTTTGTCTTCTAGTGCTTAATCTTCTTGAATAGGGTGCCCCATTCCCAGCATACAAGTGCCCTCCTCATTAACAACATGAATGACAATGCTTCCATTTCCAGATCCTGGATGAAATGTTGCATCAGTGAAGATGAAGATGGATGCACTTCTGGATGGCCTGATCACCACTAGCGTGGGTGGTCACATAATTTATTAGAAGTTTGAGCAATTTCCAGAATTCATGTTGAATGACTTTCTATAAACATGGCCTTGACATTAGCAAGTTTCATGATGCCCTGATGTATCCGTTCATTTCTATAAGACCATAGGTGTCATCACACTACTGACCATTGACTAAAAGTTTTCTCCTCTGCTAGGTTCAAAACTTTGCTTATCCAAGACTCCTCATCCAAGTCCAAACTCTCCATTGTAATACCAATCAGAGTCCAGACTGGTTTGCTAAACATGCAATCTCGAAGTACATGAATGATGGTATTTGGTTCATTGTTGCAAAGTGGAAATTCTTCATTAAATTCTATATGTTGTCACCTCTTCTATAGATTTCTAAGGAGGGCTTTGTGTAATAAAATTTAGAGGAACATTTTGATCATGCTGGTAAAAAGTTTCTCTAGAAATGATTGTAGTTTGTTGATGGCACATGTTCTTTGCTACTGTGTATCCAACGGTAGGCAGGGCATGATGACAATTGGCCATTTCTTTCCAAAGGATATCCCCAGTAGTCATTTGTGGTAGAGTCATCTGGGGGAGGGATTGAAGCGATTACATCCCAAGTGTTTTCATGGAGGTACTCATGAATGAAGGACCAGTCCTAGGTACCTGTGTCCAAGACTATAGTTCAAACATTTAGGGTTTCTAGTCCCGAAGGGTACATAATGTATTGTTGGTAATCACATACATATTTACCCTTTATCCATTTATCTATCCATACATTTGTGCTCAGAACATTATTTAGAATTTTGTAACTCGCATCTTTAACAAAGTTAATATGCTTCTTAACAAAATTCTATGCAGAGGTGCAAGTCTTGGATGCAAATGCATTACCTCACACATACTTTTCTGTCATAATTGGAACCCATAGTTTTTGGGGATGAATCAAGAAAATCCAGATGTTCTTCATCATCAAGGCCTGATTGTAGTCCCGTGCATTCTAAATGCCTAGACCACCAACGTCTTTGTTTGTAGTGACTTTCCTCCAAGCGGCAAGGGAGAGTTTTTTTTCTATTCCCAGTTACCTGACCAGATAAAGCACCTGATGTGTTTATTGATGTCATCACAGAGTTGTGGTGACAATCAAATATCTACATCGTGCATGTAGGAAGTGCTTGGAGGGTGGATTAGCCATCATTACTCTCCCAGCTAGTGAGAGATGACGTAATGTCCAACTATTCATGTTATCCCATATTGAGCTCAACATGATCGCATGAGTATGTCTGTTAACATGATGGTCAAGGAGAGGTACCCCAAGGTACTTCCCCAAATAATGATTCCATGGAAAGCATAGCTTCCTACTGATAGCCCTGATTTCAAACAATGGAAAGTATTCAAGGATATCTTTGATAACCTTAGCCTGTCTTGTGGATGCTTCACTCATGAGGAGAACATCATCAACAAATCATACATGTGAGAGTTAAGTTACACCTCGAGATAAATGTATCAGTTTCTACTCTTTTGCTTCCACAACATTTATAATAGCCTGACTTAGTCTATCCATACAAAGAACAAGGACGTATGGGCTAATGTGGTCACCCTGACTCACTCCTTGTAAGGCTTTGAAAACCAGAAGAGATTCACCCTCCCATAGAATAGAAGTGCATCTAGATTTTATGATTTGCATGATCAAGTTGCAAATTTTAGTCAGAATCTTAGTGTAGTGAAGAGTTTCTTGAATAAGACTACAATTCATAAGATCAAATTCCTTAGAGAGGTCCAGTTTGATACACATCCCTACCTTCTTAGATGACTTGTCTTTCATAGAATGGATTACTTCTTGAACTAATAGGATTTTATCACTTATGGATCTACCCATAATGAAACTGGATTGGTATGGTAAAATCCATGAATCAAGATAAGGATTTATCCTTTCAATAATGATTTTAAATAAAAGCTTGAAATAGTCATTTGTCAAGGAGATTATCTTGAGGTCATTGCAGACCTAGGAGTTCTTTATCTTTAGAATTAGAACCATATGGGAATTAGTTGTGGAAGATTCAATCCTCTCTATTCTGAAGGACTCAATGATAAATTTGGTCATTGAGGGAATCACATGCTCCCAATTGTGCTGAATGAAAACATTGTAAACACCATTAGGTCCAGGCACTTTATGGTGACATTATAAACATGACTGTTTTCATTTCTTAAATGGTTGGTATAAACTCCAATGCCTGCACATCAACGAGCTATGCATGTGATCCAATACTTTCCTACTTACATTTTTAGTGATGTTCAAAACAACACAATACATGATTGGTGCCTAGCCACACATCATTGCCACATAAGTAATAGGAATGAGTTGGAAATCAACTACAACTTATAACTTGACCAATGTTTACATGACCGTATCATCCCTTTGTCAATGATATCGAGATTGAAACTGAGGCATGGAATTTAATCCTCTTAATAAATAATCTATCTCCCTTGATAAGACTATTTGAGATATTGTGAGCCCAATATCATATATTGAGTCACACGAGCATGGCCATGGATTTCATTGTCTTACTTATCTTGTGGATGGTAATATTACTAAAAATGAGGCAAATTCCATCTACATCACTCCAAGTATCCCCCATGTGTCACAATGCACCTAATCAACACATTTCTGGCGACTCATAGTTTAGAGCATGTTGGGATAGTTTAAAAGTACACACACATGTGTGATGTAGTGAATTCATGTCTAAGGATCACAATCACCACAATCACATTGATATATGACTCTAACATGTCATTAAATGACTTCCATTTGTTCATCCCAAGGTGGGTATATCCATTACAACTTGTTCTCTAATAGGTACCCATGTATTTGAGTTGATATCCAATATCATGACTAAAGAGACATAGTCATCACCTTCTATACATGTTGGTCTAGTTTATTGTTGATGTCCTATAATATCCACCATAATAATCGATTAGGGACATAACAATAATTTATATTGTTATTATACATATGATCTCATGTTTAAGTTCTTAAAACTAAGCCATATGTCATAGAATTAGTATATTCTTAGGACATTGTTAGGTTTATTCATGATCTCAATATTCCAACAAAAGTAATAAGTGGCATTGCATCTAATCGATAATCCAATTCAAGTACAAAATATCCATTTTACAATTATCAGATGATGACTCTCATGGCAGATAACCTACATATTCTCCCTTTCTTGGAGTTCTTCTTTCCCTGATACTTAGTAGGGCATGCTTACACTGCTTCCTTCTACTTACCAAAATCTCCTTCTAGTGTGATATACTCCTTCCTAGCACAACTAGCCACCCATTCCCCCTTACCTCTTTCCAACATCTGTACAACTATAACATTCAAGTTACTACTAAATTTAATCAAAATATTAAAGAAATAGTAGACTTAAACAATTCTAAGTGGTTTCTTAGTGATCAAACATAATCTAATGTTGTGATACCAATATTTTGACATACCAATCATGAGGTTCCCATGAAACCAAACAATAGAGTGTCATATATGGGATAGATCACTAACAAATGCTCTAATACAACTTGCAAATTTATCTTCTTAAGAAAGGCAATACCTACTATGGACATATAGGTAAACAATGTATACTAAATTATACAGTTCATAGTTACAATCATATACCAAAAATATGTTAATAAATTTACAAATGGTAAGATTATTACAACACATTACATATGATTATGAACATGATGTCCCACATATATTATTCAATACAAACCAAAGCATGAATTCAAGGGATTCATATGTATCTTCCATGAAGAAAAACCATTCTAGCCAATAGGTCTTCAAGATGGACATCTTTGCCCCAAGTGCATTTATTGGTGGCACCACAACATATAAAAGATACACATCTTGAAGACTCTTCCTATCTAGCACTTGTTGGTATGTATGGCCAGAGAGCCAATCATATGATTATTGGAATGTGGCATTAAATACCTAATTTGACAATAATAAAGGTAACTCTATCTATTATGTTTGTCACAACATGAGATCATGACACATACATACTAGATGTCTAAGGAATTATGTTACTCGATGACATATATCTTCAAGTACGTGACTTGAACAATGAGATCACATGAATACTAAGAGTATGCACAATCTTTTTATGTCCCTACTCGTATATTACTGTGGAAGCAAAATAGACAAAAATAATACATAAGATTAGAGTGTGTGTTGACTAATGACAAAATCTTATTAGTCATGATATGTGATATCAAGTCAAGCACATAGATACATGTTAGGGAATGATGTATCAGATAGAAGCATGAGAGTGACTCATGGAGACCATGGAATGGTATCTATAATCAACTCTCATAGTGGTAGTGTTGATTGTGGTTCTTAGACCTGAAGTCACTACATTCATGAAATGTCGTTCATGAACTTTCACATCATCTACCATGATCCTAAATAAGGGTTACCATAATGGTGGTACTCGGGTGTTGTGTGACACATGGCGATAGAATGTGAGTGATGTAGATGGGATTTTTCCCTCCTATAGGATATTGATATCCAATACCTCTTGATAAGTGAGACTGAGAAATGTATGGCCATACTCATGTGACTCAATATATAATATGTGAGCTCATGTGCATCTCAGGTAGTCTGCTATAGTTCAAGGAACATGGATTGAATGTTGAGAGGATGGAGATTCCATGCCATGAGTTCAATTCAAAAATCAGAGACAAAGGAACTATACGATCACAGTAACACACAACATAAATTGTAGGTTGAATTTGTTATCCAACTTTCCAAATTACTTGGGTAGAAATGATGTCCTGCTAGATACCGCTCATTTCTTGTGATGTCACAAGTTGGTTATGGACATTCATTGCCAACATAATTTTGGACCTATAGGGTTACACACATAGGATACACTTGGATTAAAGGATTTTATTCATGAATGATGTTTAGATTGATTACTAAAGGTGTTTAGATATTGAATTTAACAATTGAGGTTCAAAGTTGACTGACTAGACTCTTCACTAACTGGCTCAAGTGTTAAACTGATTGGTTGGAGTGTCATGTCAATTGGAATCTACATTGGCTAATCAATGTATGAACCAGGGTGTGAATTGACCAGTTCACATAGTGAACCGACTGGTTCATAGGTCCCAATCGATCAGTTCATGGGATGAACTAAATGGTTCATGGGATGAGCCACCCGATTCAATGGTCAATTTGATTGGATCAAGGATTGACGATGACCTCATGTTTTACATTATTGATACATTAAATACCAATATGATTCATAATAGGAAACTACACAAACCATCCAGTTCATGTACGAACCGACCAGTTCGCCATGCGCATGTTCTAGAAAATTCATGAATTCAACCCTTTTGACTCTGGCAACGACTGGGAAGCCTAAAGTTAGCCTCTCCTAAATTAGAGGGGTATTGGGAGCTTCTTAGAACACAACAATTTCTCTAACAATTGCTATCCTCTCTCATTGTGGTAATCAATAGAGAGCCTAAGCAAGTCGTACCCGATAAGGAGGGATAGCAAGGTAGAGACAATTGTGTGAGAGCGTATCAACTCTAGCAGGTTGATATTCAAAATGGAAAAATCCTTCCTGTTGTTTCTAGTAGTGCAACATGGAGTTCCTAGTGGTTCGTGTGGAATTCTTTAGATCTAGGAGATTTTTGTTTGCCTCTAGGAGAACACCGTCAACTGTCGTCCATGGTGTCCAAACCAGGAGGTTGTTACTAATGAACATTTGAGGGCTGCTGAAGAAGAAGGAAGTTGCTTCCTGAAGAAGAAGTGTGTTGCTACTTGGAGAAGAAGCATGATACTATATCAAGAGTTGTCACTAGAGTTTCTCTAGAACCATGTATAATTGTTGCTACCTTCCTCCATAGATACATTGTTGTTGATGCGGTCTTACTATTTTAGGAAATCAAGCTTTAATTTTTTATTTCTGCTGCCTTATTTGTCTCCCCAATTTCCCTACAACACTAACATGGAAGTTCCTCTAAAGAACAACCTTGTTAATAATATAATTTATGAAAATGTCATAGTCACCTCATGTAAGAGGAAGTGGAACATATATATTTTAGGAGAGAAATTCTCCACAACCATCATTGTGACTCTTTAATCCCCAATATATAATGAGCAAGTTATCATTTACCCAAATACAAATGACTCTAGCATGTCATGCTTGACTTGATTTAGTTGTTCTATATAGTTATGCAAATGTTTCCATTTCTCCAAATATGTCATTGTTGACATATATGATAATACTATTATGAGAATAAAAAAACAATCAAGGACAATTATGAATATATCATCACAAATGTAGGAGTCCTTGTGGCTATCTATCCACAACAATCCCTTGGTCTACACTAAGTCCAATCTCGAATTATATGTCCATTATGCTCACCCCTACCAAAAATTCATGTTTAGAGATAATGTTCAAAATGATTGGGACATATTTGGAGAAAAGCTACCCCTACTCACGGTCAATCTCATATGCTAGGTCTTGATCCAGAGTCTCGTTCAACAAATATGTTGATGATAAGTGAAAACCTTCTTCATATGTGAATACAAGCTTATACACCCTCCATACATGAGAAAAATTTATAGTAAGCATGTAAAAAATTATAGAAACAAGAATTACAAAATATTATATTAGTTTTCATGATGAAACAAGGATACAATGCCCCTAGATGGAACCTAGGGTAGACAAACAACCAAAAATCTCACTCTAGATTTACAAAAACAAGTATTCATCTCCCTTAAGACTCTTGAACCTAAGTCATGAACATCCTCTTGTGCATAACTCCTCTTAAAATATGATATTTTGATTACTCATATAACAAATGGGAATTATAAATTCTCTCTCATGGATATACCATTTCTAGATTGTGTTCCTCATATGCACCAGCTTCACCTATAGTGGGCCACAATGGTGTCCCTTACCCCCTAACTATATCACTTCCACATGGGTGTATTCTCATAACACATTTTTAACAATTTGACAAGACAAATGACAGCGTGTCCATGTTCATGCTTAGGACGTGTTCTTTCTTTTATGTACCAGATATTAAGGGGATGCACTTACTCAAATATATCTTTGATGAATTTGGTACCGAACCTATTACTAAATGTAGGAATTTTTGGATCCATTATCTATCATAAAAAGGCCTTATCAAGTTCAACCTATTTAACACAAGCCTCATTGTGACAAGCTATATGACAAAGCCTTATTCATGTTAACAATTCAATTCCATGAATTTATAAAAAAAGTACTCATTTTTTAGACTTATTGTGATCCCTATCAATATAATCAAACATTAGATGTTTGAAACAATTCCACTCAACCCATAAGTCCAACTATATTCAATCAAAGCAAAAATTTATTATTTGTGACTGATATAGATCGACTAACCAAAAATATTTAGAATTCAATATTAAGACTTCATTCCTCATCATTTATAGATTCACCTCAAAACTCACCATTAAAGGAGAAAACCATGCACATACCATTTTTGGTTGGCTAAGAATTAATGATTTAATGCACTTAAAATCTGAATGTAAGTAAAGAGATGCATGCCAAAATGTGTCAAAAATAACAATTTAAAATCATGATATTTGAATGTCCAAACCAGAACATTTTTGGCAATAAACTATGGTTGAAATTCTAGTTACTTAAACGTATCGTTAAGGCACTAAAGGTGGAATTCTCATGAGAGAAATAAATAAGATCTTCTTAAGTCTAGGTGTTACAACTCAAGGGATGTTAGAACATGACAAGATGAATCTATGCAATTATAAACAAATTGAACCTACCAGCACTCTTTTGATTGATCATAAAATCAAACATGTTAAATGATCCAAAAATATTAAGGATTTATAATCATATAATGAATTATTTGATTGAATACCCTAATATATTTTATGAGTATGGCCACAATACACGATTTAGATATCAATTCTATAAATTGGAAAGCTTCCATGCAAGGTTGACATCTAATTCATTGATACTTCATCATGGAATACCATGCTTAAACATCATTGTTAAAGGCCACATGACCTTAAATCTTAAACTCATAACCCATTCCAATAGAACAAGTCTTAATGAGAAAAAAAATCAACACCGGTCATTTCCTTAAATCCAAACACAAAGTAGGCACAAGTTATAGAAAACCACTAAATCTCACTAATTACATGATCAATGACCCAAATGTGGCATATTTATGGGTGTTTTCTCTAAAACTATTGTAATTCAAGTGTATTTATTTCTTTTTAATTAGTCAATGCATAATAAAATGCTCTTATGCTATTATGTCATGAAAATTTCAAAATGTGCATGTAACTTGCTCTGACCTTCCATTTTTGGACCCTTTTACTAATTTATACACAATTAACAACTATGACTGAACACATGGTGGAAATTTTCTTGGTGGTTACTTATTATTGGAGGATTATATATCATATTTTAAATGTATATTTTGATCCCTTATTAAGGATTATACAAAATTGAGGAAATTTGATGATGTATGTGCCTTTATGAACTATATTGTGGTTCTATCACCTCTAGTGCTTTAATTTTGTATATAGTTTCATATTTGTATCGATTCCTCTATTAAATATGACTAATTGAACTAATTAACCAATATAAACCCAAATGCTTGTAGTTGACATGTGACCATATAACATTCCCAATATTCAGAAGTTAGAGTTGCATAAAAAGATTCCTGCTAGAAGAAAGATGGGAATAATGTACTTGGAGTCATATATTCTTGAATATATGTGAGTTAGCAATAATTTTTAAGAGTTATAGTCCCCTTGACACCCTAAATTCACCCATTTACATAAATGTGGTCAAGGTCGTATCTCCTATTTTTATATGTTATTTCGGCCAATGTGATTGAGAAATATGTGATACACTAACTAAAAGGGAATACTATCTACATGATATGAAACTATCTTTATCTAAGTACCTAGCACAAGCATGATGCTTTTGTATAGGTTTTAAGATTATAACACCTTACTTGTTGCATTCTCACCAAAAAAGGTAGGATTTGAAGAGACTGAATAATCCAACGTACATCTACAATGGGTTAGGGAACTTAATAGTCACCATCACATTATTTGTGTGATATATGACAACTACCCAATGAATAATAATAAAACTTGTCACTAGTTTTTTTAGCATCCGTTATTAGTATCATACATCTTTCACATTATATTATTTATACTTATGACTTTATAATTCATGGGTTCACTACCCAAGACTCTAGACGAGTTTCAGGAATGATAACTGGCCCCAAAAACCACCACTGACCTTATCTACATGCTTTGTCCTCACTCACACACAGGATGATATCAACTTATCAAGTATGGAGTTCCTAATGATGGGCTCTGTGAAATGGAGGTGCACCATGGTGATATGGGTAATCCAACCATTCCTTTTAAGATCATTTTATCTAATGCCTTCAATCCTGGGTTGTCATAATTTCTCCCTATTAGACTCTTTACATCCTTATTAAGGATCAGTTATATGGCCTCATATTATTTCTACATTTCAGTGAAGATCTAGAGTGGCTCATGGACACCCAACTTCCGATCATGACTACTAGAGAAAGGGTGACTACATCACCCTCGACATCCCTTTCCAACATGTCTGGGCCGCATAGCTCAAGACCGACATGCCACATGCCCATGTGGGACAAACCTACTAGAGTGGTTTTGACTCTGATACCATTTGTAATGCTTAGTTGGGTACACTACCCAATGCTCTAGAAGAGTTTCAGGAATGACAAATGTCCCCACAAGCCACCATGGCTTGTAACTATGAACTTTATCCTCACTCACGCACAAGATGAGATAAAATTCCTAGCTGGTCATCCATCCTAGTACCACTCCAAGCTAATCACTCTTAACTTTAGAGTTCTTAGTGATGGTCTCCCTTAAAAGGAGGTGCACCTTAGAGATATGATTAGTCTAATTATTCTTTATAAGATCATTTTATCCAAGGACTCAAATCTTGGGATGTTACAAGTGTTTTGTGCATGTATAATTATACTCATAAAATAATTATTATTATGATATGTTTTTTAGAATTTATTTTTTGATATAGATCTATCTAATTTATCTACTAAAACTTGATTTCCTTGAAAACTTTGCATATGCATTGTCTCTCACTGGAACATAATATAAATTGTCTAGTTTCCCATCCCTTTTAGGTTATCAACACCCAACTTAGTAGGTCAACAATGAGGATTCTCATTTTCTTATTTAGTAGTGAGATGAAGGTAGGAGGGATGTATTTTTGTGTGTCTACAATCATTGAAATACACTCAGGTTTTAGCACACTAAATTCACTCGATCTTGTATCTACGACTTGAATTTGGGGTTGTATTCCTTGTATATGGGCCACATGTTTTATATATGTACATGCATACTTTTTATCAAATATATAATGACTTTGATCACATATGATAAATTATGTACATGTACCCATAGATTCATGAAGCTAATAGACCCTTTGTGTGATCTTCTGTGTGAATATTGTTGGTGTTTTCATTTAAATGTTTCATCATCTTATTTGTTATTGATCTTAATTAGGATCATATTGGCTATTATTTTTGGACTTTATTTTTGCAGTGGACAGTACTGTTGTGGGAATTTTTTTTTATCCTTGTTGGATTGCCACAAAATGTAGAATACATAACATGGAATCAAATACCACCCAAGACTTTAGGAAAGTGAGAGTAAGAGAAATTCTATATAGACACATGCTATACGTAATTATTTTAATATCATCTTCTACTCTTTCAAGCTTACACTAGACCTAAAAGTATTTAAAACAACCAATGTGAATCATATAAAACTCAATGAGTACTGTAAAAATCACACTCAAAATAGATAGAAGTGTTATGGTTGTAAATTAAGAGAGTTAACATAATCTAGAAATGTACTGATGCACTACTTTACCAACTTGTTGAATTACTCAGGTGAAAGGTGTTCAATCACATGACATAATGTCATATCATTCTATTATGGTAGTCAATTCAAATAGAATGACATCTCTACTAGATAGAGATTCAATCATTTGTAGTTCTTGAATGGACAATTTTAGTTTCATGTATGTCATCACATTACATTATGATAGTTATATCAACATATAATATCATAGCTAGATAGGCATACAATCATTATAGTTCTTTAATGGGTACTTATCAATTTTCTATAAGAAAGCATGGTTAGTAGCAACTATTACATCTTATTGGGTGTTGATACATGTTTTTTAACTCTTATTGACTTTACAAGTACATAATTAAGTTACAATCTAAGAATAGTAATACACTTACCCCACTATATAAGATTTAGAGTTTACTAGCCCCACCAAGACCCCACCACATTAGGGTTATGTGAGTATAAATCTATAGGGGACATTGTCTTGCAACCTACAAAAAAAATTAGATTCCTCATTAGTGATAAAGCCACAATACCTCATCATATGACATGTAATTCTATAATTTCAATATTATTACCACATTAACATGGATTCTACATCACATGATAGAAACAATATCTCAATCACAATTATATAAACATGTAATATATGATTCTTGAGGAGATCATCCCTAAAAAATATTCTCAGTCATCCAAATATACTCATGAGATATGAATCTAAGAAACTTCTATGACCTTGAAATCGATACGCCATGTTACTTTGTTACTTTATGAACACTAGGGAAGTTATATGATTTTTTGGATATCTAAACAAACATGAAAATATAGTTCCTCTTTGTTAATCATATGTGTTATTCATCTTTCAGGTCATTTTCATAAAAAAGAAATATCTTGATTAAACTAACTCCATCATGAACTATTAGTTTGTAAAACATAATGAAAATAATCTAACACATGGATGAAATATAAATGAGAAAGGGACATATTTAAACATCACAAACCATATAGTTCATTCTACTTTCATATGTCTCAGGATGATGCCAATGTGTCTTATGTCCTAGTTATTATAGTTTACTTAGAGTTGCCCTAAATAGAGATTGTACTATTCAATATTTTGGCCATATTCCCTACATTCATCTTCATTATTCATATACTAACTCTAAATAGGGTATCATGATTACAAATCAACGTGCTTCATATTATTTTTCATCGAATTGTTACCATTTTGTATAGTTTAACATACTTGACATATTGTAGAACGATTATTGCATGTTATTTTTCATCATTCCTTATACTTTGAAAGACAAACCAGAATAAGGATTATTATCTCTGCTTTAAAAATAAGGTTGAATCTAGAGAAGAATTTAGGAACTCAACATGTTTAAAAGCCCAAAAATCACAAATGAGAGATAAAGTCCATTTAATCATTGTCCAAGGTATTGTCAAAATGTGATGATTGTGTTATAACCCATAAATGATCCATATTCAAATGTTGTAAACTCATGTGGTATCCTAATTTATGTACTTGTGTAAGTTCTTTAGTCAACAAGCATATATTTTTTTAATCCCCAAAAATTTCATACTTCATTTCAATTTCCTCATTTAATTATAAATACTCATGGTATATGAATGATCCCTCTCTTGCTCATCATTGTAGGAACTCATGAACCATATCTTTCTATAGAACATAATGTGACTAGGGCTATGTTCCTATCCTAATAAGAACTATGTTTTGAAAATTAATTTCATAAGACTTTGGTAGTGGAGGTTAGAATACTAGTGGGAAACCAAGAATCCCAAGATACCCTAAGATCATCATATTATAACAATCACTTAAATCACAATAAATCCTATATTACTAGGTCAAAACCATTATTCCTAATCTAGGCCACTTAATACCATACATATGAGTATGAAAATTATAAAATAGACTAATTGTGAATACCGAACTTATAAAATCACTCTCCACACAAATAAATTCCAATATATTGCCTGTAATATTTTGATTGAGATTTATAACATATTTTCTCATTATAATTTATATATTAAACACATATAAGCAAAGATCCATAACTTTATTATTAGTTAATTACACATAATCATTAAATCACGTTCCTTTATGTGTTAAACAAGCTTATTCCATTAAAATCAATGGCCATTTATTCTCAAATATTCGTATTACATGTAAATCTTCAGTAAAAGAATCCAATATAGCCCACTCATTCCTCAAGTATTGGTTTTTATCAAGGAACACTTAATTAGGTTACTTTATCAGAGTATAAGCATGCATGGATGAAGTTTGTAACAATTCAATTAGATTTGTATTAGTTTATAACATAAATAAGGAAAAGTAATAACCATATTGAGTGCATCAAAACAATACAAATCTTGAGCTCCCAAATTAACCATTGGCTTCTCACTCAAAACCTAAGTTGAACTACCCATAAGTAAAATATATTTAAGTTTTGGTGTAATTATTCCATAGTATGTATAAAGATTTGAAGTGGACTTAAATAACTCATCCACAAAAACCATATAGTAGTGTACAACATCCTATAGAATTTTCATCATGTATTTAGGAACATGGATTTTTTACATGTTAGTCACATGCAAATTAAAATCAGAATCCAGGTCACAGAATAACAAGGGAGGAGTTGGTATGATAAGTAATGTTCTTTGTCAAGAAATATACATGCCATTTTCTAGGAGTTATAGTGAAGAAAAAAATATGATTATCTTAGGATAAATTAAAGAACCTTCCAAGTTTGGAGCCTAGATTATTGGCAACATAAAACCTAGATTTAATATTTTTTAAATAATACAAAATTACCTCCATTTACTTATTCTCATGATATCAACCCTCATAATTCTAGAACAATAAGAAGCAAGGTTTGTCTTTTATATGTGCTTATATGTAGGATTTTGTTGGTGTAAAAATTGTACTGTAGTCTATTTTTCAAATTTGTAGTAGAATGGTCCATTATTTGGTTGACTAATGATATCCAGTCCAACAATTGGGTTTAACGTGATGACTATCCACTAGAAATGGATGACTAGTAACCCCATGAAAGCTATGGATGGGAGTATATGTTGGTATGTATGCCATGAGAGCCAATCATGGGATGATTGGTGGGATACATTAAGATTGATTTGATAATGATAAAAGGCAAGCTTCCAATTCTTTCTGGTTCAATCATATGAGATAATGATAGAACAGATTGAATGTCTAGAGAATGACAATACTCAATGACGTATGCTTTTAGGTGCAGGACCTGAACGATGACGTCATACGGATGCTAAGAGTTTGTACATTCTTATCATGTCCCTAGTCGGATGTCATTATGGAAGGTAGATAGACAACAATGACATGTAAGACTAGATTGTGGTGTTGGTTGATGACAGAATCTCATTAGTCATGATATGGAGATATCAAACCAAATGCATATGTAATTGTTAGAGAAAAAGTTTACCGGACAGACCCACCGTGAGTTTGACACACGGAACCATGACATGGTAATCATAGTCAGTTCTCACAGTGATGGTGGTGAGTGTGATTCTTTGACCTGAAATCACTACACTCAACACATGTCGTTTGGTACACTTTGACATCATCAAGCGCAGTCCTAAAACATGGGTTGTTATAAAGGTGATGATTGGGTGGCTTTGACACATGGGGCTTTTGCGGGGTGAGTGATAGATATGGGATTTGTCCCTCTTGAGGGAGTTTGATATCCATGGCCACTTGATGAGTAGGATTGAGATAGGCATGCACACACATGTGTGAATCAATATGTAATATTGATGTCATACATATCTTCTCCAATCTACTCTAAGATCAAGAAAGTGAATGAATGTTGAAAGGATGACTGTTCCATGCCTTGAGTTCATTCGGGATGTCAGTGACAAAGGAATTATACATTCACTGTAACATCATTCACGGATTGTAGGATTGAAAGTTGTTCTCCAACATTCTATTTCACTTGGGTAGCACTGATGTGCGAATAGGCACCACTCTTTTCTTGTGAAGTCATAAGTGTTATGGACTTTCACTGCCAACGTGAAATGGACCTGCAGGGTCACACACATAGGATTTAACCTGGAAGAGGGTTTATCAACAATCCATGTTTAGATTGATTACTAAAGAAGTTTAGTAGTTCAATTAAAAACTCAATCGATTAATAGCTCAATATCGTAATGTTCAAGGTGGTGGACCGATTGATTAGAGTATCAGATTGATTGAAACTGTGATTGACTGATTTGCACAAGTCTGCTGCCCCAACCGATCAGCTCATGTGATGAATCGATCCGCTCAGGTTGGTGAACCGATCGGTTCATGGGATGAACCGATCGACTCAAGACAGGCTGAACCGAATGGTTCAAGAGTTGAACCGATCGACTCAACTAGTCCAACCGAGATCGTTTGGAAAATCAGAAGACTATTTTGCAAATACAATTTGTTTCACTTGTACAAATTCGATTTGGACAAGGATTACTATTTGATTAATCAGAGACAAATTTGAAAGTCAATTTGAGTTGGACCAGGACCACAAACCGATCGTCTCATGTGATGAACTGATCGACTCAGGTGTCCCAAATGATCGATTCAAGTTGAAATGATCAGTTGAGGTCACCAAACGATTGTTTTAGGGTTGAAATGATCGGTTCAGCTGACGCAAGTTTCTTGTTTTGTGGAAAATCTTGAACGCTTCTACTACTGCTTTAATCCTGCATTGCCCGGGGTAGAGAACCCTGTCCCATGACCCTCATATATATATAGAGGTAGTAGGGGCTTCTCAGGACAACAACTCAGTGCACCAGTTGCTCTGCAAAGTTGTCGTTCTCTCTGGTTTGGGTAACTGAGAGAGAGCCCGAGCAAGTGCTACCCGATAAGGGAGGCACAATAAGGGAAAGACAACTACATAAAGCGACTGGTGGCAAGAGAGTGTGTCGGTGACTAGTACGCCGACAGGAGGGATTCCTTGTGGGACAAGGAGATTGGAGTTCCAGGTTGTCTGTCTGGACTACTACAAAGGCGAGAGACTTCTGTCGCTCAGAGGACAGCTGTCAATCCTGATAGTACCAGTGAGACAAGGAGGTGCCAGTCCCGGTGTGACCAGGAGCTACACAGACATCGTCCAAGACCAGAGGTGAAGACCGCGCTAGCCGTGAGGTAACATTGCCGAGGAAGCCTCAGGACGAGGTACGCCTCTACAAACCATCGTTCCTATTGTATAAACGTTGACGTGTTTCCTTTGTTCTGGGTTTGGGAGGAGAAAATTTTTGTTTCCGCTGCCTTCTCTATCTCCCCTAAAACCCAACAGTGGTATCAGAGCCACGTCAATTGCTCTATACTTTAAGATTATCGATATGATCGATTTTGGTTTGTCGCCTTTATTTATTGCATATGATGCGAACAAAATTGGCTATTTGCTTGTCCAATCCTAAATCCACAAATCCCAATATACATATATGATATGAAATATGAATGCACTCGATACGCATCACCCTTAAATGAGTTTTGTGGTGGATTTATAGCATGGTTATTGTAACATCCCAGGATTTGAGGCCTCAGATAAAACACTCTTAAAAGGAATGATTGGACTACCCATATCACCATGGTGCACCTCCTTTTCTGGGAGCCCATCTCTAAATAACTCCATAGTTAAGCGTGCTCATCTTGGAGTAGTACTAGGATGGGTGACCAGTTAGGAAGTTGCTCCTGGCTTGCGCGTGAGTGGACAAAAAACATGCAGTTAAGGCTAGTGGTGGTCTGTGGGGCCAGTCATCATTCCTGAAACTCTACTAGAGCCTTGGGTAGTGGGCCCAGACATTACAAATGGTATCAGTGCCATAACCCCTCTAGTAGGTGGGGCCCACATGGGCATGTGACATGCTAGTCTTGAGCCGTGCGGTCCAGGCAAGTTGGAAAAGGCTATCCATGGCGACGAGATGGAGCTGCTCTTACGCTGGTAGCCGTGGACGGGAGCTAGGTGTCCATGGGCCATTGTGGGTCTGCACTGAAATGGGGTCAGATTATGAGCCCATATAGTTGAGCCTTGACGACGAAGTCAAGAGCCTAAGTGGGGGAGATTGTAACATTCCAGGATTTGAGGCCTCAGATAAAACACTCTTAAAAGGAATGATTGGACTACCCATATCACCAAGGTGTACCTCATTTTCCGGGAGCCCATCTCTAAAGAACTCCATAGTTAAGCATGCTCGGCTTGGAGTAGTACTAGGATGGGTGACCAGTCAGGAAGCTGCTCCTGGCTTGCGCGTGAGTGGACAAAAAACGTGCAGTTAAGGCTAGTGGTGGTCTGTGGGGCCAGTCATCATTCCTGAAACTCTACTAGAGCCTTGGGAAGTGGACCCGGACGTTACAAATGGTAAACTTGTGGCAACACATCCCACTATCACACAGACAGTGAGGTGTTACGCGAAAACATGCGAAAAATCACCATAACCACAGATTACCAAAAACACGGGTTAATTAAAACTGATTCTGGAAAGCTGAGAAACTGAGAAAACTATTACATTTAAGTCCACATCCTACAAGGAAACAAGTTATACAAACATTTACAAGCCTTGATATGTGTCCACAGCTTAGAGCAACAATTGTCTTGTCATCACATGTATTCATCACCTGTTTATATGTACATAAAGGCCCACATCTGACCAGCAGCAGGATATACAAAGGATCAATAGTTATACATCGTGAAACAACATCAAAACGCTCCCAAGGACCTGAGAGTACAGGGATGACTCTAAGACTCTACTACAAAACAACCAAAATAGCAGCATATCCATCGCTTTCCTTCTATCGCTCTTCTTGCTGCTCGGCCTCAACTCCGCGACCACCACCACGCCTAGCTCGACCGCCTAAAAAGGTTATAAACCAGCGGGGTGAGACACACAGTCCAAACGAGAAACATAACTCCCCGCCGAAACCACAAAACCTCAGAAAGATAAAGCAACAAAAGAAGATGACTGATAAGAGGTATAACAAGAGCAGTTATAAAGTAAAGTTGTTCATACTATTATGCTTACCAGAAGTACGGAAGGCATATACCCAAGTATTTCTTTATGGAACATGATTAACAAGATAAGATTTATAAGGTCTTACCACATATCATGAGGAACATACAAGTAATTGCAGGTATAACAAGATTAACTACACAAGCAAGGCCTCAACCAATGTTTCGTGTTTTGCCTTAAGCAGTAAATACTATTGGGCTGGATTACGTATTATTATGCCCTAAGGAAATGAGCCATACCGCTGAAATCCAACCTTTGATTGCGAAACCCAAGCCGGTGACATACAAGGTCAATGGAAGAGCCGGACTCCACGACCTCCCACCTCGTGGTTAGTGCACAAGAACTAAAGCAGGACCGCAGTCTCATGCTTAAGTAGCCTCAGCCACAGGGTCAGCTCCATAGGCTACCCTTCCTCTAGCCCGCCTCGGTATAGGTCATGGCCCTAGTATATCTTAGCCACGAGCCTGTTCACCATGCTCTGAGCCATGAACGCATTCATGCTCTATCATTCTGAGCCATGGGTCTGTTCACCATGCTCTCTCTCTCTCTCTCTCTCTATATATATATATATATATATATGTATATATATATATATATATATATATATATATATATCCAAGTCTGCAACCGTAGCTGCACTCGATTCCCTCTCTATTTAAGGCTAGGAGAAACCACACATATTCAACAATATGTGCTTCCAGGTTAACCGCAGGAGGACCTGTTTCACCATCACTAGTTACTGACAATGATGGATCTATGGCCAGGGCAAACTACATGATTTGTTTCACTATGATTAGTTAATATATTTTAAGTGGATTGCAAGATTTAACCAAGTTATATAACATGCAAACTATAACAAGAATAAACAACATAAAACTTAATGTTATGCTTTTATTGTAATCAACATCATCTTGATCCATCACAAGGATTCAACATTACATTTTACCACTTGGCCTCTTGCCAATCATCTAGATCCATACTCAAGGATCATCACATTTCCATGGGATCTCAATCCCTCATCACATACTACCACTGCCTCTCAAGTCTTACATCATCATCATGGGATAGCAATCCCAAGTAATTTAGCAAAACACATCATACATGTTATCTCATCATCAAGAGTAACTATCAAAGCAATTGTTACTCATCATATATATCTCATAGCCTTTTACTTGGCTATGCATCACCTGCATGGTTAGTATACACAATAATCATGGATTAACAGAAAGATCATATTATTGATATAGGTCAACATTGATGATTAGGTGTTGCGATCATAGATACAGTTTATGAAAAGCAATCTTATATGCTTACCATTTCTTAGCATTATCCATATCATCAAGATGATCACATACATTTGTAAAGTCATGTTAAGTTACATAGATAAGCTCTACCATAATGATTACCATCAAGCATATCAAGGGCCACCATCACGACTAAACGTTATAGCAGGAACAAGACCCTCACTAGAAACACCCACTACCCTCACCAAAGGTAGTACCAGGAAGGGTACTCACCCTGTCGCCCACCACATAATGGTCAACACATGTATAGGCCAAGCACACCAGCTCATATCGGCCAAGCACACCAGCTCCTATCGTCCAAGCATAAGGGAGTAACGTGGAACGCTGCGTCGTGCACGGTGCATTATGCATCAGGGAATCAAGCCTGTCATGCAGCCATACCTATCGTGCACCTCAAGACGAGCAACACTGCGTTAGGTTAACAAGGAAACAACGGTCAAGAAGCCTATCGGGCAACTGGGCCCAAGGGCGTGTCATGCAAGGTGTAATGGGAAACACTCTGTCAAGCATCATGGTGTCGGGCAACACAACGTCGCGCTCAGCTATCCAACCTGAACCTATCGGCCGACACACAGGGCAAGGATTAACGCGACACCCGTTTACATCACTACCAACTAGAGAACAAGCTCCACACCTCAACGCACAATGACATCAAACCATCCCAAGGCTAAGTGTATCAGGCAGGTTGGTCATCAAGGTGTGATGCCCGACACACACAAAGCAGGAACCAAGTGTGACGCCTACCACTAAACCAGATGTGGCACACGACGCACCAAGGATCAAGGACCTGGGTGTATCGCCTAACACCACCACGCTACATGACGACCAAGGCTCCAGGACAAAGAAGGATGTCGGGCAGCAACACCACCAACATCATATCGGGCAAGACACAACCCGACAGGGTCACCACCAACCTCAAGCATAAGGGCACCAAAACCCTAATGGATCAAGAAGATAGCTCACCTCTCAACTATCAAGAGAGAGGGGTCTCTCCAATCCTCTTATCACCAATCGGGCAACATAAGGAACAACCCTAAACGAGGGTCACAACCACCACAAAGCTCACCTTTCAAGTCCATGGTGAGAGGAGGGTGTTGCTCAAGCAAGTAGAACACAAGCTCACCTCTCAACTTAAACGAGAGAGGGGTATTGCCCATGCTACTAGAACTCAAGCTCACTCCTCTAGACCAAGGAGAGAAAGGAGTATTTCTCACCAAGAAACCCTAGAACATAGGTTCGACCAACAAGGTGCAACTAAGCAAGAAACTAAACTAACATCAAGCATAGCCGATATGATCATAGCAACATAGAAGAGCATAGAAGATGGTAATGTAGTTAGGGTTAGGAGTTATGTAACCCACCTTAAGCAAGCTCCAAGCTCCTAGCACCAAGCTCCAAGCACCATCAAGGAAGAAGGAGAGCAAGGCCCTCTAGTGTTCGGCCACGACTAGAGGAAGAAGGAGACTCGAAGAAGGATCGTCCACCAAGCTTGCAAATTAAGAGGGTGTCATGCAACAAGGAGAGGAAGACTAAGGAACTAAAGGGGTCCTTAGCAAGGGAAAGGAAACGCATATATAGAAGGGGATGGAGGAGAAACCAAGGGAAGGTAAGGCAAGGTGTCGCCCACCTAGGGACACTTGTCCATGAGCAAAGCCACATGCCCTAAAAACATGTCCAAGGCCATTTCCACATGCAAGCATCAAGCACTAAGTGTCCACTAGTGGTGACACAAACAAGGTCAAAGAAGGTCAAAGGGGGTCCATGGGTGACACACCCACTCCATGACCGACACAACCCTGGGCGACACACAACCTGGGTGACACAAGCATGCTCTTGCCGGACACAAGGTCCAAAGAAGAAAAGGCAAGGCACCACAAGGCCCAACAAGCTCAACCAAGCCCAAAGGAACTCAAGCAACGAGCCCAACCCTTCCTCTCAATGCAAGAGGAAGCAAAGAGAGCGAGGAACACCACACAAGGTGACAACCTTGCCCACAAACCCTAAACTTTGGGTTAATTGCAAGTAGCACCTACAAATCTTAACAAAGCACCAACAGACCCTAATCTCCATAGAAGGTGATTAGCAAGCAACAAAGCATTAGTGTTAAGCAAAACAAATAGGGTAAACCCTAAACGGAGGTCAGGGTCCTTACAAGCTAACCCCTTACAAAAGGATTTCGTCCCCGAAATCTGAAGAGAAAAGTGAGGGATACTTCCTCCTAATCTCTTCCTCAAGCTCCCACGTGGCTTCCTCAACTCAACGATGATGCCAAAGAACCTTCACAAGAACCAAGTCCTTCCTCTTCAGCTTCTTAACCCTTCTGTCATGGATCATCACAAGACCTTCCTCGTAGGTCATATCTTCATCAAGCTCAACCTCATTTGGTTATATCATTGTTCCTGAATCCAGATGACTTTTCTTCAACATACTGACATGGAACACTGGATGTAACCTGTGCAACTCTGGCAGCAGCTCTAACTCATAAGCTACCTTGCCAACATGTGTTATGACCGGGTATGGCCCCATATACCTGGGTGCTAGCTTACCCTTCCGGCCAAACCTCAGCACACCTTTCCATGGCGAGACTTTAAGATACACTTTGTCTCCTACTTGGAACTCCAAAGGTCGTCAGTGATTGTCTGCATAAGACTTCTGTCTGTCCTATGTCGCTTTCAACTGTTGTTGTATCTCCTTAATCTTTTTTGTCATTTGCTGTACTAACTCAGGACCCAAAAGCCGATATTCACCAGACTCATACCAACACAAAGGAGATCTCCACTTCCTGCCATATAAGGCCTCATAAGGAGCCATGTCAATGCTCTGCTGATAACTGTTGTTGTAGGCAAACTCTATCAAACTGAGATGTATGTCCCAACTGCCTAGGAACTGCAAAAAACAAGCTCGAAGGAGATCTTCCACAGTCTGAATAGTCATCTTAGACTGGCCATCTGTCTGCGGGTGGAAGGCAGTACTGAACCTCAACTATGTTCCCAATGCTCTATGCAACTGTTCCCAGAAATGACTTGTGAATTGAGGGCCTCTGTCAGAAACTATCGTCGCTAGCACACCGTGCAAACACACTATCTCATCCACATATACTCGAGTGAGCTTCTCAGCTGTATCCATTGTCTTCACCAGTATGAAATGGGCAGACTTCGTCAATATGTCCACTATAACCCAAATGGAATCATGATTCCTAGTTGTCCTAGGTAGACCAACTACGAAATCCATGGTTATATGATCCCATTTCCACTGTGGTATCGACAAGGGTTGCAACGTACCTGCTGGCTTTTGATGTTCAACCTTGACTTGCTGACATACAGCACACCTAGCCACAAACTCAACTACATCTTTCTTCAAGCCGGGCCACCAATACAAGTCCTTCAGACTATGATACATCTTCGTGACTCCTGGATGCATAGCATACATTGACATGTGTGCTTCCTCGAGCACTAACTTCCTCAGATCATCAGCATCGGGGACCACCATCCTATCACGATAGCAAACAAGCCCATCCTCAGACTCATGGAACCCATCACGCTTTTTGTTGTTGAACTCTGATATGATCAACTGTACTGTATCATCTGCTTGCTGTGCACCCTTGACCTGTTGTCTCAGCGTAGGCTTTACTTGTATCTATGCTAAAAGTCCAGCTAATAGGGAAACTTCCATCTGCACATTCATCTGCCGCAAGGAAACAAGCATATCCTGTCTATGGCATACTAGGGAACTCAATTGTGCCTTCTTTGAAGAAAATGAAGAAGACTTTCGGCTAAGCGTATCAGCTACCACATTCGCCTTACCAGGATGATACTCGATGGTGCAGTCATAATTGTTGATTATCTCCATCCATCGACAATGTCGCATGTTCAACTCATGTTGCAAAAATGTGTACTTCAAATTCTTACGATCTGTAAAGATCTGACACACTTCCCCGTAAAGATAGTGTCTCCAAATCTTTAACGCATGAACTACCGCTGCTAACTCCAAATCATGATTCGGATAGTTCTCCTCATGTTTCTTAAGATGTCGTGAAGCAAAAGAAACCACATGATCTTCCTGCATCAGCACACAACCTAAACCCTTCTTGGAAGCATCACAGAAAACAACATAGCCCTTCCCAGGCTCTGGCAGCACCAGTACTAGAGCACTAGTCATTTTTTCCTTCAAACTATGGAAAGCTTGCTGACAACGGTCATCCCAGACAAAAGGTACATCCTTTCTAGTCAACTTTGTCATAGGCAACGCAATCGCACTGAAGTCCTTGATAAACCTCTGGTAGTATCCTGCCAAACCCAAAAAACTGCAAACTTCTGTCGGCGTCTTCGGCTGTTCCCATTCTGCAACAAACTCCACCTTCTTCGGATCTACTTTGACCCCTTCTGTAGATATCACATGACCTAAGAAAATTACTTCTTCCAACCAGAACTCACACTTATTGAACTTGGCGTACAACTGATGTTGGTGAAGGAGAGTCAACGCTAGTCAAAGTTGTCACTCATGCTCTTGCTTGTCCTGACTGTAGATCAGGATGTCATATATAAAGACTACGACAAACTGATCTAGGAACGAATGGAACACTTTGTTCATCAAGTCCATGAAAGCAGCAGGTGCATTGGTTAGCCCAAACGGAATAACCACAAACTCGAAGTGACCATACCTCATCCTAAAAGCTGACTTTGGTATGTCATCCACCTTTATCCTCAATTGATGATGTCCCGACCGTAGATCGATCTTTAAAAACACAGTGGAACCACACAACTGATCGAACAGATCATCTATTCTCGACAACGGGTACTTGTTCTTGATCGTGACCTTGTTCAACTGCCGGTAATCTATACATAACCTCATCAATCGATCCTTCTTCTTGACGAACAACACTGGAGCACCCCAAGGCGACATACTTGATTGGATAAAACCTTTCTCCAACAACTCTTGCAACTTCTTCTTAAGCTCTACCATTTCTACTGGAGTCATCCTATACGGTGTCTGTGCAACTGGCTGCATACCTGGGACCATATTGATCTCAAAATCAATCTCTCGGGGTGGAGGAACACCAAGGAACTCGTCAGGAAACACATCAGCAAACTCTCAGACAACTGGAACCTCCTCAAGGGTAGGACCTTTCGCCTTGGTATCCACAACGGTATCCACAACGTGAGCTAAGAACGCCTCACATCCTTGTCGTAGCAACTTATCTGCCACCATGGAGGATACTAGACACGTTAGGAGAATCTTCCTATCTCCTTGGAAGATCCACCTCACTCCATCATCCTCAAACACAATCTACTTTACTTTGTCTGCTTCGGGGATGTCGAGGATCCGGAAAGCCTTCTCAAGACTTGCCAGCCACAGATCTGCATCTGCTAGATCAGCCGTTCTAGCATAATCTGAAGCTCTGACTCATCGAAGCTGTTCAAATGTCTTCCCAATACCTGATGTTTCACCATGGGGAGCATGCGCTCTCGGCGGAGGCATTGTCAATCTCTCTACCATGAGATTCATCGTAGCCATTATCTGCCCCATAAGTTGTTGATAGGCAGGGTGTTCAAGAATGGTTGGGCCAGGTTGGGGGACCTCAGGCACCCAATCTTCATATGCCTACCCTATAGCTCCATCAACTAATGCAGCATCGTTGTGCTCAACAGCATGTTCTTCATGGTTTACAGACATCTTGGCTTTTCTTCCGCTGAGGCAGAAGATGATTGTAAGAAAATCTGGAAAACTCACAAGAACAGACACAACCTAGTCCTAAATCCCTGTAGACTCAGCGAACCTAAAGATCTGATACCAAACTTGTGGAAACACATCCCACTATCACATAGACAACGAGGTGTTATGCGAAAATGTGTGAAAAATCACCATAACCACAGATTACCAAAAACACGGGTTAATTAAAACCGATTGCGGAAAGCTGATAAATTGAGAAAACTATTACATTTAAGTCCACATCCTATAAGGAAACATGTTATACAAACATTTACAAGCCTTGATGTGTGTCCACAGCTTAGAGCAACAACTATCTTATCATCACATGAGTTCATCACCTATTTATATGTACATAAAGGCCCACATCTGATCAGCAGTAGGATATACAAAGGATCAACAGTTATACATCATGAAACAACATCAAAATGCTCCCAAGGACCTGAGAGTACAGGGATAACTCTAAGACTCTACTACAAAACAACCAAAACAGCAACATATCCATTGCTTGCCTTCTACTGCTCTTCTTACTGCTCGGCCGCAACTCCGCGACCACCACCACGCCTCGCTCGACCGCCTAAAAAGGTTATAAACCAGTGGGGTGAGACACACAGTCCTAGCGAGAAACATAACTCCTCGTTGAAGCAACAAAACCTCAGAAAGATAAAGCAACAAAAGCAGATGACTGATAAGAGGTATAACAAGAGCAGTTATAAAGTAAAGCTGTTAATACTATCATGCTTACCAGAAGTACGGAAGGCATATACCCAAGTATTTCTTTATGGAACATGATTAACAAGATAAGATTTATAAGGTCTTACCACATATCATGAGGAAAATATAAGTAATTGCAGGTATAATAAGATTAACTATACAAGCAAGGCCTCAACCAATGTTTCGTGTTTTGCCTTAAGTAGTAAATACTATTCGGCTGGATTACGTATTATTATGCCCTGAGGAAGTGAGTCGTACTGCTCAAATCCAACCTTCGGTTGCGAAACCCAAGCCGATGCCATACAAGGAAGAGTCGGACTCCACGACCTCGCACCTCGTGGTCAGTGCACAAGAACTAAAGCAGGACCGCCGTCTCATGCTTAAGTGGCCTCAACCACAGGGTCAGCTCCATAGGCTACCCTTCCTCTAGCCCACCTCGGTACAGGTCACGGCGCTAGTATATCTGAGCCACGGGCATGTTCACCGTGCTCTGAGCCATGAATGCATTCATGCTCTATCATTCTGAGCCATGGGCCTATTCACCATGCTCGATATATATATATATATATATATATATATATATATATATATATATATATATATATATATATATATATATATATATATATATATATATATATATATATATATATATCCGAGTCTGCAACCATAGCTGCACTCGATTCCCTCTCTTTAAGGCTAGGAGAAACCACACATATTCCACAATATGTGCTTCCAGGTTAACCCGCAGGAGAACCTGTTTCACCATCACCAGCTACTAACGATGATGGATCTATGGCCGGGGCAAACTACATGATTTGTTCCACTATGCTTAGTTAATATATTTTAAGTGGATTGCAAGATTTAACCAAGTTATATGACATGCAAACTATAACAAGAATAAATAGCATGAAACTTAATGTTATGCTTTTATTGTAATCAACATCATCCAGATCCATCACAAGGATTCAACATTACATGTTACCACTTGGCCTCTTGCCAATCATCTAGATCCATACTCAAGGATCATCACATTGCCATGGGATCTCAATCCCTCATCACATACTGCCACTGCCTCTCAAGGCTTACATCATCATCATGGGATAGCAATCCCAAGTACTTGAGTCAAACACATCATACATGTTATCTCATCATCAAGAGTAACTATCAAAGAATTATTACTCATCCTATATACCTCATATCCTTTTACTTTTCTATGCATCACCTGCATGGTTAGTATACACAATAATCATGGATTAACAGAAATTTCATATTATTGATATAGGTCAACATTGATGATTAGGTGATGCGATAATAGATACAGTTTATGCAAAGCAATCTTATATGCTTACCATTTCTTAGCATTATCCATATCATCAAGATGATCACATACATGTGTAATGTCATGCTAAGTTACATAGATGAGCTCTACCATAACGATTACCATCAAGCATATCAAGAGCCACCAGCATGACTAAACGTGATAGCAGGAACAAGACCCTCACTAGAAACACCCACTACCCTCACCAAAGGTAGTATCGGACAGGGTACTCACCCTTTCGCCAACCACATAACGGTCAACACATGTATCAGCCAAGCACACCAGCTCCTATCAGCCAAGCACACCAGCTCCTATCGACCAAGCATAAGGGTGTAATGTGCAACGCTGCATCGTGCACGATGCATTATGTATCAGGGAATCAAGCCTTCCATGCAGCAAAACCTATCGTGCACCTCAAGACGGGAAACACTGCGTCAGGTTAACAAGGAAACAACGGTCAAGAAGCCTATCGGGCGACTGAGCCCAAGGGCGTGCCGTGCAAGGTGTAACGGGCAACACTCTGTCAAGCATCATGGTGTTGGGCAACGCAACATCACACTCAGCTATCCAACTTGAAACTATCGGCCGACACATAGGGCAAGGATTAACGCGACCCCCATTCACATCACTACCAACTAGAGAACAAGCTCCACACCTCAACGCACAATGACATCAAACCATCCCAAGGCTAAGTGTATCGGGAAGGGTGCTCATCAAGGTGTGATGCCCGATACACACAAAGCAGGAACCAAGGGTGACGCCTACCACTAAACCAGATGTGGCACACGATGCACCAAGGATCAAGGACCTCAGTGTATCGCCTAACACAGCCATGCTACATGATGACCAAGGCTCTAGGACAAAGAAGGATGTCAGGCAGCAACACCACCAACATCATATCGGGCAAGACACAACCCGACAGGGTCACCACCAACCTCAAGCACAAGGGCACCAAAACCCTAATGGATCAAGAAGATAGCTCACCTCTCAACTATTAAGAGAGAGGGGTCTCGCCAATCCTCTTATCACCAATCAGGCAACACAAGGAACAACTCTAAATGAGGATCACAACCACCACAAAGCTCACCTTTCAATTCCATGGTGAGAGGAGGGTGTTGCTCAAGAAACTAGATCACAAGCTCACCTCTCAACTTAAACGAGAGAGGGGTATTGCCCATGCTACTAGAACTCAAGATCACTCCTCTAGACCAAGGAGAGAAAGGAGTATTGCTCACCAAGAAACCCTAGAACATAGGTTCGGCCAACAAGGTGCAACTAAGAAGGAATCTAAACTAACATCAAGCATAGCCGATATGATCCTAGCAACATACAAGAACATAGAAGATGGTAATGTAGTTAGGGTTAGAAGTTATGTAACCCGCCTTAAGCAAGCTCCAAGCTCCTAGCACCAAGCTCCAAGCACCACCAAGGAAGAAGGAGAGCAAGGCACTCTAGGGTTCGTCCACCACTAGAGGAAGAAGGAGACTCCAAGAAGGATCGGCCACTAAGCTTGCAAAAGAAGAGGGTGATGTGCAACAAGGAGAGGAAGACTAAGGAACTAAAGGGGTCCTTAGAAAGAGAAAGGAAACACATATATAGAAGGGGATGGAGGAGAAACCAAGGGAATGTAAGGCAAGGTGTCGCCCACCTAGGGACACTTGTCCATGAGAAAAGCCACATGCCCTAAACACATGTCCAAGGCCATTGCCACATGCAAGCATCAAGCACCAAGTGTCCACTAGTGGTGGCACAAACAAGGTTAAAGAAGGTCAAAGGGGGTCCATGGGAGACACACCTACTCCATGGCCGACACAACCCTGGGCGACACACCACCAGGGTGACACATAACCTGGGTGACACAAGCATGCTCTTGCCCGACACAAGGTCCAAAGAAGAAAAGGCAAGGCACCACAAGGCCCAACAAGCTCAACCAAGCACAAAGAAACTCAAGCAACGAGCCCAACCCTTCCTCTCAACGCAAGAGGAAGCAAAGAGAGGGAGGAACACCACACAAGGTGACAACCTTGCCCACAAACCCTAAACTTTGGGTTAATTGCAAGTAGCACCTCCAGCTCTTGACAAAGCACCAACAAACCCTAATCTCCACAGAAGGTGATTAGCAAGCAACAAAGCATTAGGGTTAAGCAAAACAAACAGGGTAAACCCTAAACGGAGGTCAGGGTCCTTACAGTTATGGCCAATAAACCCTATGTTTGTGTGCTTGGTTGTATGTGGTTGCTTGCATCTTGGTCTGCGCACTGATTCCCTATCTCCCATTCCGGATGTAACTCGAGAGAACTTGAGAATTTCTTTCCTACCTTTGCTCCCTCGAAATGTAACTCGGGGTTTCCCAATTCAAATGTAAATAGGATATATTTTAGTTCTTGTTATGTTAAAGAAAGGCAGACAACCTGACGACAACTGAGACGATCGGTTCAAGGCGTGAACATATTGGTTGGCGATCTAGACGATAGGTTTGAGGAGCGAGACGATCGGGTGGTGGACATGAAGAGATGCACGACGACCAGGCGAACCGATCAGTTGGAGGAGCCAACCGATCGGCTGGTGGGACCCAGATGACTGACCTGATGGTGAGCTGATCAATCATAGAGATGAGTTGATCAAACCCAGAAAGGCAAAGCACAGACTTCATCTTGTACAGGTTGCATGTGATGTAGACCTAGATGACCGTGATTCCTCTTGTCTCAAGGAATCACATTAGGATAGCCATAATCATCACTTTTATTGTTTCACATGTTTTTTGTGGGATATAGCATGTATATGATACGTACTATATATTGTGGCGATTGGATATATATATGTACCTACAAAACCAAATCCCTCATCTAAATATTAAGTCTTTTATGCCTTCCATTAGTGACACACATGAAAAACTTGATCGACCAAGCATAGGTTACGCCAAAGCATGGTGCGCCGTCTATCTCGTGGAAGTGTGAAGGGTGAACATGTAGGTTCTGCCAAAGCAGGGTGCATGTTTACCATGTCGGCTTTTGGGTTAGACTTAACTGGTGATTCTTAGAGCGTCTAAGACCAGAGGCAAGAAATGTTCATGGCAAGGTGTTGCACATGTTCATTCATCAAGAGTTGCATATGATGCAATTGGCATGATGGCCTACCTAAATAGTTAAGATTGTGGGCGATCAGCCAAAGCTGACTCATGACTTGATGAAATATGGATCTTGACCCACTAGAAGGTTGTTCACTGCAATCTTCCGAATTGATGGTGAGGGCTATCAATTTGAACAAAAATAGTCGGAGCAATAATTAATTAAAGTCCTAATTATATCGTCAACCTTTCAAATCAATCAAATGAGTCAAAATTGAGTTTTGGACTAAATTGCATGTATTTCCTTTTGTAGTACAAATGACAACAAACAAATATCATTTTTCATTGTGATCGGTCCTTGAAAAGGACAAGTTAAATGAGACTAACTTCCATGACTGGTTTAGGACATTGAGAATTGTTCTCACTCAAGAGCGAAAGCTCTATGTCCTGGATACTCCAGTTCTAGAGGAACCTGTTCCTACCGCACCAAAGGTAGAAAGGGATGCTTATAAGAAGCATTTTGATGATGCCATTGATGCAAAGTGCTTGATGTTGTGCTCTATGAACCACAAGTTGTAGAGACAACATGAGAACATGGGTGTAATTTAGATGATTCATCATCTCAAGAACATGTATGAAGATCAAGCACGACAAGAGAGATATGATGTCTCCAGGGAACTGTTCAAGTGTGTCATGACAGAAGGAGATCCAGTTGGTCCTCACACGCTCAAGATGATTGGGTATGTGGAGAACCTGACAAGACTGGGTTTTCCCCTGAGCCAAGAGTTGGCTACTGGCGTGATACTGTAATCGTTGCCAGAATCCTACAGTCAGTTTGTGATGAACTACAACATGAACAACTTTGACAAGCCATTGACAGATTTGTTAGGCATGTTGAGGACAGCCGAGACACAGATGAAGAAGGATAAGCCTAAGTCTGTGATGATGATCATCAGCAAGAAAGGCAAGTCCAAGTGCAAGGGCAAGTGAAAAGCTAAAAAAGGTTGTGATGCTAGCCAGCAGCCCAAGGCGTCTTCAGATCTCAAGGCCAAAGGAGGCATGACCAAGAGAGGCAATTGCCACCATTGTCAAAAGACAGGACATTAGAAAAGGAATTGTCCACTCTATCTGTAAGAACTAAAGAAGAAGGAGGCAACGGATGTCTCCACCTAAAGGTGTCATGAAATAAACTTGTAACATTTTTTTGAGGTATATGATACCAAGATATAAAATGTAAAGCACTCAATAAACGGGGCAAATGTTGCTTCCATAGTTAGGAGTACTTTAGTTTATTTTCAGCCTTAAAGGCGTGTAATAGAGTTATGAACTACTATTTAATATTTTCTAATAGATAGAAACACTTTATTTTTGCATATTTTATGACAATGATAGCAATTAATAAAGTTGATGTTTCAATCTCAAAAGATATGATCTTTATGGCAATGCCTTGTTTATCTTGTGGTACTTGGTATGCATAAGATAAAATGATACCTGAAAGTTATTGATAACTCAAACAATCAAATTAGCATAAATCATGAGAAGTTCATTTCTAGTTTCCATATGATGGATAATCTAGACTCTTTTGGTTAGAGAACCAGTAAGAGACATGAATCTCTTAGACATGATAAATCAATCTTCACTAATGGTAGTGGGAAAATGATTATCCTATTAGGTATAATACATGTGATGTATTTACATACCTATTGGAGTTAATGTTATTACTTCAAATGGTGTTTAAAGAAATACCAATATGAATATCTTGAAGTGTTCAAGAATATCATAGATGAAGTACGAATTTGGTAAAGTGTTAATTCTTGATGAGATCAATGAATGAAATACTTGGACCAAATGTTTGAGAACCTTATGAGTGGTTATGATAGTGTATCATAGTGAACTCATGATTAAGGCATGGCGATGTCTAAATCAATAAGGATTCATACTCTAAGGAGTTAGAGGATGATTATCAAATAACTAATTTCTTCTTAAATAAAGAATACCCCACACTAATAAAGGACATTAAGATTCACAAGGAGTTGTGAGTTCTTATATCCTTGACAGATCCACCTCAATTATCTATGTGAGGAGTTGGTCATGTGATGAGTTAACTATCTAGATAAATATGAGGAACCAGATTTTGAGTTATGGTTTATGACCATTACATCCTAAATGACTTCCATGTGAACCATGAGGTATGACCTTGATGGTAGCACCCATTGGGATAAAATCCATGAGTGCAAATAAGTCTTAAGTGTTAAGACACATGGATAACATCTTGAATAGGATGATTCTTGTTAATTGCAACTTAATGACTAAGATATTTGGCATACAGATACTAAAATGCATTCCTATAAGGAATAAAACAAGGATGTGTAAGAGATACAACCTATAAGGTTTATGAATCCATCAATGAAAATGAAGTATATAAGTTACAATGGACTAATCAATGTGATTGATTGAGTACAAGCAACTCATAACTGTGATCTTTACTTTGATAATATAGTCAAAGGGTTTGAGTAATATGTCAAAGATAAAGAGAGATCTGTGATTTAGTGGGAGCATATTCACATTCCACATGTTGATGTGAAATGGAAATGTTCTAGAATGGAAATCCAAAGTGGAAATTATCTTTAGGAAGATAGATATGTTTCCTATATGATAGGAATAGAGATCTATAGAGATAGTTCTTGAAAAACCTCTTATCCTAAAAGGAGAAAGCATACATTGGTAATCTATACTAAAGGGTTCAATATGCATAGATTCAGTGGGAGAAAACTTGTCCATGCTACATGGAGTTGGTATCCCAAGGCTAAATGTCCAATTCTTCTAAAGAATGGGAACACTAAGAATAGATATGGATCTATCATGTATGTAATCATCCCATTATCTTGCATGTATGGACATGGAAAGAATAAAATGCATTCATCTTGTATGTAGGACATGACAATATGATGTGATCATCCTGATAACTCATATGTAGGACATGACGAGTGGATGTCTGTCTAGTTCCAGTAAGGGTTACTGGAATACCATAAGAACTTGATAAGTACTTAAGAAGTACTAGTTCTATGGAAATAAGGAAGCATTCACTATAAAGAGTTACACTGATGTGAACATCCAAAAAGGTTAGAAAATTAATCGCAATATATATATATATATATATATATATATATATATATATATATATATGGGATATATAAAAGTGAATGTTTGTTGATAATTGGAAATGATCCAATAAAGTTGTATAAAGGAAAGGTCGAGTATTCGTGTGTTAGAGAACAACAATGGATACTATATGGATCTGGAAGTTCATGAGATGAACTATAGATATTTCGATCTTTGATGACAAGTAAGGGGTACTTGATCATGCAATGTGGCTAAAGGTTAGTAAAGGAATACAAGATTGCATATTACGGCAACTCCATCTCATACGTGTGACGTACTGTGAAGAGATGAGAGACATGCAGTCAATACCGACTTTGGAAAGGTGTTGCCATGACTCACTGTGTTAGCACTAGAGCATAGTAACATGTGGGACATGTTTGAAGATCACTATGAATATGATTCAAAGGGTGACTGGCTCGCAGTGCAAGTGGGAGTCTGTTGGTATGTATGCCCTGAGAGCCAATCAAGGGATGATTGGTGGGATACATTTAGATTGATTTGATAATGATCAAAGGAAAACTTCCAATTCTTTATGGTTCTGTCATATGAGATAATGATAGAACAAATTTAATGTCTAGAGAATGAAAATACTCAATGACGTATCCTTTCAGGTTCAGGACCAGAACGATGAGATCATACATATGCTAAGAGTTTGTACATTCTTATCATGTCCTAGTCGGATGTCATTGTGGAAGGTAGATAGACAACAATGACATACAAGACTAGATTTTGGTGTTGGTTGATGATAGAATCTCATTAGTCATGATATGGAGATATCAAACCAAACACATAGGTACTTGTTAGAGAACAAGTTTACCGGACAGACCCACCGTGAGTTTGACACATGGAACCATGACATGGTAGTCATAGTCAGTTCTCATAGTGATGGTGGTGAGTGTGATTCTTTGACTTGAAATCACTACACTCAACACATGTCGTTGGGTACACTTTGGCATCATCAAATGCAGTATTGAAACATGGGTTGTTCTAAAGGTGATGATTGGGTGGCTTTGACACATGGGGTTTTGAGGGGTGAGTGATAGATATGGGATTTGTACCTCCTGTGGGAGTTTGATATCCATGACCACTTGATGAGTAGGATTGAGATATGTGTGTGCATACATGTGTGAATAAGTATGTGATATTGATGTCATACATATCTCCTCCAATCTACTCTGAGATCAAGAAAGTGAATTTCATTCAGGATGTCAGTGATAAAGGAATTATACATTCACTGTAACACCATTCACAGATTGTAGGATTGAAAGTTGTTCTCCAATTTTCTATTTCACTTGGGTAGCACTGATGTGGGACTAGGCACCACTCTTTGCTTGTGAAGTCATAAGTGTTATGGACTTTCACTGCCAATGTGAAATGGACCTGCAGGGTTACACACATAGGATTTAATCTGGAAGAGGAGTTTATACAATAACCATGTTTAGATTGATTACTAAAGTAGTTTAGTAGTTCAATTAAACACTCAATCGATTGATAGGTCAATATCATAGTGTTCAAGGTGTTGGACCAATTGATTAGAGTATCAGATTGATTGAAACTACAATTGACTGATTTGCACAAGTTTGTTGCCCCAACCGATCGACTCATGTGATGAACTGGTCGGCTCAGGTTGGTAAACCGATCAGCTCATGGGATGAACCGATCGGCTCAAGACAGGTGAATCGACTGGTTCAAGAGTTGAATCGATCAACTCAATTGGTGCAACCGAGATCGTTTGGAAAATTAGAAGACTATTTTGCAAATACAATCGGTTTCACTTGTACAAATTTGATTTGGATAAGGATTAATATTTGATTAATCGGAGACAAATTTGAAAGTCAATTTGAGTTGGACTAGGACCATGAACCGATTGGCTCATGGGATGAACCGATCGGCTCAGGTGTCCCAAACGATCAGTTCAAGTTGAAACAATCGGTTGAGGTCACCAAATGATCATTTCAGGGTTGAAACGATCGGTTCAGCTAGCGCAAGTTGCTTGTTTTATGGAAAATCTCAAACCCTTCTACTCCTACTTTAATCCCGCATAGCCCGGGGTAGAGAACCCTGTCCCATGACCCTCCTATATATATAGGGGTAGTGGGGGCTTCTCAGGACAACAACTCAATGCACCATTTGCTCTGCAAAGTTGTCGTTCTCTCTGGTTTTGGTAACTGAGAGAGAGGCCGAGCAAGTGCTCCCTGATAAGGGAGGCACATAAGGGAAACACAACTGCAGAAAGTGACTGGTGGAAGGAGAGTGTGTCGGTGACTAGTACGCTGATAGGAGGGTGCAACTCCTTTCGATTCCTTATGGGACAAGGAGATCAAAGTTCCTGGTGGTCTGTGTGGACTACTACAGAGGCGGGAGACTTCTTTCGCTCGGAGGATAGCTGTCAATCCCGACAGTCCCGATGAGATCAGGAGGTGCCAGTCCTGGTGCGACCAGGAGCTGCACATACACCGTCCAAGACTGGAGGTGAAGACAATGCTAGCCACGAGGTGATGTCACTGAGGAAGCCTCGAGACAAGGTACACCTCTACAAACCATCCTTCCTATTATATAGACGTTGACGTGTTTCCTTTGTTCTAGGTTTGGGAGGAGAAAATTTTTGTTTCTGTTGCCTTCTCTGTCTCCCCTAAAATCCAACAGTATACTAGTTTATTCATGCAATTCCTAACATAAAGAGGTTAGTTGTAACTTAATTAAAGAGAAATATATAGGAAATTTAAAACATGTAGATAATAATCAATAAAACAACAAAGTTATAAAGGTTTATAAAAGTTCTTGCTTGAAATGTTCTATATCAACTACCAAGTTGTATTAAATTAAGATTTCTCAATCTCTAATATCATCCTTTCCTTATTGATACATAATATAGTTAGCAATGTCATAATTAGATCAATTGCAACATCATTTCCTTATTTATCATTAACTATCTTTAATTGTTGGACATCAAAAGGCCACCCTTGAGAAAATTATAATATACTACATTCTCGCACACAATGTTATCAAAAGAAATAGCCCCAAATCACTTTGTTCAAATCCTTATTATTTGAAGTTGTAAGAAATTTTGAACAAAATAGTGAACAAAAAAGAGAATGAGAAGTACATAACTTCTCATGATGATTACAATATAAGCTAATGAGTGATAAGAAAATCTGAAAGGTTTTGGCAATAATATTTTTTTTTTTAGTAGGACACTTAAGCTATACTATTGTAACATACCAAATTTTAGGTACTAAATCAATTTCGAGCTAAAATTCCTATTTTACCCCTAACTTGAGATTATTACAATGTTTGCCTTCATTCCAAATTCTAGATAATATTTTGATTAAATATTCATGGTGTTTGATAAAGATTTGTCTATAATTTGATTCACTTTATCAAATTATTGTTATCCAACTCATTTGAGAGTTATTTACAAATTAGTCCCTCCATTTTTCCCCCATAAATCTATTTGATATCACATAATGCAATTTGAGTCTATTTTGTTGAGGTGTCTTGATTGGACCTTGCATGTTCAAATACTCTACATTTGAGAACAAATGTCTTCAGAATCAATTTAAAATATTATTGATAATATTAGATATCACTTATTTAGTGAATAATGATAAAAAAGTTAGTAAACCAATTTAGAGCCACAAAATGGAAAATTATCATTAAACATAGATAGTCCTCCATCTAATCTACCTCTAGTTCCAGTTTCTTCTTGCTTTGAACTTGTTTGATCATCCAATTAATTATACAAAAATGTCACATTAATTCACATTAATATAATTCTTTGGATCCTTATTTTATCAATGTTTCATTTATTTTCTTCCTCATTTAACGTGCTCACCTTCTACAATAACCCCTTCTCCTCATGCATGGAGAAAACACCATGAATGACTGAAACTGATAGATGTTTGCTCCTTGCTTTTGTCTTCTCTTTCCTTCATTTTATGTATATATTTTCTTCTTTCCTTCCCTCAACCTTCCAAACCCTAGATTCCTTGATCCCACTTCCATCTTGTGCTCATCTACGTGGGCTGCAAGATGACTCCACAACTTATACAATTGCATTCGTGGGGTCTACTGGATATTGGGAAACCAAGAAATGACTTTCCTATTGCACCATGGAATCCTCATTCTTCTTTAACCTTGTCACTCTTCTCTAGTCCAGGGTCCATAAGAAATGACTGGGGTCTCAACTCTAATAGACATGCAAGTCAGGTAAGGACAACCTGCATCACTAGAATCCCAACAATTGCAGATACAACTCAGCACGACCCAATGCCATTCCAACCCCTCAATGGTGTCTTGTTACCACCTTCATGTTAAACCCACAGACAACCAAGAACTACAATATCTGGCACACATAAGATCATCTTCCTACATTTTCCAATAAACACCACTGATCTACAGTCTCCATTATAGAGTTCTAGACCCACTACTAGTTTGCCTTGATCATCATAAGAAGGATTCACCTCACCCAATCTTCAAAAACACTACCAATTTCATCACAATCCAGCAACCTGGATGGTCTTCAAAGGTCCAAAACATGCCTTCTAAATCCGATCATATATACAACTCCTCCTCAAAACCACACTATGAATGAGAGAAACCTCCATCCTGAATCGACTATGTCATGATCATGGAGGAGTCCTCAACTACCTTTCTAACACCCCGTAGGTTGTTTTGTTCCCTCCCTCCATGCACCCTAGCCGACATGATAGAAAATAGATGCCACCTCATGCACAATGTCCTGGCCTCCATCAACTATAGCCATCACACAATAGTTGTGGGCCCCCTCCTTCCCCTTAAAATCTATTGAACTCCTCCCCATCTAGAGTTCTTCTTCATCCCATCACCTCCCTACATGTTACTTAAATACTCAACTGGAAGATAGACCTCAACCACTGAAAGGTCTGTGAGACCTTTTGTTACCAGTTTGAAGGAATCCACCCTAAGGACTAGATTCAACAATGATCCATGGATCCATGGATGAGCTTTGAGTCAGCATGAACACCTGTTGATCCATCCCTAGTGAGGAGAAGGGATAAGTTCTACTCTCTGATCCCCTTTGTACATACAATGAAATGAAGTCTCAACTTGAGGTTTATTGACAAGGAGATATGTAAAAGTTCTCTTTAGGATACCACCAATGGAATGGCATGACATTGGTTCTAGGAAGACATGTGACACGAGAACAACCAGACAACATGAGGGCAGCCATGATTGGAAGATGAATCCATGAAATGATCAATTCAAACCTACTAAACTATAAATATTTAGATCACAATCATTTATCTTGGATATTTATTATATATCAAAGATATTTAAGAATATAATAATTATTTATAGATGCAAAATTTAGTGCTATCAATCAATTATATTAGCTTTTCTATTATAGTTACAAACATCACATTTGGGTATCTATTCTTACCAACATATCAATACTAATCAAGACAAGATTATACATGTCATACTAAATTATTTTATCTAAATTTGCCTACTAATTGTTCTAACGTTTGTACGAAATTGACATAGGTGTAGTGGAATTGAGTATTAGATCTAATTGTAACTATCTAAATTATTATTTCAATCTACCCTAGTGCATCATACATGTGAATATGTTGGTGTATATATACAAGAAAATAACAATATCTAAAAAATTAGAGAATACCCCATATACTAATTTTTTCTATGAAAAATTAGATATGTTTACGTCCATATATGTGATATATTCTAGAGAGAGAATATATATAGAATTTTTTAGAGAAAAAATACAAGAAAAGATATTTGACTATAAGTTAAATTATGTACTTTAAATATTACAAACATATAAACAAGAAATCTGAGTATTATAATAAATATTTAAAAATTAAGGTATGAGGGTAGAATGAGTATTTGTAGAGACATTTTAGTTACAAACATATATTTTCCTGGTAAGAGAATATTTGTAAATGAACTTCTTAAAGACTAGTGACTAAATAAAATGATATAAGGGGGGCAACATTTATGAATCTAATCAAGAGAAAATTAAACAAAAATAACTGAGTATGTAATATTAATTATATATATAACCTATCCAGGAAAATATTAGAAATGAGAATAGTGGAAAATATGAATAACACTCCTAGATGGAAAACCCTAGCAATGCATAACACTAATAAAATTAAGTTTGAAAAATAAATCATTCCAAGCCATATAGTGACAAGTAGTTGTCTATATTTGTAGATATACTTGTTTTGATTAAATTTTTGGGACGTGAATACTTGGAACTCACAATTTTTCATATAGGATGTGAATACTTGGAACTCACAATTTTGCATACTTTGAGCCAAAGGTACAAATTTCTATTTCTTTTTGGAAACTTATGACCCTCATTCATTGCATGCATGATTAGATAGATTGGTTGATCTAAAAATTGATTTTTAACCTTAGCCTTCCTCTTTAAGAGACCACCAACAATTGTTCCTAGAATATAGTAGTGTACTATTCAAGCTCAAAATGTTTAGGGTGGTGCCCACTAGATTAAGTGGAATTACGCTTCCAAAATTTCATATGGAGAGAAGGACACAAGATCCCTAAGTATACTTAGAAAAATGGTTGGTGTGTTTTTATTCTCAATGGAGAGTACATATGGCTTCCCCAACAAGATATACACTAACATCTGCTATGTATTAGAAATATTGAATTATTACTCTCAAAAATTAGATATTGAATTTGAATACTCATTGCTACCTATTCATACTTTCTTATATTGTTTATTCCTTTTCTCTTATAGATTGGTTCATACTTTTACTTTCCAATTATAGATTTTGTATTGGTCATTTGACTGACCCATATTTCCCTTCTTGGGGTCCATGTGTGGTTTTATTCCACCACAAATTCATGGAATGGTGATCAAAGAAGACCTAGAAGAGATGTGTAAGCATTGTCCCATGTCTAAGAATAGGTAGGACTCATTCCTATTATTAATGTTTTAATCATATCAATAACTTCCAAAACTTTGATGTAAATCATGATTGTGCAAATATATTTTATATTTAATGACATATTTTGTAAATATTTGATCGTAAAGATAGTGTCTTCATGACATGTTATCAGAGCTATGAACTGTCACCACTCATGTTTGTTTCACTGACAACTAGGGTTGGTTAGGAGTAAAATTTTAGTTCTTTGTACTTTTGAAGAAAGTTGAAAACAAACCCTAATACCATTGGGCCAATTATTAGGATATATCTAAAGTACAAGTAAGTAATGCTAAGAGCCTAGGATGTGAGGTATGTACCCTATTATAGAAAGTCATGGAACATGCCTAGCTCATCTACTAACTTTTGGACTCTCTTAGGAATATATTTACATGGAGATATTATATGAGAGGAAGCATTTAAGATACATGGATGTAATTTTATAATGAGACCCTTGGAACACTAAAATCACCACTATATGTAAAAAATGACTACAGTGCCCTATAGTTTCTCTACAACACTAGTAATTGTAAAAAAAGAATAAATAAATACAGTAAACTCTAGTATGGAAAATTTCATATAATTGATAACATCCATTTGGAACCTTCAAATATATGTAAGAGTGATAGATAATTTACCACAAAATTTGTTAATTAATTTAGAGTGATCCATCACATGTAAGTGGAATAAGCTGAGGTGTCTAAGGAAAGATGTTAGTGTAGGTTATGACATAATTACTCTCAATCAACACAATTGGTGGTGAGGTTCCCTCACTTTACCAACTGATCTGGTGAAGGAAAATTCGACTACACGGGAGAAAAGCCTAATATTTGGATAAAATAATCGATGTGAGTCAAAGAAAAAATGCAACAGATAGTAAACAACATATGTTAACAAATAGAGAGTAGATAAGTAACAACACAATAGGACTTAGAAGAGAAACCTTACTAATGTAAAATTTGTTAAAAAAAATTCCTCATTTTAACTCAGGAAAAAATACCCTTACAATTATGATTAGTTGAGAGTTAAATAACAGGTTCTCATTCTATATATTTAATTATAATTTTTCTGAGAAAAAATTGATTTAATTGCATTACAATCCATAATAAAATAACTAAATGGTAACATGTGATAAATATTAGGACCTCTATATTTAACAAAAATCCTAATTTTTAAAGATATATATGAAACATTGGACAGTTTATGTTGAAATGAGAATTATATTGATGTAAAACCCTACCCACTAAAAATGGAGAAATAAAAATGAAGTATATAAAAAATGTTGACCCAATAAAGCATCACATAAAGATCAGTGAAAGAATTTTTAAGTAAAATTTTGATAAACATTTAAGCTTGTCTATGATAAATATATTTTATCTAATAATTTTGTGGTGTAATAAAAAATTCGATATTCATAATTTAGATTTTTAACTAAAAATGTGTACATGACCCTAGAGGAATTATATGGACCAGACATCATGAAATTTTTAGGTGGCTCTTTATGTTTCATAGAAATCTAGATTTCCAAATTGTTTAAAATAGTTGTGATGGAGTAACAGTAATTACAGTGCAAAAATAAGGTGATTGTGACTTGGTTCTCACATTGATTTTTGGCCATTTTTTGTTTTACATCATAACATTTTTCTATGGTAAAATTATATTCTTTATAGTATTAAATGTATCAGGAATAATAATTTTATGGAATTTTGTCAATGATTAATAAAGGTAAGTCACAATCTATGAGTTATTAGAAAACTCTACAATAGAGTCACATGGAACCCTTAAGACCTAGAGTTGGTTAAGAGTAAGTGGAGGGATACTACACTGTAATTGACATGTCTATTTTAATTTTTAGTTTATCACTTTCAAGGGGTGGAGAGTAGTACACGAATAAGCCAATTTTAGGGACGATATCCTCTTTAAGGTATGGAGAGTTGTAACTTACTAAATTTTAGGTACTAAATCCATTTTGAGCTATAATTCCTATTTTACCCCTAACTTGAGATTATTACAATGTTGCCTTCATTTCAAATCCCAGTTAGTATTTTTCATCAAATATTCATGGTGTTTGATAAAGATTCTCTTCAACAAAATTGCCTTTATCTAAATATACTTACCCTCCTCATTTTAGAGTTATTTACAAATTCCTCACTCCATTTTTGCCCCATTTGATATCATGTATTGCAATTTTAGTCAATTGTATCAAGATGTCTTGATTGGATCTTACATGTTCAAATACTCTATATTTGAGAACTAATTGCCTCAGAATTAATTTAAAATAGTATTGACAAAATTAGACATTAATTATTCAGGGAATTATGATAGAAAAATTAATAGACCAATTTAGAGCCACCAAATGGAAAATTATCATTATATTTAGATCGCCCTCTGACTAATATACCCCTATGCAAAGTCTCATCACATTTTGACCTTGTTTGACCCTCCAATTTATTGAAAAAAAATGTCACTTTAGTAACATTCGTTGGATCCTTCATTTAGCAAGGTTACATTTATTTTCTTCCTCATTGATGACACTCTTCCTTCTGTGCTAACCCCCTCTCCTTGCACATGAGTAAAATGTCATGAACGGATAAAATGGAAGGCCAATTACCCCTCTCTTTCCTCTTCTCTTTCTCTCCTTCGCCCTATATTTATTCTCTTCTTTCCTTCCCTCAACCTTCCTAAATTAAACCACCATGCTCCGCCTTCAATTTTATTCTCATCCACCAGGGCTGCAAGATAGCATTGCCACTTATACAATTACATCAGTCGGGCCTATTGGACACTGAGAAACTAAGAAATAACTTCCCTATTGCACCATGGAATCCACGTACTTCCATAACCTTGACACTCTTCTCTGCTTTAAGATTCATACGAGATGATCTGGAGCCTCAACTCCTACAGACCTACACATTAGGAAAGGGCGACCTACTACACAAGGACCCCGACAATTGTAGATTCAACACAGTAATAACTTGACGCCGAACCCCTCAACTATGACTTGCAACCACCTTGATTGTCAACCCTTAGATAGACAAGACTTACAATGTCTAATGCACATAAGGCCATGTTCCTCAATTACCATAACCATTTCTAATCTACATTCTTCATTATAGAGTTCTAGACTTTTGACAGGATTTCCTTGATCATAACAAGGCAGATCACCTCGCCAACCTTTGGCAATTCTAACTATTTAATCATTTTCTAGAGACATGAATGATCCTCAAAGCTCTAAAACCATCCTTCCAAACTAGATCAAAGGTACACCTCCTCCTCAAAACTGTACTATGAATGTGAACAACCTCCAACATGAATTGAATATGCCATGTGGTTGAGGAATCCTCAACTACCTTGCCAAAACCCTAGATGTCATCATGTTGTCTTCCTCCATGAAACCAAGCCAACATGATAGAATATAGATGCCACCACCTCCATCCTATTGCAACTTCCATTAGCCATAACCATGTCACAAAAGTTGTGGGCCACCTCCTTCTCCTTACAATTTGTCATACTCCTCCCTATCATCTATTCTACTTCATCCCATTACCTTCCCACATGATACTTACATCCTCGAATGGAAGACATACATCAATGATTGAAATGTCTTTGAGACATTTTGTTACTATTGTGAAGGAATGATCCCTGGGGACTAGATTCGACTAGATCCATGTAGCCATGGATGAGCTTTGAAACAACATCATCACCAACTTATCAATCCCTAGTGAGGAGTAGGGGAAAGCTATACCTTCTATCCCCCTTTGTACCTACAATGAAATGAAGTCCCAATTTGAGAATTCTAACCAGGATAAGATCATCATGTCATGGAGATCTGCCAAACTTCTCTTGAGGAGACTGGTGTGCTTCTACCAATGGTGTTGGGTTTTAGGGGAATCAGAGAAGGCAGTGGAAACAAAAAAAAAATTCTCCCCCAAACCCGGAACAAGGAAACGCGTCAACGTCTATATAATAGGAAAGGATGGTTTATGGAATCATACCTTGTCCCGAGGCTTGCTCGGCGACTATACCTCGCTCCTTGCGCAGTCTTCACCTCCGGTCTTGGACGGTGTCTGTGCAGCTCCTGGTCGCACCGGGATATATAGGATTGAAGGTTGTCCTCCTAGTGGCAGAAACCTCCCGCCTCTGAAGTAGTCTACATGGACCACCTGGAACTGCACACTCCTTGTACCACAAGGAGTTGGAAGAAGTCACACCCTCCTATTGATGTACTAGTCGCCAACACACTCTCCTACCTCCAGTTGCAACTGCAGTTGTCTTTCCCTTGTTGCACCTCCCTTTGCGGGTAGCACTTGCTCGGGCTCTCTCTCGGTTACCAAAAACACAGAACGACAACTTTGCAGAGCAACTGGTTGCACTGAGTTGTAGTTTGAGAAGCCCACAATACCTCTATATATAGGAGGGTCATGGGACATGGTTCTCCATCCCAGGAAATGTAGGACTAAAAGCAGAAGTAGAAGGGTTCGAGATTTTCCACAAAAGCAACCAACTCACAACCTGAATAGATCGATTCAAAAGTGAAACAGTTAGTTGGGGACCTGAACCGGTCGGTTGACACCTCAACCGATCGGTTGGGACACCTCAACCGGTCAGTTCACAAGTGAACCGGTCGGTTGGTGGTCCTGGTCAGATCCAGATTGACTTTCCTTCTTTTGTTTCTAATTGGTATCGAATACCAATCCTATTTCCCAATCAAATTGGGCAATTGAAATGAAAGGAAAATTCTCACCAATCCTATTTTCCCAAGTTGCTCGGTTGCACCAGTTGAATCGATCATTTCAACACATGAAGCAATCAGTTCACCCTGATCTTGAGCCGATCGGCTCAACACTTGAGCCGACCGGTTCACCAAGCTCAGCCGACCGGTTCATCACTTGAACCAATCAGTTGGGAGTACAGGTTGTGCAGAATCAGTCAATTGCGATTTCAATCAATCTGATACTCCAATCAATGTGTCCAACACCTTGAACATTATGATATTGAGCTATCAATTGACTGAGTGTTTAATTGAACTACTAAACTCCTTTAGTAATCAATCTAAACATTGCTTGTGGACAAAAAAAACTCCTCTTCCAGGTTAAATCCTATGTGTGTGACCCTACAGGTCCATTTCACATTGGCAGTGAAAGTCCATAACACTTATGACTTCACAAGCAAAGAGCGGTGCCTAGTCACACATCAGTGCTACCCAAGTGAAAGTAGAAAGTTGGAGAACAACTTTCAATCCTACAATACGTGAATGGTGTTACAGTGAATGTATAATTCCTTTGTCATTGATATCCCGAATGAACTCGAGGCATGGAACAGTCATCCTGTCAACGTTCATTCACTTTCTTAATCACAGAGTAGATTGAACGAGATATGTATGACATCAATATCACATACTGATTCACACATGCGTGCACACACCTATCTCAATCCTACTCATCAAGTGTCCTTGGATATCAAACTCCCTCACGAGGGACAAATCCCATATCTATCACTCACCCATCAAAAGCCCCATGTGTCAAAGCCACCCAATCATCACCTTTATAACAACCCATGTTTCAGGACTCAGTTTGATGATGTCAAAGTGTGCCCAATGACATGTGTTGATTGCAGTGATTTCAGGTCTAAGAATCACACTCACCACCATCACTGTGACTACTGATTGTGACTACCATGTCATGGTTCCATGTGTCAAACTCACGGTGGGTCTATCTGGTACACTTGTTCTATAACAAGTACCTATGTGTTTGGTTTGATATCTCTATATCATGACTAATGAGATTCTGTCATCAACCAACACCACAATCTAGTCTTGTGTGTCATTGTTGTCTATCTACCTTCCACAATGACATCCGACTAGGGACAAAACAAGAATGTACAAACTCTTAGCATCCATATGATCTCATCGTTCAGGTCATGAACCTGAAGGCATACGTCATTGAGTACTGTCATTCTCTAGACATTCAATTTGTTCTATCACTATCTCATATGACTGAACCAGAAAGAATTGGAAGCTTGCCTTTGATGTTTATCAAATCAATCTTAATGTATCCCACCAATCATCCCATGATTGGCTCTTAGGGCATACATACCAACAGACTCCCACTTGCACTGCGAGCCAATCACACTTGAATCATATTCATAGTGATCTTCAAACATGTCCCACATGTTACTGTGCTCTAGTGCTTAACATAGTGAGTAATGGAAACACCTTGCCAAAGTCAGTATAAATTGCATGTCTTTCATCTCTTCACTGTACGTCATACGTATGAGATGGAGCCACCGTAATATGAAATCTAGTATTCTTTTGCTAACATTTAGCCACATTGTATGATCAAGGATTCCATACTTGTCATCAATGAGCAAAATATCTATAAGTTCATCTCATGAACTTCTAGATCCATATAGTATCCACTGTTGTTCTCTAACACATAGATACTCGGCATTTCCGTTTAAATGGTTTTATTGGAACACTTCCAATTATCAACAAACTTTCACTTTTATATATATTATATATATTTTGCGATTAATTTTCTGTCCTTTCGGAAGTTCGCATCAATGTAACTCATTACATTGAACTCTTCCTTATCTCCATAGAACCAACACTTCTCAAGTACATATCAAGTTCTCATGGTATTCTAGTAACCCTTACTGGAAATAGACAGACATCCACTTGTAATGTCCCACATATGAGTGATTAGGATGAGCACATCATATTGCCATGTCCTACATACAAGATGATGAATGCATTTTGTTCTTGCCATGTCCATACATGAAAGATAATGGGATGATTACATACATGATAGATCCATATCTATTCTTAGTGTTCCCATTCTTCATAAAAATTGGACACTTGGCCTTGGAATACTAACTCCATGTAACATAAAAGTTTTCTCCCACTGAATCTGTGCATACTGAACCCTTCAATACATATTGCCAATGTATGCTTTCTCTTTTCAGGTCAAGTGGTTTTTGAGAACTATCTTTATAGATCTCTATTCCTATCTCATAGGAAACTTCTCTATCTTCCTTAAAGATAATTTCCACTTTTGGATTTCCATTCTAGAACAATTCCATTTCACATTAATATGTGGAATGTGAACACGCTCCCACTAAATCACAAATCCCTTCTTTATCTTTGACATATCAGTCAAACCCTTTGACTATATTATCAAAGTAAAGATCGAATTCTGAGTTTCTTGTACTCAATCAATCACATTGATTAGTCCATTGTAACTTATAGACTTCATTTGTATTAGTGGATTCATAAACCTTATAGGTTGTGTCACATACACATCCTTGTTTTATTCCTCATAGGAATGCAGTTTTAGTATCCATATGCCAAATGTCTTGGTCATTAAGTTGCAACCAACAAGCATCATCCTTCTCAAAATTTTATCCATGTGTCTTAACACTTAAGACTCATTTGCACTTATGGATTTCATCCAATGGGTGCTACCATCAAGGTCATACTTTATGGTTCACATGGATATCATTTACGATGTAATGGTCAAAAACCATAATTCAGAATTTGATTCCTCATATTCATCTAGATAGTTGATTCATCACATGAACAACTCATCACATAGATAATTGAGGTGTATCTGTTAAGGATGTAAGAACTCACAACCCTTGTGATTCTTAATTTCTTTTATTAGTGTGGGGTATTATTTCATTAAGAAGAATTCATCTATTTGATAATCATTCTCTAACTCCTTAGAGTATGATTCCTTCTTGATTTAGACATCACCATGCCTTAATCATGACTTCATTATGATACACTATCATAATCACTCAAAAGGATCTCAAACATTTGGTCCAAGTATTTCATTCATTGATCTCATCAAGAAGTAACACTTTACCAAATTTTCACTTCATCTATGATAATCTTGAACGCTTCAAGACATTCATATTGGTATTTCTCTAAATACCATTTGAAGTATTCGCATTTGTTCCAATAGGTATGTAAATACATCACATGTATTATACCTAATAGGATAATCATTCTCTCACTACCTATAGTGAAGATTGATTAATCATGTCTAAGATATTCATGTCTCTTACTGGTTCTCTAACCAAAAGAGTCTAGATTTATCCATCACATGGAAACTAGAAATGAATATCTCATGATTGATGCTAATTTTAATTGTTTGAGTTATCTATAACTTTTAGGTATCATTTTATCTTATGCATATCAAATACCACAAGATAAACAAGGCATTTCCACAAAGATCATATCTTTATAAATTGAAACATGTCTTTATTAATTGCCATCATTGTCATAAAATATGCAAAAATAAAGTGTTTCTATCTATTGGCAAATATGAAATAGCAGTTCATAACTTTATTACATGCCTTATAGACTGAAAATAAACTGAAGTACTCCTATCTAGGGCAGAAACACTTTCCCCAATCATGAGTGCTTTACACTTTACATCTTGGTATCATATACCTCAAAAAGTGTTACAAGTTTACTTTCATGACACCTTTAAGTGGAGACTCCAGTTGCCTCCTTCTTCTTTTGTTCTTCCAGATAGAGAGGACAATTCCTTTTCCAATGTACTGGCTTTTGACAATGGTGGCAATTGCCTTTCTTGGTCACACCTCCCTTGGCCTTGAGAACTGAAGACGACTTGGGCTCCTGGCTAGCATCAGAACCTTTCTTAGCTTTGCCCTTGCCCTTGTGCTTGGACTTGCCTTTCTTGCTCATGATCACCATCACAGACTTAGGCTTGTCCTTCTTCATCTGTGTCTCAGCTGTCCTCAACATGCCCAACAACTCTGACAGTGGCCTATCAAAGTTGTTCATGTTGTAGTTCATCACAAACAAACTGTAAGATTCTGGCAACGATTGCAGTATGAGGTCAGTAGCCAACTCTTGGCTCAGTGGAAATCCCAGTCTTTGCAGGTTCTCCACATACCCAATCATCTTGAGTGTGTGAGGACCAACTGGATCTCCTTCTATCATGACACACTTGAACAATACCCTTGAGACATTGTATCTCTTTTGTCATGCCTGATCTTCATACAGGTTCCTGAGATGCTGAATCATCTCAACGACACCCATATTCTCATGTTGTCTCTACAACTCATGGTTCATGGAGCACAACATCAAGCACTTTGCATCAATGGAATCATTAGAATGCTTCTTGTAAGCATCCCTTTCTATCTTTGGTGCATTAGGAGCCGGTTCCTCTGGAATTGGAGTATCCAGGACATAGAGCTTTCGCTCTTGAGTGAGAACAATTCTCAATGTCCTATACTAGTCATGGAAGTTTGTCCCATTTAGTCTGTCCTTTTCAGGGACCGATCGCAAAGAGAAGTGATTGTTGTTTCTTGTCATTTGTACTACAAAAGGAAATATGCAATTTTAGTCCAAAAACTCATTTTTGACTTACTTGATTGATTTGAAAAGTGACGATAAAATTAGGCCTTTAACTAATTATCGCTCCCACTATTTTACTTCAAATTGATAGCCCTCACCATCAATTCGGAAGATTACAGCGTACAACCTTCTAGTGGGCTAGATCCTGAAATCCTCTAAGCCATGGACCAGCTAGGGCTGTCACCCACAACATAGATCTCTCAGGTAGGCAACTTTTGCCAATTGGGTCATATGCAACTCTTGATAAGATGTCATATGCAACTCCTTGCCATGATCATCTCCATGCCTCAAGGTACTAGATCCCATCTAGATCACCTTGTTAAGTCTGACCCAAAGCAAACACGATGAATATGCACCTTGCTAGGGCAGACCCACACATTCATCCTTCACGCTTCCACGAGATGGACAGTGCACCATGCTAGGGCTTGCCCACACCTGGTCGATCAAGCTTTTCACGTGTGTCATATTTGGAAGGCATCTAAAACTTAATATTTTAATGAGGGATTTGGTTTTTATATACATATACATATCTAATCACCATAATACATAGTATGTATCATATACATGCTATATCCCACAGAAAACATGCACAAATGATAAAAGCGATGATTATGGCCATCCTAATGTGATTCCTCGAGCCAAGAGGAATCACGGTCATCTAGGTCTAGATCACATGCAACATGTACAAGATGAACTATGTGCCTTACCTTCAGAGTAGATCAACTCATCACATGATTGACTTGCTTTTTCTGGCCCGGTCGTCTGGCTGCCACCAGCCGATCGGTTGGCTCCTCCAACCGATCGGTTCGCCTGGTCATCGTGCATCTCCTTCTGTCTGCCACCTGCTTGTCTTGCTCCTCGAACTGGTCATCAATCGATCAGTTCATGCCTTGAACCGATCGTTTGGAATGTCAACCGATCGGTTCACACCTTGAACTGATCGTCTTAGTTGTCGTCTCGATGTCCTCCATTCTTTGTCATAACAGGAAATAAAATCTATCCTAATTGTACATTGCTTAAAAGGGAAACCCCGAGTTACATTCGGGGGGAGCAAAGGTAGGAAAGAATCTCGAATTATTTTGAGTTACATCAGGAATAGGAGAGGGAAGATCGGTGCATAGACCGAGATGCAAGAAACCACATACAACCATACACAGATAGGGTTTATTGGCCATAACCATGCTATACATCCACCACAAAACTCGTTTAAGGGTGACACGTATCGAGTGCATTAATAATACATATCATATATGTAATTGGGATTTGTGGATTTAGGATTGGACATGCATAAAGCCAATTTTATTCGCATCGTATGCAATAAATAAAGGCGACAAACCAAAATCAATCATATCGATATTCCTAAAATATAGAGAAGTTGACGTGGCTCTGATACCACTATTGGATTTTAGGGGAATCAGAGAAGGCAGTGGAAACAAAAAAAAATTCTCCCCCAAACCCAGAACAAGGAAACGCGTCAACGTCTATATAATAGGAAAGGATGGTTTGTGGAATCATACCTTGTCCCGAGGCTTGCTCGGCGACTATACCTCGCGCCTTGAGTGGTCTTCACCTCCGGTCTTGGACGGTGTCTATGCAGCTCCTGGTCGCACCGGGACTGACATGATTGAAGGCTGTCTTCCTAGCGGCAAAAACCACTCTCCTATGAAGTAGTCCACACAGACCACCTGGAACTCCACACTCCTTGTCCCACAAGGAGTTGCAAGAAGTCACACCCTCCTGTTGACGTACTAGTCTCCAACACACTCTCCTGCCTCTAGTTGCAACTACAGTTGTCTTTCCCTTGTTGCACCTCCCTTTGCGTGTAGCACTTGCTCGGGCTCTCTCTCGGTTACCAAAACCAGAGAACGACAACTTTGCAGAGCAACTGGTTGCACTGAGTTGTACTTTGAGAAGCCCCCAATACCACTATATATATAGGAGAACCATGGGACATGGTTCTCCATCCCAGGCAATGCGGGACTAAAAGTAGGAGTACAAGGGTTCAAGATTTTCCACAAAAGCAACCAACTCGCAACCTGAACCGATCATTTCACAAGTGAAACGGTCAGTTGGGGACCTGAACCGGTCGGTTGACACCTCAACCGATCGGTTGGGACACCTCAACCGGTCAGTTCACAAGTGAACCAGTCGGTTGGTGGTCCTGGTCGGTTCCATATTGACTTTCCTTCTTTTATTTCTAATTGGTATCAAATACCAATCCTATTTCCCAATCAAATTGGGCAATTGAAACGAAAGGAAAATTCTCACCAATCCTATTTTCCCAAGTTGCTCGGTTGCACCAGTTGAACCGATCATTTCAACACTTGAAGCAATCGGTTCACCCTGATCTTGAGTCGATCGGCTCAACACTTGAGCCGACCGGTTCACCAAGCTATGTCGACCGGTTCATAACATGAACCGATCGGTTGGGAGTACAGGTTGTACATAATCAATCAATTGCGATTTCAATCAATCTGATACTCCAATCAATGAGTCTAACACCTTGAACATTATGATATTGAGCTATCAATTGACTGAGTGTTTAATTGAACTACTAAACTCCTTTTGTAATCAATCTAAACATTGCTTGTGTACAAAAAAACTCCTCTTCCAGGTTAAATCCTATGTGTGTGACCCTGCAGGTCCATTTCACGTTGGCAGTGAAAGTCCATAACAGTTATGACTTCACAAGCAAAGAGCGGTGCCTAGTCACACATCAGTGCTACCCAAGTGAAAGTAGAAAGTTGGAGAACAACTTTCAATCCTACAATCCGTGAATGGTGTTACAGTGAATGTATAATTCCTTTGTCGCTGATATCCCGAATGAACTCGAGGCATTGAACAGTCATCCTGTCAACATTCATTCACTTTCTTGATCTCAGAGTAGATTGAACGAGATATGTATGACATAAATATCACATACTGATTGACACATGCGTGCGCACGCCTATCTCAATCCTACTCATCAAGTGGCCTTGGATATCAATCTCCCTCAGGAGGGACAAATCCCATATCTATCACTCACCCCTCAAAAGCCCCATGTGTCAAAGCCACCCAATCATCACCTTTATAACAACCCATGTTTCAGGACTGCGTTTGATGATGTCAAAGTGTGCCCAATGACATGTGCTGAGTGCAATGATTTCAGGTCTAAGAATCACACTCACCACCATCACTGTGAGTACTGACTGTGACTACCATGTCATGGTTCCATGTGTCAAACTCACAGTGGGTTTGTCTGGTACACTTGTTCTCTAACAAGTACATATGTGTTTGGTTTGATATCTCTATATCATGACTAATGAGATTCTGTCATCAACCAACACCACAATCTAGTCTTGTGATTCATTATTGTCTATCTACCTTCCACAATGACATACGACTAGGGACAAAACAAGAATGTACAAACTCTTAGCATCCATATGATCTCATCGTTCAGGTCATGAACCTGAAGGCATACGTCATTGAGTACTGTCATTCTCTAGACATTCAATCTGTTCTATCACTATCTCATATGACTTAACCAGAAAGAATTGGAAGCTTGCCTTTGATGTTTATCAAATCAATCTTAATGTATCCCACCAATCATCCCATGATTGGCTCTCAGGGCATACATACCAACTGATGGTGTTACACATTACTCAATTGGAGTTTGAATAGATGCAACCCTATGAATAGAAACATATAGTGGATTATACTTTCAAAATTTATAATGGAATTAAACTTAACACGCTCACATAAAATAAAACGCTACACCCACAAGCACATCATGTCGTAGTATAGGTGGAAGGTAAGTATAGGTTCAATCCATAGGGAGAAATGTGAGCACTAGATCCAAGTTAGTTTTTTGGTTAGGTTCCTACTACAGAGTCTAGGGTTGAAGGGTTTAAAGGTGATTTGTTGATTACACTAAGTTGCTATGGAAATCAATTAAAGGAAAGAAAACAAGATTAAAGCCTAAGTGAACCCTAGACAGTTAATTCTAATGAGTAGGAAAAGACAAGGTAAGGCAAGAAAATAGCAATCTACACTAAGGAAAGAAAATAAATGTCTACACTACATTAAGCTAGAAAATAGGGAAAAAAGCAAGTAAAGACCTAAACTAGCAAGAACAAAATAGGAACAGAGCAAGAAACTAACTAAGCAAGTAAAGAGGCGACTAAGATAACACTAGCTAAGCAAAAAGGCAATTAGCGTTTTAATGCAATTAAGGAAAATGTGGGCTATTTTCGGGATGCACTTATCAATTAGGTTGAGGGGTGACATATGAACATAATGATTTCATTTTGATTATCAAACCAAACAACAAGCTAGAATCTAAAGAATTATCCTAAACTACTAACATGTCATGGATATGCTAGGTTGTGTATAGGGGAACTAGTCACTAACACTCCCTAGTACCATTCCGAGGCTCAACTGGGATAGGGTTTAGGTGTAATTCAATTATAGTCTAAGAAAGCCTGGGTTTCTAAATTAGATGATTTTAATACATTTAGGGGATGAAGTTAGTAATGGTTAGTGGAAATGCGGTTTTAGGCCTCCCATCACCCACATTTTAGCCTTGAGAAAGCTCCATGCAAATCACACCAAATTCATCTAAACTAGCTACTTAGATCACTCAACTAGGGTTATGGAAATTGATTATCATGTAGTAGGATGGTTTGCTAGCTAGGGATCAAAGAATTGGACCTTGGAGTAAATCCTAAAATTCACACATATAAGCAATTTCCCTAAATTCCTAGGCGATTTTAAGTACAAACCAATAGAAAATTCATGAAGAGTGAGATAGAAATAGAACATAATCATTAGCAAATGAAATTACAATGTTTACATATCATTTTCCCCCAACATGGTATCAAAGTAACATTTTCACCCCAAACAGCCCACCCAAGGGGCCTAGCTACTCATAGAAATGTAAAATACAAAAAGAAAGGAGAAAGAGGTAGAAGAAGCCATGGATATCGGTGTAGATGGAGAAATCCTCCACTTCATCTACTTTAGGATGCCCTCATCTCTCCTCCAAGGTGCAATGGCATGGGGTGATGGTGGAATAAGGTCAAAACACTAGGAAACTAGGGTTTTGGTGGTGGAAATGGTGAAATGGAGCAGAATGGAGGTGGAAATGCAGTGGAAAGGGGTGAATGCAAAAATGGGGACCTAAGAGGTGGTAGGAGGTAGCTAACCTTGTGCTACATCTGCCACCTAGGTATATATAGGTGTGGGGGAAGAAAAAGGTCAAGTGGGGGTAAAGTGGGAAATGCAGTGCAAAAGTAGCTAGGTTTTTATGCGTAGCGCGACTATGGTTGTCACCACAACCCTTGTGGAGAGGGGTGATAACAGTCGTGGTGGTGAGGAATGAACATGGTGAGAAATGGGGAAAAATCACATAAACATGGTAAAAAAATGTACATGAAGTAGAACGGTCGTTGTGGGGATAGGGTAGCACGACCGTGGTGGCTTAGATTGCTCAGTCCGTTCTTGGTTCCATGTCCATTCTACTTCAGCTATCACACATCCGTGCAAGGTGGCATGAACGTTCTCAATCAATCCACCACGACCATTCTGTGTGGCACGGCCGTTGGGATTCTTGCTTTGCTCCAAGGTGAATCTGTTGGTTTTGTATGAGCTAGCATGGCCGTTCTGAGGTACCACAACCGTGGTGGTCTCTGTTGAAGCACTTTGAATTGATCCTTTATTCATTCTTGGATACCTATACGTCAATAGAGCATTGGGCACTAGGCTTCGGTTGAGGGGGCCTCAGACTTCACTTTGGGCCTCTCCAAGGGCAGAGAAACCCTAGGATCACTCCTCTCTCTCTTCCATCAAGTGTGGTCCAAATTCCTAAAAACATGCAAATAATGTCCACAAGTGCATTTTATACAAGTATGCATATTAGGGGAAATAACATGTAATGTAATAGGTATAAATGTGATTGAAATGCAATATGGCACAAGATGAAGCCCTAAAATAGGGTTGAATCACCACTACTTGTCCTCAAGTATGCTCTAACTCAATCTCTCTATAAATTTTCACATTCAAGAAATGACAAATGTAATGAAATAAGTGAATATTGACTAAATGGGCTTAAGGATGACTAAGTACATGCATTCCACCTCTCTCCTCTCCTCTTTCACAAACCAATTATGATTAGAGCATTGAGCCTGCAAACTTCAAATATAGAGCATAGAAATCACAATCAATCCATATGACTGTCATATCACTCTGGGCAAACTCTTTCATGGTATCAAAGGTAAAAAATGACTACTTTTGCTATTTTACATTCATGCCTTCAATCTCATATGTCCATCCACACTAAGTAACCCACTGGTATGCAAACAAGGGAAAAATGAGCTAAGTTTGACATTTCCTAGATCCATGGACATGTATAGGGAAGAAAGGTTGCAGTAAGGATTTGGAGTGCTTTTACACTCTCAACTTTTCTTTATTTAGATTCTCTTAAATAGGAGCATATTTTATTTTATTTTTTGTATTTTGTTTTATTTTCTTTGCCCTTGGTGTAGACAGGGCACATGATGATGGGAGTGAAGTGGGGGGATATAGATGTGACCATCCCAAACTTTTGGAGGTGGCCACGACAGATATGTGCACTTTGGCATCCTTTCATGAGGCAGAGAGGTAAGAAGATGGTGGAAGAAATGTTGGGTCAAAGAGGGGTTACTAATGTGGACATCGACATGAGATCTCCTGCATAAACATTACTCCAACAATTTCATCAAGCAATGACACACTACATGAATGAGAAATATTAAAACCATATTTCTATCATGAGATTATAAAAAACTCTAAGCGTTTGTGGCTTGATTCAATCACAATTCAACCAAACATTACTCCAACAATTTCATCAAGCAATGAAACACTACATGAATGAGAAATATTAAAACCATATTTCTATCATGAGATTATACAAAACTCTAAGCGTTTGCGGCTTGATTCAATCACAATTCAACCAAACATTTCACAACCACATGAGAGGTGATGCAAATGTAAAAAGTAAAAAATGAGGCCATTTAACAATAAATCATGATACATCACTTGCATTTGTCAAAGGTCATCATTTTCAATACAAAAAGTAGAGAATGGTTCAAACACACTTTTTAGGCAAGAATCTCTAAATTTGGGCAAAAGCGGCCAAAATGGTGCCAAGTTGCCTTCAACCACATCTAAGCCTTCATTACAAAAAATAAAGCAAGAAACAAGAAAATCCTAATTAAAACATGCAAAAATTACAATAATCTACATGATATGCAATGTATGATAAAAATATATCTTTTAAAAAAATTACACAAAAATTGCAAGAAAGTAAACTACATGACATGCTAGAATGCTAAGCAGGCACATAAAGTATGGGTACATAAATATGAGAGATGGTTATACTGTTTGGTCATCTTGAGCAAAAATTTAGAATAGGGAACATAGAGGAAAGTCAGATAAAGCAAGGTCTTACTTCCCTACCACCCAAAACTTTTAAACCATGTTGTCCTTGACATGAAATAGAAGCTTAGAATAGTAGGTTAAAGGGCATGGAGTCATGGTAGATGAATGCCACGAGGGGAGATAGATCTCAAGGTGTTCACTATTTTGGGATGGCCAACACAACCGTGGCATACACCATGATAGTTTTGCATTGCCTACACCATGATCGTGGAGTGTGGCATGGCCGTGCTAATACCCTTCTTGTAGCTTCTATACTGATTTGTAAATTTCTCTTCAATTTTGTTCTCCTCCTTGGCAATATCATCCATGCATCACTCTCCTTCCAATGTACCTATCCTAAAATGACATAAACAACAAAAACCATTAAGTATAAAGTATGTGTGTGTTTTCTTAAAAAGTGTAAAAACAAATCAAAAGTATCAAAAATTGAAGGTTGGGTGAAAAATTCCCAAATCTAGGTGTGTTGCCTCCTACAAGTGTTGAGTTTCATGCCTTCAGCTAGGCTTCTTGGATATTCTTCAATCATTCATCCATTTGACATCCTCATGTTCCCATTTGTACAATAGATGCATCTCTCATTTGCACTCAACCTATGTTCCTCATCCCTTTGATCACAAAAATCATCATCAATTCTTCTGTCCTGATCTTCTTCTCTTAAATGACCAGTTGAACACTTAAAGTATCCATGTCTGATATCCTCATCTCAGGCTCACCGGATTGGGGTCTTGTACATGTTGATCTTGATCTTCATGCCCTTGAATGAGACTGCCTTTGTTCCATTGCGCACATGTATCTCTACATCATTCGTAGATAAGAATGGTCTTCCCAAGATAATGGAAACCTTCCTATCCTCCACATCCATATCAAGAACAATGAAATCCATTGGGAACACAATGCCATTTTCTTTGTCTATCATCACCAAATAATCATCCACTCTTCCTCTAGGCACTTTTATGGAACGGTCTGCCAATTGGAGAGTGCAATGTGCCAACTTCAACTTGCCCAATCCCAGCTCCACAGAGACATTGTATAACATCAAATTCACACTACACCCCAAACTAAGTAAGGATCTATCTATGTAATATCCCCCTATGTAACTATGTATGAATGGGGCTCTTGGGTCTTTCCTCTTCATGGGAAGTGAGTGTTGGATGATAAAGCTCACTTGTTCAGTCAACTTCACTCTCTTTGGTATTCTCCCTATTGACCTTCTCTTCATAGTGCATAAGTTCTTCAGATGCTTGGCATATGATGGAATTTTCATGATAGCATCCAACAATGGAATATTTACCTTCACTTCGCAAAACACCTCAAGAATGTCAACATTATGCTTTCGTCTCCTCCTTACTTATGATGGATCATCTAATGCTTCAATGAATGGTGGCTCACTTGCTTTAGCCTTGCTTATATCAACATGAGATGGAGCACTAGGGATGGTGGGATGTATGAACGGAGTGTGAGGTGGAGAACATGGTATCCCAAGATCAAAAGGAGGTATCACTAAATCATCTTCAGCAATCTCAATCACAATATCAGCACTTGGCTGCCTTTGCTTTGCTTTATCCACCTTTCTTTAACTTATGGGCTGATCAAGAGATTTCCCACTCTTTAGAATTGTCACAATACTTCCTTGCTCATGGTGGAGAGGGGGAGCTTGTTGTGGCTATGGAGGAGTTGGAGGTGGTACATGGTATTGAAATTAAGGTGGAGGGGAGAATTGAGGTTGAAAGGTGAATTGTTGAGAAAGTTATGGATACGGAGGGGGAGGAATGTAAGGCTTGGGATTGCCTTGAAAGTGGTATATGGGATGCACTTGCAAGGGAGGTGGACTATAGAAAACTTGTGAAGAAGGCATTGGTCCACTTGCTTCATTGAAACTCAGATGGGTTTCAAAGACAATTTTCCTTCTTGGAGAACAATTATGGAAGATAGTTTCTCTATCCTCTCCTCAAACCTTGTCACATTCATTTGTATGCCATCAAAGCTCTTCAACCTAGAGAGAACCTATTCCTCAAACCTTGAGTTGTACTGGACTTTGTGGTTCCTGGTATCTATGGGAGTGAGGTGACTCCTTTTCCTTACCATGAAACTCAATAGAATTGACTGCGTGGCAAAGAACATTTGTCACTTGGTTCTTCATGAAGCTCACCATGTCACCTAGAATCTTCATCACTTGTGGACTTGAGTCATTATGAGTTGGAGATGTCATATCAAAGACATGGACACTATCATTCATCATGTTAGAAGCTCAAGGGCCATATCTCCTCAGGTGGCCTCACCATGAAAACTCCTCCACAAGAAGAATCTATTGAGGTTTGGATCTTTGGAGATAGACTAGAGTAGAAGGACTCCACTAGCTACCACAAAGGGATTTCATGGTGTGGGCACTCTCTCAACATCTCCTTAAATATCTCCCAGGCATTATGAAACTGCTCACTGCCCATTTGACTGAAACTCACTATGGCACGCCACATTTGTGTCGACCTTGCTATAGAGTAGAATTACTTCAAGAAAGCATTCTTCATCTCTTCCCAACTCATGATGTCTCTCCTAGAATCATACCAATCTTTAGCTTAGACTTTGAGGGAGAAAGTGAACAAGGTCATTTGGATTGTGTCATCACTAGCCATTGACGTCTTGAAGGTGGAGCATACTTTAAGAAATGTGTCCAAGTGCTTGTAGGAGTTCTCACTCTCTGATCTGTAGAAGATGGGCATGATCCCAAGAAGACCTGTAGGGATGGAGAATTCCCCCCTAGCATTTGATTAACTCTTCTAGCAATGGGAAATTTGTAGTTGCTAGCCATGAGGTAATCTTGAATTGGCTTGTGAGGTACATTTTGGTCTTCCATCTCATTTTCCCCGAGTGGCTTGTCACATGCACAAGGCACAACCAAACAAAAGAGAATAAGTTAGCAAACCAATGTGCACAAAGAATACAAATAATAAAGAATAAATAATAGAAATAATGGTGGCAGTAGGAAAAGTGAAAGCAAAACTAGCTAGCTAGGCTGAGCACCATTCTCCCTGGAAATAGCATTAGAAAGCTTGGTGTGCTTTTGCAAATGGTGTTACACACTACTCAAATGAAGTTTGAATAGATGCAACTCCATGAATAGAAACACACAGTGGACTAAACATTCAAAATTTATAATGGACCTAAACTTAACACACTCGCATAAACAAAAACACTACACCTGCAAGAACACAGGGTCGTGTCGTAGTATAGGTGGAAGGCAAGTATAGGTTCAATTCATAGGGAGAAAAGTGAGCACTAGATCTAGGTTGGTTTTTCAGCTAGGTTCCTACTGCGGAGTCTATGTTTGAAGGGTTTAAAGGTGATTTGTTGATTACACTAAGTTGAGATGGAAAACAATTAAAAGAAAGAAAACAAGATTAAAGCCTAAGTTAACCCTAGACAGTTAATTCTAATGAGTAGGAAAAGACAAGGCAATGTAAGAAAAGAGCAATCTACATTAAGGAAAGCAAATAAAGGTCTACACTACACTAAGCTAGCAAATAAGGCAAAAGAGAAAGTAAAGACTTAAACTAGCAAGCACAAAACAAGAATAGAGCAAGAATCTAACAAAGTAAGTAAAGAGCTAACTAAGCAAACAATAGCTATGCAAGAAGGAAATTAGGGTTTTAAAGCACTTAAGGGAAATGTGGGCTATTTAGGGGATGTACTTATTAATTAGATTGCGGGTGACATATGAACATAATGGTTTCATTGAGATTGTCAAACTAAACAACAAGCTAGAGCCTAATGAATTACCCTAAACTACTATCTGGCCGTGGATATGCTAGGTTGTGTACAGGGGAACTAGTCCTCAACACTCCCTTCTACCCTTGTGAGGCTCAATTGGGTTAGGGTTTATTAATGCCCGGGCCCACTGCCCGATGCTCTAGTAGAGTTTCAGGAATGATGCTTGTCCCCAACGACCACCACTAGCCTTAACTGTGCACTTTGTCCACACTGACACGCAAGCCAGGATCAACTTCCCGATTGGTCACCCATCCTAGTACTACTCCAAGATGAGCATGCTTAACTATGGAGTTCTTTAGTGATGGGCTCCCGGAAAAGGAGGTGCACCTTGGTGGTATGGGTAGTCCAATCATTCCTTTTAAGATCATGTTATCCATCTGAGGCCTCAAATCCTGGGACGTTACAGTCTCCCCCACTTAGACTCTTAACGTCCTCGTCAAGGTTCAGCTATATGGCCTCATAATCTGACCCCATTTCAGTGAAGACCCACAATGGCCCATGGACACCCATCTCCCGATCACGGAATACCATCACAAGGGTGGCTACATCTACCATGGAAAACCCTTTCCTACATGTCTGGACCGTACGAATCAAGACCGGCATGCCATGCCCATCTGGGCCCCACCTACTAGAGGGGTTTTGGCTCTGATACCATTTGTAATGCTCGGGCCCATTGCCCGAGGCTCTAGTAGAGTTTCAGGAATGACACCTGTCCCCAAAGACTACCACCAGCCTTAACTGCGCACTTTGTCCACACTGACGCGCAAGCCAGGATCAACTTCTCGACTGATCACCCATCCTAGTACTACTCCAAGCTGAGCACGCTTAACTATGGAGTTCTTTAGTGATGGGCTCTCAGAAGAGGAGGTGCAGCTTAGTGATATGGGTAGTCCAATTATTCCTATTAAAGATCATGTTATCCATCTGAGGCCTCAAATCATGGGACGTTACAGTTTAGGTGTAATTAAAATAGAGTCTAAACAAGCCTAGGTTTCTAGGTTAAATGATCTTAAGATGTTTAGGGGCAAAGGTTAGTAATGGGATTGGAAATGAGATTTTATTCCTCCCATCACCCACATTCTAGCCTTGAGAAAGCTCCATGCTAAGCACACCAAATTCATATGAAATAGCTACTTAGATCTCTCAACTAGGGTTAGGGGAATTGATTAGCATGTAGGAGGATGGGTATCTAGCTAGGGATCCAAGAATTAGACCTAGGAGAAAATCCCAAAATTCAAACATATAAGTAATTTCCCTAAATTCCTAGGGAATTTCAAGCACAAAACAACAAGAAATTTATGAAGAGTGATAGAAATAGAACATAATCATTAGAAAACAAAATTACAATGTTTACATATCATTTTCCACCAACATGGTATCAAAGTAACATTATTCACCCAAACAGCACACCCAAGGGGCCTAGCTACTCATAGCAATGCAAAATACAAAAAGAAAGGAGAAAGATCTAGAAGAAGCCATGGACCTTGGTGTGAATGGAGAAATCCTCCACTTTCACTGCTATAGGACGCCCTCCTCTCTCTTCCAAGGTGCAGTGGCATGGGGTGATGGTGGAATAAGGTCAAAACACTATCAAACTAGGGTTTTGGTGGTGGAAATGGTGAAACAGAGGTGTTGGAGTGGAATGGGTGAAATGCAAAAATGGGGAGCTAATAGGTGGTAGGAGGTAGCTGTTGGTATGTATGCCCATAGAGCAAGTCATGTGATGATTGTAATGGGATACTTTGTAAATGATTTGAATAATAATAAAGGCAATTTCTGATCTATATGTTTAAACTGTTTCTGAGATGATGATGTAACATGATAGATGTCCAAAGAATGATTTTACTCAATGACGTATGCTTTTAGGTTAAGGACCTAAACGATGAGATCATACGGATGTTAAGAGTATACATTCTTGTTTGGTCCCTAGTCAGTTGTTATTGTGGAAATAACCATAGACATCAATAACACTAAAGACTAGATTGTGTGTTGGTTGATGACATAATCGCATTAGTCATGATATAGAGATATCAAACCAAGCACATAGGTACTTGTTAGAGAACAAGGTACCGAACAGACCCACTGTGAGAGCGACACATGGAACCATGACTTGGTAGTCACAGTCAGCTCTCACAGTGATGGTGGTGAGTGTGATTCTTAGACCTAAAATCACTACACTCAACACATGTCGTTGGGTACACTTTGACATCATCAAACGCGGTCCTCAAACATGGGTTGTTATAAAGGTGATGATTGGGTGGCTTTGACACATGGGGCTTTTGAGGGGTGAGTGATAGATATGGGATTTGTCCTTCCTGAGGGAGTTTGATGTCCTTGGCCACGTGATGAGTAGGATTGAGAAAGGCATGCACATGCACGTGTGAATCAATATGTGATATTGATGTCACACACATCTCACCCAGTCTGCTCTGAGATCATGGAAATGAATGAACGTTGACAGGATGGCTGTTCCATGCCTCGAGTTCATTCAGGATATCAGTTACAAAGGAATTATACATTCATTGTAACACCATTCACGTATTGTAGGATTGAAAGTTGTTCTCCAACTTTCTATTTCACTTGGGTATTACTGATGTGTGACTAGGCACCACTCTTTGCTTGTGAAGTCATAAGTGTTATGGACTTTCACTACCAACGTGAAATGGACCTGTAGGGTCACACACATAGGATTTAACCTGGAAGAGGAGTTTTGTCCACAAACAATGTTTAGATTGATTACTAAAGGAGTTTAGTAGTTCAATTAAACACTCAATCAATTGATAGCTCATTATCATAGTATTCAAGGTGTTGGACACATTGATTGGAGTATCAGATTGATTGAAACCACAATTCACTGATTCTGCACAATCTGCACTCCCAACTGATCAGCTCATGTGATGAACCGATCGACTGAGCTTGGTGAACCGGTCGGCTCATGTGTTGAGTCGATCGGCTCAAGGACATGGTGAACGATTTCTTCAAGTTTTGAAATGATCAATTCAACTATTGCAATCGGGCAAGTTGGGAAAGTAAGATTGGTGAGAATTTTCCTTGCGTTTCACTTTCCCAATTTGATTGGAACAAGGATTGGTATTCGATACCAATTAGAAACAAAAGTTGGAAAGTCAGTCGGGAAGTGACCAAGACCACGAACCGACCGGTTCAGAAGTGAACTGATCGGATCATGTGTGACGTCCTCAGATTTTGATTTCTCCAAACCCTATTGGGAATGAGAGCCCATAATCCGAAAACATCATCCAATCATATCAGAAAGCGATGCGGAAGCATAATACGCATACATGAACGTACAACCATAACATACTCAACATTCACATGTATATTTATACAATATGAATTATTACAACATGATTTACAGTTACATATTGAATGAAAATTCTACAAGTCTGAACATGTATGCTAACAGGATCTTAGACAATAGGTACAACCTGAACACTGCTCACTTCATGTCTTTTATCCCACGCTATCTCTGAACCTAAAACATACGTGAAACAACGAATCAACACACAAGGTGTTGTGTACGTGGGTAGAAAGATACATACTAATATGTTTGCATAATTGAAATAACTTGAGAAAGAAAGAGTAAAAGAAAACATTATTTAAAGCGATAATCAGGTAAACACATTTTTAGATGCCTTTTGATGCATTTGTACTACTAAGTGGTGTCACACTTCATTTTTCCCCGCCCCTTGGGCTATGAGGACCGATTGTCGACCTTATATTCAGAGGGGAGAGAGAGAGATGTCGCACTTCATTTTTCCCCGCCCCTTGGGCTATGGGGACCGAGTGCCGACCTTATATTTCAAGGAAGAGAGAGAGAGAGGATTGAGGGAGAGAGAGAGAGCATATATCCACTTAGTAGCTACAAACCATCTATATTCTTTTATGTTCTGTAATATTTTGCGGAGCATATACTACTAATACACATCCAAGAATTTATATGCAAACACAAGCATCCAAAGTACATCATATCATTATGCATTCATGAAAACTAGTCTTATACTTAATAAAACCCACGTACCTGAGTTCAGAGATTCCTATTTACATCCATGATCATCGAGATAATCTGGTCAACACCTGATTAATAATAAAATCATGTACTAGCATCAGATTCTGATCATCTTAACACTAGTCGTGTTCATTTTAGGGTTTATTTAGGTCATTATGTTATTCTCATGATTACTTGTATTCCTACCTTATATTTATCATACTGATGTCATTTTCCATATTACAGTTCACTATCTGAATATTAGGTTCGATATCCTTTTTGTGCACATATTAACCCTAGTTTATATACATTATTCAATTTAGGGTTACAACCCATGTATTAAGGGTCATCTTCATATAACATGAATTCTATGAATATAACTGATCTCAAATTTATATATTATATTCCAATTACAGATATGATGGTTTTCTGTAAATCTCATCATTTATAGAGCATGTATGAATTTAATACATTATCTTTAGAGTTATTAGCCCTAATTAGCCATATTAATCAAATTACAAGATTTCGTGCATCAACATGACCATATCTGACATCATATGCATTCTATAGATAATTGTGGACTTACTGATATTTTTTTCATGATTTTATGTCATCATTTGCTATTTATTACTAATAGACTAAGTATTTTACAACTAACAAGATATCATTGCTATTAGTGGATCAAAAGCCTGATATTATTGTTCTATGTTGTTCTACACATTTTTCTGAGAATTTCGGTACCTTATTTGTATTTTTCTGATAGGCAGGCTAATTACTATGAATTTTGGAAGAACTAGTAACTTTTGGAGATTTTACCTCAAACGGCCAATCTGGGCCTGCCACGTGTACACTAAGAGGGCGCAGCTTCACTTGTTGGCTGTCTGGTTCAGCTTTTGGGTTGGCCTGTCCAATGCTGGTCTGGGCTCGGTTCACTGCTGGTCTAACTTAGACCGCCTGGTCCTTCCCTTCCTCGCTCTCCCACACATACACGTTCTCAGCGAGACGCCAGCAAGTGCCCGCCGCCGTCGATCTTCTCCTGGGCCTATGGTCGGCCAGCAAGACCTCCTCCTCACGGAGCCACCACCGCGGATGTAGCCTCCAAGCTCGCCGCTGTGCCTCCGTGTGGCTCGGAGAGCCCGAAGCCGTGGAGGGTTCTCCTCCGGTGAGACTTTGTTGCAGACCCCATTCTCTGCCTTGAACTACTGCCGCCGTAACCCACGAGGTTGACCACGGCGAGGACTCGACCTCCTTCTCTCCTTTCTATCTGCGTCCGCTTGATATTTCCCCCGATCGACACCCGCTGCTATGAGCTGCTTCCTCCAACCTGGGCGCCGCCGTAGCAGGCATATCTCCGGCATGGAAATCATGTAGCGGCTGGCCTCGACCCACCTCCTTTCCTTCTCACGCTGTTGCAGATTGATGAAGACACTTTTGTGGTATGAGGTCACACTGACCTTCTTCGACGAGCACTGCTCCAGTGAAGCACACGGCCGCATAGAGGACAGCATCTCCCAAGGTTGATCTGGTTGAGGCTGGGCGCCGTCACGTACAGGATATACGGCGAGCGATTATGAAATTGGTGGCGTCGCCGGATTGGGGTGGAGGTGCTCGGAGATGGCTTCCCAGTTTGGGTCTCTGACCTGCTAGAGGTTTGGCTTGTAAGTCATGAGGAAGTTCTCCGGTCTGCCAATGGATACAACCCAGGGTTCTCCTGGTTGTTATACCTCTCTAGCCTATGGAAACTCTTTCAAAACCCTCAAATATCTACTTTCATTCATTCCTCTCGCCTGTGTCTAATAGTTGATAAGAAGGAATGGAGAGGGATAAATCTCTCTACTCTAACCTCCCAAAAGTTTGAGTGAGGGCTGGGTAAAAGATTGTGGTGTGCCGAAGGTCCTGGGATTAGCTGTTGTTAAACGCAGTAAAGAATGACATATAGGAGGGGAAGGTTGATATCTCCATTCTAATTGCCACCCTTCTCGGGAATGTTCACTGAGATCCTAAAAACATGGTGGATTCAACAGATTTGGTCAATACCCCCAGGTTTCTCATCATGGCACCTCCGCCAGTTTCAAGAAAAAGGCCATCATCTCCTTTCTTTTCGGAGTTAGGTGACGATGGGCTCTCCATCAAATTTTCAGCTAAGCCTACGTAATACATCATATAGAATTAAACTTAGACCTAAAATCAATGAACCATTATTCATTAGTTCAAATTCATATATCTCTCAAATGGTTAACCAAAATCCCATGAAATTTGAGTCGTGCACTACAAAAAATTGGGCCATTATTCACGGGAGAGTCCTGTCACAAACCCCTCTCTACAGGCCCTCAGAAATAGGGACGGTTGAGGGTCTGGCCCTCACAAATGGTCCGTGAAGAGAACTCGCGTGACAAATACCAGTGGCCCTCACGAATACCCTCACGAATACAATTGTGAGGGACTATTTAGCCTTCATAAATACATTTTTGAGGGACAATTTAGCCTTCATAAATACATTTTTGAGGGACTATTTAGCCTTCATAAATACATTTTTGAGGGACTATTTAGCCTTCATAAATACATTTTTGAGGGACTATTTAGCCTTCATGAAACATTTTTGAGGGACTTGATGGTCCTAGAGAATATATTTTTGAGGGGCTATGTGGTAGCCATGAATGCAATTTTGATGGTCAATCTGGACCTTCATAAATATATTTATGATTTGGTTATTGATTATTGAATGATTTATTAAATGTTAATTAATTGTTACTATAGTGAATATTAAATTTTAAATGAAAACTTTGTATACATAACCTCAAGCAATATTTTTATACTAATTCACATGACATCATAAGAAGATTCAACACCAAAATGACACATAAAAATGTTAAATCACCTCAACCAATTTTTGATATTGAAACAAAGTATTATCCATACATTGTGTGCTCAACGTTGATATAAATAAAGAGTACATATGGTTTTAAAATTTGAGATTGATGACAATCAACATATCATGCTAGAAACTCCTAAGATCTATAATGTCTTCATATTCCTTCAAATGGTGTTGTGTTCTTCATCAATGCCACGCCTCATACGGTTAGGTACTTGAACATTCTTCTCCTAAAAATGACAAATCATTATATTAATAGAATTTAAAGTTAATACATAAATCATAGTACAACAAACAACTTACCCTTATATTTCGGTTTTGGTCTACTCCAAGGTGAATTGTCCGTTGAAATCCATCATTAAAAGTAATTCTACCCTATCAATATAAATACAAAAAGGAATCATAAGAAACATATAATTAGAAAAAGTAGATAGGTATACATGCAAGTTATATGAAACCATCCTCAATATAAGCAAGCCAATAGTTGGATATGGAAGAACATCCTCAATATAAGAGATAGATATCTCTATAATGTCCAATTCCACATTGGAAAGGGGACTGATGTGAAGTGTGGAGTGTGGAAGCTCCCTGAGATCAGAGGAATTGAGCAGATTCAAAAAATCTGCAGCTGCATGCTCGGGAAACTAAAAACTATCTCTCTAAAAGACGCTTGGGAGGTATGCAGTTCTAAACATGAGGTCTTGCCTTGGACCAAGTGGCTGTGAAAGAGTCGAGCACCTAAAAGAGCAACACTTTGTTGCTGGAACAGAAATGAAGTACACCTGCTAAAGAACAGAAATGAAGCTCTTCTTGCTACTCTTGGAGCAGCTTGGACAGCCAAAAATTTGGAGCAGCTTGGACAATTAATGGCTCCAAGCTCCCAAAGTAGTTGCAACTCCTCAATTAATGGCTCCAAGTATACATCAAGGTCATTGCCAACCATATGTGGACCTGGGATTAATAGGGACATCATAATAAATTGTTCTTTCATAAGAAGCCAAGGCGGAAGATTGAGAGGTGTCACCAACACAGGCCAGATGCTATGTGATGCACTCATATTGCCAAATGCATTAAATCCATCTGTTGCTAATGCCAATCTAACATTGCGTGGTTCAGCAGCAAAGTCTGGATACCTGGCATCAATAGACAACCATTCTGGTGTGTCTGAAGGATGATGAATACGACCATCCTTGCCTTTTACTTCTGATGGCCAAATCATGTCTTTAGCAATAGATGAAGACATATAGAGCCTCCCTAACCGAGGTATCAAAGGGAAGTGATACATGAACTTAGCAGCTACCTTCTTTCCCTTTGTTTTGTATTGCTTTTCATTCCATCTTGAAGCACCACAAGTATCACAATTTTCTTTTGAAGCTGCATCTTTGCGAAAAAGCATGCAATTATTTGTACATACATCTATAGTAGAATGATCAAGTCGTAAATCCTTCACGATCGCATTTGCTTCATAGTACGTCTCCGGGAATAGACAATTTTCTTCCGGAAATCCTGAAACAATCAACTGTAACAACTTTGTGAAAGAATAGTTAGACCATCCAGATTCCTCCTTCAGAAATAGCAAGGCAACCAAATACGATAGCTTAGAATGACTTGTGCAACCTCTATAGAGTGGTTGATCTGCCTCTTTTAGTAGCTTGTAAAATCTTTGTGCATCTACATTTGCAGGTTCCTCTGTAGCTTCAGTAGAGTGGTCATTTGTTGTGTCACCCATACCAAACAAATCCTCCAACATCTGATGCATATTGTCGGTGCTAGGCATGTTTGGTGCCACAACAGGATTGCTCCTACCAATCACCTCCCCATGAAACGTCCAAACATCATAGCTATGCACAAATCCTTTTAGTAATACATGTGAGAATACCTCCTCCTCTGTTTTAAGGTATCTGTTCAAACATACCTTGCAAGGACATATTAATTTCCCCTGTCTAGTTGGTCTCTGATGGATAAGAGCAAACTCAATGAACTTTCGTAAACCTGTCTTGAATACATCACTTTGCACTCTGTTCCCAATATATATCCAACTCCGATCTATTAGAAAATCCATCTACATGAAGGAAAATATATAATAAGTTAAGCACAGCTGTTTGAGATGTTAGGAAACAGCTGTTAGGAAAATATAAGTAGAGATCAGGAAGCTTTAACAAATACATGCAAACAGCAACAACTGTTTGAGATGTAGTCATGTAGGAGCAAGAATAAGTAAGAAAAAGTAGAAGAAAACTTGCAAATAGAAGTGGTACTAGTAGTCTAGGTTTGAGTAAGAATCTGAATTTCTGATATGAGTAACAAGGAAATAGCAATAAGAGGGGACAGAGAAGTAACAAAAATTTAGATGCAATAGAAGGAACACGAAATGAAGGAGAAATTGCAAAAAAAGAAAAGAAAAGAAGCTAGAATAGGAGACACAAGAGGAAATAGAAAAAAAATCAAAGAAACAGTAGTATAAAAGGACTGATTTTTTTGCAACAATTGTAGCAAAAGGGGAGGGAAGGGAGAAGACATACAAGAAGTCTATCAATATACAAGAAGCCTTACCCCTATCATGAGTCCAATCTTCATGACAGGGGAATCCTATCAGTGAGTTTACACTCAACAGCCTTACCCCGATGAAATCAGCTACATGCCAATTAAAGAATAAATGAATGATAAATTCATTAGAACTTCTACACAACAAACATATAGAAGTATAGAAAAACCCTCTTTTTTTAGGTTGTTCATCATTGAGATGTTGTTTCTAGCAATCTTTCATAATAGGATTTTAAATTCAGATGTATGATCATCTGAATTAAATACCAAGAAAGTTGACCATAGATATCAATATTTTAGATAGAATCCTTAAGAAGGTATTTCTCATGGATCAATTTGATCCATAGACTACCTTTCTTTGAAGCTACTATCCAGATATTTAATATCATAGCAACCTTACAAACGTCTTTGACTTTTTTTATAGACATACCACCTTCATCCTTTACCTTGGTTACATCATCCCACTTAATAAGATGGATATCATTTTTGCCTTCACACTATCCCCACAAGAAATTTATAATAGTTATTTCCAGAAATTTTGATTGGCGGACATAGTATAATTACAAAGTTCTAGTCTCCAATGGAAACTGAAATGATATGTAAATAAGTTTGGTATCTTTAAAAATCAAATGATGGGCATAGAAGCACTAAAGCATGGGCAGAAATAATGATGGTAACTTCTGGTTCACTTGTATGATATGTATCATTATAAGTTAGTAGCATACCATCATTATAGTAACTTCTGGTTCACTTGTATATTTGTCTTAGTAATGTGGGTTCCTCCTTGTTCCCTTTATTGTTAAAACAACATTTATATATTGTCTTTTTTCCTTTACCCCCTCCATCTAAAATAATACCCTTTCTGTAACATGTGGTTGTGATGCATGCCCTAAAAGCCAATAACTATAGTAATGATCCGAACTCTGTACTTGGAGATTAATTAAAGGCTGACTGCCCAGGGCTCCAATGAGATACATCCATCCCTGATATAATAGTTGGCACTTTGGAGATCTTTGGCATGGATGGAGGATGCTCAGCTGTGGTGAACTTCTATGTAGGCTTATTTAGGATCTCATTCGCTGTGGAAACATTAAGTGCGTTGTCAGTAAAATCTTTTTATGTATTTCGTTTAACTAATTTAAACGAAATACATTAAAAGATTTTACTTACAATGCCCTTCATGTTTCCACAGCGAATGAGATCCTAAATAAGCCTACATAGAAGTTCACCACAGCTGAGCATCCTCCATCCATGCCAAAGATCTCCAAAGTGCCAACTATTATATCAGGGATGGATGTATCTCATCGGAGCCCTGGGCAGTCAGCCTTTAATTAATCTCCAAGTAAAGAGTTCGGATCATTACTATAGTTATTGGCTTTTAGGGCATGCATCACAACCACATGTTACAGAAAGTGTATTATTTTAGATGGAGGGGGTAAAGGAAAAAAGACATATATACAAATGTCGTTTTAACAATTAAGGGAACAAGGAGGAACCCACATTACTAAGAACACCCATTCTTTCTTGAGGCTTCTGCCTAGATTTCTGAAATGTTGACAATGACTTAGTGTGCCTCTGCAAAATGCAAAAACACCAGGCTATATTATACTAAGCACCAAAAAAAAAACATTCAAAAACAACGCAGTGAGAAAACAGAACAGAACTCGTACAAGTGACCACAAATAGCAGTAAGAAGAAATCTTTTATCACCAATAGTGATTCTAGTATGTATTAATTTATCATATTAAAAAAGCTTTTCAACAGAGCATTAGATACCATTCCACAAAACAAAAACTCTCCCAATACCATGACTGGTGTGATGAGAAATCCACTATAACTACCCAAATTTATTGGATAAACAATTGCTAAGTTATCAAACTTATTGGATAAAGTAGCATTGTTATCCTCAGTTTACCCCTTTCTCCCTCTACCTCTGGACGTATTCTTCTTATTACATTTTAGAAACTAAAAGGAAGGTTCTAAGTTATTTTTCTCAACAGAGTTGGGAGGGGTAACAAGGTTAACACTTCCCCTTCAAAAGAAAGGTCATTTCAGCACAACATTTTACAAGCAACCATCTTGATCATCACTGGATCAATACACTAAAAAACACCAGATATATAGAAGCTCTACTTCATCTTCTGAACATAAGGACAAGTAGGAAACTCCAACATTGTAGAATACATACAACCATCTTGATCACCACTACATCAATAAACCAGTAACATCAGATGGAACCCTTCTTCATCTTTAGAAAATACAAACAAGTATAGCAATTCCAGAAAAAATAACACAGGGCTCGTTTAGTAAAGAAGCACTTTTATCTCATTATGGATAATAGACTATAGCACACTCACATTGACTAACCATTCCTCAAAAATCACCTTATTTCTATACCACCAGATATAGTAAAGGATACATATAATAGATTTAAAGGAGGTATTGCTTATTTCCTTCTTACTGTCTTCAAAGAAACTAGGAATATTATTAATACATTCATTATCAACTACTTTGGCTATGACCCATATATATGTGTGTCATGAGAACACTTGTTCATATAGAATAGAACAGAGTAGCAAAATTACACATACATGCACACATGTGTATTGCTTTGAACCAAGCTTGAGCCTCAACAATTATATATGAGTAATATTTGATCAAGTATGACTTGGATTACATGGTAGGTATTATACATAAATTCGAGTTTGTACAATTAATAAATATTGTACATATTCGAGAAAGACAATATTCAATCAAATACTATATCTACTCAATCACATAAGTAAATTATTCTTTTCTTATTGACAAAACACAAAGTTGTATGATAGAAAAGCATTATGAGGATGCTATACTGTAGATGCATAGCCTAGGAATTTATGTACATCACAACTTTGATTCCCTTCCATTTAGTTATGGTAGCTACTCCCAAGGAGCTATTTCCTCGCTTCCAAATATTGAACACACCCCTGACTACTCTGTATTACTGTTGTATGACCATCTCCATGCAACTGAGGATAGTCAAAGTTTTTCAAGATTGTGATATGTTTCTTATACGTGTGAACGTTAACCCTTAGGGGAGGAGGAGATAACTCATATGAATACTAGATGGTTAGTATTTTTACTAAGTAAACCCAGCTAATCCTATGCAGATCACATTGGGGGGAGATGAGGCGGACACATGAGGTATGAACTGTAAGCCCATTGGAGGAAGAACCAATCTTGGCTATCAGGCGTCGAACTGGGGGCTAGTGCTCTCCCAAATGAGAAAAAGAAAAAAAGATACGAACCTAGAGAGGATTCCAGTGGCCGAAGAAGCAAGCTGCGTAGCAGAAACGACCAATGCGGCCGAGCAGGGCAATCGGCGGCAATCAAGCACGGTGACTGCGTAGCAGCAACGACCAATGCGGACGGCAGCAATCGTCAATGGCGGAGGGCAGCAACCATCAACAGCCTTACCCCGATGAAGGATGAGCCCAATACGAAGGATGAACGGCAGCAACCGAGCAGGGCGATTGGCGTCAAGGATGACCCAATGCGGAGGAACCGATGAGAGAATCGGGAGGGGGAGGGTTCAGTGGAGGAGTGCGGAGGAACCGATGAGAGAATCGGGAAGGGGAGGGTTCAGTGGAGGAGTGCGGAGGAAATGAGGGGGAAACTAGCGCCCGCCGGGACTGGGTGGTTTTTTTCGTGAATTTTGATAGATGAATCAGAGTTTTAGAATGGAGGGAAGGATTATGAGATGGAGGGAAGATTTGGCATGGAGTTTTTGAGGGGGTAATTCGTAACAAATGTATTTGTGAGGGACCAATGTTCACATAAAATGCCTAACGATGTCAAGAACACGGTTGAGGGATGTGGTCCCATATTTGAAGGATGAGCCCTCACAAATGGACATCATTATTCACGATTTTTGGTTCCTCCCAAATGTTCTTCAACAAAAGCCAAATTTTTTGTAGTGGTGGGTTCTCCATTAAACAAAACCCTGTATCATGAAATATGACCCCAAAATTCTAACATTTGGTCATATAACTTAGTTCTTCAATAATCATAAGTAAGGGTATTCATTCACAATTAAATTTAATTAGGTATCATAGTCCTCTATTCTATCTCAAAACACCTAACTTGGGTGAAGGAATCCATGATTGAATTACCAATTCCTCAATTTGGTATTTTTCATCTACATAGAATGCTTGGTTCTTCAATAGTGTATTAGTTATTAAAACTCAAAAATCTAGGTTATCACATTCTCCCCACCTTAGATGGAATTTCGTCCTCGAAATTCAACTAATCTCATTCTTAAAAGGCTATTTAGGAGTTCAACTGCATATACATCGTCATTGCTTAGTTTCTAAGACCACCATAGTTGTATGCACTCTAAGTTGTCAGCTTAGGGTCTAGAGATTCTTGGGTTTGTCCACCCCACCTTGTATATATATGGAAGCATCACTTAACCATAACATGACATTATGATATCCCAGGATTACATCACCTCTAAGGGTACATGTTTTGTTCATACTTTTAATGTGTAGGAGGAAATTCATTTATTAGCCATGATATTCAGATCATTCAAATCTAACATCATTAATATGTTTTATGATCAACATCTTACAATGATTTCAGCATTAGAGGAGATTTATCTTAATCCTTGATATTAGGATTTTTCTACATAAGAAGGGCTTACATAACATGCTTGACCATTAGGGTTTCACCCTATGGTGTGATATTCATACTCAACATAGAAGCATACATTGAGAAGGATCAAAGTTACAAACTATATTTCTGATCATATATCCTATGATCTAAAAATATCTTTATATCAAGTTCATGAGTTCAATTTTTTTTTATGTCTTGCATGTATTATGTGAAGGGAAAAAGAGAATATACTAAGTTTATCCCATTATCTCAGCATCATATCTTTTATGTTTCATATGAAGGGGAAGAGAATATTTTAAAATAAAATTTATCACGATTTCAATCTTGGGTACTACATGTATGATATAGGGGGGAAATATAGAATAGGTCAAGCTTATACGAGTGACTCCTCATATATAAATCATCTATATAGCTCAAGTGAGGTTTCTATCATCATATATTAAGAAAGAGAAGAAGAAGGGAGAACATGTATTTTGAGTATCTTTTGCACAAAGCATCATACTCTCGTAACTAGAGTTCATATATTACCTCACTTGCAACTAATGATGAGATCTACAAAATATGTCACTCAAGCTAGGACCTAACTCAGCCAAAGGATTGACTTTATAATATGGGTCATCTACCCATCCTTCTATTTTACCCAATTCTCACATATAGATTTGAATCATGCATAAGGACTCAACTCAACACTCAAGGGTAATCTAGTGTAGGATATTTTTTTAACACATATCTCATATATTGGAGGCTAGGTCCTATGACCTTCTCCCTGTGGGTCTTACTCTCTCTAGAGTTCACCACATATCTCATCCTACCACTAGACATCCTCCTTGTATAAGAGCTTGAGGCTCATGCACACTCATCTCTATCTTAACTTAGCTTATCATAAGTAGGAAAAGGGAATGTACTTTTATCATCAAGATTTTGCTTAAATTCTACAAAATTGGATTCAACTAATATGCAACTTAAACCTATATAAGGAAACTTATACCATCAGAGATCAAACTTAGATAAGATTTTACGTGCTTATTTCAACTATCATTCTATCATATGCTCTATGTATCACATATCTTGATAAGGCTCTAGACATCTAATCTAGACTACTCTCTCTTCTCGATTGATGTCACTCCCTTTCACATAGGTTGCATGAACACTAACTACTCTACAGTGGGAGGGACACATTTTATAATTACATATATATTTAATAAAATATTATATAGTTTTTCTCCGAGAAAGAAGACGTCAGAGAAAACTGTCGAGGCTCGAGCCGATTGGAGAACAAAAACCAAATCAGCAAAATCGAGTGTCCCACACACAGTAGATAGTCTAGTGTCGTGTAACCTAGCGAAACGGTGAGAACAAGGTGTAGACTAGTGTAGCTACCCAATACATATGAGCTCTATATGGAAAGGGTCTCAGACACTTGTCTAAACCTAGTTCTCAAACATCTAGGTTCTAACCTAGAGGCTAAGTCAGAACTTATTTCTATAAAACAACTTACTAAGTTTCTAGGGTTTAAAGGAAAGGTGATATTAAGATTTTATGTTTTATGGTGAGAAAATGTCAGGTGTAGCTATTGTTCATGCTCTGATACCAACTGTGACGTTCCCAGATTTTGATTTCTCCAAACCCTATTGGGAATGAGAGCCCATAATCCGAAAACATCATCCAATCATATCAGAAAGCGATGCGGAAGCATAATACGCATACATGAACGTACAACCATAACATACTCAACATTCACATGTATATTTATACAATATGAATTATTACAACATGATTTACAGTTACATATTGAATGAAAATTCTACATGTCTGAACATGTATGCTAACAGGATCTTAGACAATAGGTACAACCTGAACACTACTCACTTCATGTCTTTTATCCCACGCTATCTCTGAACCTAAAACATACGTGAAACAACGAATCAACACACAAGGTGTTGTGTACGTGGGTAGAAAGATACATACTAATATGTTTGCATAATTGAAATAACTTGAGAAAGAAAGAGTAAAAGAAAACATTATTTAAAGCGATAATCAGGTAAACACATTTTAGATGCCTTTTGATGCATTTGTACTACTAAGTGGTGTCACACTTCATTTTTCCCCGCCCCTTGGGCTATGAGGACCGATTGTCGACCTTATATTCAGAGGGGAGAGAGAGAGATGTCGCACTTCATTTTTCCCCGCCCCTTGGGCTATGGGGACCGAGTGCCGACCTTATATTTTGAGGAAGAGAGAGAGAGAGGATTGAGGGAGAGAGAGAGCATATATCCACTTAGTAGCTACAAACCATCTATATTCTTTTATGTTCTGTAATATTTTGCGGAGCATATACTACTAATACACATCCAAGAATTTATATGCAAACACAAGCATCCAAAGTACATCATATCATTATGCATTCATGAAAACTAGTCTTATACTTAATAAAACCCACGTACCTGAGTTCAGAGATTCCTATTTACATCCATGATCATCGAGATAATCTGGTCAACACCTGATTAATAATAAAATCATGTACTAGCATCAGATTCTGATCATCTTAACACTAGTCGTGTTCATTTTAGGGTTTATTTAGGTCATTATGTTATTCTCATGATTACTTGTATTCCTACCTTATATTTATCATACTGATGTCATTTTCCATATTACAGTTCACTATCTGAATATTAGGTTCGATATCCTTTTTGTGCACATATTAACCCTAGTTTATATACATTATTCAATTTAGGGTTACAACCCATGTATTAAGGGTCATCTTCATATAACATGAATTCTATGAATATAACTGATCTCAAATTTATATATTATATTCCAGTTACAGATATGATGGTTTTCTGTAAATCTCATCATTTATAGAGCATGTATGAATTTAATACATTATCTTTAGAGTTATTAGCCCTAATTAGCCATATTAATCAAATTATAGGATTTCGTGCATCAACATGACCATATCTGACATCATATGCATTCTATAGATAATTGTGGACTTACTGATATTTTTTTCATGATTTTATGTCATCATTTGCTATTTATTACTAATAGACTAAGTATTTTACAACTAACAATATATCATTGCTATTAGTGGATCAAAATCCTGATATTATTGTTCTATGTTGTTCTACACATTTTTCTGAGAATTTCGGTACCTTATTTGTATTTTTCTGATAGGCAGGCTAATTACTATGAATTTTGGAAGAACTAGTAACTTTTGGAGATTTTACCTCAAACGGCCAATCTGGGCCTGCCACGTGTACACTAAGAGGGCGCAGCTTCACTTGTTGGCCGCCTGGTTCAGCTTTTGGGTTGGCCGGTCCAATGCTGGTCTGGGCTCGGTTCACTGCTGGTCTAACTTAGACCGCCTGGTCCTTCCCTTCCTCGCTCTCCCACACATACACGTTCTCAGCGAGACGCCAGCAAGTGCCCGCCGCCGTCGATCTTCTCCTGGGCCTATGGTCGGCCAGCAAGACCTCCTCCTCACGGAGCCGCCACCGCGGATGTAGCTTCCAAGCTCGCCGTTGTGCCTCCGTGTGGCTCGGAGAGCCCGAAGCCGTGGAGGGTTCTCCTCCGGTGAGACTTTGTTGCAGACCCCATTCTCTGCCTTGAACTGCTGCCGCCGTAACCCACGAGGCTGACCACGGCGAGGACTCGACCTCCTTCTCTCCTTTCTATCTGCGTCCGCTTGATATTTCCCCCGATCGACACCCGCTGCTATGAGCTGCTTCCTCCAACCTGGGCGCCGCCGTAGCAGGCATATCTCCGGCATGGAAATCATGTAGCGGCTGGCCTCGACCCACCTCCTTTCCTTCTCACGCTGTTGCAGATTGATGAAGACACTTTTGTGGTATGAGGTCACACTGACCTTCTTCGACGAGCACTGCTCCAGTGAAGCACACGGCCGCATAGAGGACAGCATCTCCCAAGGTTGATCTGGTTGAGGCTGGGCGCCGTCACGTACAGGATATACGGCGAGCGATTATGAAATTGGTGGCGTCGCCGGATTGGGGTGGAGGTGCTCGGAGATGGCTTCCCAGTTTGGGTCTCTGACCTGCTAGAGGTTTGGCTTGTAAGTCATGAGGAAGTTCTCCGGTCTGCCAATGGATACAACCCAGGGTTCTCCTGGTTGTTATACCTCTCTAGCCTATGGAAACTCTTTCAAAACCCTCAAATATCTACTTTCATTCATTCCTCTCGCCTGTGTCTAATAGTTGATAAGAAGGAATGGAGAGGGATAAATCTCTCTGCTCTAACCTCCCAAAAGTTTGAGTGAGGGCTGGGTAAAAGATTGTGGTGTGCCGAAGGTCCTGGGATTAGCTGTTGTTAAACGCAGTAAAGAATGACATATAGGAGGGGAAGGTTGATATCTCCATTCTAATTGCCACCCTTCTCGGGAATGTTCACTGAGATCCTAAAAACATGGTGGATTCAACAGATTAGGTCAATACCCCCAGGTTTCTCATCATGGCACCTCCGCCAGTTTCAAGAAAAAGGCCATCATCTCCTTTCTTTTCGGAGTTAGGTGATGATGGGCTCTCCATCAAATTTTCAGCTAAGCCTACGTAATACATCATATAGAATTAAACTTAGACCTAAAATCAATGAACCATTATTCATTAGTTCAAATTCATATATCTCTCAAATGGTTAACCAAAATCCCATGAAATTTGAGTCGTGGGTTCTCCATTAAACAAAACCCTGTATCATGAAATATGACCCCAAAATTCTAACATTTGGTCATATAACTTAGTTCTTCAATAATCATAAGTAAGGGTATTCATTCACAATTAAATTTAATTAGGTATCATAGTCCTCTATTCTATCTCAAAACACCTAACTTGGGTGAAGGAATCCATGATTGAATTACCAATTCCTCAATTTGGTATTTTTCATCTACATAGAATGCTTGGTTCTTCAATAGTGTATTAGTTATTAAAACTCAAAAATCTAGGTTATCACATCATGGGTCCCAACCAATCGGTTGAGGTGTCAACTGTCCGATTTAGGTCCCCAACCGACCGTTTTAGTTGTGAAATGATCGGTTCATGTTGCGAGTTGGTTGTTTTTGTGGAAAATCTTGAACCCTTCTACTCCTGCTTTTAGTCCCATATTGTCGGGGACAGAGAACCCTGTCCCATGACCCGCCTATATATATAGGGGTATTGGGGGCTTCTCAGAGTACAACTCAGTGCAAGCTGGTTTCTCTACAAAGTTGTCATTCTCTCTGGTTTTGGTAACCGAGAGAGCCCGAGTAAGTGCTACCCGAAAAGGGAGGCACAGTAAGGGAAAGACAACTGCAGTTGCAACTGGTAGCAGGAGAGTGTGTTGGCGACTAGTAAGTCAACAGGAGGGTGTGACTCCTTCTGGTTCCTTGTGCGACAAGGAGATCGGAGTTCCAGGCTATCCGTGTGGACGACTGCTAGGACAACTGTCAATCCCGACAGTCCCGGTGAGACCAGGAGTCTTCACTCCCGGTGCGACCAGGAGCTGCACAGACACCGTCCAAGACCGGAGGTGAAGACCGCGCAAGGCGCGAGGTACTGTCGCCGAGCAATCCTCGGGATAAGGTATGCATCCACAAACCATCTTTCCTATTCTATAGACGTTGATGTGATTCCTTTTGTTCTGGGTTTTGGGGAGAATTTTTTTGTTTCCGCTGCTTCTCTGCCTCCTCTAAAACCCAACAGTGGTATCAGAGCCACGTCAACTATTCTATATTTTAGGATTATCGATATGATTGATTTTGGTTTGTCGCCTTTATTTATTGCATGCGATGCGAATAATATCGGCTTTATACATGTCCAATCCACAAATCGCAAATATACATATAAGATATGTAATATTAATGCACTCGATACACGTCACCCTTAAACGAGTTTTGTGGTGGATGTGTAGCATGATTATGGCCTATAAATCCCCTATATTTGTGTGTGGTTGTATGTGGTTGCTTGCATCTCGGTCTGTGCACTGATTCCCCTTCTCTTATTCCTGATGTAACTCGAAATAATTCGAGAATTCTTTTCCTACCTTTACTCCCACCAAATGTAACTCGGGGTTTCATAATTAAATTGTAAATAGGATAGATTTTATTTCATGTTATGTCAAAGAACGGTGGACAACCTGAGACGATCGGTTCAAGGCATGAACCGATCGTTTGGTGATCCAGACAGCCGGTTTGAGGAGCGAGACGAGTGGGTGGCGACCTGATGAGATGCACGATGACCGGTGAACCGATCGACTGGAGGCGCCAGTCGATCGGCTGGTGGCACCCAAACAACCAACCTGATGGCGAGCCGATCGGTCATGGAGATGAGCTGATAAAACCCAGAAAGGTAGGCACATATTTCATCTTGTACAGGTTGCATGTGATGTAGAACTAGATGACCATGATTCCTCTTGGCTCGAGGAATCACAATAGGATGGCCATAATCATTGCTTTTTATCGTTTTGCATGTTTTCTGTGGGATATAGCATGTATATGATACATACTATATATTGTGGTGATTGGATATGTATATGTATATAAAAAACAAATCCCTCATTAAATATTAAGTTTTATATGCCTTCCAAATGCGACACACGTGAAAAGCTTTATCGACCAAGTGTGGGCACGCCCTAGCGTGGTGCACCGTCTATCTCGTGGAAGCATGAAGGATGAATGTGTGGGTCTGCCCTAGCAGGGTGCATATTCATCGTGTTGGCTTTGGGTCGGACTTAACAAGGTGATCTAGATGGGATCTAGTACCTTGAGGTATGGAGATGATCATGGAAAAGAGTTGCATATGACATCTTTCAAGAGTTGCATATGATGCAATTGGCAAGAGTTGCCTACCTGAGAGATCTGAGTTGTGGGTGACAACCCTAGCTAGTCCATGGCTCAGATGATTTTAGGATCTTGACCCACTAGAAGATTGTACGCTGCAATCTTCTGAATTGATGGTGAGGGCTATCAATTTGAGTCAAAATAGTGGGAACGGTAATTAATTAAAGGCCTAATTAACTATCGTAAAATTTATTCAAATCAAATCAAAAGGAGTTTTGACAAATGCAAATTTTCTCTTGTAGAATGGCAAAAGAATCATCTTTTAAAATGGGCAAATTAATTGAGAATAAATTCCATAACTGTTTGAGGACTGTGAGAAGTGTTCTGCATAATCCAGATATACCAGGAGCCTTAGAATCCACTCTATGTATGATTAATGCGTTAGTGAAGAAGAAAGAAGGTAAGGGAGAGAAGTGTTCTCTCGCCGAACCAATTTCTACTACATGGAGAGGATGGAAGGAACAATGGAAGAAGAAGTCAGAGATAGAGATCTCTACTTCTGGTGTATACGTGATAGAGATTAAATTTACTACTTCTTCGTCATGGGTACTTGATACCGGATGCGGATCTCACATTTGTTCAAATGTGAAGGATCTTAAGAGAAGTAGGCCTTTGGGGAAAGGCGAGGTTGAACTACGTGTTGCCAATGGGGCAAGAGTTTCTGCCAGTGCCGTAGGAACCTATGAGTTAACTCTACCGAGTGGGCTAATAATAGAGTTTAAGAACTGCTAATATGTACCTGCCATAAATAGGAATATCATTTCCATATCTTGTTTGGACAAAGATGGATTTGAATTTCTTATTAAGAATGGAAAATGTTCCATTTCTAAAGATGGGATCTTTTATGGCAGTGCTCCAATGTCTTATGGTCTATACTTGATAGACTTGGAGAGAAGTGTATACAACGTAAACACCAAAAAGAAAAAACTCAATGACTCAAACAAAACATATCTTTGGCATTGTCGTCTAGGGCACATAAATGAGAAGCACATTTCTAGACTCCATAAAGATGGTTATCTAGACTCTTTTGATTATGAATCAATAGAGACATGTGAGTCTTGTTTGTTGGGCAAGATGACCAAGACTCCCTTTTCAGGTAAATGTGAGAGAGCTAGTGATATATTAGGACTCATACATACTGATGTATGTGGGCCTTTTAGAACTAATGCCAGAAATGGGTATCAGTACTTCATTACCTTTACTGATGACTTCAGTAGGTATGGCTATGTGTACCTGATGAAACATAACTCAGAAACCCTTGAAAAGTTCAAGGATTTCATGAATGAAGTACATAACCAACTTGGTAAAAGTATTAAGGCACTTCGATCTGATCGAGGTGGAGAATACTTAAGCCAGGAGTTTGAGGACCTTCTGCGAGCCCGTGGTATTATATCACAATGGACTCCGCCTGTAACACCACAGCATAATGGTGTGTTTGAAAGAAGGAATCGCACATTGTTGGATATGGTGTGATCAATGATGAGTTTTGCTGATCTTCCAATTTCCTTCTGGGGTCATGCTCTTGAAACCGCCGCATTTACGCTTAACCATGTACCATCTAAATCGGTTCAAAAGACACCATATGAGATATGGTATGGGAAGCGTCCCATTTTGTCTTTTATGAAGATTTGGGGTTGTGAGGCTTACGTCAAGAAAATGTTTCCTGATAAGCTTGGACCCAAATCTAATAAATGTTATTTTGTTGGATATCCCAAGGAAATGAGGGGATATTACTTATACCACCCAACTGACAACAAAGGGTTTGTTGCCAGGGATGTTGTATTCCTAGAAAGGGAATTTATTTCCAAAGGAAGCAGTGGGAGGAATATAGAGCATGAAGAGGTTCAAGCCGAACAAGAAAACATTGAACCGGTAGATGTACCAGAGGAAAATGTAGATTCACAAGGTGTTGTGGAATCTCAGTCTCCTCAGGTAACACAAGGACCTCGTAGATCTAGTAGGACCCGCCTTGAACCTGAGAGGTTTGGATACCTTGTAACTCAGGAAGGTGGTGAGTTGATCATAGATGATGATCCAGCTACCTACATAGAGGCTATGGAGGGGCCTGATTCTAAGAAATGGCTTGAAGCCATGAGATTCAAGATGGAATCCATGTACTCCAACAAAGTATGGACTTTGGTGGAACCACCCGAAGGGGTAAAACCCATAGGGTGCAAGTGGGTCTTTAAGAAGAAGACCGACATGGATGGCAATGTGCAAACTTATAAAGGCAGATTGGTTGCTAAGGGATTTCGACAAGTTCAAAGTGTTGAATATGATGAAACCTTTTCTCCTGTTGCCATGATTAAGTCCATCAGGATCATGCTTGCTATTGCAGCTTATTATGACTATGAGATTTGGCAGATGGATGTTAAAACTGCACTCCTTAACGGGAATATAAATGAGGATGTGTACATGACACAACCTGAAGGTTTTGTAAATCCAAAGAATGCCAATAAAGTCTGTAAGCTGCAAAGGTCAATCTATGGATTGAAGCAAGCATCTTGGAGTTGGAATCTTCGATTTGATGAGGAAGTCAAAGTGTTTGGCTTTATTCAAAATGAAGATGAACCTTGTGTGTACAAGAAGGTTAGTGGGAGCTCGACCACATTCCTCATATTGTATGTGGATGACATACTTTTGATGGGGAATGATGTCTTAGCCTTAGAGAAGGTAAAGACTTGGCTTGGGAATACTTTCTCAATGAAGGACTTAGGAGAAGCATCCTACATTCTAGGAATTAAGATCTATAGAGATAGATCTAGAAGGCTTCTCAGACTAAGTCAGAGCACGTACATTGACAAAGTGCTGAAGCGGTTCAGGATGGAGAACTCAAAGAGAGGCAACATCCCCATGCTACATGGAGTCACCATCTCTAGAGCTCAATGTCCCCAATCTTGTGAAGATAGGGAGCATATGAATGGGATCCCATATGCATCAGCCATCGGATCCATCATGTACGCTATGTTGCGCACACGCCCATATGTCTCTTATGCTCTAAGCATGATGAGTAGGTACCAGTCAGATCCCAGGGATGCTCACTGGACAGCCGTGAAGAACATCCTCAAGTACTTGCGAAGGACTAAGGATCAGTTTCTTGTTTACGGCGGCGAGGAAGAGTTGGTTGTAAAGGGTTACACCGATGCAAGCTTCCAAACCGATAAAGATGATTACAGATCACAGTCAGGATTTGTGTTTTGCCTTAATAATGGAGCTGTGAGCTGGAAGAGTTCCAAGCAAGAAACAATTGCCGATTCTACTACAGAGGCTGAGTATATTGCTGCTTCACATGCAGCAAAGGAGGCTGTGTGGATCAGGAAGTTCATTTCTGAACTTGGTGTAGTTCCCAGTAGCTGTGATGAAATTGAGATTTATTGTGACAATAATGGAGCTATTGCACAAGCTAAGGAGCCCAGATCACATCAGCGGTCCAAGCACATACTGCGGCGCTTCCATCTCATACGAGAGATCGTACAACGAGGAGATGTGAAGATTTGCAAAGTACCAACTGAAGACAACATAGTTGATCCACTGACTAAGGCCCTTTCTCAGTAGAAGCATGATGGTCATGCTAGGTCATAAGGATTGAGGTTCCTTGGTGACTGGCTCTAAGTGCAAGTTGGAGTCTGTTGGTATGTATGCCCATAGAGCAAGTCATGTGATGATTGTAATGGGATACTTTGTAATTGATTTGAATAATAATAAAGGCAATTTCCGATCTATATGTTTAAACTATTTCTGAGATGATGGTGTAACATGATAGATGTTTAAAGAATGATTTTACTCAATGACGTATGCTTTTTGGTTAAGGACCTAAACAATGAGATCATACAGATGTTAAGAGTATACATTCTTGTTTGGTCCCTAGTCGGTTGTTATTGTGGAAATAACCATAGACATCAATAACACTAAAGACTAGATTGTGTGTTGGTTGATGACAGAATCTCATTAGACATGATATAGAGATATCAAACCAAGCACATAGGTACTTATTAGAGAACAAGGTACCAGATAGACCCACCGTGAGAGTGACACAATGAACCATGAATTGGTAGTCACAGTCAGCTGTCACAGTGATGGTGGTGGGTGTGATTCTTAGACCTGAAATCACTACACTCAACACATGTCGTTGGGTAGACTTTGACATCATCAAACGTGGTCCTAAAACATGGGTTGCTATAAAGGTGATGATTGGGTGGCTTTGACACATGGGGCTTTTGAGGGGTGAGTGATAGATATGGGATTTGTCCCTCCTGAGGGAGTTTGATGTCCTTGGCCACTTGATGAGTAGGATTGAGAAAGGCATGTGCATGCATGTGTGAATCAATATGTGATATTGATGTCACACACATCTCACCCAGTCTGCTCTGAGATCAAGGAAATGAATGAACGTTGACAGGATGATTGTTCCATGCCTTGAGTTCATTCAAGATATCAGTGACAAAGGAATTATACATTCACTGTAACACCATTCACGGATTGTAGGATTGAAAGTTGTTCTCCAACTTTCTATTTCACTTGGGTAGCACTGATGTGTGACTAGGCACCACTCTTTGCTTGTGAAGTCATAAGTGTTATGGACTTTCACTGCCAACGTGAAATGGACCTGTAGGGTCACACACATAGGATTTAACCTGGAAGAGGAGTTTTGTCCACAAACAATGTTTAGATTGATTACTAAAGGAGTTTAGTAGTTCAATTAAACACTCAGTCAATTGATAGCTCATTATCATAGTGTTCAAGGTGTTGGACACATTGATTGGAGTATCGGATTGATTGAAATCGCAATTGACTAATTCTGCACAATCTGCACTCGCAACTGATCGGCTCATGTGATGAACCGATCGGCTGAGCTTGGTGAACCGGTCGGCTCAAGTGTTGAGTCGATCGGCTCAAGGACAGGGTGAATGATTGCTTCTAGTGTTGAAATGATCGGTTCAACTGTTGCAACTGGGCAAGTTGGGAAAGTGAGATTGGTGAGAATTTTCCTTGCATTTCACTTGCCCAATTTGATTGGAACAAGGATTGGCATTCGATACCAATTAGAAACAAAAGTTGGAAAGTCAATTGGGAACTGACCAGGACCACGAACCGACCGGTTCAGAAGTGAACCAACCAGCTCATGGGTCCCAACCAATCGGTTGAGGTGTCAACTGACCGGTTCAGGTCCCCAACTGACCGTTTCAGTTGTGAAACGATCGGTTCCGGTTGCGAGTTGGTTGTTTTTGTGGAAAATCTCGAACCCTTCTACTCCTGCTTTTAGTCCCATATTACTTTGGACAGAGAACCCTGTCCCATGACCCACCTATATATAGGGGTATTGGGGGCTTCTCAGAGTACAACTCAATGCAAGCCGGTTGCTCTACAAAGTTGTCATTCTCTCTGGTTTTGGTAACTGAGAGAGCCCGAGCAAGTGCTACCCGAATAGGGAGGCACAACAAGGGAAAGACAACTACAGTTGCAACTAGTAGCAGGAGAGTGTGTTGGCGACTAGTACGTCAACAGGAGGGTGTGACTCCTTTCGATTCCTTGTGCGACAAGGAGATCAGAGTTCCAGGCGGTCCATGTGGATGACTGTAGAGGCGGGAGACCTCTGCCGCTCGAAGGACAACTGTCAATCCCGACAGTCCCGGTGCGACCAGGAGTCTTCAGTCCCGGTGCGACCAGGAGCTGCACACACTGTCCAAGACCGGAGGTGAAGGCCGCACAAGGCGCGAGGTACTGTCGCCGAGCAAGCCTCGGGACAAGGTATGCATCCACAAACCATCTTTCCTATTCTATAGACATTGACGTGATTCCTTTTGTTCTGGGTTTTGGGGAGAATTTTTTTGTTTCTGCTGCTTCTCTGCCTCCTCTAAAACCCAACAGTAGCTAACCTCATGATACAGCTGCCATCTAGGTATATATCGGTGTGGGGGAAGCAATAGGTCAAGTGGGGGTAATGTGGGAAATGTTGTGCAAAATTAAGTAGGTTTTTGTGAGTAGCACGGCCGTGGAGAGGGGTGAGAATGGTCATTGTGGTGTGGAACGAGCGTGGTGTAAATTGGGAAAAATCACAAGAACTTGGTAAAAAATGTACATGAAGTAGCATGGTTGTGGTGGTCAGCACATCAGTGGTGGGGCTAGGGTAGCGCTGTCGTGGTGGCTTGGATTGATCAGCCCATTCTTGGCTCCATGACTATTCTGCTTCAGCTGTCACATGTCTGTGCAAAGTGGCACGGTCATTTTGGGTCGGTCCACCACGGCCAATCTGAGTGGAACATCTGTGGTGATTGTGGCTTTGCTCCAAGGTGACTCTGTTGGTTTTGGATGAACCAACACGACCGTTCTAAGGTACCACAAATGTGGTAGTCTTTGTTGCAACACTTTGACTTGATCCTTTGTTCATTCTTGGTCACCTTTGCTTTAATAGAGATTTGTCCACTAGGGGTAGGTTGAAGGAGCCTCAAACTTCACTTTGGGCCTCTCCAAGGGTAGAGAAACCCTAGGATCACTCATTCTCTCTCTCTTCCATCAAGCGTGGTCCAAATACATGAAAAACATGCAAATAATGTCCATAAGTGCATTTTATACAAATATGCATATTAGGGGAAATAACATGTAATCTAACATGTATAGATGTGATTGAAATGCAATATGGCACAAGATGAAGCCCTAAAATAGGGCTGAATTAGAGACAACTAATGGAATGACTTCATGTTGGTTCTAAGAAGCCATGTGACATGGGAACAACTAGACAACATCAAGGGAGTCATGATTTAAAGACAAATCCATCAAATGACCAATTCAATCCCAATGAATGGTTAGTAATTAAATCCATGTACATTTATCATCTATCAAAAGATTTTTAGAATATAATCATGAAATTTATAGATGTAAAACATAGTGTTATCAGTCAATTATTTTGACTAATTCTATCAAACTTCCATATATCAAATTTATATATCATTTCTAATCAAGACAAGGTTATACACGACATGCTAAATTTAGTTATGTAACTCCATATACTATATGTTCTAAAGTTTGTATAGAATTAAAATAGGTGTAGAGAAATTGAGTATTTTTCTTACTAATAACTAACAAAATTATTATGTCAATCTACCATAGTCCATCATTGTTACAACCCCAATTTTTGGGTACTTTTGGTGAGAAATGTAATTTCTCATATTAAAGATATTTGAACAAATAATGATACAATTTGTTTTGAATAAATGGAATTCGTTTATAATAGCCTTGCGGTTGTTTTGTGGGCCTTATTGGCTATTGGGCCCAATAACAAGGATAAGACAAAAGAAACTCCATTATTAATAAGAAATGGAGAAAAGAAAGATGTAGAAACCTCTAGAAGGCAAAGGAATATAAAACAAAGGTGGATTTCGTGCCTCTTGGATTCCTTCGGTTCCAAGGAGTCCAAATTTGCAAAGATAATGCAACAAGAAAAGAAAAGATCAAATAAATATTTCTTTATTAAGAAAGAAATTAAAAACAATGATAAAATGTGGAAAATAAGTGGAAGGAGGTATAATTGAGTTATCTTTGGTGGATTTTCGTATCCATAAGGTTCCTAATGTTAAAAGGAATTCCAATAAGGAAAATCAAAAGAGAGATAAAGAGAAATCCTCAAAAAGGGATATTTTAATAAAGAAATAAGTCAGATAATGAGAAATAATGGATATAGATGCATCTAGAAGGATAATGAGTATCCACTGAAAAAGATTTCAAAATATTAGAGTTTATTGGGGTACAAGGAGCCCCAATGGAGAAAAAGAAAGAGAAAATACAAATAGTACAAAATAAGAGGATAATGTGATGCATAATTAATGGTTTTGGTGGCATTGTTAAAAAAAGGAGGTATTTTTTACTAAAAGAAAATATAAATTCGTGCCAATGGATTAAAAGCCAAGTACAAAGAGAATAAAAGAGGTAATTTTCGAATTCCTAAATATCCAATGAATAAGGAATATCAAAAACATACTTAAGAGAGAGAGAAACTTGCTTGCTAATGAAGGAATCAGATTCCTATTGGAAAAGGGCTTTGTTTCTTCATGGACAAGCATCTTAGGGCATTGATACCCTCCCCTATATGAGGGGTAGAACCTTTGGCTCGAGTTTAAGAGAATCCCACGCAACCCTCTCTCTCTTCTTCATGTTAATTCCGTGCAAACCCTAGCCATGATGGGTAGAGACACCCTGGAGAAAATGAGGATCGTGGAGAGGTCTTGCTGGAAGCTCGATGCTCCCACACCATCGGAAGAAAGCTTGGCGGTCATCGCGTTGCTTTTGCCCTGACGCAACAGCCACTGGATGGCTGCAAACCGAACACAAGTTGTAGGTCGGGTTCTCCTGACCTAGCCACCTAGGCCATGAGCTGGGAGGCTCCCCAGGTGCGGCGGGAGGTGGCAGAGCTAGGGCAATGAGTGGCGGCGGTCGTCAGGGTCCAGGAAAGGGAGGAGGAACCGCCCAAGTCATGGCTAGGGCTGCAACCGGCGGACAGGTCAGGCATCGCGAGGTAGAAGACAACCTAGAATCGTGTTGGACTAAAACGCCCCTCTAGCGTGTAAAGGATTGACCACTTAAGTAAGGGAAAAATAGTAATTCAGTTATGTTTTCGAAACGAGATGTGTTGCAAGGAGAAGGAGGATGTGTCATCTTCTGATTGGTCCAAGTAAATTAATATTGCAAACATCATATCTTTTTATTGGTAGCTCAGATCAATACATGTAAAATATGAAAGTTGCTCAAAACAATGAGAGGAATCCATTAAAAATATTTTTTGAAGATAATTACTCTTGTAATTAGAAAAGTAGTGGAAGTTATCAAATTTAATGTTTTAATGGTTAAGAAACCCTAATTTGAGATGATTAATGTATTTAGATGGGTTTTATGGATGATTAAAGTTGATATTAGCCTGTTAATTATAAAAAGGTACATTAAGAACAAAAAGGATGAAATTTGCACTTAATTGGTTTAATTTAGTGTTCCATGTGCTTAAACAAGCTTTAATGGGCCTTGAAACCCAAATGTTAGCAGTTGTGACTCTTAATGGCTTTAGTTGTTCAAATTCATGAATAAGGCTGAGATATGATGGTTCTAAGCGATTTCAAGTATAAAAGTTCCTAATTGTGGATAAATACCCTCAATATAATATTTAGGGTTTTCTAATGGATAAAGGTGGAATTAATGATAAAAAGAAGATCATAATGAACTAAGAATTATTAATTTGAAAGGAACCAAAGGTGATAATTGGGCCTAATGATCTTGTCATGAATTAAAAGGATACAAATGGTAGTTTTAATGTAAAATAGGCATAATGGACTTAATTTATGGTTAATTGTACCTTTAATCCGAAATTAAGGTCATATGTTGTTCAAAGGTAACCTTAATATCTTTCGTGAAGAATAGATGAGATAATTAGGGTTTGTGAGTAATGGTATAAAATTAGGGTTTAAAATAGTATAAATGAAGAGAAACCCTAATTGAAATGGAAACCCTAAAAGTGGACTAGAAACCCTAGAAAGCGAGCTAGGTTTAATAGATCTTGATGGCATGATCAATGATAGGAAATTGTATGCATATTTCAGGATCTCTTTGTGTGCTTGCTTGCCTATTGGATTTCTTGCATTGATTTGATTAATTTTGTCTCGAATTAGCCTGACAGTTATGTGGTTAATTATGGTTAATTGCATTAGTTTCCCAGATGATACATTCAAATTGAATGCAACTTATCAGTTTCGATGTTCATTCTTGCAAATCATAAAGTCACTATGATTATCACAATAATAATAAAAGTGTGTATTCTCACACCTACATGCCACCCTGATGGATGATGCCAGAAGGTCAAGCCCAGGAGCGAAGACCCATGGGCACCATGAGTGGTGACCCCAGACACCAAGCTCGGGAATGAGAAGGTGGTCTTGATTGCATGAATAAGGGGCACCATGAGAGGTGACCCCACGCACCAAGCTCAGGATTGATAAGGTGGCCTTAAGTCAATGGCAAAAGAGAAACCCTAAAGAGGGTATGCTAGGGTTAGGGCAAAAGCGGCGGAGAATGTCACACTAAAAGCATAAATTGGCTTGTTAATTAACTTGATTGTGATATTTAGATTGTTAGCCATATTTGTGAAATTTTGGTTGTCCCCACATACCAGCATATTCCTATATGCTGACTGACGTTTTGTTTGTTGACATTTTAGGTACAACCCTAAAAAGAACAAATAGTAAAGTGACACATTGTGAAAATAAGAAATAAAGTGCGAGGAGGATTAGATAGAATAGATTCAAGTTGTGGATAGAAGTAGATATCCAAAGTTTTTAAAAGGTATGCAAAGTTTTATTTTATACCAGCTTTCAGTATAGTTTGGTATAATTTCATAATTATTACTAATTATTTATCGAACCTATGATCATGTTAATTGGGATAATGACTCTGACCTCTTAGTCTCCCTTAATTGGGGGTTACTGGGAGGCAGGTTGTTACGCTTGGTATCAGAGTGAAGGTTCCTTATTTAATCTTTAATAATTATTAAATTTTACAAATTCCATAGAACCGAGGGAGTTATTAGAGGATTTTCCAAAAGATAGAGGTGTCTAGAAAAGGATCATGAGATTTTCCTCTGCACCATTAGTCAGAATATGAGGACTCTTAGATCCGTGTGACTTCCTGACCAATGTCTTAGGATTTGACTCAAAATAAGATACCTTTAGGATTCTCTCATCTTATTCATCCCTTCTCAACTCAAATGCTATCAAGGTTTTAAGAATTAGGGTTTTTCTCTCTCTTCCTCACCCTCTTGAGGTATGGGTAAAGTTGATAGGGTTTGAGGAATCCTCCACCAAATTAATGAAAAGCATGTAAATAAGATGTCATGGACATAAGATTAATAGTTTAAGCGTAAACTAAAGAAAAGCTACATGCTTTGGTCGGATGACATATGTTGTCATGCCCTCAGGCTCTCCTGAGGCTAGACCTCCTTGTCAGGAGGATGAGTGGAGAAAATTAGTGTTGGAGGTAGAGACCTCCATTATTGGTAGAGACCCGACACATCCTCTGAGGATGATGCTAATCCTAACCCTAAGTGAAGATTAGAGAGAGAGATGAGACGATGAGCTAGATGTCATGGTAGATCATGTGTGTGAGTGGGGATGCTTTTGGTTTGGATACCCATGATGATATGAGCCATGTGAGGTGGGATGACCTTGTGTCACTGGTGACCCTACCCTAGCAAGGGTTGTGCGTGTTAGTGTAAAGGATAGCTCCTTCAATGATGAGGTTAGTGAAGAACCTACATAAACCCTATGGGCTTATGCGAGTAGGGCATAACACGCACCCAGAGTACATGAGTAGTGTGGGTAGTAGGTTGAAACCCTGGCCAGGAGAGTATGTTGGATATTCTATGAGATAATCATAAAGGACTATGAATAATCTTGAGCAAACATAAGTTTGAACATAGGCTTCACCCATGTAGGGGTACACTTGTGAGCTTGATCCTTCATGGAGAGAGGACCTCTAGTAGTAAGTTTGTTTGTAGGGTTAGCTCTAGAGAGAGAGAGAGTAAGACCCAAGCTAGAAGGTTGGAAGCTTAGACTCAGAGATATGAGGAACATTGGGGAGTTGAAGATGATGCGACCTAAGTGGATGGTTTCAGTTACCTCATGCATGATCCCTGGAGGTTGATGATGTCTTGGTTGCCTTTAGAGGAACCAAACACTAGAAAGAGGATGAGGTTGCTAGTACCTATATGCAAATAGGTGCTTACCTTCTGAGCTAGGAAGAAGAGTTCCTTGGACCTGAAGAGGTTTAGTAACAAGTTGTGAAGCCTTACTCCTAGTTGGTTTTCCTTGAGGAGGAATCCACTTTGAAGTGTTGTTCAAGTGGAATGATAATAGGACGTACACTTTAAACCTTGTACTTGCTTGTTTCATGGTTCAAAGGTTGAGCATTTAGTGGGACATCTAAAAAGTGAACCTAGAGTTCCTAGGCCTAAGAGGGGAAGGGGTGTACCTGATGCTCATGATGAGATTTGAGTTTCTATAGATTCGAGCATGAAACTCCTCATGTTTAGAGGAAAGGGAAACCCCTTAAGTCTAAGATATGTTTGATAAACCCCTCACTGCTAAGTTGGTGACATAGGAAGGTGTGTTCTTGGTCCAATGTTGAGGAATGAGAACAAGTATGACCTATCATGGTTTAGTAGGTGGTCTTCTTGTGCCTTAGTAGCTTTCTAGGGTCAAGCATGCTCATGTGGATGTAAACCCTAGACATAAGGACGTTTGTGACCTTTGTTGCTATCAAGAGATAGTTTCCTCCCATCCTGGGAGAGGGACCCTTTTGTAGGGTGTATACCAGTTTCTGTTGGTTTTGAAGAAACCTAAAGAGGTCTCATAGGATCTTGGGAAGATAAGTGAAAGTACATAGTAAGAGAATGAACCTATAGACCCATAGATAACCATATCTAAGTGAATGTGGGTGTGTTACCATGGAGATAACCGGTATTGGGCCTGACTAAGGTAGGCAGGTCTCCATGACCTCTATGAAAGGATGAAAGTCAGTCCAGGAATGTAGAGAGAGATGATAGAGACTTGGGTAAGGTTCTAAGTTGGACATGTACTATATTAGAATCCTAAGTCTATCGTAGGGTCAGTAGGGATAACAATGATGGAAGTAGGAGTTGACTAATTCCCTAGTTGCACATGACCATAGGGTCGGGAGGTAACAACTATCATTGTATGAGGGCCATGGGTTAGGAGATTGATCACCTTCATGAACTCATGGGACCTAAAGGGCAAATGATTAGGGCACTCTCTGGATGCATAAGGGAAGAGGGATGACCCCCAAAGTGGCGGCACCCTACAGACCTAGAGGAGATGACCGAGGATTGTGTGGTGACCCATGTAGGTTCGAGACCAGTTTTCCATGGAAGTAACTTTGATATCAAGATGACTGTGATGTTGAGACATAAGATTTGACGGTGTACTGTGAAGGTGGGATGTACCATCTCTACTCTTGAAACATGAAGAACTTTATATTTGGACTGCAGCCAAATGCTTATTTCCTCTTGTTATGGGAGTGAGAGATAGGACAGTACGAATGCCATAAACCAAGGATAAAAGATGATGTGAGTTGGAACATTTCTATGAGGAATGAGGATAGAGATAATAACATACCCATGTGGAGTAAACAATATGTAGATGGTTTACTAACATCAAGAGAACTGAGGTAATCATATTATGAGGATGATTTTATCATGAGCTATGTGGAATTTGTGAGTTATACAAGGTTGAGTTTGATAACCAAGAAGATGAGCTCAGAGTTTTCTTGATGAAGACAGACTTAGAGTTTGAGATGAGATGTGGAATACATGGAGGTGTATGTATTCAACATTACCTAACACCTAAGGATGTGAAGTGGTAATAGATGTTGTGGTTGAGATGCAACAACCTAGTTTAGTTGTAGGCTAGGAATGATTGCTAAGTTAACCCTAACTTTGAAAAGGATATATGTTTGGATAACACTCAGATGTAACGAAGTCTGTTGATCAAGTTAGTGGTTGTTGGGTTAGCCAGCCTAGGCCTTGATGCAATAAAAGGATGGTTGTAGAACCTCAGATGCACTTCACTGGAAAAGAAGGTGATGAAACCCGTGACTAGAGTGTTTTAGGGTTTCTGAGGAATCAGCCTTAAGGAATCATGAGATATAAGAGATCATGATTTTAAGATCACCATACACCATGGTACTAAGAAGATAGTAAATGATAGTAGTACTTTCATGCCTAAGATGAAAAGTGTACAAAGATACATGAGGCTTGTCTCCATGCATGTCAGGATGTTAAGGACGAACACCAGTAACCCACTGAGTTGGTATAGAGGATGAAGAGTCCCCAAGGGGTATGGGGAGTTGATCACTATGGATGTTGTGGTAAGTTCCCCCTAGTCCAAGGAAGGTCAAGATGCAATATGGGTTATGGTATATCGCCTTACCTAGATGACATGAGAAAGAAAGAATGTTGTCACAGGACGGATCCGGTTGAACTACATATGAGAAAAAATGGTTCAACTACACCATGATGTGAGTTCAAAAGTTTTGAGTATAACCTAAAGATTCACTTCCATGTGGTGGAAGTAGGTACATGAAGAACTCGATGTTAGCACAATTTATCACCCCTAACTAATGGTTAGTATGATCCAGACTAGAGGGTCTGATGAGAGCATGTGTGCTCATTCATGGTGATACATAGAGAAAATTCTTGTCCTCTGTAAGATGTGATGATAACCACCATAGATAGTGTCGGGATGTAAGGAAGATCTGTAAGGGTGGTTGTTTCGGTCACCACTTCATTAAGATAATGTTGGTGAAGGGACCTTACGAAGGTCAAAAAAGGACCACAATGTGTGCAGATGAAGTCGCTTTCTTCATGCAATGGTTGAAAGAGAGCCCAGGGGTGACATGAGTCGTGAGCTGATGCAAAGCAGACTGACATGCAGTTCACTATGGGAGAGTATGTGATGTGAAAATCCGACCTCTCTAAGTTATATCTAAGAGAGTTGAGTCCCGAATGCATGGTCCATTTGAGATGGAATGGTGGAGATGGTTATGTTTAGCCTTACCCCTTAGGATAACATGATGTATAATGTGTTCCATGAGTCTGATCTAAAGAACTATGTGAGGTACCCAAGCCATGTGATGTGCCCAGAACCTATTCAGCATTATGAGAGGCTGAAATGTATTGTGTCACCTATGAGGGTACGATATGCCAAGGTGACAGAGAACTCAGATGGAAGAATATGAGATGATGAAGGTTCTTGGGAAGCACCATGGAAGTGTGAGGACATATGGGAGCCATGATGGACAAAGGAAAGACTTATCCTATTTGTTTGTGTTCCTGGTGGAATTTTGGAGGCAAAATTCCTATAAGAGGGGAAGGATGCTACAACCCCAATTTTTGGGTACTTTTGGTGTGAAATGTAATTTCTTCTATTAAAGATATTTGAACAAATAATCATATAATTTGTTTTGAATAAATGGAATTCGTTTACAATAGCCTTGTTGGTTGTTTTGTGGGCTTTATTGGCTATTAGGCCCAATAACAAGAATAAGACAAAAGAAACTCCATTATAAATAAGAAATGAAGAAAAGAAAGATGTAGAAACCTCTAGAAGGCAAAGGAATATAATCCAAGGGTGGATTTCATGCCTCTTGGGTTCCTTGGGTTCCAAGGAGTCCAAAGTTGCAAAGATAATGCAACAAGAAAGAAAAGATCAAATAAATATTTCTTTATTAAGAAAGAAATTGAAAACAATGATAAAATGTGGAACATAAGTGGAAGGAGGTATAATTGAGTTATCTTTGGTGGATTTTCGTATCCATAAGGTTCCTAATGTTAAAAGGAATTCCAATAAGGAAAATAAAAAGTGAGATAAAGAGAAATCCTCAAAAAGAGATATTTTAATAAAGAAATAAGTAAGATAATGAGAAATAATGGTAATAGATGCATCTAGAAGGATAATGAGTATCCACTAAAAAGGATTTCAAAATATTAGAGTTTCTTGGGGTCCAAGGAGCCCCAATGGAGAAAAAGAAAGAGAAAATACAAATAATACAAAATAAGAGGATAATGTGATGCATAATTAATGGTTTTGGTGGCATTGTTAAAAAAAGGTGGTATTTTCTAAAAGAAAATATAAATTCATGCCAATGGATTAAAATCCAAGTACATAGAGAATAAAAGAGGTAATTTTCGAATTCCTAAATATCCAATGAATAAGGAATATCAAAAAGATATTTAAGAGAGAGAGAAACTTGCTTCTTAATGAAGGAATCAGATTCCTATTGGAAAAGGGCTTAGTTTCTTCATGGGCAAGCATCTTAGGGCATTCATACCCTCCCCTATATAAGGGGTAGAACCTTTGGCTCGAGTTTAAGAGAATCCAAGTTGTAGGTTTGGTTATCCTGACCTAGACACCTAGGCCACGAGCTAGGCGGCACCCCATGTGAGGTGGGAGGCGACGAAGCTAGGGAAAGGAGTGGCGGAAAGGGAAGAGGCACTACAAAAAATATGGTCTTTAACTACAAAAAAAATTTGTAGCGAAAACCCAAAAATTTGTAGCTAAAAGCTTTGGCTACATTTATCCTTACATGTATAATATATAGCTAATACCCGTGTAGCTTATTGTTTAGGCTACATTTTTTAAAGTTGTACTTAGTTATTCCTCTCACTACAAATTCATATGTAACCCTAATTGTAGGTAAAAAGGTCCTTACACATAAACATGTAGTTTCAATTGTAGCCAAATGTATGACTACAATTCAATTTGTACCTATGATATGTAGGGAGAGATAGCATTGGTTACAATTTGTATTTGTAGTTCATGTATAGCAAAAATTAGCACTTGCTACACATGCAATTATAGCTAATGTGTATTGAAAGACACTATGTACTATACATACATATGTAGTGAGAGACATTATGTATCCAGTCAGTCGCTTGCCAATATAGAGTGGTTTTCAATAAGAAAACAGATGAATGTTATTCAAGATCGAGTTGTGCTTACAATGTCACCAATGATACTTTTATTTATATTTGAACAATGAGTACACATGGGGAGGACATTAACCTGGCCCCTATTTTACAATATGCATGGAAAAAAGACACATGTATACAATATCTTCTTCTGTCTACATCTATCCACTGTAGACTACAAAGTACAATATAAAGAGGGCTCATCTCCCTTAGTTCCTCCACCTAATTCACAGTGAGTTTAACAGCCCTATGAATCTCAGCTTTAGTGGTGAATCTTCCAATCCCAAACATGATAGGGGTATGTGCCATGTCCTCATCAACTCCCAGAGCTCGAGTTGCAGCTTTTCCTATTGGAAACTCATGTAGAGGTTCATGTATGGTTAGTTTTAGTTGGCGAATCTCCTGGATCAGAACATATTGGCATTTATTCTCATAATCTATACGTTCGGTACTTTTGTATTTGTGGATCAAGCGCCATCAAGTTGATGGTAACATCCACTTTGTGCGAACCACCATGGATACCTACAAAGAAACATACAAGTTTTGAGATATAGCTCCCAAAAGAAACAAGAAAACATAGCTTCTCCTACTCATAACTTACCTATTCCATAAGCTTTCTTCTCCCATTGCATTTAAGAATAAGCTCCTACCTATACATGATGACCTCTATATTACATTTTGTCATTCTCATTGATCTGCAGAATGCTACATCCTCCAGGTCCAAACAAACCACTAACATCCAATAGCAAGAAGGAATATCCCCAAGAAGGAAAAGGATCACAGCTGTAGAACAGAAGAACAAAACCAACCCACAAACATATAGCATAGGAAGATTTCATCCACTCAACCAATGAATCATCACCAGAGAGAAGAAGACATAAACCAGAAGATGGATTAAAGTAGTTGTCACAACCATGTAGCTGGGATACATCACATCCTCTTCATATCCATAAAAATACATATTTGTATAGTTGAAAAACCGATCTTATATGTAACATAGAAGCAATGCATGGCCAATCAACACAATTTCTATCAGTACGTGTAATTGTTGTGGCAGAAGCATTAAGCCAGGAATGTACATTGCCAGGATTACACTTGCAACTATCAGCTTACAAAAGGATTTTAGTGGCATACCAGCCGTCGAAATATTAAGGTCCCAATAATTATGCATTTCAAACCATGCAACCATTAAGCTAGGTAAAGCAACAAAAGTGAAGTACGAGGATAAGCTCTTTTTTGTGAAAAATCGAGCCAAGTAGAAGCCATAGATCAAAGGAAGAGGAAGCAACTGCAAATATGAATGGAGCCAAAAATCAGTAGTGAAACCATAAAATAAGTCATGTTTCTAGTTATCAAACAGAATGAGACTACTGGAAAATTCTTGTCTAATGAACACACTGAGGCTTGTAAAACTAATTCTAGTAACGTCTGCATGTGTATTCTCTTATCACATAGTTTACTGTGCTGTTGTAGAAAAGAAAAGAAAGTGGAACGTTGCATACTGATTTAACACACTTGATTTCACTGCATTGCCTATATCATGTATGGTGTACTGCAATATAGTCATTATCATCTACTTTTTGGAATATATTTGTACTTTTTTCAGGCCTATCACAAACTTTGATGAAATAACTATGCATTTTGTAGAATGCATATATACCCATTCGATTAACTCCAAGGTAAAATATCAAGTCCTATATTTTGAATTGAATTGTCATTTTGACGAATGTATGCTCAATCCTCTTAAAGGGAGGTATGTGTATGATCATCCCTTTGAATGGAATCTTATGTGTTCTGTAATTCTTAAATAGAAACTCAATGGAGGAAACACATTGCAGATATATTTTGTAATGGAAGATTACCTTGAAGTGAGGAGCAATGCGTTCCCCTTGAAGTGAAGTCCTGCAACTTGAGAAAGAGGAGATTTTATCCCCTCGCACCCACTTATTTCAGATTTGTGGCAAGGGGTTCAAGAGGGATGCAAACTTGTGCATGCACATGCGTGGCCATGGAGATGAGTACAATACTGTCGCTATACTCGCTAAACCCAGCAAGGACTCGAGCTTTGAACATGTGCTGATAAAGAGGTACTCCTGTTCATTTGTGGGGTGCAAGAAGAACAATTAGAGATAAAAAGAAGTTCCAGTCCCTAAAGACAATCCCGTGTGTAAAGAACCATTACAAAAGGAGTCACTGTGAAAAGAGCTATACCTGTAGCCGATGCAATAGCAAGAAAATCTTTGTGATTGCTGATATGAAGCCCATGAGAAGCATTGCAGAAGAGACAAATGGATATGTTCCGGTGGAACTACTTTCTCTCGGAAGGACAAGCTATTTGAGCATGTTACCCTCTTCCAGGGCTACTCTCCTGCTCTTTTTCCTGATGAAAACAAAGGATCATGCATGTCCACTGGTCAAGCAATAAACGATGAGCAAAATTGTGGTAATGACACTTCTAGATTGAACTTTGGAGCGGATATGTACTTGATGAAGCAAAATATGAATTGGCTTTAAGCAAAACAGCCAATTCACCTCATTGTATAAGAATAGCAAACAACAAATTCTGAATATGATTTACAGTGGAGAAAAGCATTGACTTACTTCATCTCTTGCTTGGTCAATGAGGAGAGTTTCTTGCCATCCACTATAGGTAGTAATCTATTTATGCTGTTGATTGGCCTTCACTGAGATGCATCCCAATTTGGATAAGTAAGGCACTATGTTTCTTGGCCTATGTTACTCCTGTTGTTTGTGTATGAGTCTTCTCTGATTGTTGCTGCTGAGTTATGTTCGATGGTCAGCTCATTTGACCTCTGTCGTGGACCTATTGGTAGATCCATCTTTATCATGATCATCATATATGTCCCATTACCAACTATGTTAGGGTTGTCCCCTTATACCATCAATTCTCCCTGCCCGTACTCCCAATACAAGATGTTCCCACCATAGTTATCTGCCACAACAGCTAGAGTAGCCTCTTCCAAGCACCCTCCCCTTTGCATAGCTTACATCACTGCCCTGATGAACAAAACAAATTTTTTAATGATGAGGATAGCTTAATCAGATCTTAGATGAGAAATAAGATGTCATATAGATTAGCACCTACACCTGTACCTAAGCATAAAATTAGTATTAACCATACCTTTAGAATAATTACCATTTTTAGAGGTCATCACAGAACCATACTCAATAGAGAGACGTCATAGATCAGGCTCGAGCTTTAGCTTCAGATATAACCATTATCATATCGCAACATCAAAGAACAGAATCTCCAGCCAAGCTAATTATAGATACAATATAAAAGGATATCCTGTGAGCCGCTCAAAAGAAGGAAAACATGAGGACTTGTTTTGAGAAAATCTAGACAGGTTAATAGGAGAGTCGTTCTAATTTAAGGATTGTGAACATCAAAGAATTACTTTGCTAGTGTCCCATTTATGAGATAGAAATAAACCTACAACAATCAATGTGAAACAATATCATTCGGGCAGAAAGTTCAATGATATTAGAGATACTGATAAATTTGGAACCTGACAAGCTAGATAAAGGTTCAAGTGACATCACCTTTACTTTTGCACACAGAGCTGTAGGACCAACTCGTGGATACATAAGAGCTAGAAGAAAGGAATTATTCAAACCTTCATAAACATGCCCAAAATCTAGTGAGTCAAAAAGAAAACCAGATCCATATAAACAGAACTACAAACATCAACATAAAGGATTCACGTGACCAAGAAATGCACAAGGATTCAAGATTTCCATTTTCACTGCACTTTCACAATACACAATTATGATACATAAATAGGTCAGAAGGTATACAAATATATAATAATCAACCAAATCATAAATATAGACTGAGTAATGCTATCACCGAGGATATCCAACAGGACAGATGGAAATTTCCAACTTACCTAAACGAAAATGTGATTTGTTGTGTTTTTTATTTCATAATATCAATATAGGAAAACTAGAGTAGAAAGAGGCATAGTTGCATGATGACTTTCATCATTTAGGCTATAGGTTGCTTGACTCTAGAAATATGTGATGTTAGTGGGATCCCTGGATTGTAGGATATTCAAACTACAAACACAATACCAACCAAGGAATGGATGAGCAGAATCAACAACATTTGATGCCAGTGAAAGAAGAAACAATAAATTAATTGTGATTCGGACAGAACTAGATAATTAGGCTGGGAGATTAATTTAAAGATCATGAAGAAAATGTGAAAGTGATGCCAGAGGAATGCAACCAGTACCAAAAGCCTAAACTTGATGAGGTAAAATATGAATTGGCTTTAAGCAAAATGGTAGACCATAATCACTAAAATGCAGCACATAAATGCAATATGAGAGATCACCCAAAAAATAAGACTACAGGGAGAGTTCCTATCAAGAACACACCCAAATCTCACATAGCAAGAGTAGACATTTGATCACTACAATGATTGCTCCATATAATGATTTATACATGTTAAACAATAACGACTACTCTTTCTAGCCACTAACAGTAGCATCAGTTGGATGTGGCTGGTCACAATGACACCATGACACAATTATGCATTATGTGCTCAGATTCAGAGGGCAATACAAGTGCAGCAACACCAACAACAAAGGAGGGTAGTACAAGTGCATAAACATTAATGAAAAAGGATGGGACTATCGGTGCATCAACACAAATGACAAAGGAGGAAGGTTGTGAGGAAGAAAATAAAGAAAATAGAGAAATAGTTATAAAGTCCACACTTTGAACTTGAGAAGCTCGAGTTATTTAGGGAAATATGTAGTGCAAGCTTTAAATTCAGCTTCTATAAGATGCATGCCAGGATCAAGAACATGTAGGATGAATGCAGGTTAATAGAATCAAGAAGCATCAGTTCCATGAGTAATAGAAACAAATGCCTCAATATTAGAAAACCAACATATAGGAGCATTACAAATTGCACCATACTATAAAACAGAATGCAAAGAAGAAACTGCTCCATAACATGTTGCAACCTTCTAGCATTAGCCTTCCTCACAAGAACAAAAGGGTAAAGAAAACTCCATCAAGTAGTTCAAGTATATACAAAGATAATCCTTTCACCAGAGAACTATTGTGCAATCCAAAATAGGTTAAAGAATCAAACCCAGTTCCTTCAACACATAAGCTTTGCTTCTGAAATTTTCTGTAATAGCTGCAGCATACTCAAAAACACTTGAATCTTGCTCAGAGGGAAAACCAAATCGTAGTAAGAAATAGAAGCGTCTCCAAGAAATAAGCCTTTAATAACCCCTTCTTTCAATTTGAAACCAACCTCCTGCACTAAGAAAAATGGTTCATAGACAACAAAAAGTAATGTTACTGATTGAAGAATGAAAACAAAGCTCAAACTTTAGATAAAAAAGAAGCAAGCAAGAAACTTATCCAAGAGACTTGTGGCAGTTCTCCTGATAGACATAGAGAATTAGCATAGCTTTCTTTAAACAAGTTGAACTCGACCTTGTTCATTTAATTCTAACTCGAAAGGAGTCCACGCAAACACATCTCAACATTAAAAGATATAATTAAGAGGACAGTGACAATGACGTCCATACCATCAATTTTATCCTATGGTACTTGATCTCTAATCTACTAGACCATTTTAGATGTGGCTCAAACATCCTGAAATGAGAATGTAGTTACATTAACTTTCTTATACCCCTTACTCCAAACAATTTTCTATTTCTTCTGGTATTGACTGACATCCAGTGCATTGCAGTCCAAATCCATTGCTCTTCTTCCACCAAGGACGCAGTTACAATAGCCCATGACAAAACAAAGCTTCTTGTTGTCAGCTTTTAGAACCGATCAGAGAAAAATATGAGGCCACCATCCAGTCCATATAAACTATATGTATAGAATGTACAACTTTGACAAGAAAACACTCTTCAAGTAAGAGCAGTACACAAAACTTCAAAGGCTTTCTCCAGATTAGCCATTATAACACACTGAATCTTAATTTTGTCAAATAAATAGATCAACCAACATCCAACCTCAAATGAGAATAACACAACAAAATATGATTCAAAGTTAATCACTGAAACTGAGTGCAACTAATACAAGCATTGGTTTCAATTAGAAAATCGAAAGAACTTTTGAAATGCACAAATATTGTAGCCACTTTAAGCAGCCAAGTTCTAGTTGGACAGAGATAATATACTCAAGACAATCTTGAGATGGTTATCATGAGTAAGCATAAAACATCTCATCGTTTTCTTTGACCATGCATGGCCAGAATTATGTGCTACCCTACTGCTAGGATACATACTAAATAAGGCACAAGTAACTGTATGTACACTTTAGAGCCTTCTAGCTTTCACATACATCTACCAAGAAGATTGTATACAATAATGAGAATGTGAGAAAATATGTAGGTGTAGGTGATGGAGCCTTTACCTTTTCACAGAGCTATAGAACCACCTAACAAAGAACTTATGAATAGATACATATTGATAGAGCTATACAGAAGAAAGAATGATAGAAATTTCAAAAACATGCCTAAAGCATTCTGGTGACTCACACAGGAAACCAGTATCATATTCGAAGAAATGTAAACATCAGCATAAAGGGTCCGCAAGAACAGAAAAAAAATATAAAGCCTTGAACTAAACACATCATCTTAAGAATCATATTCATATCTAGAGAACTACAGACACCTGCCAAACATGAGACAGATACATACCTGTAACCTCAGGGCTTATAATAGATCCTTTGACAATCAGAGATCTTCAGAAAGCCAAAGAATTAGATTTTTAGCAACATCATGTAAAGAACGGATCCCATAAAAACATCAAGTAGAGATCCAAACCATTACAATAATAAAGAAGGTGAATCTGTGAACATCAATGAACTGTTATTAATTTAAGTCTGAAGGCTAATGATAAATTATTTGAATTGAAAATACATAACAACAAGCTAATAATAAACACAGAGGAAAGAAAATATACTCTCAATATGAGCTCTCACAAATCCAGGCTTTGTACCACATTCCACATGTTCCCTTGACCTAAACAGAACAATTGTTGAAACAACATCACAATGTGTTAGTGAAGCAATAGGAAAGAGCAAAAACAACAGACATCTCAATACTAACCATAGCTTCCATCATCATTGCGACACCAATAGCGCACATAGCAAAGATCTCGAGGCCAAACAAACCTAAGTATAATGTGTTACGAAGTTTGGCTAATGATGTAGGATGAAATACTGAAGTATTATCAATAAACCACACAATAATATGCTATTGATTATCATGTACCAGCTTCTTAGCTAAGACCTAACTATTGCATGCATCTAGGTAATAGCACAATACAATGCTGAAAGGTGGCTCTTCATATACAATGCTTTGTTAGATTGGTGAATAAACCCACTGATCTAGTACAGACACCACGTTTATGCACTTATGAATGTAGAGGTAACGATCGGATAGTCATCTCAAGCAAACATTTTTCCAAACATAAAAAGGAAAGATTCTACACTAAATACACAAACCATAACCATCAGGTTGACGACAAAGACAACTCAAAATAGGGTGATCATAGAATACACAAACCATAAAACCAAGATCCTTGCAATCAAAAAGTGCCAGCCACATATCTTGCAGAAATAGTAGAAAATTTGAAAGCTACACATATGAAGAAGTAAGAAGGCTGGCAGAATATCTTCATAAGAAACCAATTGAGCATCAAGCATGATAGAAGTAAATTCTTTAAAAGACCAACTAAATAAGATTTTTTTCCTTTCAGTTTAAAATCAGGACAATGAAATAATGAATGGTACTACAATATGTGTGACATTCACATTTATTTAAAACCAACTAAATATAATAAAGAATGGCTGACTTCTATTTTTACAAAATCCTATCAATTCACATGATATGTGAATCTCTATGTTGATCAAATGACTGCTACTCTTGGTTTCCACGTCTTCAAATGGTTCACCTACAATGATGAAGAAATAACTAAGAAGTGCACTTCTATTATTGAGAGTAATTTATAAAATGTTACTTGACAATGAGTAATTTCTTTGGCCAAGCTATCACTGTCCCAATTACATCCTCAATGACTTGGTGTTGACCAAAAGGCCTAATCAACTGCTCTTAAGGTTGGATTGGTACAGTAATGGAAACGGCAGCAAATGAGGACCCCAACAGTGCTCCTCCTACGACATAAGTTGGACTTGTAGAAGTAACGTGTCCTCGTGCTACAATTGAATTCCCATCCTCAAAACTTAACAAGGAAACAACCTTTAAATTAATAAAGATTGTGTCAAACATTGTTTATACCTAAAAATCAGATTGAAAAAATTAATCAATAAAATAACCTATCCATCGGTAATGGGTGTTTCACTACTCGATTGATTTGGTCTTGGTAGTCTTTCATTGGTGGTCATTGTGATATTCTACAAAATAAATAGTTTACTATAAGAAAATCAATTTTATTATGTAATCACATTATAAGAATTTGAAGATTTACCTCATTCGGCTGAAACGAAGCACTCAAGTTAGAATTTCTCAACATCATAGCTTCAAGATTTTCAAATTTTTTCTTCATTTCTAACAACTTTTGTTGAGCCTCATATATCTGGGTATGAGCATCAACAACCAGTTCTAAGTCTGTGATTTTATTTTCATATACATTATGAGACACATGAATCGCATGTTTCATAGGAATCTTCTTTGGGCCCAAAATATGATCAAATATCTCATCTTCATCGAGATTTTCATCATTACTTGCAAGTGTCGCATTCATCTTATCCTACATACAATATTAATGAGAATATTTTCATTAAATAAAAAATAAATTTGTTAAATGATTTCTTACAATCAATTCTGTAGATTTTGCATCCACAGCAGTACCATCCTTCTTCAAATGGGTGGCCTTAAACAAGTCTAATCTGCTAACATTGCCACCGTTTTTCTTTTCTTGTCACTGTTTGTAACAGTAGCAGCATATATGAGCATAGTAGTAAGAAAGTGTAATGCAAATTGCAACCAGAAGATAACTCACATTAGCCTTCATACAAGCATACAACGTTGATCCTGATGTATGTCTTGTCGTTACGAACTTTCTGCTCATAACGTTTTTAGCACTCCTTAACTACATACAATGCATTATAATATAATTATATGCAATATACACTATTAAATTCTACAAAATTAAGGAATAAATTGTTTTACCTTTCCATCGTCAGAATCCCAAAAATTCACAAGAAATTTCCATTGATCAAGATCAACACGGGAGGGGCAATCATTAAGTCGGTCAAATTTTTCTTTGTGCCGCATGTAGTGGTTTTTTTTAATATCCGCTTTGAAGTTTCTCCAGCAATCCCTCACTGTTCGCAAAACTGAATTCTTCCCCTTTATGTCGATAACAAACTTGGTCTATAACAAACGAATAATTTTTAAGTAAAAAATTCACAACATTGTATTATATCTCTAAGACTAGAATTACCTCCACATAATTCCATATAGAGGTTTTGTTTTCCACAGGTACTTGACGCCAATCAAGATAGTTTAATGGTGCAAGATCAGAATTTCTAGCAACAGTTCCCAAAAAGGAAGACAAGTCATTCTGATGTGGTCCTATTAGATCTCCATTCTCATCCAAAGTAATTGGCAGATTTTTATCCCCTGTCTTACCCCATAATCGGATACACTTAGAATAGCCCCTTGTTTTTTTATTTGTAGCTCCCCCTACAAAATCATGAATATGATGCAAGCATTTACAAGGATATACATATTATACACATATAATTAAGTATTAGTTTGTGAAAAATATAATGCATCTTTGTATATAAATTTTATTACCTTCAATCTGCCCAGGATCAACAGTAGGAGAATCAGCAACAGAATGATGATCATTATCTAATTTATCAATTTCAACCTCTTGATTGTTACCTACATCATTTACCAAACGTTGCATACTTGCTTTTACAGGCACTCCTTGATGACTTTTTTTTCTAAGTGTCTTTTAGAATGACTTCCTTCTCTAGCATTATTTGAGTTTGCCACCACATGACTTTTACCAACAATACCAACTTCATCATTTGACACAGAGGGATTTTTTTCTCTTGCAAGGTTCAAAGAAGAACTTATGTTGTTGTTTGCAGCTGATCCCGGCACAGTTTTACTGTTTCTAAGTCCTTTTGCATTTGAACACCCCCAATCAGCATTTATCGAACTAAGATATCCTCCTTTTGGTCTTTTGGAAATACCTGCAACTAAAATGATGATATGAGCGGTTCTAAAAAAGATATTCAATGATGTAATTTTTTATTTTACATGTCATACTCCCATGAGTTAATCCTTCATTACAGACATCATCAGTAAGTGGAGACAATAGCTGACTGCGTCTTTTCATTCTCCTAAAAAGACAATTGATATAAAAAATATTCAATTACAAACTGAAATCATGGCATACATTCTCTAATTGTGTTCCTCAAATAAAATTAAAATTTTAAAGATATTTTTATTTTGCTGATGAAGCCAACATCCAACAAGCAAACTAATTAAGCAGATTAACCCAAAAGAAACAAAATTGTGCAACAAATGTAAAATTATGTAAAAGAATAAATGACCATTTTAGAAAGAAAAGGATAACATGAGTGTTTCCAGTAATTGACCCAACTAATAAAATAAAAAGAGTTACATAAGATCAATGATGGGGATCATGACCCCCTTCATAAAAGGTCACACCCTCCATGTCTTCTCTGACTAAATTAAGGTCATCACAAACGTCACTTAAGATATATTCCAAATCACTTGGAGATTTATCTTCTGATAAGCAGGTTCCATCAATGAAAGTATCATGAGGCTTCTCCTCCATGTATTAAGTATCACGAGGTGTAGTGTGCACAACAAAACTCCAATTTTTTTGACTTATGTCTTTCACATAAAACACTTGTTGTGCTTGGGAGGCCAATGTAAATGGATGATCAGTTACATCAATACATTTTAAATTGACCATTGTGAAGTCATTTTCAGATTTTTTGATGCCTCTGTTTGCATTGACCCAGTCACATTTGAACAATACAACTTTAAGTTGCTCGTAATAATTGATCTCGAAAATGTCCCTTAACACCCCGTAGTACGTAACCTGACCCGTTACAGGATTTTTGTCCTTGGAGCTGGCAAAACTTTCATTCTGAGCGTTCACCATAATTCCACTATTTTGTGTTTTTCTGCAGCATTCTCGATCCTTGGTGCGAAATCTATAACCATTTGTTACATATCCCGCATATTGCATTGTCATTTGTTGCGGTCCTCGAGCCAACACTAAAAGGTTTGGTGACACAGTTTTTGACTTTGCCTTCTCCTCAATCTAAAAATATTATGAATTTTATTGTTTACATATTTTTGTTATTATGCTAATGGAAATAACTTATTTAAACTTACATGTTTCTTAAACCATTCATTGAAACCGTTCATATGAAGATTACTGATTTCCCATTGTCGTGCACGTGGATTGATATTCTTCAAGTATCAGATGTGCTCCCTGTCAACAAACACATGTGACACACCTAGACATAAATATGAAATTACATAGTGAAAAGTAAACAAAGATCTTACTTCACGTATGGATCAACTGCATCACAATTGGCTAAAATATATTGATGTGCAGCTTTGAGCATTGTGCTATCAAGCATAATAGGAGTCTTCTTTCCTAGACGATGCCCTTTATGAAAGAATATAGACCACTCTTCATCATTATCCATATCTTCATCTTCCACATCATTTCTAGACAATTTAGTGAACCTTGTCTCAACTCCTGAGAGATATCTCAAACAGAATGTTAAGCATTCGTTTGCCAAGTAACCTTCTGCTATACAAGCTTCTGGAGCAGCTTTATTTTGCACATATCTTTTTAAAGTTTTTAAGTGTCTACATTAATAAGAAGAAAAGACTTTGTAAGAACATGACTTATGATCGGATGCAAAGTCTGAACAAATTTAATTGTTAGAAAGATTACCTCTCCACGGGGTACATCCAACGATAGAATATCGGTCCGGCTATCTTCGCTTCTCGTAGAAGATGAATGACCACATGCTCCGTCACATCAAAGAATGATGGTGGGAGAATCTTCTCTAGATTACAAAGAGTAACTGCTTTTCTGGATTCCAACTTCTCAAAAGTATTTGGATTTATGACTTTAGAGCATAAGTCTTTAAAAAAACTTGGACAACTCAATTACAACAGATCTAACATTTTTGTTGGGCAATGCTACTTGTAAAGCTAATGGGAGAAATTGTTGCATAAATACGTGATAATCATGACTCTTCAATGCCATCAGCTTTCTTTCTTTGACGCGTGCATTTCTAGCTATATTAGAAGAATACCCATCAGGAACTCGAGTAGACTTCAACAGCTTATAGAATAATTCTTTTTCCTCCTTCTTCAAAGTAAAACATGAAGGAGGGATGATTTTTTTATTTCCGTCCTTGATAATGTGAAGTTTATTCCTTATGCCCATCTGTTCGAGGTCATATCGAGAATTTTTAGTGTCCTTTGACTTCTCCATTCCTAGCAGTGTGTGAATCAAACTCTCACATATATTCTTTTCTATGTGCATCACATCAAGATTATGACGTATAAGGTTATGCTTCTAGTATGGTGGCTCAAAAATATACTATGCTTTCTCTAGTTGTACAGTAGATTATCTACATCTCTATTTTGATCTAGAACTTGACTTCCAGACAACATCTTAGGAGCACTTCTAAATTCTTCTTTTCCGTCAAATGATGAAGCATCTTTACAAAATTTATGATCCATTGGGAGGAACCTCCTGTGACCCATGAAACATTCTTTCTTACTATATGGTAGTCTCCATGAGCACGCGTCTTTGTTGCAGAAAGGACATGCAAGATACCCACTAGTTTTCCAACCAGATAGATAACCATATGCAGGAAAGTCGCTTATCGTCCACAGTAAGGCAGCATGCAACTTGAAAACCTCTTTACGATCAGCATCATAAGTATCAGCACCAGCTTCCCACAGTTCTTTTAATTCCTCAATCAACGGTTGCAGGTAGACATCTATGTCCATTCCGGGTTGAGTTGGACCAGGAATAATCATCGACAGGATAAAATTGGGAGACTTCATGCACAACCATGGTGGCAAGTTGTACGGAATCAATACGATGGGCCAAATGCTATATGATAGACTCATGAGGCCAAAGGGATTAAATCCATCAGAAGTTAATCCAAGGCGAACATTGCGAGAATCAGAAGCAAACTCAGCATGCATATTATCAAACGTCTTCCATGCTGGAGAATCTGCTGGATGTCGTAGAATCCCATCCTTGGTATGACTTTCATCGTGCCGCCGCATTAGGGGTGACAGTTTCAAACACATGAACAATCTCTTCAACCTAGGAGTCAAGGGAAAGTAGCGCAGGACTTTACAAGGAACTCCTTTCTTGTTTGTACGAATGTTTTCTACACGAGCTTCGTCAATTTTGATTTCTTTATATCTAGAAGCACCACATTTCGGACATGAAGTCTTATCTGCAAAATCCCTTCGATACGAAATGCAGTTATTTTTGCAAGCATCAGTTTTATCATAGTCAAGTCCAAGGTCCATGATTATTTTCCTGAATTCATAATAAGAGTCGGGCAACGTCTCACCCTCTGGAAGCAGTTCCTTCAAAAGCTCAAGCAGCTCAGAAAATGACTTATTACTCCAATTATTGACACATTTTATGTGAAACAACCTCACAACTGTGTACAACTTAGAGTACTTCTTACTTCCAGGGTATAATTCATGTGTAGCAATCTCTAACAGTTTGTAAAATTGCTCAGCTTCCGCGTCATCAACAAATACAAATCGATGGTCTTCATCTTCCATATTCTCTCCATCATGTGATACACCATACGCATCACGCAACATGTCTCTCATGTCATCTTTGGATGTGTCATTTTGTATTTTTGAATCCTCAGAGCTATCAGATGAACCCTCACTGTGAAATATCCAATTTGTGTAGGTGGTCAAGAATCCATTCCATAACAAGTGTTCAGTTGTGACTTGCCAAATTTACCTATGCACATTTAAGCACTGCTTACAAGGACATAAGATAGTCCCATCCCTGCTGGATTTTGAAAATGCATGCTCTATAAATTTAACCATCCCAAGTAAATATGTTGTGCTTTTTCTGTGTTCCTCATGGATCCAACTTTTATCTATCAGGACTACCTATAACAATTAAGAAAAAAAGGATAAGAATACAAAGTATTAAAAATCGTTACATAACTTAGTTTCAATAAGGTTTAAGAGCTCTTTCTCAGATGTTGGGCAGAGTTTGCCCAGACCAGTAAGAAATTGGATTTTCAAATTCTCAGGAGAGACAGTGTCACTTAGGCCAGTCCATCCTCTACCAATGAAGAAAGCATTAGCTACTCATTTTCCAAAGCTATCCCACTTGTTTAACATTGTAGGGAGATCTTATATACCTATTGCTACCATTACCTGGCTTGCTTTTCCACTTTGTTAAAAGAATATGTTGTAAATTATATCAAAATATAATACCTAGAATTTACTAGGAATTTAAATAACCATCCCTTTGTTTAGAAACAACACAACACATAAATAGAATCATCTGAATATAGTAAATACCAAATAAGCTCTACATAACAGACATAACTTTAATGCTCTATAATCTAGTCCTCATACGGAATTATGTGAAGTACATGTATCTTGGTCCTAACTATTTTTCCATTCCTAGTAGTTTTGCCACAACTCTCCCTGGTTCATGGGCCCTCTGAACTATCAAAATGTTGATTGTCATATTCAGTTTTCTGTTTTAGTTTTGACATCATCATAACTCATCAATATAATCTAGGTGTTTACGACATTGCTTTATAAGTAAAAATAGTTCTCACTACATGTAAATTAATTGTAACCCAAACAATTGGACAATTTATATACATTGAGGAATATAGACTCATGGCAACATTTTTATCTTTTGTATGTTCGTAATGGCGATAGCCATGGATGACGACTCTGAGTAGATAATGTTGCATGATGACAGTAATGTAGAGATGATCATTGTCGGACATCAAGCATTTCACACCCACCCTGAGTTGTACGGGAAGGCGCCTAGGCGGCCCAAGGCTTGCTTATATCCAGGCGCCCAGGATTTCTACTGAGACCAGGCAGTCTAGGCATTCAGGCGGCCGACTAGGTGGGCCAGGCGGCCGCCCAGGCGTGCGACCCAATTCTGCTGATAAAAAAAAGGCTTCAAGCCCAACAAAAAAGGATAATTAAATTGTAAACTAAAAAGGAAAACTGATTACAAATTGTTTGTGTGCTTCGCATCAGTCATCCAGTGATATTAATTTAGGGATTCATCATTTAATGTAGTGATTTAGAAAATAATAAATCCGCTACTGATTTGTATGTAATTATTTATTGGTTTGTATTAGTGATCCACTTATATGACCTTTAGGATTTGTATCTCCTTATTACTGATTTAGCAAATATTTAATCATGTAATCACTACTCAATTATATTTATGGATCGACTCATTTATATACGTTGGTTTACTGTTTTAGGAAATATTTAATCATGTACTCATTACTCAATTATTTTTATTGATTAACCGATTTATAATTATGTACATGTTGATTTACTGATTTGTATGTATTTATGTATTCCTTTGCATTAGTGGTTGACTGTTATGAAATATTTAATCATGTACTCAATTATTTTTATTAAACAACTGATTTATATACATTGGTTTACTGATTTAGGAAATATTTAATTATGTACTCAATTATTTTTATTGATCAACTGATTTATAATTATATACATCTTGGTTTACTGATTTTTTATGTATTTATGTATTCCTTTGCATTATTGGTTGACTATTATGAAATTAGGGATTTATATCTCCTTATTTAATGATTTAGGAAATATTTAATCATCTACTCAATTATTTTTATTGATCAACAGATTTATATACATTGGTTTACTGATATAGGAAATATTTAATAATATACTCAATTATTTTTATTGATCAACAGATTTGTATCTCCTTATTTACTAATTTAAGAAATATTTAATCAGTGACTCATTTTTTTAATAATGTACCAATTTTCTTAATCATGTACCAATTTATATTTATAGATGAACTGATTTAAATGTATTATTATACTTATTTGTATGTATTTATCTCTTGGTTTGCGTTAGGGATCGAGTTATATGAATTTTAGATTAGCATGTCCTTATTATCTTATTTAGCAAATATTTAATCATCTACAAAATTATATTTATTTGTGAACTGATTTGTATTTATTATTTTACTGATTTGAATGTATTTATGTATTGGTTTGTATTAGTGGTTGACTTATATAAATTTAGGATTGGAATATCCTTATTATCTTATTTAGAAAATATTTAATCATCTACAAAATTATGTTTAATGCATATCTAATGCTTTTGTTGCTTTCTTCCACTATTGGTAATTTGGTAGCACATTGATTGTATATTTATCATGTATATTTATATGTGTAAGGCTGGTATTTTTCTTAGAAATTTTACATATATTTGATAAAATAAAAAATCTATCAAAATGCCTGGAAACGCCTGGGCACCTGGGCGTCCGCCTGGGCGCCCCCCCTGGAATGTCGGGACGCTTGGCCGCCTATACAACCATGCACCCACCAATATCTCTCTCACCACATTTTTTTTCTTTTCTAGTTTGTTCTTTATTTTTTCATATGGTTTCCCTAGAATACCTGGATTGATGTAATTCATCTAACTACGTCATGAAAGTTTGACATTATAATCAACACAAGATTGATTTTGTATTTCAAATTGAATTGGCCACCACAAATATGGTTGTTAATCACATAATACAAGGAGTAAATATGTTGAAACAACTAAGTTATCGTAACATGAAAATAGTCTCTCATTAAAATATATATCATATGTACATAGAGAAGAGTAGAGGGTAGGAACCGTTGGACGCGGGAGCAACACCGGAGAGAAGACCAGACGGGAGACGCCGCCAGACAACGCACACAGCAGGGGAGCACTGCGGGGGAGAAAACGGTAGGAACACCGCCAGAGAGAAACCAGAAAGGGGCGCCTATGGAGAGAAGACCAGAAGATGCGCCACCGGAGAGGGCTACTACCAGAGAAGGCCTGCTGCTGGGGGAAAACCTCACTGACCGTCCAATCGGGCAGGGGGCATAGAGAGGAGAACAGATGTAGGGCTTCAGACTTGCAGAGGTTTTGGTCTTTCTTAGGAGGCGGAGAGGAGATCACGTGGTGTTGGCCTCCGAGGGCAGGTAGTTAGAGTCAGGCATCGATCAGGAAGTCAAGGCACAGGGCGATTGGGGGCCTGGATTGCTTGGTGTCGGCAGCAAGGGAGGGCGTCAGCTTGAGTCGGATAGGGATGGAGTCACCACAGACCGTCGGCCACAGTGTCGTGTGCGGGAGAATGGGTGCAGCGTCGCTCGACATGTGTCGGGTGTCGATCGAGGGCGGGGGTCGGGCGTCGATGGGGGGCGGGGGGCGGGCGACGATCGGGAAAAGAAAATGGGAGGGGGTTAACTGTCGGGTGTTTAGTATATGGGGGTACATTTCTTTTGCATACAATTAAAATTAATGAAAATGTGTAGCTACATCTTATTTACGGAGGTGGATACAATCATTTTAGCTATACAAATAAATTTTATAAGTAAAAATGGCTCTCGCTACATATAAATTAATTGTAACCGAAGCAATCGTAGCTAAATCATTGTTTTTTTGTAGTGAGGAGCCGCCCAAGTCGCGGCTTGGGCTGCAACCGGCAGACAGGTCGAGCATCGCGAGGTAGAAGACAACCTAGAACTGTGTTGGACCAAAACACCCCCTGGCATGTACAAGATTGACCACTTAAGTAAGGGCAAAATCGTAATTCGGTTATGTTTTCTGCGTTGCATGGAGAAGAAGGGTGTGTCAACTTCTGATTGGTCCAAGTAAGTTAATATTGCAAAAATCATATATTTTTATTGGTAGCGTTGATGGATACATGTAAAATATAAAAGCTGCTCAGAAAATGAGAGGAATCCAATAAAAATAGTTTTAGAAGCGAATTCCTCTTGTAATTTGAAAAGTAGTGGAAGTTATCAACTTTAATGCTTTAATGATTAAGAAACCCTAATTTGAGATAATTAATGTATTTAGAAGGGTTTTATGGATGATCAAAGTTGATAATAGCCTGTTAATTATAAAAAGGTACATTAAGAACAAAAAAGATGATCTTTGCATGTAATTGGTTTAATTTAGGGTTCCATTTGCTTAAACGAGCTTTAATGGGCCTTGAAACCCGAATGTTAGTAATTATGACTCTTAATGGCTTTAGTTGTTCAAATTCATGAATAAAGATGAGATATGATGGTTCTAAGCTATTTCAAGTATAAAAGTTCCTAATTGTGGATAAATACCCTTAACAATGTAAATATGGTTTTCTAATGGATAAAGGTGGAATTAATGATAAAAAGAAGATCATAATGAATAAAGAATTGTTAATTTGAAAGGAACCAAAGGTGATAATTGGGCCTAATGATCTTGTCCTGAATTAAAAGGATAAAAATGGTAGTTTTAATGTAAAAGAGGCATAATGGACTTAATTGATGATTAATTGTGCCTTTAATATGAAATTAAGGTTGTATGTTGTTCAAAGGTAACCTTAATATCTTTCGTGAAGAATAGATGAGATAATTAGGGTTTGCGAGTAATTGTATAAAATTAGGGTTTAAAATTGTATAAATGAATAGAAACCCTAATTGCAATGGAAACCCTAAAAGTAGACTAGAAACCCTAGGAAGCGAGCTAGGTTTAATAGATATTGATGGCATGATCAATGATATGAAATTGTATGCATATTTCAGGATCTCTTTGTGTGCTTTCTTGCCTATTGGATTTCTTGCATTGAATGGATTAAATCTGTCTCGAATCAACCTGACAGGTATGTGGTTAATTATGGTTAATTACATTAGTTTCCCAAAGAGTTTCTCGGATGATTCATCACATTGACTGCAACTTATCAGTTTGGATGTTCATACTTGCAAATCATAAAGTTACTATGATTATCACAAAAATAATATAAGTGTGTATTCTCGCACTGTAACGCCCGGGCCCACTACCCATGGCTCAAGTAGAGTTTCAGGAATGACGACTGGCCCCACTGACCACCACTAGCCTTAACTGCGCACTTTGTCCGCACTGACGTGCACGCCAGGATCAACTTCCCGACTGGTCACCCATCCTAGTACTACTCCAAGATGAGCATGCTTAACTATGGAGTTCTTTAGATATGGGCTCCCTGAAAAGGAGGTGCACCTTGGTGATATGTGTAGTCCAATCATTCCTTTTAAGATCATGTTATCCTAGGCCTCAAACCTGGGATGTTACAATCTCCCCCACTTAGACTCTTGACGTCCTCGTCAAGGCTCAACTATATGACCTCATAATCTGACCCCATTTCAGTGCAGACCCACAATGGCCCATGGACACCCAGCTCCCATTCACGGCTACCAATGTAAGGGCGGATCCATCTCGTCTCTACGGATAGCCCTTTCCAACTTGCCTGGACCGCACGACTCAAGACTGGCATGCCACATGCCCATGTGGGCCCCACCTACTGGAGGGGTTATGGCTCTGATACCATTTGTAAAACCCGGGCCCACTACCCATGGCTCAAGTAGAGTTTCAGGAATGACGACTGGCCCCACTAACCACCACTAGCCTTAACTGCGCACTTTGTCCACACTGATGCGCAAGCCAAGATCAACTTCCTGACTGGTCACCCATCCTAGTACTACTCCAAGTTGAGCACGCTTAACTATGGAGTTCTTTAGATATGGGCTCCCTGAAAAGGAGGTGCACCTTGGTGATATGTGTAGTCCAATCATTCCTTTTAAGATCATGTTATCCTAGGCCTCAAACCTGGGATGTTACACGCACCTACATGCCACCATGATGGATGATGCCAGAAGGTCAAGCCCAGGAGGGAAGACCCATGGGCACCATGAGTGGTGACCCCAGACACCAAGATCGGGAATGAGAAGGTGGTCTTTATTGCATGACTAAGGGACACCATGAGAGGTGACCCCAGACACCAAGCTCAGGATTGAGAAGGTGGCCTTTAGTCAATGGCAAATGAGAAACCCTATAGAGGGTATGCCAGGGTTAGGGCAAAAGTGGTGGAGAATGTCACATTGAAAGCATAAATTGGCTTGTTAATTCATTTGATTGTGATATTTAGATTGTCAGCCATATTTGTGAAATTTTGGTTGTCCTCACATATCGGCATATTCCTATATGCTGACCGACATTTAGTTTGTCAGCATTTTAGGTACAACCCTAAAAAGAACAAACAGTAAAGTGACACATTGTTAAAATAAGAAATAAAGTATGAGGAGGATTAGATAGAATAGATTTAAGCTGAGGATAGAAGTAGATATCCAAAGTTTTTAAAAGGTATGCAAAGTTTTATTTTATACCAGCTTTCAGTATAGTTTGGTTGAATTTTATAATTATTACTAATTATTTGTCAAACCTATGATCCTGGTAGTTGGGATAACGACTCTGACCTCTTGATCTCCCTTAATTGGGGGTTACTGGGAGGAAGGATCGTTACAATCATACAAGTATATACGTTGGTGTATGCATATAAGAAAATAACAAGTTCTAAAAGATAACAGAATACCCTAGATACTAATGTTGTTCTTTGAAAACAATTGATATGTGTGCCTCCATATATATGATATATTCTAGAGAAAATGAATATACAAAGAGTTTTGGAGAGAGAAAAGATAATAAAAGATGTTTGAAAATAAGTGAAATAATTTATTCTAAATCATATAATCATATAAATGAAAAATCATACATTAATATACATATTTAAAAATTAACGTATGAGGTATCAAATATATGTATGGAAATTTTAGATATAAGACCTAGATTTTTCCAATAAGTGAATATTAGTAAGTGTATTTTTTGAAAATGGCTCAATATCATTAAAAGTAAGCCATACGACATCTACAAGATATACATCTCTCATCAAGTAACCAAGCAGCAACTCCTTTTGCGGAAAGACATAACACAAGGCTCAGATTGGGATGTGATAGGTACGCTTCTGTACTGTCCACCTCTTGTAGTGGCTGTCTAAAACAGCTATCTGGGATGGAATTCATCAATCTACAAGAACCTATGAGTACATTTGGCGAAGAGTTTGCAAAGCCGCTGATAGAGATTACCATCATGAAGACAACGAAAGATTACCAGACAAAGAGCTCGACCCCAAAGCAACGAAACAGACCTAACAACACAGACACGACGCCCCACAAACAAACAGGACGAGAAACACAACTACCAGCGTCGAGCACTAAGGTTGCACCAACCAGAAGACTGGGAAGGAGGCCAAACCCCAGCGATGCAAATACAGAGGAAGGATGGCTCGTGCGGATACAAGGAGGGGAGTAGAGGGTGCTAGGAACTCCACCACCACTCCCAACCACCACTGCAAACAGGGGGCAGAAGACTCGCATGAAGCACAGACCCAACTTTTTCCTCCCCTGCCTGAAGCACCACGGGGCACCCGAGCTCCCCGTCCTCCCAAGAAGGAACCTGAGGCCTGACCGTGACCAACAAACACTCAAAAACAGAGGAGTGGGGTGCCACACTTTCCACAGAAACTAGAAACCAGATGAAAAAAGACCACAAACCGCCGCCTAGCACCACGATCGGGCAAGATCCGCCAACCTCTAGCCACGCCGTCCCCCTGCAAACAGACCACAAGTACTGTCGTGGAAGAAGACAACCTCTGATCAAGAACCTGACGAACCGAAACTGAGGGACCCAGCCGCCAAAGAAACCGGATCAGAGAAGAGACTGAGGTTAGAGAGGAGGCGGCTCTCCGCCAGACCCAGCACTAGTAGCCAAATGAGGAAGAGGCCCTGGGGGAGCAGGCGGTGCTCACCGGCGCCCAACCCCTCCTCCAAGCCTGACGGGGACAGACGGCGCTCTGATGCCCTAGATCGCACTCCCGCAGCAGACTCCTCCCGTGTGCCGCTTGATATTAGTAAGTGTATTAAATCCTAGTGACCAAATATAATGATATAAAGGAGGAAAACATTTACATATCTAATTTAGAGTAAAGTATACAAAAAAATTGAGTATGTAATACTAATATATATATGTATATATATATGTATATATATATGTGTGTGTGTGTGTATGTATATATGTCTATATATATATATATACCTATATATATTTATATATTTATATTTATATATATATATATATTTATATATATATTTGTGCATGTGTAACCTAACCAGAAAACCCTAGAAAAGAGAATAATGAGAAATATGAATAACAATCCTAGATGGAAAACCCTTAGCCACCTATAACACTAATAAAACGAGATTGAACAATAAATGATTCCAAGAAATATAGTGACAAGCATTCGTCTATATTTGTAGATCTCTCTATTTTGATTAAATTCTTGGAACATGAATACTTGGAGCTCACAATTTTGCATACTTTGATCCAAAGGTAAGGAATTTTCATTTCTATATGGAAAGTTATTTCCCACATTGATTTCATGAATGATTAGATAGGTTGGTTGACCAAAAATTTATTTTGAACCTTAGTTTTCCTCTTTGAAAGGACATTTATTCCTAGAAAATAGTAGCACACTATTTAAACATTGTAAAGGGTGGGTTGGTGTGCACTAGTTTAAGTATAATTATGCTTCCACGACTCTGTGTAGAGAGAAGGACATGAGGTCCCTTAGTATAGTTAGAAATGCAGTTCGTGTGTTGTCATTTTCAACGGCGAGAGCATATGACTTCCCCAACAACATAGACATTGTCATTTGCTATCTTTTTGAAAAATTGAAGTACTAGTAAAATAATGGATATCGAATTTGAAAACCCATATCTAAATTTTTTATACTTTCCTATATTATTTATTGCGTTAATTTTTTTTCATGAAAATCCCTTGTCTAGATAGGTATATACTTTTACTTTACAATTATCAATTTTGTAAACGTCATTTGAATTCCCTTATTGGGGTCCATGTGTGGTTTTGTTCCTCTGAATACATGGACATGTGATCAAAGAAAACTAAGAAGATACATGCATGAGTTGTCTCCTAGTGAAGAGTAGATATGAATCATTCCTATTCATAATTTTTTAATCATCTGTAAAGCTTTTGCAACTCTGATCTAAAGCATGACTATCAATTCTTTCAATATTTTCTATTATTTTTTTGTATATATCTGATCATAAAGATTGGGTCTTTATAACATGGTATCTAATCTATGAATGGTCAATGTGTATGCATGTCTTGTGAACAACTAGGGTTACTTAGGTGTACAAATGGACTAGTTAGTACTTTGTAGAGAGTTGACAATAAATCCTAGTTTCATTAGCCTGATTATTAGTATATACCTAGAATACAAGTAGGAAACACTAACAGTCTAGAATGTGAGGTATGTACCCTATTATAGAAAGTCACATAACATACCTAGATCATCTACTAACTTTTGGACTCTCTTAATTTTCATGTTGATATTATGAGGAGGAAGCATTTAAGATTCATGGATGTATATTTATGGTGAGTCCCTTAGAACACTAAAATCACCACTATAGGTATACAATTGACTAGACTGCCGTAAATATTCTCGACAGTTTGGTACAACCACTAGTAATTGTTGAAAAAAGAATAAATAATTATAGTAAACCTTAGAATGGTAAATTTAATTTATTGATAACTTATATTTGGAACCTTAAAATATATGTAAGAGTGATAGGAAATTTATCCCAAAAACATTTATTAATTTAGAAATCAATCATTATGTAAGTGGAATAAGCTAAGATGTCTAAGGAAGGATGTTTAGTGAAGGCTCTGGCATAGTTACTCCCAATCCACTTAGGTGGTGGTGGGGTTTCCAAACATTACGTACTGACCTAGCCAAGGCAATTTTTGCTACATGGGAGGAAACCCTAATATTTGAATAAAATCGTCAATTCTACTCAAATAGAAAATGCCATATATATAAAGAAATATGTTAAGATATGGAGAGAAAATATATGATAATTTTCTAGGACTTGGATCAAAAACCCTAGTAATATAAAACTTGTAAAAAAAAGCCTCATAATAACTCTAACACAAATACCACCAGAAAATATGATGAATTTATAGTTAAATAATAGGTTCTCCTTCTACATATGTAGTTATGAAATTTGTGAGATAAAAATTGGATTTAAGTTGCTTCCCAATCAATAACAAGATAAGTAAATGGTAACATGTGATATATAAATGTTAGAACCTATATATTGTTTTAAAAAAATAACTCCTATTTTTTGGAGATATATGCAAAACTTTGTATAATTTATGTAGAAATAAGCATTATATTGATGAAAAAGCCTAGCCACTAAAAATGTAAAAAAAAAACGAAGTATATCAAAAACAATTTGACCCAATAAAATGTCACATAAAGACTAGTGAAAAAATGTTAAGTAAAATTTTGATAACCTTTTAATCTTGTCAATGATTACTATAGTTTATCTAATGATTTTGTGATGTAAAACAATGTTTGGACTTACACAATTCAGATTCTTAACAAGAAATGTGTACACAAGCCCAGAGGAATTAATATGAACCAATCATCATTAATTTCTCATGTGACTTTTTATGTTTCATAGAAATATGAATTTCTAAGGTGTGTCAAATAGTTGGGATGATGTAGTAATAGTAATTAGAGTGTAGACATAAGATGATGGTGACTTGGTTCTCCTATTGATTTTGGCCATATTTAGTTTTATTTCGATATATTTTTCCATCCAAAAGTTATTCCCTTTATAATTTTCAATGTTCAAAGAAAAATTTATTATGGAACATCGATGATTTCTCAAGGTAAAACAAAATGTAGTAGATATCAGTAAACCCTAGAGTAGAGTCACATGGAACCCTTAAAAACTAGAGTTGGTAAAGAATAAGTGAAGGATACTACATCATAGTTGACATGCCTATTTGTATTTCTAGTTGAATACTTTTAAGGGGTGGAGAGTATTACATGATTAAGCCAATTTTAGGGACAAAATCCTCTTTTAGGGTTCAAGATTAATAATTTACCAAATTTTAGGTACCAAATCCATTCCAAGCTATAACTCCTAATTCACCCCTAACTTGAGATTATTACAATGTTGCCTTTCATTCCAATCCCATCTAGTATTTTGATTGAATATTCATTGTGTTTGACGAATATTTTTATTCAATTGAGTTCCCTTTATCTAAATATAGTTATCCTCCTCATTTGAGAGTTATTTACAAATTAGTCCCTCCACATTTCCCCCCCATGGATCCATTTGATATCACGTAATACAATTTGAGTCAATTGTGATGAGATGTCTTGCTTGGACCTTAGAACTAATGTCTTTGGAATAAAATCAAAATATTATTGATAATATTGGATATTAATTATTGAGTGAATAATGATAGAAAAATTCAAAGACCAATTCAGATCCCACAATTGGAAAATTATCATTATATTTAGATTGTCTTCCGACTAATCTGCCTCTAGTACAAGTTTCATCTCATTTTGAATGCACTCTTCCTTTTAAGCTAACCCCCTCTCATTGTCTATGGAAAAACATTGTAAATGGTTGAAATAAATGGTTGTTTACTCCTAGATTTCCCCTTCTCATTCTCTCCTTTTCCCTATATCTTCTCTTATTACCTTACCTCAACCTTCCTAACCCTAGATTATGTGCTCCCTCTTCCATCATTTGCTCATCCATCCAGACTGCAAGATAGTGTCACACTTTGTATAGTTGCATCCTCTAGGTCTATTGGCCACTGGGAAACCAAGTAATGACTTTTCTATTGCACCGTGGAATCCTCGATATTTCTTAATATTTCCACTCTTCTCTGGGTTTGGGTCCATAAGTGATGACTGGAGTTTCAACTCCAACCAACTTGCAAGTCAGGCTAGAGTAACCTACAACCCTAGAATCTTGACATTTGCTGATACAACTCAACAATGACCTGACATCCTTCCAGTTCCTCGATGGAGACTTGAAACCACCTTTTTTTTCATCCCTTAGATAGCCAAGACCTACAATGTGTGACATGTATAAGATCTTCTTCCTTAATTATCATAACCAATACATACTTGTAGTCTTGATTATAGAGTTCCAGACCTGGCCCCAGCTTGTGTTGATAATCATAAGTCAGATCACCTTGCCCAGCCTTTGGCAACACTGACTATTCCATCACAATCCAGTGACATGGATGATCGTTTCATGTCTTAAACCTGCCTTCTAAATCATATCAGAGGTACACCTCCTACTCTGAACCACATCATGAATCAGAACAACCACCATCTTGAATTGACTATGCCATAGTCACAGATGATTCCTCAATTTCCTTGTCAACACCCTCTATGTCATCATATTCCCTCCCTCTATCCACCCTAGCCAGCATGGCAGAAAATAGATGTCACCACATGCACATCAATGTGACTGCCAGTAGTCATAGACATCACACAATAGTTGTGTCCACCACCTTCACATTACAATCTTCTATCTTATCCCTATTATTGTACCTTTTCATCTTAGCATCTCCCTACATGTTACTTACATCTATTTCAAACTACTAAAAGAACCCAGCCCCATCTTGCATTGATAATCATAAGTCAGATCACCTTGCCCAGCCTTTGGAAACACTGACTATTCCATCACAATCCAGTGGCATGGATGATCATTTGATGTCTTAAACATGCCTTATAAATTGGATCAGAGGTACACCTCCTACTTTGAGCCACATCGTGAATTAGAATAGCCTCCATCCTGAATTGACTATGCCATGGTCATAGATGATTCCTCAATTTCCTTTCCAACACCCTCTAGGACATCCTATTCCCTCCCTCTATGCACCCTAGCCGACATGGTAGAAAATAGATGTCACCACATGCACATCGATGTGGTCTCTAGCAGTCGTAGCCATCACAAAATAGTTGTGGTCACCTCCTTCACATTACAATCTTCTATCTTATCCCTAATATTATACCTTTTCATCTTAGCATCTCCCTACATGTTACTTACATCCTCAAATCGAAGATAGGCCTCATTAACTGAAAGTTTTGTGAGACCTTTAGTTACCAGTTTGAAGGAGTCCACCTTGGGGACTACATTTGACCAGATCCATGGAGCAATGGATCAACTTTGTGATATAATTAACGCCAGTTGATCCATCCCTAGTGATTAAAATGAAGAAGGATGTACCCTCTATTCACCTTCATACCTATAATGAAACAAAGTCTCAACATGATGTTTCTTGACAAGGATAAGATCATCATGCCATGAAGAAATCAAAAGTTCTCTTGTAGAGACCACCAATGGAATGACTTCATGTTTATTCTAGGCATCCATGTGACATGGGAACAACCAGACAACATGAAGTGAGTCAAGATTGGAAGATCATACCATCAAATGACCAATTTAAATCCAATGAACTATAAGTAGTTAGATCCCAATCCTTTTCCTTGTACATTAATCATCCATCAAAAGATATCTCAGAATATAAGCATGACATTTATAGATGAAAAACATAGTGTCATCAATCAATTATATAGGTTGTTCTATTGCACTTACGTACATCTGATCTATATCTATTATTATCAATATATCAACACTAAAGATAAGGTTATACACGACAAGCTAAGTTATGTTATGTAACTCCATCTACTAAATGCTCTAAAGTTTGTATAACATTGAAATAGGTGTAGTACAATTGAGTATTAGACCTACTTATAATTATCTAAATTATTATGTCAATCTACCCTAGAGCATCATATAGGTGTATATGTTGGTGTATGTATATAAAAAATAGCAAGTTCTGGATAATTATATAATACCCTTGATACTAATGTTATTCTTTGCAAACAAGAGATATGTGTACCTTCATATATATTATTAATTCTAGAAGAAAAGAATATATGTAGATTTCTGGAGAGAGAAAATACAAGAATAGATCTTTGACTATAAATGAATTTACTTACACTTGAGCATACAATCATGTCAACAAGAAATACATATAATGATATACATTTTTTAAAATTAATATATGAGGTTTTAATGAGTATTTGTAGAGAAATATCATATATAAACTATAAATTTTCCTAGTAAGTGAATATTGGTAAATAAACGTCTTAAATCCTAGTTACAACATTTAGGGATCTTATGCAGATAAAATTAAATAAAAAATGAGTATACTATATTAATTATATATATGTAACCTAGTTGGAAAATCCTAGAAATGAGAATAATGAAAAATATAAATAACACTCCTAGTTTGAAAACCCTAGTCACCTATAACACTAATAAAATGAATTTTGAACAATAATATATTCTACGAAATATAGTGATAATTGTTCGTCTATATTGTTAGATCTCTTGGTTTTATGAAATTCTTTGAGCATGAATACTTGGAACTCACAATTTTGTGTACTTTGATCCAAAGGTACAAAATTTCTATTTCTATTTGGAAAGTTATTTTCCACCTCGGTTGCTTGCATGATTAGATAGGTTCGTTGGCCTAGAAATAAATTTTGAACCTTAGCCTTCCTCTTTAAAAGGCCACAAACTTTTATTCCTCAAAAATAGTACAAACTATTTAAACATCAAAAGGATAGGTTATTGGCCACCAATTGAAATGGAATTACGTCTCCACAACATTGCACATAGAGAAGGACATGAGGTCCCTCGATAAACTGAGAAGTAGAGTTCATTTTTTTCATTCTCCATGAAGAGAACATATGGCCTACCCAACAACATAGAAATTGATATGTGATATTTATTTGAAAAATGGAATTAGTAGTCTAAAAAATTTGATATTATATTTGAGAACCCATTGCTACCTTTTGATACTTGCCTATATTTTTTAATCTTTTGAATTTTTTCTTGAAAATAACTTGTAGATAGGTTCATACATTTACTTTTCTATTATCAATTTTGTATCGGTCATTCATTCATCTGACACATATTACCTTCTTTGGGGTCCATGTGTTATTTCGTTCCTCTAGGAATTCATGGACATGTGATCAAAGAAGACCAAGAAATAGATTTTTAAGAGTTGGACCCTATTGAAGAGTTAGATAAGACTCATGCCTATTCTTGGTTTTGTAATCCTATGTATGGATTTTGCAACTCTAATTTAAGTATGATTGTAAAATTATTTGTTTATATTTTGTGATATTATTTTGTAGATATTTTAGCATAAAGATTTGGTCTTTGCAATTATACTTAGGTTCATTTGAAAGATTCTATAAATAGAAATTTAAGATTCCAAGCTTAAAATCATAGCAATGTTCAAGTTTATTTTCGGTCTCTATATGACACTCCCTACATATAGAAAATAATTGGAAAACACCCATATGACTATTGGGAGTGTTTAGGAAGAGTTTAGTAACAAACTTTTCACTGTTGAAAAATTGATGGGAAGTAAATTGCTAACTACAGACAAAGAAAAAATTTATGCTAACCATTTGAATTATAGTCCAGTTTAGAAGCTTCTTGTTCAAAATACAATTTGATTGAGACACTATCTTTACCTTCCACCATTTTAATGACTATGTCTTGACCAAACTATAGCTCAATCAAAATTGTTTCAATTAAATTATCGTTTTACTAAAATTAATCTGTCCCTTGAAGTCATTTTTTGTAGAACATATGAAATAATTTTTGTAATAAAATATAATTATCATAAATGGTGTATACACATACAAAAATGGTTTTAGTATGGTTTTGGATTTTTCATTCATTGTTCTACATACTTGTGATATTTTGCACATATAAAAATATTATCCAAGGTACAACTTGACTTACAAGCACCCTAGCACATTAATTATTTCACAAAAACTTCATAGAATGTTGTCTATTTTTTTGGAACACTTCACACACTTAATGCATGCATGTTAATACCACAAATGGGAAATATCCACGTCACCAAGATTAGAGTGTGGTGTAGAAAAAAAGGCACTTCCCATAAGCATGCATATATAGAGACAAATTAGTTGGTCCAACTAGTGTTTATCTATCATACTAAAGGCTTAACCAACATCTATACAAGAAAAGAGGCTATAAATAATTACATGAGACTTATTAAATTAGTTTGACTTGTTAGTTACTATGTCTAACGATTAGTTATATGACTAACAATTGCAACTAGAAAACCTCAACATAGCAATGAAAAATTAAGTCACTATTTACCCTAACCTTATTAGCCAACTAATGACCAATCGGTCATCTAAGTGCCAAAACTTCACAAAACCCAAGTTAAAATTAGTTAATAGCACAACATGGTCCCTCTAGAAACTCTAGTTTTTGTACCCTAACTATGGTTCAAAGCTTCTTCAAATGGATCTAAGACACATGTTAACATCAAATATCATACTTTATGTTTTACACGAAGAACATACATGTGGAGTAAAATTAATCATAATTAGGGTTCCATTCATACCAAAACCTAATTAAGAATATACAAAACATGTTAAGAGGTACATTAAATGTAAACAAGATATTTATCATTGAATACTAAATATGAGAAACCCACATACTTAATGTGATATATAATAATTATGATGAAAATAGGAAATATATTCTCACAACTCTTCCCTTCTTTCAAGACTTTTCCCCAAATTTCTAGAGAAAGGATAGAAGAGATCAACAAACATGCAAAACTCTCTTAATAACTTTACAATATAGGAGCAAGTTAATTTTCAAGTTAATATATTCATCAAAATTATCATCAATAATAATTGTTTCTTATTAATCATTTATTAGATTCGATAAATAGCATTTGTAGTTAATATTATATTTCATAGTCTCATGTAGTTCTTGTAAGTTTATATTTTTCTTACAAAATATATATTATTACGTTCCATGTATTTTAAGGCTAACTTTCATGTTTTATAAACTTTTTTCATTAACTAACTCTTATAATTACCAACCACTTCTCTTTCTCACTATTAGCAACCTTTTACTAACTAATGATACATTCCCTACTCCACATTACATATGTATGTCCTATGTTTGTCATAGTCTCTTATTGTTGAACATATTTGAATTGTCAGCGACTTCAACGTGTCTCTGTCACTTAGTTATTCCATCAAAATTGTATTATCTTTGCCTAAGTTGTTTTAAGCATTACATGATTGAACCATTTGTAATATTTCTCCCTCATATAATAAATAAGTTCTCATTGTGGATAGATCACACCATATATTAGAATATCCCTATAAGTGCATCAATATTGGAGGGGACTCTAATTCTTCTCTATGATTATACAACATGCAACTAGAAATGTCATTATATTGTTTGTTACTTAGCCATAGTTGTAACAACCCTCCCATTTGAGTGTCCCCTTATCAAGATGGACCTTGAAGTTGAGAGTCATTATATAAAATTTCTAGGATCCAGATCTATCAAACAATATATACTAACCAATGATTTCCATATATAATATTTACAAGATGTATAGTGTTTTTCCTCCAAGGAGTTACATGAATTATGAAGAGAAACTAGCAGATACAAAAGAAGTATTAACTATATAGCTAGTACTCCTTGTGACTTATAATTAATAACTTCAATAGATTTCATTTGAATCGTAATGTTGTATAGTTAGTGCAACCAAAATGTGTGCAAGTATAATAACAACATATATTGCTTCAATCAAATACTTCCAAATATGAACTGGCATGTTCACTACATATTTTAACTCATGCTTGGTCTATCATATCAGGTGTAACCATTATCGATCATCAAATTTATGTGTATTTCTCCTTGACAAGGGTAATCCAGGTTTTGATAAGATGCTAGTTTCATTATATGGTACTCATATTTGCATTATAGTTGAACATATTGTAAATAAACATTCAATTGTTTAAAATGAATCAATACTTCATAAAATATCCAAAAAACCATCATCATTTGATAATGTGTGTAACACTCCTGACCTGGGTTTTGGAATAAAACTATCTATTTTTCTTAAGTAAGTTGTTTATAATGTTAATATAATCCTTTGAGGTGTTTTAGTAACATGTGACATGCCTATGTTTCAAGATTGGACCCATGTGAATAATGTTGGAGCAATGTTTGCTTATTTTGGACCAGAGTAAAATTTACCAAAGATAAGGGGTTATCTTGCAATATGTCACATGTTGAGTGTGCCCTTGGTGATTTAGCATCATAAGGAGATGATGATGCTATGGGGAGCCTTATGGAGAGCTGTAGTTTCAAGTTGAGCCTTTGTGGATGATTCTTGAGCTTTGTGTGCTAAGTTTTGATGTAAATTGCAATTTACCCAAAGTATGCAAAGTACCATATCTAGAGTACCATTCTCTCTCTTATAATAATCTAGAGCAGAGATAAATGAGAGGGAACCTTATTTGTGTCTTGGTTGAATGATAGCACTCTTGGTGGTGAAAGATCCAAAGAATATTGAGTATCTTGAACCCTAGATAAGGTTGTGTTGAGTTATAAAGAGTATATGGGAGTTCCTGTTGGTTTAGAAACTACAGAGGAGGTCCCATATTGGTTTAGCAACTTTTTCAAAGTATTCATATTGGGCTAAGAACCTCAAGTAGGTGAAGCCTATCAATTTAGATGTTCCTTGCTAAAGTTGTATCGATTTGCATATAAAGTAATATTGGGTTATGATATCTTGTCAAGTGAGCTACCCAATGGACGATATCCCATCCTTGAATTATCCATAAGAGTTTTGCATGATGAGATAATTATGGTTTCATGGTGTCACCATGCATGGACATGTGTCATCTAGGTATATATGGTGATGACACCTCTCATGTAGCCTCTATCATGAGCCTCAACTATATAAGCCTCTCTTTTCACCTGCAAGTGGAAATTTCCAATCTCATATCATCCCTCCCTTAGTGTATGACCCTAGGAGATCAAGGATTAAGAGGAAGGTTGAGCATCTTGTCTATGGTGATACCATGACAATCTTCAACCTTGGAGAATTATGTATGTCAGATCATAATTCTTTCTTTCTTTTCTTCTTCACCAAGTTTCTAACAATGATGCCTTTTTCTTGATGGAGGCGAAGCTATACACAAATCTTGGACATTTGAATAGGTCATCTTCATCCTTGGGAACGTGGATATTTTAAGCTTGAAGCTCTACTGGTGATATTGAGGCGGGTTATATAACTTGAACTCAACTCTAATATTATTCACCTTCAATCATGCAATACTTGATGATTCATTTTCAATTGCAACTTTCCTTGATTGAATAATGGTTCTATGAGATCTAATGGATTTATGAACTAGAGTGTTAGTGGACAAAGGGTTGGAGCTTGAATATGACGGGATCTCCCATGCACAAAACGATATTGGTTTGAGAAACTCTAACCCGATATGGGGTTATGTGAGGGGAAACTGATATACATGAGGTCTTAACTCACTACCGATTTTATACATATGAAGGACCATCATTCTTAAAGTTTTATAGCTTGATGCCTAATTCTAAGGATGGAGGCATGCCAATATCTTGAAAGTTGAGTGAAGATATGAGGTAAAAAGGGCTAACCTGATATGCCTTAACCCTATAAACCCAACACACCTCTAACCCTACACCAATGTAATGGGCGAAAAACTTCTTTGAGTCTAAGGATGACACACCATGTGAAGGTGTGGTTAACACACTCCTTGAAGTCATGGCCAACACACCAAGTAATGGTGTGGCTGGTACCTTGATAGGTGAAAGAATATAAGGGTGTTAATGATGACTAACCCAATACTATCAAAACCCTAGAGGCTGATATCACTTGGTGATAGCTAGGGCAACACAATTGATGGTGCTATGGCCAATACACTAGATGAGAATGTGGACAATATTCTAGAGTATGTTATGGATGACACAGTTGATGATGGTATGGCCAATACACAATGCTATTCTTATAGCCTATATCACTCTAAGAACCTCAAAACTGATATCGCCTTGATGTGTCTAGGCCTACACAAGTAAATGTGTCTAGGCCGACACAAGTAATGGTGTCTAGGCCGACACAAGTAATAGTGTCTAGGATGACACAAATGAGAGTGTCTAGGCTGACGCAAGTGAGAGTGTTTAGGCCAACACAAGTAAATGTGTCTAGGCCGACACAAGGGCTAGTGTGTAGGCTGATATACTTTGATGAGTGTAGGCTGACACATGAGTATTCTAATCAAGTTAATACATGTTCATGTAATGAGATGGATATACTCTGATAAGTGTAGGCCAGTACACTCTAAAGATGGTCAAGTCAATACAACAAGTTAAGATGAAACCAGTATTCTAGTAAGGATGAGAAAGGAATTTGTATCACTCATGTTGATAATCAATTAATGATAATTGATGAGAGTAATTAAGTATGTTTGAATACTTATGGCATGGAAATAAGCTCCTAGATGAGTAGCTTTATGAATTAGGGTTTGTTTATTGATATAACCCTAGAAACCCTAATCAGTTGAAAAGATAAATCCTAAACCTAATCTCAAGAGGGAGTGTAACTTGAAATGGCATGATGATAATAATCAATGCTGACAATAATGGAATCTTAACCATGAAGGTTGTTCCACCCCCAATTTTGGGTTCATTTGGTGAGAAATGTAATTTATCATATTAAATATATTTGAACAACAAATGATATAATTTGTTTTGAATAAATGGATTTTGTTTACAATAGCCTTGATGATTGTGTTGTGGGCTTTATTGGCTATTGGGCCCAATAACAAGGAAATTCAATTAATAAATGAATAATTGAGTTTTTCAGAAAAGAGAGATGTGGAAACCACTGGAAGGAAAAATAATGCAATCCAAGAATGGATTTCGTGCCTCTTGGGTTCCTTGGGTCCCAAGGAGTCCAAAGTTGCATAGAAAATGCAATAAGAAAAGAAAAGACCAATTAAGTACTTCCTTGTTAAGAAAGAAATTGAAAATAATGGTAAAACGTGGAAAACAAGTGAAAAGAGGTATAATTGAGTTATCCTTGGTGGAATTTCGTATCCCAAGGATTCCTAATGTTAAAAGGAATACTAATGAGGAAAATAAAAGAGAAATAAAGAGAAATCCTCAAAAAGAAATATTTTAATAAGAAATACACATGATAATGAAGAATAATGCATTTAGATGCATCTAGAAGGATAATGAGTACACCATAAGCGATGAGGGGGGTCTCGGAGAAAGGCGGCGGCGCGAGCGATGGGGTTGAAACCCTAAACGATGATGGGAGAACAACTGGAGGCAGTAGAGATGGAAGAAGAAGTCCAGCACGGAAGCCGTTGGAAAATCAACGTCTGGCTAAAGCGACCGGCCTGAACATCACCTACAGAAGCATGCGAGACTCAAACCCTAACAATAACATGGAGGTCATGACTGAGGCGGATGTATCTGCAATGGAAACAGAAGGGCAAAACGAGGTGGATAGCAATATTTATCTATCAAGTGAAGGCCCCCAGACGCAAGCTTTGAACTTCAAACAAGCCTGCATGGGAGGCGGACAAGGGGGTGTCACAAACCCAGTCTTTCTCGAGGATGAACCAGAGCTACTAGTAAATCCCGATGACATCGAACTCATCAACGTCCACGGATACCCTGAAATTTATGTCGCACCAGAGGCTGAAGAAATTCTAAGCAGACCCTTTAAATACTCGGTCATCGTGAAACTCATCGACAGATCGGTGGGTTTCTTAACCATGGGGGAGAGACTTAAACTTTTATGGAAACCGGCAGGTAGATTCGAACTTTATGAATTGACAGATCAGTACTACGTTGCCCAATTTCACAACAAACACGATCATGAGAAGGTTCTCACAGGGGGGCCATGGTCCCTCTTTGGTGGTTGTTTGATGGTATGGCCATGGAATGGTTACTTTGAACCTTCACAAGGGATGCCTGACCACATCGTCACTTGGGTCAGAGTAATAGGACTACCAATACACTACTACAACATGGAGATCTTCAACAAAATAGGGGAAGCAGTGGGGCGTTTGATCCGTGCAGACGACCACTCAATCAACAGAACAAGAAGCAGATTTGCTCGACTAGCTATTGAATTGAACACTAGCCGTCCTGTCAACCCAGCGATCCTAATCAATGGGAGAGAATATAAACTAGAGTATGAATCTCTGCCAAATTTCTGTACAAAGTGCGGCAGGATGGGGCATAAGGAACAAAACTGTAGGGGCGCAACTGCAGAACCAGCAACCACTGAAACAAATACCCCGGAGGAGTCTGCAGGGGTAAGATGGGTCGACGAAGAGGACAAATGGCAGGTATACTACGGCAAGAAGATACTAGCAAGTAGACCGCCGAGGAGGAAGGAAAAAGATCCAGACCACAAAGATAAGCAAAAAGAAAAGGAACAAAACAACAGATATCAAGCCCTTGATGATGAGGAGGAAAGCAATCAAACACCTGACGGAGAAGAAACCGAAAACATAGAAAAGCAACAAAGCACTGCAACCAGCCCAAAGATATGGAGGAAGAAACAAAGACGAGAAAAGGAGGTAGATGCTTCACCTGAGGAACCAATGGAGACTCAGGCCCCAGCAAAGGAAAGTGGAAAAGTAACAAGTATCAATGAAGACCCAAAGGAATTACCGAGACATACTGCAGTATCTCCAGTAGGTGATGAAGTTATCCAAGGCAGAATCGTAGCAGATGCTGCTATTACAGAAAACACATACCAGGGAGGACCAACAAATACCACTGAAGCAACAGACACTCAAGCAACCACGACAAGACCTGCCAATAGGAAAACTACATTGGTAGGTCGAAAGGCGAAGGAAAAGGGTGAACCTGCACAGCAGGGGAGCCCAAATAAAAGCCACGCTTACAGTACCCGTGGGAAGACGAAGAGAACAAGTGAAGATAAGGAGGGATTGGGTGCCGCTCTGGACCAATAACTCACAAACCCCCCAAGTTTTTGATGATTAACACACTTGCTTGGAATATTAGGGGTGCTGGCAAGAAGAAAGCCAGACACTACCTTAAAACTTTAATCACGAAGCACAAAATAGATATAGTTTCCATCTCTGAACCTCGTATCTCTGGCACACAGGCAGAAAACATCATAAAGGAGATAGGCTACTCCAGTTCACACAGAGTAGAAGCAGCAGGCTTCTCAGGAGGTATATGGGTTCTTTGGAACGAGCAAAAATGCGACGTCCAGATCCTTGAGAGCAACAAATACTTTATTCACTGTAAAGTTAATAATACCGTCTACATTACTTTCATCTATGCATCTCCTTCCCCGACCCGCCGACCCATCCTCTGGGAGCATCTTCTTCGACTAAGTTCCTCCATTAACAAGCCCTGGGTCACTTTGGGCGACTTCAACTGCATGCTTAATCCGGATGAGAAGATTGGTAGCAAACTGTTCAACCTCCGAGAAGCAACTACCTTCAGAAACACCCTCACTCAGGCAGGTCTTACCGACATTGGTAATTCAGGCTTCAAGTTCACTTACAAGAAAGGGATTCTTTATGAACGCATTGATCGGGCAATAGCTAACGCTGACTGGATCCAAAATTTTCCTAACTTTGTGTGTGAAACTCTCACACGGATAGGTTCGGACCACAACCCCATTGCTATCCTGAATACCCAAACCAAACAGAAGAAATCTCGGTTTTTCACTAAAGCCAGTTGGCATCACCAAGCTGCTTTTACGTCCCTGCTCACAAGTGTTTGGAACCCTGAAAAAGCTTACCAGGAGGCTATCCAAGACGCCATGGAACCGATGCTGCGGTGGGACAAAAATATCACCAGGAATCAACAGAAAGAAAAGGATATTGTTATCCGAGAAATCACACGAACCCAAAAGGCTGTGGAAACAAAGTACAGTGAAGCTCTGGACTCCCGATGTATTGAACTTGAAAGCAAACTTGAAAGTTTCATGATGAAGGAAGAGGACAATTGGAAACAGCGTAGCCACATCAACTGGCTCCGTCATGGCGATAACAACAGCAAATTTTACCACGCCTTTGTCAACAACAGGCGTCGATCTAATCGAATCACTATTCTTCAGAAAAGCAATGGCGAATGGACTTCTAACGAAGCTGAACTTCACCTCCTGGTGCAATCACATTTTAAGGAGATGTTCTCCGCTCCTGCACACCAGTCCTCTACAAGTATGTCTTCCATGCCTGCGAAATTCAAGAAGCTCACACCCAGCCAGCATCGGCACCTTGCTGCGACCCCTACGGAGCATGAGATCTGGAGAATGATCAAAGAAGCTGATCCCTACAAGGCGGCGGGACCTGATGGTTCTGACTACCTTTTCTTCAAGAAGCAATGGAAAGTAATCAAGCACTCTGTAATCAAATCAATACGAAGCATGTTAAATGGAACAACCATCGATGACAAACTTGCAGACTCCAATATAGTTCTTATCCCTAAGTGCAGAAGCCCTAAAGACTGTAGTCAGCTGCGACCAATCACATTGAACAATACTATTATGAAGATTGCTTCCAAGATTGTGGTGGATCGAGTTAAACAACATTTGTCAAAATGGGTTTCAAAAACCCAATCCAGTTTCATACCTGGAAGAAGCATATCAGATAATATCATCATTGTGCAGGAATTGCTCCACAACATGAGAAGGAGCTCTACCGGAGGATATATGGCTATCAAGGTAGACTTATCAAAAGCCTACGATAGACTCTCCTGGGACTTCATCAAAGATACTCTGAGTCACATGAACTGGCCGAGCAACATCCAGAATTATATCATGAATTCTCTCCAAGCAGGTAGAACCAGCATTATTCTGAATGGCGAAAAGCTTCAACCCTTCAAAGCTTCTAGGGGCCTGAGACAGGGAGATCCCCTCTCCCCATACCTGTTCGTCCTTTGTATGGAAAGACTCTCTCAACTTATCGAGAACTCAGTTGCAAACAAGAGCTGGAAACCAATCAAATTATCCCAAAAAGGCCCGGCTATATCTCATGTCATCTTCGCGGATGACATTGTCATCTTCGCCCATGCGGCAATGGAACAGATTGCCAACATCAACAAGTGTTTCCAGCTGTTTGAAACAGCCTCGGGACAGAAGATATCGATGGAAAAATCTAAAATTTATTTCTCTAAAGCCGTCTCTCCTGCCATACGAAACCAAATATGCTCTGCAAGTGGTATAGCTGAGACCAATGACCTGGGAAAATACCTTGGAGTCCCGCTGCTACATGGAAGAATTCACAAGGAGACATATGCGTACCTAGTGAACAACATTACATCCAGGATCAACGGTTGGGCGGCAAAAACCCTGTCGCTTGCAGGAAGAATCTGCCTAACTAAAGCTGTACTCAATTCCATACCTTCCTATGCCATGCAAACGGCTAAGATCCCAGTGTCAATTTGCAAGAAGACGGACAAAATCATCCGGAATTTCATCTGGGGAGGAGGCCACAAAGACAAACCAGTGTCCCTGGTCGCATGGAGACATGTTACATCTAGCATTGAAAGAGGAGGTCTGGGCATTAAGTCTATGCATAGCTGGAACAAAGCCATTATATGGAAGAACACCTGGAATATCCTCAATGCCAAACCGTCACTCTGGAGGCAGGGCCTGCTGAACAAATACAAGAACTTTCTCAAAGGCAAAGGAGGTTGTGTGACACCTTTCTGGAAATCCATTGATTCAGGGAAAGATTTCATCATCTCGAATTGTATCAGATCCATTGGAAATGGCTGTGATACCTCGGTCTGGTTTGACCCTTGGGTACCAGGAGAGGGGAAGCTGTTTGATAAAAGTATTAAACCCATTGATGAAGAAATTATGGACCTAAAAGTCTCGAGCCTTGTCAACCTCAACGACAATTGGGATACAGATTTCCTAGGTAGCTATCTCCCTCCGAGCTGTGTGGGGAAAATCATCAACCTTCCCACCCCCTCCCGCAACAAGAACAAAGACCTCTGGAGCTGGAAATATGAACCAACGGGCAAATACTCCACAGGCAAGGCGTACGACTTAATACATACTGAAGATCATGCACAACCCGATGATGTTTGGGTGAAGATATGGAATATCAGAGCGCCTGCTAAGATTAGAACTTTTCTATGGCTTGCTGCACATGAAGCACTCATGACTAATGTAAGAAGAAAGCAACGAAAGTTTACAGACTCTACCATCTGCCCAAGGTGTGGGAGCAGTGAAGAAACCACAACTCACGCACTGAAAGACTGTCCAAAAGCAGTTGAAGTGTGGCGAGCTACAAAACTCAGCACAATGCACCTGACGAACTCGTCTGCATCTGCAAGAAGCTGGATAGTTTCTATGCTGAAGGAAGATACGAACACCCAATCTAAGTTCGCCATCACCTGCTGGAGCATATGGAAAGCAAGGAACACTGAGATCTTCGACAAAAAAGACATACCGAAGAGTCGACAACTCTCACAGATATCCTGTCTTTATAAATCAGTAACACAAACCTGGGAGAACAAGGTTAAGGCCAAGACAAATGAGCTTCAGCTCGAGGATGAATTTCATATTAATGCAGCAGGGCATATTCTTTGTATGTCAGATGCTTCGGTTCACGCAAACTGTGCTACCATTGCAGTAGCTACTATGGACAATGATGGTAGGTGGCTAGGGGGATGTGCGCGGAGAATCAACGTTCAGTCTGTCCTTGAAGCAGAAACAAGAGCTCTACACCTTGCTGCTGAAGTTTGCAAGATGAACCAAAGGTCTAAATTCACACTAATCTCAGATAGCGCCATAGCAGTCAAGGCAGTGAAGGATAAAGGAAGACATACACCAGCAATTCGAGCCTGGATCTCGGACATACACAGGATCCTAGCAGGCACTGAAGAAAATGAAGTCCTGAAGGTCGGCAGAGCAACCATTCATCTGGTGGATGGACTAGCCAGACATCACCACAAAAACTACAAGGATGATCGAGTATACCTTGATCCTCCCCTCGACCCTGTGGGTCAATCCCTCCTTCCCTTCCCCTGTAATGGTAGAAACCCTACCAATTTCATTTTCCCAGCAGGAACTAAATGTAGCCAATGGATTTTCCCAGCCATGCGGGAGCTGAATGAATAAAACTCACCTCTGATGAGGTTACAAAAAAAAAGAAGGATAATGAGTATCCAATAAAAAGGATTTCGAAATAATAGAGTTTCTTGGGATCCAAGGAGTCCCAATGAAGAGTAAAGAAAGAGAAAATACCAAAATTGCAAAATAAGGAGATAATGTGAGTATACAATTAATCTATTATGTGGTATTGCTAAAAAGAAAGTAATTTCTATTAAAGGGAAATAGGATTTCGTTCCTATGGATTAAAATGGGCAAGTATAAAGAAGATGAAAGAGGAATTTCGAATTCCTAATATCCATATAATAGGGGATATTCAAAGGAAAAAGTGGAGAGAGAAAGTTTGCTTTCTAATGACGGAATTGGATTCCTTTTGGGACAAGATCTTGCATCTTAGTGGATGCACATCTTAGGGTGTGAAAACCCTCACCTATAAAAGGGGTAGAGCTCAGGGACGAGTTCTGAGGAGTTTTCACGTATCCCTCCCTCTCTTCTTCTTCTTCTTTGCATGAAAACCATAGCAGAGAGAGTAGCTCGTATCTTTTTTTTTTTTGGTCAGTGAAAATCCTGTTACTATTGTGATATACCAAAACTTTAGGTACAAAAAATCGCACCCCCTAATCCTCTGAGAGGATTACCAAAAAAAAACATAAGATACTAAAGGTCTTACACAGAAGACCACAACAAATAGAGGAGGACCCAGCCAAAGAACAAACATCAAGAGCGTTCATACAAGCAAAAGCAAATATAGCTAAATCCTACTCTGATGAGGAGCTCCACTAACAATACGCCCACCCACAAAGAGTGCAGACTCATCATCATAGGCTGAAGAATATCAACCAAAGCATGTACTTGAGCCTTTAATGGAGTTTAGAGGCAAAGTCCCATCTAACTTCATCAGCTACCTCAGCTTATCGTTGGTAGCCCCAACCACCATCACATTCTACCACCAGAGGATTGCGAGGCTAAGTAGTTCGAATCAATCATTTCATTCTTGACACGGTACCAACTATCTGATAGATATACCCACAATGTGTGGTACTATGCCAACAACTAGAGAATTCATCTAGCTTCCGAACCAAGCAAACACTCTATTGTTATCCTGCAATGGAAAAGAACAGCAACTTCTGCTGACACAGAGGCAACTCATCGAACACCATAGGGGTGTTCCTACACACAGCAGAGGAGCAAACTGGATGAAGAGTCCATCCCCAGAACAGCCATCATCATGAGCAGCGGGTTTACTGCACATCAACCGACTAGGCCCCTTGTTGTTGTCATGTAAAGGAACAAGCTCTGAAGCTTCTATTTGCACAGAAGCATCTGGTCAAACACCCTACGGGTGCTCAAACACGCAGCAACAGAGGAAGACTTCAACCAGATTGAATCTGACCCCAGGGAAGCTCAGCCAACCAGGAACAACGGTAAACCGGGCGTCGAGACTGGAGTCGAGGTTGAGGAAACTATTGCTGAAGGCGCCGCAACACATCGTCCACCCTTCAACGACCCAAGGGGGGCACCGTGAGGCCACAAAGGGCCAAACCAGTCGGGGAAGACGTGTGGGCGGGCCCGCGCGGTGAAGCCATCCAGAGCAGATCCAAGATGTCGAGAGACTCCCAGGAACAGCGGCTTGTAGCCGGATCATCAGCAGATGCCCCGGGGCACAAGTCAAAGTCGAGGCCCCAGCGAAAGCAGAGCTGAGATGAGGGCGTCGGCCGCCCTGTTGATGCCACCAGAGATGGCCAAGTGGGATGAGCACCTACAGCGGCGCTGAACAACAAGTGGCCAAAGGTCGAGGTCGAGGCGCCCTAAGCGAAGCCTGAGGACACCCTCCATTGTGAAGATCTAGAGAAGAAAAGACTCCCACTGGAAGGACAATGAAGCGGAGTCGGAGATGACTCATCACCACCGTTGCTCTCAGCTCGAGGAGGAAGAACAGGTAGGAGAAAGGGATCAAGAACCCTTGCTCCTTCTTCGCCGACGAAGCGGTTTGAGCTAGATCCCGAAAAGCGGCTCCCCTCCGTCCATCCCTATTGACGGAACGGAGTCGACTAGGTCGAGATGCCACAGCAAGCCAGATCCAGGCTACAAAAATGCTTGTCGCGCCTTCCCCATAGCCAAGCCGAGATCAACCTCGAAGCAACCAGCGGAGCTCCCTATCTCTACAGACCACGGAAGCCTGCAAACTAGAGACCTTGCCAAGAATGAAGAGTGCCAGGGGGAGGAAAGCGCTGACCCAACGCTCCCTCCCCCCAGCGATGGCCGCCGGGAAGCTCTAGAGAGAGGGCAGAGTCGAGCCCTAGAGAGAGGAAAAGCCAAAAGTCGGGACCCTTGGTTCCTTCGCCAGTAGTATCTTGGAACTATGAGAGGCCGTGGAGGAGGTTCGATGTGTGCGTGTTGCTTCCATGACAACCTAGGAGGGATCGGAGATCAACCCGCGCTCCTATTCTCAAGAAACTCCGCCCGAAGGACTACAACATGGCTGCAGGTGGAAGCAGAGTTGTGGCTCCATTTGCTTCAAATACCCGCCACCTCGGCGGTGGCTTGGAGAACATGCAGGGGTGGCGGAGACCTACGGAGCAAGGGGACCTATCCCCAGGGACCGTCGCGGTCCAGGAGAGGAAGAGGATCGCCGTCCATGGTGCCTAGGGCAGCAGCCGCGGCGTTGTGAGAGGTAGAAGATGGGTGAGGTCGCATTGGATGAGTATACCCCTCAGCGGGCTGAAGAGGAACCCACTTAAGAAGGGGTAAAATCGACATTCAGTTATGTTTCCAAAAAGCTAACATTGTATGGCAAGGGTGACGTGGCGCTCCCAGATTGGCTCAAGTAAGTCAATTTTGCTAAATTCATAACTAATTATTCATAGCTCGGATGAGCATGCATAAAATATGAAAATTGCTCAGAAAAATGAGAAGAATCCAATAAAAATATTTTTAAAAGCTAATTATTCCTGCAATTCGAAAAGTAATGGAAGATATCAACTTTAATGTGTTAATGTTTAAAGAACCCTATTTTGAGATGAATAATATATTTATAAGGGTTTAATGGATGATTAGAGTTAGTATTAACCTGTTAATGATGAAAGGGAACATTAGGAACAAAAAGGATGAAATTTGCATATAATTAGTTTAATTTCGAGTTTAATGTGCATGAATAATACTTTAATGGGCCTTGAAACCCTAATGTTGGTAAATTCAACTCTTAATGGCTTTAATTGATTAATTTCATGATTAAAGTTGGAATATGTTGAATCTAAGCTATTTCGAGCATTAAAGTCCCTAAATTGTGGATAAATAACCTTAATATAGAAATTAGGGTTTTCGATTGAATCAAGGTAGAATTAATAATAAATAGAGTTCATATGGGAATTAGACCATAATGAATTATGAGTTGTTAATCCGAATGAAACTAAAGGTGATAATTGAGTCTAATGACCTTGAAATAACTTAAAAGGATAAAGAAGGTAGTTTTGGTATAAAAGAGAAATAATCGACTTTAATTGGGCTTATGATGTTGAAATTAGGGTTTATGAACTAAGATAGCATTTAATATGATAAAAGAATTATGGAGGAAAAAACCCTAATAAAACCATAATGTGGTCTAGAAAGCCTAAGGTGGAATCCATGTCTAGCTTTAGAATGTTCTGGATAAACTATAACACTTGGATCCCATGCATTAATTTTAGGATATTGTTGATTGCTTGTTGCTTGTTCTTTATCCTTATTGCTTGGACAATCAAGTTTCTCTGGATCAGGTATGTGGTTAATTATGATTAATCACATAAGTTTCCCAAGGGTTTTCCGAATGTTTCCTCGCATTTAATGCAATCTAAATAGTTTGGATGCTCATACTGCAATTATAAAGTTGCTATGTCTATCATAGTTATATATATATGTGAATTCTCGCACCTACATGCCACCCTGATGGAAGATGCCATAAAGGTCAGGCCCAGGAGGGTAGACCAATGGGCACCATGAGAGGTGACCCTAGACACCAAGCTCGAGAATGAGAAGGTGGCCTATGATGCATGACTATGGAGCACCATGAGAGGTGACTCCCGGGCACCAAGCTCAGGATTGAGAAGGTGGCCTTAAGTCAATGGCAAAAGAGAAACCCTAGAGGGGTATGCCAGGGTTAGGGCAAAAGCGGTGGAGAATGACACATTGCAAATGTAAAGTACCTTGTTAAATAATTTGATTGTGATTATTAAATTGTTAGCCATATTTGCCAGATTTTGGTTGTTCCCACATACCAGTATATTTTGATATACTGACCGACGTTTTGTTTATCGGCATTTTAGGAACAACAATTAAAAGAAAAAACATTAAAGTGACACATTGTGGAAATAAGAAATAAAGTGCAAGGAGGATTAGATAGAATAATTCAAGCTATGGATAGATATATTTCCAAAGTTTTCAAAGGTAAGTAAAGTTTTAATTTTATACCAAATTCCAGTTAGTTAGTAGAATTTCATAATTATTATTGATTATTTGTTGAACCTTTGATCCTATTAATTGAATAACGACTATGACCTTCGGGTCTCCCTTAATTGGGGGTTATCGGGAGGTGGGGTCGTTACAAAGGAATTATGGATATAGCCAAATGAGGGCTATAGTGGTTATAATCTAGTATAGCTTGACTATGTCTTATGAGGCCCATGGAATAATTGTATCACAAGAAAGATGTGAATAGGTCTGATTACCTGGCATAGGCATATTTCCTAGTATGGTGATATGGTACTCAATGATGAGTTTAAGGGATTGATACCCCATGATGAAAGTTATAGGATAACACAAAAGTGACCCAACCATTAAAGAATCTTAGGTAATATGATATGCCTTTCATTTTATCATACTTGCAACTTGATTGAATGATTATCTGAGACACAATTGAATGAAAATATAATAAGATAAGCTCCCAGACATAAGGAGTTATGAATTATGATTTGGTAGTTAAACATGAACATGAAAATCCTAATCAGTTATAAGGGGTAAACCCTAACCCCAATTATGAGAGGGTTGAAACTGGAATGATTCTCTTCATGGCATGGTGATTATATTTATTACTTTTATCATGATATCATAACCATGCAAGTGTTTTGAGATAATGAGCATAGACAACTATGGGCTATGATGATGTGACATTATATAGATTGTATGGGCCTTGTGAGTTGTGTGAAATACTTTTAGAACAAGTTTGATATTTATATGGGTTTGTGACCTAGAGATGGTTGTTGCCTAGTGAGAGGTGACATTGTTCAATAATAAATTAAGGGGATTTATACCGCATATCATGTGATAATGATGATGAGATGAAATTCTCAGTAGTGTGTTCACATGATTGACAAAGGTTAATATCTGGCAGTATAATCACATGATCGACAAAGTTCAATACCTGGAAGTATAATCATAGTATTGACAAAGGTCAATACCTAGCAGTATAATTAAAGGATTGATAAAGGTCAATACCAGGCAATATAATCATAGGATTGATAAAGATCTATACTTGGAAGTATAATCACATGATTGATAAAGATCAATACCTAGCGGTATAATCAAAAGATTGACAAAGGTTAATACATGACAGTATAATCATATGATTTATAAAGGTCAATATGTGGCGTATACTCACAGGATTGACAAAGGTCAATACATGGTAGTATAACACAAGATTGACAAAGGTCAATACCTGGCAGTATAATCACAAGATTGATAAAGGTCAATACCTGGTAGTATAATCATAGGATTGATAAAGATTAATACATGGTAGTATAATCATAGGATTGATAAAGATCAATTCCTAGAAGTATAATCATAGGATTGACAAAGGTTAATACTTGGTAGTATAATCACAGGATTGGAATATCTTGTAGTATAATCACAAGATTGATAAAGACAACACCTGGTAGTATAATCACATGATTGATAAAGATCAATACATGGTAGTATAATCACATGACTAATTAAGGTTAATACTTGGCAGTATAATCACAGGATTGATAAAGATCAATACCTAGTAGTATAATCACATGATTCATAAAGGTCAATACCTGGAAGTACAATCACAAGATTGATAAAGATCACTATCGGGCAGTATAATCATAGGATTGATAAAGATCAATACCTAGAAGTATAATCACAAGAGTAATAAAGATCAATACCTGGTAGTATAATCATAGGATTGATAAAGGTCAATACCTGAAAGTATAATCATAAGATTGAAAAAAGTAAATACCTAGCAGTATATTCACATGATTCACTGATATCATACAATGACAATATGATCATAGGATAAGCTTGAGATATTAGTATAGCATGATTGATAAATGACATGTTATTCATATTCCTTCTAAAAAGATTGAATAACCTATTGTTGAATCATAGATATGTGAATCTGCTCATTTATGGAGATACCTTGTCAATGTTCATATTATAATCGAAACTGCTTAGCATAGTTGCTGCTTTATCATTATTCTTAAATCAAGAATTATATTTGTGATGATAATAATGTTGGCATAGAGTTATATATTCCACTAAGACTTTTGTCTCACCCTATGGGTTCCATAACTTTTTAGGTGGACGTGCACGAGGTAGCAAAGATCATGTAAGCTGAGTCAGGACAACAGTAGGAAGAAGACCTAAAATTTGAGGTGGTGTGTTGTCAGTTGTGTCTTGTTGTAGATAGAAGTCCTATGTGTCATCCCTATACTATCAGGTCCTTGGGAGATAGTTTCATATCTGATTTTACAATCGATTTGAGTTTTTGGCTAAAAGGTTGTTGTTGCTAATAGTTTTCTCATGTACACATTTTTGGTAAAAGAAAACTAATATCAGATGCTATAGAGATGCTAATGAGATTGAACATGAGTGATGTATCATGTTATATATGACATGCTTTGGGCCTTTCTATAACAAATTTCTTGGCAATGGATCTTTATAAAAATGGTTTTAATTTTTAATGATTTTTGGTAATCTGTTGTTAATGGTTGTTTCTGTGTGATTTTGTGTAATGTTATTATAGTTTGATTGTGGTCGTCACAAGTTTTTGGTATTAGAGGCATATGTTCTTTAAGTCTATAGGGATATACGGCTAAGGTTTTTAAATCTATTCTAGTGTTCACCAATATGTCTAACAGTGACTTCAGATCATGTAGAAGAAAGGAAAAAGTTTAAAGATGTCTAGAGAACATGATGAACACAGTGCTAAAAGCAATATTGTTGCACCACGAGAAGGTGCAAGGGATCAAGCAAGAGAAGAACAAGTGCCTTAAAATCCCCAACCTGATCCAGTCATGATAGAAAACCCTTCTTTTCATGCTCTCATTGGGTCGGTTATGACAACAATGATGCATATAGTGGACCAAACACTAGCAATACCGCATAGGGCACCAATCTCGAATGCAAAATTTTTGGGTTCTGGTAAGACCTTTGAACAGCTACGTTGTGTAGGAGCTATAGAATACGCTGGAATAGCTAACCCAGTAGATGCTGATATGTGGCTCACTAAGTTAGAAAAGGCTTTCAAGATCCTTAGTATCCCAGATGTTGACAAAGTCAAGCCTGATGTGTACCTTTTGAAGGGTAGTGATTTCACTGGTGGGCTATGTAAGAGGTAAAAAGGAATGATGAAGAGGTTGGTAGGGAGGGACTTTATCGAGAATTCATCAACAAGTACTTTCCATAGACATACTTAGACAAAAAGATCTTGCATTTTGAGGGGATTTGTCAAGGAACCTAACAATTAATGAGTATGAGGCTATGTGAATGGAACTTTTGTGATTTTGTCCTCAAATGGCTACTACTGAGTAGGAGAGGATCTGACATTTTGGGAAAGGATTGAATGTTGAGATGTCTACCTTGACAGCTACTTTGGAAAGTAGAGAGATATTTTCCACATTCATGGAATATGTACCAAGAATAGAAAGGTCTGTGACATTTAAACATGAGGCAAACCTTAAAAAGAGGTCTACACATTCATAGGAATAGTTGTTTGGTGGTTCTAAATAGCCAAAGTGTTCAATGCCACCATAACAACAAGCATTTAGTACACCAATGCAATGGTCATCAAGTAGGGACAGAGGTCAGAGTTCACCTCCACTAGGAGTTCCAAGTGTACCTTTAGTATCAATGAGGAGCTTCCCTAGGTTACAACATGGGGCATGAGCTTGCCACTAGTGTGGATAGATAGGACATCCGAGGAGGCAGTGTCCAAGAAGAAATAATGAAGTAACCCAACAATCAAGGTAGAATCTACAGGGCTCACAAGGACTGCAGTTTGGTGAAGTGGAATGATGAGGAAAAGGAAAAGTATTGTAGGATAGTCCATCTACTTTAGGTAATAGAGTACGAGGGTGATAGGAAGTGTTGGCTAGACTCTATGCGTTGAGTCAACCTGAGACACCAGTTAACCCATAATAGGTAACATGTAGGATAGAACTTTCACATTATAACTTATCTCTCTTTATTCTTCGTGTTAATCATAATATGGATATTTGTTGTTAAGTTTCCTTTGTTTATTCCTTTGGAGACATGAGGAAAGTATGGAGATGACTAGAATTTATATTATATCCAGTATCTCTACAATGTTTTGTGATTTCTTATGTTCATGAAAAAGAGGAAGAGGTGTTACAGAGACACCTGACGAGAACCAGAGATACTAAGTCTTAGACCTTAAAAGAGATGTTTAAGGTAAGAAACATGATATAAAACAAGTTCATACTACCTAATCTCAATGCTTGAATACCCTTGTCAGGTATTCAACCACTAAAGAAAAAGGGAAGTATTCAACTCTTAAATTGTTATCTTTATAATTATTCTAATCAAGTAGTCATTTTGAGACAATCTAATGAGCATGATGAAATGGGAGATGTGGCATACATATTTCTACAACATCCCAATCGTAATGCGGTGGAACCTGAGTTAATCTCAGACCAATCTATAAGGAAAAGTAGATGTTTAGTATAATAATCTTTCTTCAAAAGAAAAAGAGTTAAAGGAAGAGATCCTTATATAATGAATAAATATGAAATATAATGATCTACCTCATGAGAATAGGTAGATGTATGTAGTGATTTATTAAAGATGATTAAGAAGTCCCCAATCCTTTAAGTAATATTTTGGGGATGAAATCCTTGTGAGGGGTTGATAACTTGTAATACCCCTGACCTAGGTTTTGGGATAACCTTGTTTGTTTTGTTTAAGTAAATTTTTTATAACTTCGATATAATACTTTGAGGTGTTTTACTAACATGTGACATGCCTATGTTTCAAGATTGGACCCGTTTGAATTATGTTTGAGCAATGTTTATTTATTTTGGACCAAAGTGCAATTTACCCAAGATAAGGGGTTATCTTGCAATATGTCACATGTTAAGTGTTCCCTTAGTTCTTTAGTATCATAAGGGGATGATGACAATATGGGGAGCCTTGTGGAGAGCTAAAGATTCAAGTTGAGCCTGTGTGGATGATGCTTGAGCTTTGTGTGCTATGTTTTGATGTAAATTGCAATTTACCCAAAGTAAGAGGTTAACATGTGAACTACCATATCTAGAGTGTCCCTTCTCTCTCTTAGCATCATCTATAGGAGAGATAAAGGAGGGGGTTCCTTATTTGAGTCTTGGTTGAGTGATAAAACTCTAGGTGGTGAAAGAACCAAAGAATATTGAGTATCTTGAACCCAAGATAAGGTTGTATGAAGAGTATATGGGAATCCCTATTGGTTTTGAAACCACAGAGAAGGTTCCCTATTGATTTATCAACTTTGTGGAAGTATTCATATTGGTCTAAGAATCTCAAGTAGGTGAATCCTATCAGTTTAGATGTTCCTTGGAAATGTTGTATGGGTTTGCATATAAAGTAATATTGGGTTGTGATATCTTATCAAACAAGCTACCCAATGGTCGATATCCCGTCCTTGAATTATCCACAAGAGTTTTGCATGACGAGATAATTATGGTTGCATCGTGCCACCATGCATGGACATGTGTCACCTAGTTACATATGGTGATGACACCTCTCATGTAGCCTCTCTCATGAACCTCAACTATATGAGCCTCGTTTTTCATCTAGTAGTAAATATTTCAACTCTCATATCATCCATACATTGGTGGACGACCCTAGGAGCTCAAGGATCAAGTGGAAGGTCGAGCATGTTATCTAAGGTGATGCCATGACAATCTTCAACCTTGGAGAATTATGTATCTCGGATCATAATTCTTTCTTTCTTTCCTTCTTCACCATGTTTCTAACTATGATACCTTCTTCTTGATGGAGGTGAAGCTATAGCCGAATCTTAGACCTTTGAATAAACCATCTTCAACATTGGGAACATGGAGCTTTGAAGATTGAAGCTCTCATGGTGATCTTGAGGTGGGTTATATAACTTGAACTCAACTCTATTATTATTCACCTTCAATCATGCAATACTTGATAATTCCTTTTCAATTTCAACTTTGCTTGACTGAATAATGATTCTATGAAATCTAATGGATATATGGGGTTGTTGTACATGAACTATAGTGTTAGTGGATGAAGGGTTGGAGCTTGAATATGATGGGATCTCCCATATACAAATCGATATTGGTTTGAGAATATCTGACCCGATATGGGATTATGTGAGGAGAAATTGATACACATGAGGCCACACTCCTTGAAGTCATGTCTGACACACCAAGTAGTGTTGAGGCTAGTACCTTGATAGGTGAAATAATATAATGGTGTTATTGATGACTAACCTGATACTATAGAAGCCCTATATGCTGATATCACTTGGTGATAGCTAGGGTGACACAATAGATGGTGCTATGGCCGATACACTAGATGACAATGTGGTCACTACCCTAGAGTATGCTATGGCCGACACACTAGATGATTGTATGTCTGATACACCATGTAACTCTTATGGATGATATCACTCTAAGAACATCAAAAATGATATCACCTTAATGTGTCTAGGCCATCATAAGTAAATGTGTCTAGACCGATAGAAGTAATGGTGTCTAGGTTGACACAAGTAATAGTGTCTAGGATGACACAAGTGAGAGTATCTAGGCCGACACAAGTAAGAGTGTCTAGGCTGACACAAGTAAATGTGTCTAGGCCGACACAAGGGTTAGTTTGTAGGAAAATATACTTTAATGATTGTAGGCCAAACCATGAGGATTATAATCAAGTTGATACCTGATGATGTAATGAGATGGATACACTTTGATAAGTGTAGGTCAATACACTCTATAGAGGGTCAAATCAATACAACAAGTTATGTTGAAACCAATATTCTAGTAAGGATGAGAGAGGAATTTGAATCACTCATGTTTATAATCAATCAATGATAATTTATGAGAGTAATCAAGTATGTTTGAATACTTATGGCAAGGAAATAAGCTCCCAGATGATAGGAGTTATGAATTAAGGTTTCATTATTGAATATAACCCTGGAAACCCTAATCAGTTGAAAAGAGAAATGCTAACCCTAATCACAAGAGGGAGTGTAACTCAAAATGACATGATGAAAATAATCAATGGTTACAATAATGAAATCTTAACCATGAAGGAATTATGGATATAGCCAAATGAGGGCTATAGTGGTTATAATCTAGTATGTCTTGATTATGCCTTATGAGGCCTATGGAATAATTGTATAAGAAGGATGTCAATATGTCTGATGATCTGGCATAGGCATATTTCCTAGTAAGGTGATGTCATACTCAATGATGAGTGGAAAGGATAGATATCCCATGATCAAAGTAATAGGGTAATAAAATGGTGACCCAAATGCTAAAGAATCATAGGAAATATGATATACCTTTCATTTTATCATATGTACAACTTGATTGAATGATTATCTGTGATACAATTGAATGAAAATATAACAAGATAAGATCCTAGAAATAAGGAGTTATGAATTAGGGTTTGGTTGTTAAACATGAACATGAAAATCATAATCAGTTATAAGGGGAAAACCCTAACCCCAATTAAGAGAGGGTTGTAATTTGAATGATCCTCTTTAGGGCATGGTTATGATGTTTTGTTGTTGTTATCATTATATCCTAACCATGAAACTATTTTGAGATAATGAGCATATCCAACTATGGGATATGTTGATGTGAAATTATATAGATTGAATGGGCCTTGTGAGCCGTATGAAATACTTGTACAAGTATGATGTTTATATCGATCTTGTGATCTAGAGATGGTTGTTTCCTAGTGAGAGGTGACATTGTTTAATAATAAACTAAGGGGATCGATACCCCATAGCATGTGATAATGATGATGAGATGAAATTCTCAGTAGTGTGTTCATAGGATTGATAATGGTCAATACCTGGCAGTATAATCATAGGAATGACAAAGGTCAATACCTGGTAGTATAAGCATAGGATTGACAAAGGTCAATACCTGGAAGTATAATCATAAGATTGATAAAGATCAATACCAGGCAGTATAATCACATGATTGATAATGATCAATACCTAGAAATATAATCACAAGATTGACAAAAGTTAATACATGGCTGATAATAACAAGATTGATAAAGATCAATACCTGGAAGTATAATCATAGGATTGATAAAGGTCAATAGCTGGTATTGTAATCACATGATTGATAAAGGTCAACACATGACACTATAATCGTAGGATTGACAAAGGTCAATACCTGGCAGTATAATCACATGATCGATAAAGATCAATAGCTGGCAGTTTGGTCATATGATTGACAAAGGTGAATACTTGACAATATAATCACATGATTGATAATGGTCAATACCTGGTAGTATAATCACAAAATTGATAAAGATTAATACCTGGAAGTATAATCATAGGATCGATAAAGATCAATACCTTACAGTATTATAAGAAGATTCATAAGGTCAATATTTGGAAGTACAATCATAGGATCGATAAAGATCAATACATGGCAGTATAATCACAAGATTGATAAAGATCAATACCTGGAAGTACAACCACTGGATTTATAAAGATCAATACCTAGCAGTATAATCCCATGATTGATAAAGGACAATACTTGGCAATATAATCACATGAATTATAAAGATCAATACCTAGTAGTATAATCACAAGATTAATAAAGAACAATAACTGGAAGAATAATCATAGGATTGATAAATATCAATACCTGGGTGTATAATCACATGATCGATAATGGTTAATACCTGGTAGTATAATCACAACATTGACAAAAATCAATACCTGGAAGCATATTCACATGATTCACTGATATCATACCATGGCAATATGGTCACAAGATAAGCTTGAGATGTAGGTATAGCATGATTGATAAATAAGATACATGTTCTTCATATTCCTTTTCAAAATATTGAATAACCTATTGGTCATTCATAGATATCTGATCTGTACATTTATGGGGATACCTTGTCAATGTTCACATTATAATTGGAACTGCTTGGCATAGTTTCTACTTTATCATTATATTTCAATAAAAAATATATCTGTGAAAATAATAATGTTGGAAGAGAGTTATATCTTTTGCTGGGACTTTTGTCTCACCCCATGGGATCCACAACTTTTTAGGCGGACGTGCATGAGGTAGTAGAGATCGTGTAAGAAGACAAAAGACAACAATAGTAAGAAGACCTCAAATTTGATGTGGTGTTCTATCAGTTGTGTCTTGTAGTAGATAGAAGTCCTATGACTTGTCACTATACTCTTAGGTCCTTGAAGGATAGTTTCATATCCAAATTTACAATCGATCTAAGTATGTGGCTAAAAGGTTGTTATTGCTAATAGTTTGCTCGTGTACATATTTTTGGTAAAAGAAAACTAATATCAGATGAAACATGGATTCTACTGAGATATCACATGAGTGATGTATCATGTTGTATATGATAGGCATTGGGCCTTTCTATAATAAATTTCCTAGCAATCAATCTTTATGAAAAATGGTTTTAAATTTTAGTGACTTTCGGTAATCCCCTGTTAATGGTTGTTTCCGCATGATTTTTTATAATGTCATTATCAGTTTGATAGCGATCGTCATAATGTGGGTACTCATAAGTAACCATGTACCTAAATGTAGAACAATGTAATATACTTCAAGTACTTTAGGAATGTATCCTAACATCCAAGAAATGAACATAATTAATCTACATGTATGTATATCCTAAAGTGTTACCATACATTCACAACATATTAGGTTTGGATATTCCATCACACCCTATTTCCATCACATCATGAATACTAAGGGTTATAAACCCTAACTACATATTAATTGTAACCCTAATAATCTGATTGAGCATATCATTTCATTACAAACACCTAGATCAAGTTAGGTGGATTAAGGTCATAATAAGATGTACACATTGTTTTACAAACCCTAATTCTGCATGTCTATGGATCTATTGATTTAGCAACCATAAATACGTCATTGACGTCCTAATTTGATTTAAAATATTAGAATATCATCATTATTCAACAATAGCATCTATTATCACAACATAAACATATTTATTGATTTAAGCATTATATTCATAAAATATATAGTTTGAATGCATTAATAACGTCAAGTTCTTGTATAACTTATACTTCTAGAACTAGGTATTCAACCATTTTATTCAGAATTTTTGCATTTTTCTTGGAAATATGATATACAATTTCATTATCATTTGATCTACCAATAATTAACTACAATTATTGCAATATTGACACAAACAGTCTAATGGTGAGGTGCCACTATGCTCATGCTTATACTTACTGAACTGGGTGGGCACTTTAAGAAATTCCAAAAGGACCAGAAAGCCCTTATGTTTTGATTGGATAATGTTGCACATGGGGTTGCTTTCATCCTTGCATCCTATGGCATTTGTCTACCTTGCAAGATGCTCACTTCTACCATGGGTGATTGGTTGACTCCCCTATTATTGAGCTTAGAGGACCTAGTGAAGGTATGTGCATTTCTGTCATCCTTTACTGGGGTCATCAAAACTTGGCTTCTGGGGAAATGACTAGGATAGGGAGAGAACTTGGCCATACAAAATGTTGATTAGTCCTAGGGAAAAGAAGGAAAGCATGTTGAAGAACCCTGACTAGGGTACATGATGGCAACAGATTCAAATCATACATGTTCTAGTAGTCACCTCTTTCTATAATTCATAGTCCAACTGAGGAGATAGTCCATCATTGTTTGTATCCATTGAAATGGATGCATGGAAGATCACAATTGATGTTCTCTACTGGTTATCAGTTTATTGGCAATGGTATTATACCCAAAGATCGAAACATGAAGTACAAAGGGATTGTCTCCTCATGGTTTATAGGTAGCTAAGGCCTTATTTAGGAGTTAGGTTTCTCTCTACAATTGTATTAAAATGCTCATGGTGATTACACTTTTATATAATACATTCCTTACGATAATGAGGCTATCTACATTTAGGATGGGGTTGGTGGGGTCCACCCTATCATCTCATAATGGAAGAGGGTTAGAGTACAATAGACAAATGTGTGAAAGATGGAGTCTGAGGGAGATAAGTCATAGGTTCCCTAGGGTTCCATGGGATTGGTAGTTTTTGGGTATAGAGGGTGACTTCTCCATCCACATGTCTACTGAGATTTGATAGCCCAGCCAAGGGATGACACTATCCTCTAATTAAGACATTTCCATTTTATTGAACTCTGTTTTTGTTGATTAATTGTGAAGGTCAGGTTAAGTTTCCATTTAAGCTCAAACTTTAGAATTAACTTCCTTTTGTTATTATCCTCATTTATTCCAGATATTAGATGGAAGGATATGTTACTTAAACTTGTATTACCATTCAAGTAATAACTAGATAATTACTTAAATAATTACCTAAGCCACAAGACAACTTAGGTTATCTTGAAAATTTATTTATGGTCTCATTGTGTCATTATATTAGGAGTAAAATTATCATTGGTATTGATATGATGGTGAGATACTTATATGCTAATTTTGCATACCAAGGACCATTTTTAAACCCTAGGTGCAATTGGTCTTGATTTGGTTTATAGGGCCCATGGCTTATATATTGACCTTGCAAAGGGTCCATATGATTTATTATATCATGTATTACAAATTCAAGGATTTTTTAAAGATAAAATCTCAATTGAAGACTCGCATTAATAGATTTTCTCAACATTGTCTTATTTACTTAAATTGGACTTACTCCAAGTCCAGAGCATAAATTTGTTGTTTTGATTCAATTTAAAGTCATATTATTGATTTCACCATTCAAATATTACTCGTAGTGTCTTGTTTTGAGTGTTCATACATTGTTAATGAATTACAATCATAAAAGTGTAAAAACTTTGAGGATCTTACGACGGTGTATTTGAATCCGTGAAAATTTGATTCTAACCAATTTGATTGCGCTTCTGCATAGTTCTCACTATAACATTTACTCTATTTCTTTTACTTTCCATTTTGTTTTTCACCTTATACCTTTATAACTAAATCATGTGTATCTTATACCCAATTTTTTCTGTCTCAACTTCATTCTCATGTTTTAATTTCTTAAGTAAACCATATTTGTATTTTCATATTTCAATTTCATGGTTTTCAATTCAACCACATTTATGTGTTTAATACTCAATTATTTAGTTTCATATGTTCACTTCCATGTAACATAGTCATTCATGTGATATTTTCATGAAATTTTCTTTTGGTTTAAGAATAACTGAGATGTTTATGCTTCTCAATCATCACTCTTTCAACCCATTCTCAATTATCTTATTTCATGAAGTTCAATTATACAATAAATATACCCTAGGCACTTCACATAACCTATTTTGTATAGACTTTCACAATAAAGTTTATCCATTCTAACCATGCACGTAGGTTTCTCTACATACTTATGTATGTCTTCATAAAAAATATACTTTAAAAACATGAAAGTCTATCCTCTTAAAAGTTGCCTTCTTGTCTTATGAACTCTTTTTATCTCAACTACATTCATTTTACTATTATTTTGTTTTATATTTTTCTGTAATTATTAGATAGGTGTCTCTAGGTTCAATGTTAGGCATATGTTCATGCTATATAACTAGTTTTGTAATTCATTAATTATTTAATAAATTTTCTACTTGATTTTATTCATCTTTTTAGACTGAAACCTAGTTATGTTTATCTCATCATCTTTTATTTCATTCTATTTATAGTGATCTTGTATCTTATGATACTCCTAAATTGTTTCCGCCTAACAATTTGGTCAAAGAAACTAGAAGAATCACAACCATAAAGATTCATACTAGCCCTCCTTGATACTTAGAGATATAACTAGGGCTCCGAAACATTGAGATCAAGTAGTACACATGATGTTCATAACATGTTGATCACTTGATTACATTATAGTTCTCATGATGTCCCTATATACTTATCCAGTGTGACGTACCTAGATTTTCAACACCACAACTACATGTACGACATCCAAAATATAACCCTCACCTAAGTTTTCAACTCAAATTTAGACTTCACACACTAGGTCAAGAAGACAAAAACTAGGAAAATTCATAAGGGTTAATAATAATTCAGAAACACAAGTAGTATGTATACATGAAACGTGATACAAGTTACAAAGTACAAGCTCATAATTCAACATATGTTTAAAAGATATATTAATACAAACTTCACTAATATATATTTTATAATAAAATTTTACAGATGCACCTACAAAATCTATAATATGATCTTCTAGACAATATCTCCACTTGTGCATTCGTTTAGCATATAATTCTCATCATCTATTATGCCAAAAACATTAATGCATGGGAAAAATCATCACAATTGTTCTATTTAAACATCAAGGAAAGATGTAAACCTCTTTATGAAACGTGATTTGGCAGCATATATACAAGGAATTCATTTATGAACTAAGATGATTTACTTATAAAAGAGATAACACATATTTTAAGGACAATTCCACCATAAATCATCATAAAATTTTCCAACTAAGTGGTATATGCTTTATTACATGCACTGTCTATCATGGAATAGGTTATGCTGACCTAGATACCATGGGAAAAATCACTCCATAAAACAACACTTACCAAGAGATATAGTGCATATCCATAAATTGTTATTGGAACAATTATTTTTACATTTCATGTGTTAAAAAATACTCATATCCAAACTATCATAATATATCACATACCATATGTCATGTAATACATCACATACCATATAGTATTTTATGAGGTAAATCCTACCTTGAATAATTTGGTCAAACCTAAACAAATCAAGATCATACCTCAATTACTGTAATTATTTTTGGTCTATGATTTGTTCATTATGAATTACTCATCATTACTTAAAGTTTTGTAATAAATAAATTATTTGATTAGTCTTATCTTGTTCCATATGTAAACTATTTATGAAAATATTATATCCATTAATAATATAGTTTTTATGAAATGTATACAATGTCATCATTGGATTAACATGCATTATATGTATTGTAGTAATCTCATAGTTACATATGTTGTTCCACATATAACCTATGTTGCAATACCCCACTATGAGTACCATTATCCAGACAACACCAAAATATAGTCACTAGATTAAATCTTTAGACAAAAATCTTAAAAACCATACAAACACAAGATTTATAGAAAAGTAGATCAAAGGAAATGTGAAACATTTCTTTTGCATTGAAAACTCACACATAGAAACTCAAAATTGGATGATAATACATATAATTGGGACACATACGTATAAACCAACATCTTAGATATGCTTCAATGTCATGCATGGCGGTGCAGTAACATATTCTACTATATTGTAGCTAATACCCAAAAAACATATCTTGATCTTTTCATACCAATTGAAAGACTCATATTGACCAGAGATGAACTAATGGTTTAAGAGAATAAAAATTAAAGAATACAAATTAATTATGAAAGAGTTGAACTCTAACTACTGCACATCATAGGTACTTTAGACCAATCCTTTTATTTAATAAGTTAGAACAAAACAAAATAAACTAGTCCAGAAACTAAATACATAAAAGTCTATAAGGGAAGTATAGTACATCCAATGACATCAACTACCCACATGAAACCAACAATATAGAGACATTTAATATTATACAAAATTAGCTCTACCATCTTGGCCTTTCTACTGACTCTATGTAGAGAAACCATATGAGAATAATATATAGCCTTGATGAGTGACAAAATTGCACCTCCACATGCAGCCATCATATTAAGAGAATCAAAGTAAAGTAGAAAGGTAATAATTATCCACATGATAACAATTAACAACATGTCAATTTATTAAGAGTTGAGCTATTACATCATGTGAAATAAAGTCATCTCATTCCATTATGGTAATGAATTCAACATAAAAAATTATCCCAACTAAACAACTGTATTATTATTTACCACTTGGAAGGACACATAAAGATAGACTACAAGAAACAAAAAACAGTCATACATGCAATATCATACTTGGCAAATTGTTTTTCCAAGTTAACTTGTCTTTCTCCTAGACCAGTTACAAGTAAATATAGTAAACACCCAACCCACAATGTACACTCTTTGTACTTTCGAACCCTACCATGACACAATCACATCTTCATTAGTGTTACTTTACATTGTAAGGGCTATGAGCAACATAAACGTTAGGTTTCTCCTAGTACTCTAACAAGGAGAACTCATCATCTCACATCTAAAATCATAATTTAATATTTTCTTACATAATCATGATTTCTATATTAAAATCAATGATATGGTATCGACCACCTACATATAGATAGGTGTTCACATGATGTCGAGCGGGCCATACCTCATGTATTCCTTGTCACATGCATATATTCAACACTATACAAATCTGAGAAACCATTCAAAACACTTGAAACACTAAGATCATACTCATTTGACTTATTACTTTGAAAAATCTAGGGAAGTTCTACATTTCTCATGGCACCAAAAATAACTTCAAATGTAATTATTATTTGTTAATCATGTGCATTACTAGTCTTTAAAGTCATTTTAATAAGAAAATGTTATCTTGATTAGTGTTCATTAAGGATGTTGGACCATTAACCTTGCAATAAAATAGTAGAAGGGTAAAGAAAGAATAACATAATTGAGAAAGAGATAATTCAAAAAATTAAAAAACATAAGGCAAATGTTCTTAATTTTATTTTATTTCGTTAGATTTCAAGGTAAATAAATGGGTCACATGACCTAATCATTATATACTCAATTGAATATGTTCTATGCAAAGACTTCACTTTTGAATATTTCGACCATATGCCCAATAACTGGAGCATTCATTTAATAATTGAAATAGAATATCAATTTCTATATCAAGTTACCAAATAAAAATTCTCATTATAGATATCATCCATTATATGTATTCAACAAATGTAACACATGATTAATCTAGTATTACGCAATATATTTCATCCTTCACTGTTACTTGGTAAATCCCAACCTAGATTAAGGAATAACTAAATTTGTTTTCAATTTAAGGTAGGTTCTAAAGGTAAACATAGTAGATCAACATGTTCAACACAATTTTGTTGGATCTAGGGCTCTAGATGGGGGTGAGTAGATCTTCAAAATTCTCACAAGAATAGTTAAAGACTCACATTATATCAATTGAAACCAAATGCTAAAACCAAATTTGAAGTCCTATCTAAACAAGCATAGAAAGGATGAGAGAGATTGAAAACAAACATTTGGACAAGGTGTTCACTGTTTCTAATTTCCAAACTAGGAGACCGTCAATCCACTACCTAGTGAGGTCAACCTCTAGGACTTTGCCACCTATGTATACTTATATTCCATTATAAGAGATATAAGAAGACCACCTTACATCCAAGGGCTTACCTATCCAAGACAAGAGTCTTTCACTTACAAAAGGACTTACCCACTAGATCAAGATGTTTCCAGCCTTCACTAAGGACTTAAGAACACTTGCATCAAGTCTTTGGTCTCTCACAGATTACCCACTCTTCTTGGATCTTCTGCCTTGTCCTTCTCCTTCACTTGGAGAAGATCTTCACACCTTCTTCAAGATGAAGAAGAAGAACAACTCCTCCTTCACTTGGAGAATATCACTTCAACCTTTGTTCTTTGAGAAAGGGGATTGGGAAGATGGAAAGATGGAGAGCTTTACAAGGTAACATTGAGGTAGCTCTCTTACAACATGCCTAACTCACTCATAATCATGAAATTCTTTGTTAATGAGAGAGAAAAAGGGTCTCAAAGAGTTTTATCACACTCAACTATAGCAAGGACAAAGGATAACATGAATGAGCAACCTTGGAATGAACTTTATGAGGTCCTATTTATAATTAGGGGTGTTCCTTTGAGTGTGGGATAACTTAAGAATGAAAAATAGTCATTTTACAACTTGCAACAGATCTATTTTCATTTCTAACAACTCTCCAATGGTTGGAATCACTTTTTCAGTACATTCTGTAAAGTACATTCGACCGAGTTTCAATAAAGGTAACTTGACCTATCCACTAATAGACAAAGCCAGTTTTCAAACTATCGATCGAGTTTGTCCTGGGGTACTCGACCAACCAGCTAAATTCAACTTTTGTTAGTAAATTCTTCGGTCGAGATCTATGAGTGTACAACTCAACTGATGCAACCATTTCAAAAAATGCATCACCGATCAGTCGAGATCCAAAATCGACCGATTAAAGTGTTGAGACAAATTTTCCAAAATAATTTTTAAGTAATAAAATGATGGAATTAAGTGTTCATGATTTTTTATCACCTTAGTTACAAGTCATATCATCAATAGAAAGGATTACCAAAATATTCTAAGGTGGTTTGGAGTGTTTCTAAAAAAGTGCATTTACATTGCTTTTGGCTTGAACTTGGACAAGCAATGGCCTGTGTAATTTGATCTTTTCATGTACCTAAAACCTCAAATCAATCTTAAAGAAACATATTCGATACATATGAATGGAATGGTTAAGTAATTATCAAAATATGGGCAATGTATAACTCTCAAGTCAATACATTTCTCTAATGTGAGAGAATATCAAAATTATCATTATCCAATGTCTTCTCAGATTTCATGTGTAAATAGTAATGAATAAGAAATTCATGTAAAAATGATACAATGTCATGTTGTATCCCAATATTTCAGTTGGTATATGTTTGTACTCTAAAAATATCTCTTTTGTATTCCCCTAGAATTTCTTACTTAATTACAATTCCTTCATATTTTAGAAAAGTAATCAAGGTATTTTCATGAACCCTCACTAATTAGCCAATCTAGTGAACCTTTCTAGCAATCCATGTACACTAGATTGCTACAAATCATCGTGTCCAACAATTAAATTTATAAGAAATGGTTAGTGACTAATGTTAGACAACTAGTTGGCTGCCTTGAATAAATATCAACCCAACGATCAACCTCTTATAGTAATGATAACCAATCACTAATCCTTTAGTGTTAGTGTTACAACATGCATCATGGTTATCTAGTAATCATATATTTTAAAAGATGATCCTAGTATTAATTGTTCTTTTTATTATCTTAATTATCTTATGAGTTGTTTTAGGTTTAATATTAAAGAAAATTTGTGTCATAGAATAAAAAATTATAAATCCATAGAAATAAGAATGAACCAAATTAGAGTTGAAATGGAGAAGTTACTACCGTTTTAGTCATCAGTAGGATTTCCATCATTTTACAACCAAAGGATATAGATTGAGGGTTTCATTGAGTCACATGTTGATGGTTTCATAGATCCCTTTAGTGGATGTATTTTGTTGACTGAAGAAAGTGTTAATCATAAACTAAAGGTTTGGTTAGTTATGTAAACTAAAGGTTGATGAAGAACGATGGTTTAGTGGGGAGTACCTTTTGAAGGTTTTGTTAGGTGTCACCAAACCAAAATCTGAATTTTTGAATGTCTACCAATAGGTTGACTGATGAATATAAACTAAAGAAAGAGCAAATTCACTGATGTAGCAATCGGTTGATGTGCTGACAACCATCCACCAAAGACATGACAATCGTAGGAGACAACCAAAGGGTGTTCAGACCAGAGGCTTGTGCCTGCCAAATGTTAAACAACTAAAGGGTTCAGAGGCCACCAATGGATCCAATCAAAGGTTCATCTGCACTACCACCTAGCTCATCAAGTTACAAAGAGTTTTGATCTCTATATATGTGTGATGGAAACCAATTGAGTGAGATTCATTAGACTTGTACTTCCATCCTCCATCTATAAGAAGCTTTCAAGTGGTGCAAGGAGGGTGATTGTAGAAGTGACCTTGCGTGAAGGAAAAGGAAAAGAGGTATTAGTGGTGGAACCATGTGGTTCTTGTGTAGATCCATCTTGGTAACTAGTAGCAATCTTAGATCTTCTTCTTCTCTTTGTTTATTCAAGTGTGAGGGTGTATGATCCTTAAACTTAAGGTTTTCCTAACCCTTATTCTTCAAGTGTGAGGGTGTCTGATCCTTAAACTGAAGGTTTTCCTAACTCTTGTTCTTCATATTCTACCTCCGGATGGTGCTACTTTGGCCTATCAACCAGCAATAGTTTGACTAGATCTGATCTTATGAAGGCTTAAACCCAAGCTTTGAAGTTGGAACTCCAAGTATAACTTGTGCAAATCTGAGATCTGTATATTTATAACTTCTACATGTGAGTGGAATATCACATCCTAACCTTGATTTACATTAAATAAACTAAAATTGATGAATAATATTTGCCAAATTTTATTTTATTGACTTATATGTCAGAAATAAGATGTTTTTAGATTTGTTATTATAGAGAAAATAAATTGTGAGTTCGTCATGTGCTATGATGTTGATACGTTCATATGTTGTGTGAATTACAATGTATAAAATACTTTGACTTGGGGAGTTGAAGACATCAGAATCCCCAAGTTTTCCATAATTCCATATCTATGACATTTAACTATGAATTAAGAGGGAATTCATGTAGATTCTTAAAGACGATGATTTTGATGATTAATCCAAATTCTCATTTGTCAAATGTAGGGTAATATTAGATATGACAAAGTTATTATTTAGACATATTAAATATCTTTATATGATAGATGCCATGAAACATTGTGGATTCCTTCACTTGAGGCTTGTCGTATGAGGAAGAAATGGGCTTCTCATCATGAGAGTAAGATATAATTGAGATAGCTAGTTCACCCTGAATAAGGGAGTGGGGGTTTAGGATGGTGAGGGCATACTCCTTTATAAAAGTGTGGTACAATAATCAGAGATGTTGATGGTACTTGTGTTAATAGTTAGATGGTTAACCCTAGTGGAACCACTAATATAGAATAAGTCAAGTGCTTGCATTCTCTGTCTGAGTGCCCATGTTTAAAGGAGGAGTTCAATTATATAGTCTTTCTCATTAGTCATCTAGACCAGACATGGAGAGGCCCATTGTAGACAAGATAACTATATATTTTAGACTTAGAATCCCATGCTTTCTTTTAAGTCTTGTACAGTGATATTATAACTTTCTACAAAACTTTCACTTGTTGTGGTACACCTCATGTGGGTCTAGTGCATACAATAAATAAACAATAGAACCAAATGCATAATTCGTAATATAGTATGGTCAGTTGTTTTCAATACTCATGCTAAGTTTGAATGTTGTGATGGTTTCAAATTACTTGTGTAACCTGCTTGTATCATAAATAACAAATAACTCTTAGCTAATTTATAATGGTTACATGTTGATTTTCTACACACCGAGCCAGTAGTTCATAAACCTCCCAAAACACTTTTAGTTAAGGGACCAACTCCTCCTAAAGAGACATAAGCCACCTTTTATTATGAATAAAGTAGAGGTTTTATGAAGATGTAGTTAGATTAGTGAGAATGTCTCTTATCTTTCCTATAGATCCTAGGAATGAAAGTGAGATATGATAGGAGTCTAGTAATATGTGGTACAAGTTATATTCATGAAGTGACTCTTTATTTTATGTAAAAGTTGAACTCTACTGTAACCTAGCATGTTTGCATAAATAAGATGTTATCTGTCTAGTTAGCATGATGTCTCTTTAGTACTATAAATTGTAAAGAAAAAAAAATTTAAGGCTAATTTTGAATAAGTGACTAAAACTGGATGGTTCGTCTAATCCCTTCTTGAAAAGCCAAAACTTTAGTTAGTGGGTTTTGGTTGTGTCAACTTTCTTAGTATCAGAGCATATGTTAGAACTTAGGAATTGAGCCTAAGTAGGGATAGAGGCGATAAGAGACCAATAGGTCAGGATGGTCTCCAATTTAGGCTGCATTTTTATAACAGATGTATTCTATTATGGATATGATGATGACATGTAGAGAATGTGGTCTTGGTTATGAAAAAAATTAGAGTAATTATGGCCCTGACCCTCAAAAAATGACTTAAGGAGGAGAAGATAGGGATGATTTAGCAAGGATGTATTGTATCTTTGTAGAAAAAAAGAGAAATATAAGTTGGACATGAGATCTATATCTTCTAGTAAACGTCTAATGAGTTCATATAAGTTGGTGAAAGAATCTTGGTGGGACTGAATTTTCTAGAACAATAGACCTAGCTATGGAAGATGTATATCTCCTATAGTTGGAAAATGTTTTCAGTTTGATGGAACTAACAAAAGATAAGATGATTAACCATGAAATCTCTTTGCTTAAAGGAGATGTTGAATTATGGTGGCATCGAGTAGAGGATAATAGGAGAAATGAAATGATGACCTGGAAGGAATTTTTGTATGATTTCGACTTAAGGTATTTTTCTTCTATCTTTTTAAGTGTTAAGATTAAGAAGTTGGAGAATATCAGTCAAGGTGGTATGACAATTGGAGAATATGAGGCATACTTCACAAGAATGGATAATTCTTGTTCATAATTGGTACCAAATGACATAGAAAAGGTAGGAGATTTCAACAAGGATTAAGACTAGCTATTGGACACAACATATCAACAACTGGCCTAAGGGACAAAGAAACTTTTGGGAGTTTTTGGAGCCTATAAGACATATATAAGAGTCAATTAATGATGATAGTCAATTTGAAGTTAGGAAAATATTTGAAGATTTTAGTAGAGGAAGATTGAATAGTGGTGGTTATAGAGGAGGTGGTGGTTTCTTTTCCAAGGTAGTACAAGGTCTTTTTTGTTGTTGAGGAAAAGGATATAGTTGTTCACTTAGTGGACAAAGATTCAATTCCAGTAGATGGAGTACACCTAGGTGGGCACCATCATCTAGGTCATTAGGATAATCCATGTAAGTGACAGGTCCACAAAGAGGTTTGTCTGTGTAACAATTGTGGTAGAACACATTATGGTTAGTGTCGGGAAGTTAATACCCAAGCATGTTATTACTATGGGAAGAAGGGACATGTTAATAGAAACTATTCAAAGCTTCAATTTATACCTAAATAGTGTTTGCAATCACAAATTGAGATTTCCTAGATATAGGCTCCAGTTGGAGAGACAAGTTCTTCAAGACCCCCATGCTAAAGAGGGGGAGAACCTAGTATCAATAGTGTATATCAAGGACAACATAACAGAGTGACAGATATAGGACACTTCTACTCAACAACAATGTATGAATGTGTAGTCTTGCCCAAAGTTGTTAAACTTGAGATGCTTCTCTTAAACCATATTTCAGTTATAGTTGTGCTAGTCCTGGAGCAACATATTCTTTTATCCAGAGATCAATAGTTATTGGACTGAATCTTTTTAACTCAGGATTTATCTTATGAATTGTTGGTAAGAGTGCCATTAGGTGAATTAATAGTTTTAACCAAAGTATGTCCTATTTGTCTTTTGAGTTTTAGTGGGTATAGTATAGCAGTTAATCTCATACCCTTAGATATTAATTCTTTTTCAATAATTTTGGATATGGAATATCTTGATATATACTATGTTCAAGTAATTTGTTGGGAGAAAGAGGTTGTTTTTTAGCATGGTGGTTTTTCCTTTATCTTTACTAGAGATAGAAAAGTCTTACCCATGTGCATAGTATCAAATGTTATAGATGATAAGATGATGAGAATAGGGTATGAGAACTTTTAAGTACATGTGGTAATGTACAGGTGGAGGAAAGAACAATTAATGTAGATAATGTCTCCATATTGTGTGAGTTCCCATATGTCTTTCTCGGTGAGTTACCAAGTTTACCTCCAGAGACAAAAGTTGAATTTGAGATACAAATTTGACTGGGTAGCCACACAATAGCATTACCAACCTATACAATGGTAACTTAAGAATTGAAGATGTTAAAAAATTAGTTCCAAAGAATTATTGGAAAAGGGTTTCATTCAACCCAATACATCACCTTAGGGGATCTCTAGTGCTTTTAATAATAAGAAGAATGGAACAATGCATGTATCGATAGACAATAGGAAATGAAATAAGATAATCATCAAGAACAAATGTCTTTTTCCCAGGATTGATGAGCTATTTGATCATTTTCATGGACTGACAATCTTTTCAAAGATAAATCTCAGTTCTGGGTATCATTAGTTAAGAATACATGCATGACACATACCTAGTCATCCTTTAGGAAAAGTTACATGCATTATGAGTTGGTTGTTATATCTTTTGAATTGATTAGTTAACCAACAACTTATATTGATCTAATGGATAGGGTTTTTAAACTATATTCTTATTAGTGTGTAGTAGTGCTTATAGATGATATTCTTCTATATCCCTGAGGAACAACATGAACAACATTTGAGGATAGCCCTATAGTTGTTGAGACAACATCATTTATATGCTAGTTTAGCAAATGTGAGTTTTGGTTATCAGAAGTTTTCTTTATTGAGCATGTCACATCAGGAGAATGAGTCAATGTATATCATAAGAAAGGGAATATGTTACACGGTGAGATCTTCCTACAACTCCTACTAAGATTAGAAGGCTTTGTTGGATTAGCTAGATATTATAGAAGGTTCATAAACAATTTTGTGTCCTAGACACCACTTATACATTTAACAAGAAGGGATTCTCCTTATATTTTAACAAGAAAGGATGTGCCTTTTGGTTGGTCTGATAATTATGAGAAAATCTTCCAGACATTAAAGCAAAGATTAACCTCAACACTAGTTTAGATCCTACCAGAAGCATATAAAGGTTATGTAGTGTTTTGTGATGCATCTAGGAGAGGTTTAGGATGTGTTATTATGCATGAAGGAATGGTTGTGGTTTATTCTTCAAAACATATCAAGAAGAATGAAGAGAATCATCTAAAACATGATCTTGAGCTGGAAGTAGTTGTACGTGCACTAAAAACATGGTGTCATTATCTCTATGACATGTCATGTTAGGTGTTCACAGATCATGCAAGTTTAAAGTATTTTTCACATAGAAATATGACACTATTTTATCGTGCGTCGAACGCAAGTATACACGTCAATGTAGTATAGGCCTTTGTGAGGCCCGAGTCGAACTCATGGACACTGAACTATCAGTAGACTACTACTAACTGTTTGCGATCATCTAGGTCGATCAAAAGATTTTGAGAGTTGTTTGAAAAATAAAAGAAATAAAATAAAACAAAGCAATCGATTAAATGTTTAGTTTAATCAATTCAGATGGGAATCTTTAGGATTGCAGTTTCACCGCAGGTTTTCATTGTATGAATTTCCATAAAATAATTCAGGTTCATCTCTCGATTTGGGTAGTGGCCTGTAGTCAGAATTGCCCACTTTCGTGGTACAATTCACTACATATGTCTAGGTCAGTACCACCATCGTAGTAACCTATACCCTAAACTAGGTGCATTAAAATCGACCTCAGGGTTTCCACCATTAACTGTACATCGCCTTGTTCAAGGGATTTATTAATTAATATGAATCTTGTCTCTTTTCAACCGTTAATTCTTCTTTCAAAGTAATTAAGGGAATTAGATTATTATTATGGTGATCAAGCATAACAATATAATTGAGAAAATGAAATCATACCACGGATTTAAGAGATAAATGATGAATTACTATGATACAAATGTCATACAATGCTTTCTCGGGCTACTCCCGATCCTAAAGATAAAGGGGATTAGCCCTGCATGTTCATCTCAAAGCAAAACATGGTAGAGAAAATAGGAAACATGGAGAAAAATGTGAATAAGTAATGAAACCCCTTGAACAGAGAAGATCCAACCATTCCTCGGCGTAGAATGCACGATCTACAGCCTTTTGGTGGTGGAAAACATCTTCTTCAGTTTCTAGAATGGATGGGACGTGCTTCTAGGCTCCATTCTTCTCTCCATACCTTCTCGGGACATGTGCAGTGGCTAATCATGTGATACCCTGCTCTTGTCCGTCGTCATTAGGTATAATCACTGAGTTAGGTTGCAAAAATATCACAGCCATCGGATTTAGATCGATCTGAAAAAAACTTGCATCTGACGGTGTCGATACCATTGACGCGGGTCGATGGTATCTACCCTGCGCGATATCGACAAATCTTCTTTTCTTTTCTTCGTTGCGCCTGATGCTAACTCGATACCATCGACAAGGGTCGATGGTATCGACACCCTTAGGCATTGCTTTTTGTCCTCTTCCATCGCTGAAGCTCCACGTGTCGATACTATCGACTTTGGGGTCGATAGTATTGACTCTCTTCTCGCCAGCAACCTGATGGTAAGTCGCTACCATCGACTTGTCCGTCGCTCCTTGCGGTTGGCTGCATGTAGCTGTGTCGATGGTATCGACAGCTGTCGATAGTATCGACAGTTGCAGATATTCAATTTTCCTGAAATTGCAACACAAAACCACATAAGCCGAAATAAAACATATAATTATAATCATTTATGCTCAAAACAATAAAATAAGGGAGATTTGACACTGAGAAGGATCATAGACTAAAGTAAATGAATTATGCAATATTAACCACTAAAATGACCAATAAATAAATAAAACACAAGTAAAACAGGTCCATAAATGTGACTCAAAATCATCGCATCAAACTCCCCTAAGCTTGAACATTGCTCTCCCTCGAGCAACAAAACTGTAGAATAGAATTGCGAGGGTCAACTAAAGAACAGATCATCACAACAAACATCACCATATGATCCCCACCAGACATTCACAAACCGGCCCTCACTAACCACGGAATGATAATTACCCTAAAGATGACAGTAATCATCCATAAAAGATATCTACCTCAAACTTGATGAACACTATTATATAAGCCAGTTAACATAATGAAATTCTCCAGTTCAGACTCAATGCATCTTGTGATCTCCTATTCTACGTTGCTCGCCCTAACTACCATCTACATGGAAGCAGCTCTCCTAATATTAACAAGTGAGGAGAAAATCACGGTGGCCTACCAATTCGAGCAACGGGTGGATGGAATGGGTGGCTCATGGAAGAAATGGAAGCATTATATGATTCTAACATGCACAAAGCAAAACTGGCCTAAATGATGCATATGTAAATGAAAATGCCCTAATGCCTACATTTGGGTGGAATGATGCATGCACTATCATTCCGTCTCAAGATGAGATCGAATAACTAAGAAAACTACATCATGTACTTATCCTTCTTAATATGCAGTGAGACATGTTCCTCTCCCTCTCATTACTACTTACATCCCATCTCTCTTCTTTTTTTTTCAATTTTTTTAAATTTTTTTTAATGCCCTTATTTTCATAGCTGACAACGAATTGTTTGTCGGGCTCACTTCTCACTGCATGACTTATACTTGAAGCATTCAGAAGGTATGGAACAAGTTCATCACCCTTAATGTTTCAGAAGAAATAAGATACATGATGTATTGTATGCACAAAAATGTGAATGAAGCTACAAAATGATGATTATGCAACTAAATGACACACACCTAAGAATAATGTGCATGTATAACTCATCTATATATATTTTTTCATTTCATGCAAAATATGTGAAAATAGCTGCAATGCAAGACCTATCTACATGGAATGCAATCAAGGAAATTAAAATTGTAATGTACTTCCAATTCTTATGGTGGAGTATGAAGACAATGGGGTGGATAAATCGCAAGACTAATTGACCGAACCTTTGAAAATTATTATGTGTCCCTCCTTATTGACATGTATGATAATTAAGAGGTTTCTCTCTCTTATTTCAAATTACGGTCTCATTATCATTTGATCAGTTCAGGCTCAAACAACCAATTTCGTCCACTTTCATGAATCCTAGGCATGTACAGTTGTGATTTCCTATTTTATAGTTGACAAACCCAATCATTTCCTTAAGTTATGTGCTCAAAATTGAACAACGCAAGCTTGCAGAACACTAAATGTTTTTAAATTTTCCCTTGATTCCCATGTACAAGCAGCGAGATGACACATGACTTATGACATCCACAATTACACTAGATAGAGTGTGGGTCCTATAAACAAACTAATAACTAAGAGGAACAAATGACAAAAGACAAAACAATAAAAACTAAAAACTGAGAAAACTAAAGGATAGAGTTGTTTCAACTCCCGAGTCGAAAACTTGACACGATTTTACCGTGCGTTGAACGCACGTATACGCGTCAATGTAATATAAGCCCTTGTGAGACTCGAGTCAAACTTAGGGACACTGAACTATCCGTAGACTACTACTAACTGTTTGCGATCAGCTAGTCCGATCAAAAGATTTTGAGAGTTGTTTGAAAAATAAAAGAAAATAAAATAAAACAAAGCAATCGATTAAATGTTTAGTTTAATGAATTCATATGGGAACCTTTAGGATTGCGGTTTCACCGCGGGTTTTCATTGTATGAATTTCCATATAATAATTCAAGTTCATCTCTCGATCCGGGTAGTGGTCTGTAGTTAGAATTACCCACTGTCGTGGTACAATTCACTACATATGTCTAGGTTGTTCCACCATCGTAGTAACCTATACCCTAAACTAGGTGCATTAAAATCGACCTCTAGGTTTCCACCATTAACCGTACATCGCCTTGTTCAAGGGAATTATTAATTAATGTGAATTTTGTCTCTTTTCAACCGTTAATTCTTCTTTCAAAGTAATTAAGGGCATTAGATTATTATTATGGTGATCAAGCATAATAATATAATTGAGAAAATGAAATCATACCACAGATTTAAGAGATAAATGATGAATTACTATGATAAAAATGTGATACAAGGCTTTCCCGGGCTACTCTCAATCCTAAAGATAAAAGGGATTAGCCCCGAATGTTCATCTCAAAGAAAAACATGGTAGAGAAAAGAGGAAACATGGAGAAAAATGTGAATAAGTAATGAAACCCCTTGAACAGAGAAGATCCAAGCGTTCCTCAACATAGAATGCGCGATCTACAGCCTTTCGGTGGTGGAAAACATATTCTTCAGCTTCCGAAACAACTGGGGTGTGCTTCTAGGCTCCGTTCTTCTCTCCACACCTTCTCAGGACATGTGCAGTGGCTAATGACATGATACCTTGCTCTTGGCCACCGTCACTAGGTATAATCACCGAGTTAGGTTGCAAAAATATCACAGTCGTCGGATTTAGATCGATCTGAAACAAACGTGCATTTGACAGTGTCGATACCATCGACGCGGGTCGATGGTATCGACCCTGCGCGATATCGACACATCTTCTTTTTTTTCTTCGTTGTGCCTGATGCTAACTCGATACCATCGACAAGGTTCGATGGTATCGACACCCTTAGGCGTCACTTTTTGTCCTCTTCCGTCACTGAAGCTCCACGTGTCGATACTATCGACTTTGGAGTCGATAGTATCGACTCTCTTCTCTCCAGCAACCTGATGGTTAGTCGCTACCATCGACTTGTCCATCACTCCTTGCGGCTGGCTGCCTGTAGCTGTGTCGATGGTATCGACAGCTGTCGATAGTATCGACAGCTGTAGATATTCATTTTTCCTGAAATTGCAACACAAAACCACATAAGCCGAAATAAAACATATAATTATAATCATCTATGCTCAAAACAATAAAATAAGGGAGATTTGACACTAAGAAGGATCATAGACTAAAATAAATGAATTATGCAATATTAACCACTAAAATGACCAATAAATGTATAAAACACAAGTAAAACAGGTCCATAAATGCGACTCAAAATCATCGCATCAAACTCCCCTAAGCTTGAACATTGCTCGCCCTCGAGCAACAAAACCTTAGAATAAAATTGTGAGGGTCAACTAAAGAACAGATCATCAGAACAAACATCACCGTATGATCCCCACCAGACATTCACAAACTGGCCCTCACTAACCACGGAATGATAATTACCCTAAAGATGACAATAATCATCCATAAAAGATATCTACCTCAAAATGGATGAACACTATCATTTAAGGCAGTTAACATAATGAAATTCTCCAGTTCAGACTCGGTGCATCTTGTGATCTCCTATTCTACGTTGCTCGCCCTAACTACCATCTACATGGAAGCAACTCTCCTGATATTAACAAGTGAGGAGAAAATCACGGTGGCCTACCAATTCGAGCAACAGGTGGATGGAATGGGTGGCTCATGTAAGAAATGGAAGCATTATACGATTCTAACACGCACAAAGCAAAAAATGGCCTAAATGATGCATATGCAAATGAAAATGCCCTAATGCCTACATTTGGGTGGAATGATGCATGCACTATCATTCCGTCTCAAGATGAGATGGAATATCTAAGAAAACTACATCATGTACTTATGCTTCTTAATATGCAGTGAGACATGTTCCTCTCCCTCTCATTACTACTTACATCCCAACTCTCTTCTTTTTTTTCAAATGTTTTTCAATTTTTTTAAAGCCCCTATTTTCATAGCTGACAACGAATTGTTTGTCGGGCTCACTTCTTGTTGCATGACTTATACTTCAAGCATTCAGAAGGTATGGAACAAGTTCATCACCCTTAATGTTTTAGAAGAAAAAAGATACATGATGTATTGTATGCACAAAAATGTGAATGAAGCTACAAAATGATGATTATGCAACTAAATGACACACACCTAAGAATAATGTGCATGTATAACTCATCTATATATTTTTTTTCATTTCATGCAAAATATGTGAAAATAGCTGCAATGCAAGACCTAACTACATGGAATGCAATCAAGGAAATTAAAACCGTAATATACTTCCAGTTCTTATGGTAGAGTATGAAGACAATGGGGTGGATAGATCACAAGACTAATTGACCGAACCTTTGAAAATTATTATGTGTCCCTCCTTATTGACTTGTGTGGTAATTAAGAGGTTTCTCTCTCTTATTTCAAATTACGGTCTCATTATCATTTGATCAGTTCAGGCTCAAACAACCAATTTCGTCCACTTTCATGAATCCTAGGCATGTACAGTTGTGATTTCCTATTTTATAGTTGACAAACCCAATCATTTCCTTAAGTTATGTGCTCAAATATGAACAACGCAAGCTTACAAAACACTAAAATTTTTTAAATTTTCCCTTGATTCCCATGTACAAGCAGTGAGATGACACATGACTTACGACATCCACAATTACACTAGATAGAGTGTGGATCCTATAAACAAACTAATAACTTAGAGAAACAAATGACAAAAGACAAAACAATAAAAACTAAAAACTGAGAAAACTAAAGGATAGTGTTGTTCCAACTCCCCCTAAGCTTAAACGTGACTATGGCATCATAGTCAAAAACAAACTTAAAATGTGGAACAGTGATACCGATCATTCTTCCGGAGGAGGCGGGTACTGCGGGGCCCTGGGGTCCCAAGACGGGTACTGCCCCTGAAAGCTCGGTTCATACTGGGGCATTGGTGGAGGTTGTGGATACCCTCCAAAGTAATTCTGGCTCCAGTAATGATCATAGAAGGGCTGCTACTCCATCTCCATCCTATGCAACCTGTCATGGATGTGTTGTTGGTTGTCGAGGAGGAGGCGCTCATTCTCGAAAATAGCCCTCTGGTTGTCAAGCAACTGGTTCGTCGTATCCTGAATACCGGCATATGAAGTTGTATGTTGTTGCTGCGTCTGATGAATATCCTGCAGCATTGCATACATCCCTTACATGGAGTAGACATCCTCGCTTCGCTGTGAGGGCTGTGGTGGTGGAGGCTGTGAAGATGAAGATGCACCCGGATGCATTCGGGGACGCTTCCTGGGTGCCACTCGTGCCCGAAGAGGAGTGAAAGCTTCCTCTTCCTCTTCATGCTCGTCGTTGTCATTGTCGTTGTCGTCGTTGCCTCTGTCTTCATCAGAGTCATCAATGGCTATGATGGGCCATCAGAAATTTTACACACCCTCAATGTGGAAGACGGGGTCGGGAAGTGAACACTCTTGATAGGTGTGATTAACATGGCAATGTGCATATGCCAGGCCATCACGAAGCAGGATGAGGCTGGAGCAATGCAGATGCTGCAGGTTGACTTTGCTCCAGTTGGAGAGGGGAGTAAGCTGGGAGAAATTTAACCAAAGATAGTGGGCTAATGGTGTGATGAGCCCTCCAAAGTGGATTGGAGCCTTCTACGTACTCCTCTTTACAGCCAACACGCGCGTCAAGAAAAACACGCCCCAATTACATTCTTCTCGTTTCAGCAACTTGTGTAGGAAAAACAAGTCTGTCTCTTGAAACTTGCTGAGAGATAGATCACCACGAGCGAACAAGGTGGTGCAGAGCATGCGGTGAAGAATCCGCACGAACGGATGTTCGAAATCCGCCACTGCCGCATTGTGGTAGCTCACGGATTTGCCCGGCGGCGCAGTCACTAACTCAGCGAAAATGGCATCGTAGTTTGTCCTGTTGTCTGGCCGCCGGTACTGATCTCGCCCATGATTCTAGTTGTAGATGGAATTGAACTATCGCAGCATGAGAGTGTAATCATTGTTGTACAGCCGGAGAGAAATGCAGCCTTTGATCCATTCCCGATGAGTTGCGATAACGTCGTTTTGCACGACGCATATGTCCAGTGACGCCATGAACTCTGCCACTAGCTCCTTGTATGTCAGCCATTCACCGAAGAATGGCTAGCCGTCGGCGTGGAATTCCATCTCATCGGGCATCCTACCTGTATGCCTTGCCTGCCCCTTGAGCACGTAGGCCAGATTAGCGTCGAACCCTAGATTACGAATCATGTCCCGGTCGACGTAGCCGGTCGGCTCAATCTTGCGCTTCATCAGCTCCTCGTAGACCTTCTGAACCTCTGCGGAAGGATGGACAATCCGCAGACATGGAATAGATGCAGTAGGTGGAGGGATGAACTCGGGGATCTCCATCGGTGTCGCGCATGAAGAAGATGCGCCGACAGTATGTGCCATCTTTGCAAAGAAAGGAGGAGTAGAAGACGGAGCTCAGTGAAGGTCGGAGAAGACAATCTCCACTCGATGATAGCTTGGGGAAGAACGCGCTCCTTGGATGCTCGTTGCCAGGCTCCGATCGCTCAACAAGACACTCGACACAAGTGGAAGAAGAAATCTCTGAAGGTGTGACGTCATATGATGAAAATCCATCACTTTTATAACCATGGCTGACGCTCCTATATGCCTGTCGATACCATCGACGTGAGTCGATGGTATCGAATCCTGTAGCACAATCCATCTTCCTCTAGTATCGACAGTTGTCGATAGCCTGATTTGGGGGCCTGGATCGATGACGCATCAATACCATCGACAGGTGTCGATGGTATCGACCCATCCCACGTATCGACTCTCTTGATGTAGTGATTGGCATTGATTCCCTCTCGTGGATCGGTGACATGTCATGTCGATACTATAGACGCGATTCGATAGTATCGACTTCTTCTTAGGGAAAACCCTCACGAGGCCCGGCCGTCGCTTTCTTCCTATAACTGCGTCGATACCATCGACAGGCCCTTCGATCATATCGAATTCACTGAGGCAAATTCGTCTGAATATCTCCAGATATCTCGCGAGTATCGACGCCCATGTTGATACTATCAACCTCATTTTTGCGATCAACCTGATGGTGTGTCGATACCATCGATGAGGCCATCGATAGTATCGACTCACTGAGATTTTTGCAGTCGCCAACCTGTACCCATCTCGATGCCATCGACACAAGGGTCGATAGTATCGACTCTGCCTCAGTCCTGCACATGGAACAAACGATCAAGGTATCATTTTTACACTAAAAACAAAATCAAATCAAACCAAAGTACAAATGTGAAAGAAACTAAATGAAGCTACTGATGGCTGGGTTGCCTCCCAACAAGTGCCCTTATTTAATGTCTTAGGATAGATGGCATTAAGCTCCTCATGCATCTGGAAGCGCAATGAGTTTGACCTCATTCACTTTCTTTGTGTAATCTTCACCGAAATACAATTTCAATCGTTGTCCATTAACCAAGAATGTTGTCTCGCCATCTCTCACCATGATTGCGCCATGTGGCCTGACCTCCTCAACGGTGAACGGTCCACTCCATCGGGATTCAATTTCCTAGGATGCATCTTCAACCTGGAGTTGAACAGGAGTACACGATCTCCTTTCTTGAAGAAGTGCATCTGAATATGTCGATCGTGAATCAACTTTGTTCGCTCCTTGTAGATCCGTGAGCTTTCATAGGCATTCATTCTCATCTTGTCAAGTTCGTTCAACTCAAGCAACCTTTTCTTTCTCGCTTCATCATAGTTCAAATTCAGCTTCCTCAGTGCCCAATGCACTTTATGCTCCAATTCCACCGGCAAATGGCAGGCCTGACCGTAAGCCAACCTAAAAGGCGTAGTGCCTATAGGTGTCTTAAACATCGTCCTGTACGCCCACAAAGCGTCTGGAAGCAAGATACTCCAGTTCTTTCTCGTGGAAGCCACATTGTGCTCCAAGATATTCTTAATCTCCCGATTGGATACCTCCACTTGCCCTTGTGTCTGTGGGTGGTACGGGGTACCAATGTTGTGCTTTACCCCATACTTTCTCAACAGTGCCGCAAACCTCTGATTCTGGAAATGTGTACCTCCATCACTAGTGATCATTCTTGGTACAACAAACCTGCAGAAAATGTGTTCTTTGACAAACCTGCACACTACGACGACATCATTAGTCCTAGTGGGTATTGCCTCTACCCACTTCGATACATAGTCAACAACTAATAGAATGTACAAGTTAGAATTGGAGGACACAAAAGGTCCCATAAAATCGACACCCCACAGATCGAACACCTCAACCTCTTAAAATATATTGAGGGGCATCTCCTATCTTTTTGAAATGTTACCTGCCCGTTGGCAGGAATCACATTGTCGCACATAGTCATATGCGTCCCTGAACAAAGTAGGCCAGTAAAGACCACTCTCCAGTACCTTGGCCATAGTTCTAGAACTTGCATGGTGGCCACCCGTTGGTAGAGTATGGAAATGACGAAGGACACTTTTGTATTCCACCTCTGGTACACACCTACGCAACACACCATCCCTGCATTGCTTCCACAGAATAGGGTCATCCCAAAAATAATACCGCAAAGAATGGAAATTTTTCTTTTTCTCTTGGTATGTCCAATCATCCAGGATGATTTTGCAGGAAAGATAATTAAAAATGTAAGAAAACCAAGGATCTTTCGATTTCACAGATAGAAGTTGTTCATCAGGAAACGTCTCAGTAATGGGTATATGCACGTCCTTCTCATCTACCCTTTCCAACCTAGAAAGATGGTCCGCAACCACATTTTCTATTCCCGACTTATCTTTGATTTCAATATCAAATTCTTGTAACATTAGGATCCACCTAATCAGTCTAGGTTTGGCATCCTTTTTCTCCATCAAGTACTTAATGGCGGCGTGGTCCGTCCATACCACGACTTTTGATCCAACAAGATACTACCGAAATTTTTCAAAAGCAATAACAATGACGAGAAGTTCTTTTTCAGTTGTCATGTAATTCAATTGTGAATCATTTAAAGTTTTGGACACATAGAAAATCACAACGGGTTTATTGTCCACACGTTGTCCCAAAACAGCCCCAACTGCGAAATCTGAAGCATCACACATCAATTCAAACGGCTTGGTCCAATCCGGTGTTTGCACAACTGGTGCGGAAATCAGTTTCTCTTTAAGCACGTTAAACGCATGTAAACACTTTTCATTAAAATCAAACACAACATCCTTTTCCAACAACTCAGATAATGGTTTGGTGATTTTAGAGAAATCTTTTATAAAGCGGCGATAAAAACCGGCGTGACCTAGAAAACTTTGTACCCCTTTAACCAAATTCAGTGGGGGCAATTTGGAAATAACTTCGATCTTCACCAGGTCTACCTCCAACCCTTTGCTAGACACTTTATGTCCAAGCACGATCCCTTCGCTGACCATCATGTGGCATTTCTCCCAATTGAGGACCAAATGCGTGTCCTCACAACATTGCAAAACCTTATCCAAATTGTATAAACATTCGTCAAAGGACGCACCATAGACGGAGAAATCGTCCATAAAAACCTCCAAACAACGTTCAACCATATCGGAGAAAATGGCAAGCATGCAATGTTGAAAGGTTGTCGATGCATTACACAGACCAAATGGCATACGACGGTATGCAAATGTTCCATAAGGACAAGTGAAGGTGGACTTCTCTTGGTCCTTAGGATCAATGGAAATCTGATTGTACCCTGAATAACCATCAAGAAAACAAAAATGCGATCGGCCCGCTAATCGCTCTAAAATCTGATCAATGAATGGGAGAGGGAAATGATCCTTAAGAGTAGCAGCATTCAATCTATGGTAATCTATACATACACGCCACCATGTTACCAAGCGGGTCGTTACAGGCTCATTTAACAAATTTTGTGTAACAGTAATTCCCCACTTTTTAGGGACTACATGTGTCAGACTCACCCACATCGAGTCAGATATAGCATAGATGATACCTGCAGAAAGGAGCTTGATCACCTCCTTCTTGATGACCTCCATCATACTACGATTTAGTCGACGCTGTGGTTGAATCACCGGTTTGGCTCCCTCCTCAAGCCGGATCTTGTGTTGGCACAATGTGGGGGAGATCCCCTTGATGTCTGTGACTGACCACCCAAATGCACCTCCGTGGTTCTTCAACACAATCAGCAATTGATCTTCCTCCTCGGAACTCATATATGCTGAAATAATCATAGGACGCTTCTCATCCTCAGCTAGAAATGCATATTTCAAGTGTGCTGACAATGGCTTCAATTCTAAATCTGGCGGACTGATCAAAGATGACTGAAGCGGTGGTGGAAGTTCTCCAAGGTCTTCATAGTACCTAGCATAAAAACATGGAAGCACCTGAAGCATCTTGGTACACTCTTGTAGTGACTTACTTCTCATCCAATCATGTGTTATATTAACCAGGCAGGCTTCAAGTGGTAATTATGGATATGCATTGAAAATAGAACTTGCTATGGCCTCATCTTCAGTAGAGGGAGGGATGTCCTCCTCTTCATCATTGGGAAAACCCACAACCTTGCTAAGAGACACAACCTTGGTATGCTCCATGATGTCTATAGCCAGTGTCCCTTTTTCTACTCTAGTCATCACATGAGCCATATCGAGAAATGGCTTCCCTAGACAAAGAGATATCTTTTGATTAAAGTGCTTCACCATGCGACATTGCTCCTTAAATTTAGATTGCGTGATGCTGGAAGGCATGACCATCTCGAACCGATCGTCAGCGATACCCAAAGTCAAACAACCTCTCCCCATCTCAAGTATCATGTCAGCAGTGGCTTGGAAAGGTCGTCCCAGGAGTAACTCATTACCCTATTTGTCTTGCATCTCCATTACAACAAAGTCTGCTGGAAATACAAACCGATCTACTTTCACCAACACATCTTCACAAATACCATAGGGCTTCACCACTGAATTATCCGCCAACTGTATTGTCATATTGCTCGGCTTTGATTCTTTTAATCCCAATTTCTTGAACGTAGAGAGAGGCATCAAGTTTGTGCTTTCCCCAGAATCACACAGTGCTTCGCCAAATTTCACCTTACCAATGTAACATGAAATATTGAAGCAGCCCAGATCTTGCCTTTTAGGTGGCAATGTGTCCATGATGAAAGCACTCACCTGCTCTTTAAGAACCACAACCTCAGTATTTGGAATTTTCCTTTTCTTTGTGATGATGTCTTTCAAGAACTTCCCGTAGGAGGGTATCTTATCGATTGCTTCTAATAATGGAATATTGGCAGAGAGCTTTCAAAAACTGTCCAGAAACTTCTTGAACTGGGCATCCACTTTCTTTGCTTTAAAACTATTTGGATATGGGACCGGGACAGCCTGTGCCCTTTGATGCGGAGACACATATGGTGTCCTTTTCTTTGTCTCCTCCTCAACAGTAACAGGTTCAGCTGTGACTTCCTCTACTATATCCTCAACTGGCTCGGTGACTGGAATTGGCACTTCCTCTGTGGCCTCACCTTTGGTTTCTGAGTGGTATTTTCTTGGTTCATCGGCCCTGGGGTTTAAAATCTTCTTGTCACTCCGTAGCAAGATTGCCTTTGCCTGCTGATTTCCCCCTGGAATGTTTGTGTTACCCGGAAAGCCTTGTTGCGCTGGCTTCTTCAGATTGGCTATCTCATCTGCCATTTTCACCATAGACGTCTCTATCATCCTCATCTGAGCCCCATGGCTCAGCAATGTCTGGCCAAATTGATTCATGAATTCCCCCTGTTGCTTGATCTGCTGGCTGAAGGTGTTCATTAGTTCTTGATTTTGCTTTATCACTTGGTTGAGCAACTCCGTTCTCTTATCCTCTGTCACCGGCTGGGGTTTTGAATTGGGGTCCTGCAAGAAGTTATTCAGATCTTTCTAGGAAAATTTCTTGTCCTTCCTCCATGCATAGACGTTATTTCTGTACCCCTGCTGCTGGCGCATGAATTTCACTTGAGCCTCATCATCTGATCCTGCATCTTCTTTTGCAAGAAGTTTCTTTGTGAGAAGGTCCATCTTATCGTTTAGTTCTTTGATGGCCTTTGACTCCCCCACAGTGCGAAAATGCTCTACGGCGTCTCTGTCGCCCCAGGATTGCTTCTTGGCCTTGTTTTTCAGAATTTCCCAACACCTAGTGTCTGTGTTGTTTAAGAAGAACCTTGAACCTGCGGAGTCTAGGTTACTTCTATCATGCTCGGAAAGGGCAAAATAAAAGATTTTGACCTGTGTTTCCTTGGTAAGCCCATGATGCGGGCACCTCCTTAGCATGATCTGGAACCGCTCCCAGGTCTTGGAGTAAGTCTCCCCTGCCTTCTGGCTGGAATTATGGATTTTTCGGATCATATCATTTGTCTTTTTGGGCGGGAAAAACATTTCAAAGAACACTTCCACCATGTGGTTCCAGGATTCCACATATTCATCGTCAAGATTGTGCAACCATTCTCATACATTTCCCGCTAGAGAGCTCGAAAACAACTTCAGGTACAGTGTCTCCTGCGGGAACCTGTCTATTTTTATCATATCGCAGTTCTCCATGAACTGGCTAATGTGAGTCACCGAGTCTTCGTTCTTTATCCCATGAAATGCATTTGACTTGACCAAGTTGATCAATGCATGATCAATCTTATAAGTGGGAATGTTGATCGCCTGCTTCTTGATTGGCACCTTTGAAGCTGATGAGGAAGAAGCTTTGATCTTCTCCCATATCATCTACTCTTCTGCCATGGCCGCTTATTCTGAGTCGGAATCTATATATTCTAGTTGGTCTTGATTGTAATCTTCCTCGTCATTAGGTCCCGACAGTGGAACCTCTGGTGCTCATTACGTGTAGTCGATGCTACGCGTCTGCACCATGCATAGTACCTACAAAAATGGCAATTTCAGTTCAGTATCGTGCTCGACGATTGCTAAATATTAAAGGTAAACTATAAATTTCAAAAATGATTATTAAATAAAAAAAGTGGCCTAGAATGGCCACTTGCAGCACTCATAGTGCTGACAGTTGTCGTGTCCCCGACAACGGCGCCAAAAACTTTACACGATTTTACCGTGCGTCGAACGCAAGTATATGCGTCAATGTAGTATAGGCCCTTGTGAGGCCCGAGTCGAACTCAGGGACACTGAACTATCAGTAGACTACTACTAACTGTTTGCGATCAGCTAGGCCGATCAAAAGATTTTGAGAGCTGTTTGAAAAATAAAAGAAAATAAAATTAAAAAAGCAATCGATTAAATGTTTAGTTTAATCAATTCAGATGGGAAACTTTAGGATTGTGATTTCACCGCGGGTTTTCATTGTATGAATTTCCATATAATAATTCAGGTTGATCTCTCGATCTGGGTAGTGGCATGTAGTCAGAATTGCCCACTGTCGTGGTACAATTCACTACCTATGTCTAGGTCAGTTCCACCGTCGTAGTAACCTATACCCTAAACTAGGTGCATTAAAATCAACCTCTGGGTTTCCACCATTAACCGTACATCACCTTGTTCAAGGGATTTGTTAATTAATGTGAATTTCATCTCTTTTCAACCGTTAATTCTTCTTTCAAAGTAATTAAGGGCATTAGATTATTATTATGGTGATCAAGCATAACAATATAATTGAGAAAACGAAATCATACCATGGATTTAACAGATACATGATGAATTACAATGATAAAAATGTCATAAAATGCTTTCCCGGGCTACTCCTGGTCCTAAAGATAAAGGGGATTAGCCCCGCATGTTCATCTCAAAGCAAAACATGTTAGAGAAAAGAGGAAACATGGAGAAAAATGTGAATAAGTAATGAAACCCCTTGAACGGAGAAGATCCAAGCACTCCTCGACGTAGAATGCCCGATCTACAGCCTTTCGGCGGTGGAAAATGTCTTCTTCGGCTTCCAGAACGGCTGGGGCGTGCTTCTCAGCTCTGTTCTTCTCTCCACACCTTCTCGGGATGTGTGCAGTGGCTAATCACGTGATACCTTTTTCTTGGCCGCCATCATTAGGTATAACCACTAAGTTAGGTTGTAAAAATATCACAGCCGTCGGATATAGATCGATCTGAAACAAACTTGCATCTGACGGTGTCGATACCATCGACGTTGGTCGATGGTATCGACCCTGTGCGATATCGACAAATCTTCTTTTCTTTTCTTCGTTGTGCCTGATGCTAACTCGATACCATCGACAAGGGTCGATGGTATCGACACCCTTAGGCATCGCTTTTTGTCCTCTTCCGTCGCTGAAGCTCCATGTGTCGATACTATCGACTTTGGGGTCGATAGTATCGACTCTCTTCTCGCCAGCAACCTGATGGTAAGTCGCTACCATCGACTTGTTCGTCACTACTTGCGGCTGGCTGCCTGTAGTTGTGTCGATGGTATCGACAGCTGTCGATAGTATCGACACCTGCAGATATTTGTTTTTCGTGAAATTGCAACACAAAACCACATAAGCCGAAATAAAACATATAATTATAATCATTTATGCTCAAAACAATAAAATAAGGGAGATTTGACACTGAGAAGGATCATAGACTAAAGTAAATGAATTATGCAATATTAACCACTAAAATGACCAATAAATGCATAAAACACAAGTAAAATAGGTCCACAAATGCGACTCAAAATCATCACATCAAAGGATCTCAACCTAATATAGTGGAGGTGGATGGATCTTATAAATGAATATGATGTTACAATTGATTACCACCCTGCGAAGGCCAATGTTGTGGTAGATGCTCTAAGTAGGAACTTTACATCACCAAAAATCATGTTTCCAATGGAATATGTAGAAAGAGATTTATCGGTCAAATGAGTGAAATGAATTTGGATTTATGTGAATTCGAACAAGGTGGACTGATTGCACAAATGCATGTTAGACCTAAAATTTATGACCAGATCAAAGAGCTTTAGCAAACTCATAGTAGAGTGAAACTAATTATTCATGATATGACATAAGGAAAGAGAATAAAATTTAGGTATTCTTATGATGGGTTGTTGTGTCAGCCAAATAGATTGTGGGTGCCAGATGAGTTAAGAAAGTATATTCTTGAAGAATCACTCTTCTATGTATGCAACTCATCTAGGCATCTCTAATATGTACATAATACTTAAATAACTATATTGGTAGTTAGGAATGAAGAGAGATGTAGATGAGCATGTAGCCAAGTGTGGTGGTTGCTAGTAAGTCAAGGTTGAACAATAGAAGACAAAATGTATCCTAAAACCACTCCCTATTCCTATGTGGAGGTGGGAACATATGACCATAGATTCTGTAGTTGGATTACCAAGGACATTGTCTAGTTTTGACCTCTATATGGGTGATTGTTGATAGACTGAATAAATCTTCCCATTACCTGTTAATAAGTCAATTTGGAATTTTCCCAAACTATCTAATGTTTACATATATGAGATAGTCATAATAAAAAAATACTAGTTTATTTAGTATTTGAGAGAGATGCCAAATTCACATCTACATTCTAGAATTAGTTACATTGTGCTTCAGGAACAAGAGTTAGGTTTAGCACAACATTTCATTTTCATATGGATGGCCAGACATAATGGATGATTCAGACCTTAGAAGACATGTTGAGAAAATGTGCTTAAGTTTAACAGAAGTTGGGATGGTCAACATAGTCTTATGGAGTTTTTTTATAGTAATACTTATCATTTCAACTCGGGAATGTCTCCTATGAAGCTTTGTATGGGAGAAGATGTAGGACTCCTATTTGCTAGCTAGAAATTGGTGACTGGTAGATTCAAGGTCAATAGTTAGTGGAATATACAATAGGAAGACATATGTGACATACAATAGTTGGAAGTTGCAAAAGACAAATAGAAGAATTATGCAAATAAGACACATAGACCACTTCAATTTGAGGTTGAGGTGGTGTTTATTTGGAAGTGTCACCCTAGAAAGGTATACAAAGGTTTGGAATGTAGGAAAACTAACCTATAGATACATGGGTCCCTATCCACTCATATAGAGGATTAGACTAGTACGATACAATCTTGATCTTCTTCCTTATCTCTCCAACTTACATTTTGTATTTCATGTATCTATGTTGAAGAAGTGTCATCCAGTCATGAAGAATACCATATACTCATAACCAATACCATTAAGAAAATATGTTTCATGTATAGAAGGACCTTTAAAGATATTGAATCATAGGATTCAAAATCTTAAAAAGAGGGAAGTACCCCTAGTAAGATTTATATGGAGGAATCATGGAGTAGTAGAACTTATAGTGGATTTAGTGTAAAAAATTTCTAATAACTACCCCTTTCTCTACTAGAAATATTGGAATAAAGTTATCTTATAGGAAGAGATTGATATAACCCATATCATGATTATTTGGTAATCATAGAGTTAAAAAGATAATCCTATTATTAATTATGCTTGTTATTTTGTTTATTATCATGTGATTTTTTAGCTTAAATATTTATTACAAATTGTGGAACAAAATTTAGATAATTATATTATAAATCCATAGAAATAAGAATGAACCAAAAAATGTGGAAATAGAGAAGTTACAACGTTTTCACTCTTCAATAGGATTCCCACCAGTTGACATCTTAAGGATATAGATCAAATATTTTTTATTGCATAGGTCGATGTTTTCATGGAACTATTAAGTCAATGGTTTTTGTTCACTGATAGAAGTGTTAATCATAAACCAAAGGTTTGGTCAATGATGTAAACCAAAGGTAAATGAATATTGATGGTTTAGTGGGGTGTCCTTCTAAAGGTTTTGCTAGATTCCACCAACTCTGTACTTTTTGTGAAAAAGAAGTATGTAACGATGGGGTTATTCTCTACATGAAACTGAATAAGATAACCATCAAGAACAAATATCATTTTCCCATGATTGATGACCTATTTGACCAGTTGTTTATGTTGGCTACATAGGACATTATTATTATCCCTTTGTTTTGATGATGACAAACATTTCATTCTTGTGGTTTTAACATGCAACTTGAGTATTTCACGAATAAGCATAATAGGTGGTAGATAACAAAGATTTGGAAGATCCTTATGCTCAAATTTTCTTTATTTTCATGATTGTAATCAATGTAAAAACTTGTACAAGTTTATAATGTACAAGTACTTAGATATAATGTAAATCAAGTGTTTAGATCTTCCTATCCACTCACAACACTTAAATAAGTCATCCCCCGAGATAGTATCACAATTTCACTTTGATAGACACAATTAGTACATATCTAGAACCACCAAAACAATGACTATCTCAGTCAAACTATTTCTCGACCGAGAGAAAAATCGGTCAAACATTTTCTTGACTGAAAATATCCTCAGTCTAATGAACGAACACCTTTGCATAACTTGCTCAATGCTATCACTGAGAAGGTTTCAGTCGAACTTTACTTCGACTGAGATTGAGTGTCTGGCAGGTTCTATAGACATTAGACTTGGTGGGATAAAGTGATTGGGAGTTAAGTTGAATGTTGCAAATCCACTAACCTCAGTCTCCCACTCGATCGAAGAAAAGTTCGACCGAAAACAACTCAGTCGACAAAGAGTTCGACCGAGCTACATTCTGGACTGCACTTTTCAGTATGAAACAAATAGTCATTGCAAAACAATTAGTGGACACATAACGACTACTTTCTAAGAACATCCTAGAAGGTGTCTAGAACATCCCCAACCATTAGAAAACCACTCCTATAAATAGGGAAAGCTATAGGACACCCAAGGAATCACTTGTACTTACAATTACACTTGAGAATCAATCCTTGTGAGCAACAAGTTGAGATACACTTGCAATCTGTTTTTTTGAGCTCTACATTAGTGTCATATAGCTTAGTATCTCCTAGCCATCACACTACCACATTCATCCAAAGTGCATAGGAGATCAATACGCTTGATATAGGATCAAAGCGTTGTACTAAATTGGTAACATTATTTCTTTCTTCCAATCTTATTCCCTTTATTGTGTTTTGTTCTCGTTTGCTACTCCTAGGTTGGAGGCTGCAGAAAGGATGTTGTAGGATCTTCGTCGGTGGTGAAGGGAGCTCGGCATGACTTTGGACTACTTCTAGAAGGTCTCAACGGGAAGCTACTTCAAGGAGGAAGGTTACTTCAAGGGGGAGCTTGAAGTTACTTCAAGTGAAGGTTGATTCGAGGTTGGTGAGACGACTTTAGGGTGAAGGTTTTCCAAAGGGTTGTGAAGGTAGTTGTATCTTTTGTAACATCCTTGCGAGGTAATAAAATACAATTTTATTTCAAAATCCCAATTGTAAACAATTGGGTAGTGGACTGACTCCCTTAGTTTTTTCTAAGGGTGGGACCACTCTAACCGCCTATGTCTCCTTCTCCAATCTTTTTGTGGTTGTTTGCTTGGATAATTTTTAAAATAATCACAAAACCCTATTGACCCCCCTCTAGTGTTTGTCAATTGGTATCAGAGCCAGGCTTCCAGGAGTTCTAATCGAGTCTTGAAGAAGGGTGATGGAGTACTAAACAACCTCAATTTGGAAGGAACACTCGTAGCTCGGCCTCCACCATTTGATGGATCCAACTACAACTATTGGAAGAGGAGGATGCAATTCTACTTTCAAGGGATCAGCTGGGATCTTTGGAGAATGGTCTCAAATGTCTACACTCTTCCTCAAATGGAGTATGCTACATGGGATGCTAACACGGTAAATTAGCCCAATTGAATGCAAAAGTTGTAAGTATACTTCATTGTTCAATTTCCATAGATGAGTTTAATAGAATATCAAATTGTGAAATTGCATATGAAATATGGCATAGACTCTCTATTGCCTATGAAGGAACTGTTCAAGTAAAGAATTCCAAAATTGGTATGCTTAAACAAAAGTTTGAACAGTTTCGTATGGAACCAAATGAGTCTATTAGTGAAATGTATTCAAAGTTTTCTTCTATTGTTAACGGTTTAATGCATTAGGTAAATCCATTAGTGAAGAGGATCAAGTGTCTAAAATTCTTAGGTCTCTTCCTCCCAAGTACAAGCCTAAGGTGACTGTAATTGAAGAAGCCAATGACCTCACTCGACTGAGGATGGAACAACTCATTGGAAACTTAGAAGTACATGAGGCAACCTTGGAGGAAGAAGAATGATTGTCACATGAACACAAATACGAGAAAAAAAAGGACATTGCATTCAAAGCATCAACCAAGATTAGTCATGACACAAGTAAAGAAGATAGTGAAGAAGAAACTCTTAATGCAAACAGTAAGCAGTATAGAAGTTTTAAAACTAACAAAACTTCTAGTGTTTCTTCTTCCAGGTGCTTTGAATGTGGCAAAAAGGGACACTTAAAAGGTGATTGTCCTAAACTTAAGAAGGGAAATAAATTATCTCACAAGAAGAAAGAAAAATCCTATAAAGCTGAACGGGATGATTCAAGTGATGATGTAAAGATGGAGAAGAAGAAGTACAGTGCCTTATTGCTACAACAAATAAAGAAGAAGATGAGGTAAGCCTTTTTTATTTATATAAAGAAGTGTTAGTTGCTAGCATTGAGGAATTACATGACAAATATATTGATTGTAAAAATAAACTAAAAATAGTTACTAAAACTAATGAGGATTTGTATTCTCAATTAAATTATATTTCTTCTGAATAGGAAAGTATTATCTCTGAAAATTCTTCCTTGAAATCATCTTTTAATGATTACAATACAAAGTTTCTCTCTTGAAAGGAATCATAATTTGCTTTGTCAAGAAAAGGTTGAATTGCTTGCAAAATTGAATGATATTCAAACACAACCTATCTTGTGTACTCATCTAGATTATAATGCGATTGCTAAAGAAAGACATGCTTTAACATATGATCTAGATCAAGAAAAGATAGATATCAAAAAGAAAATAGATGAGATTGCGAAGTTTCAAAAAGAAGTTAGTAGCTTGAGAAATAATGGTATTCTTGATAAGATCCTAAAGAATTCTTCTGGTCACATTGGAAGAAGAGATTTAGGATAAGTTCTGAAGCTAAACTCTTATCAACCTAAACCTAGGAGAAATCAAGCACCTAAGACCAAAATCATATTTGCACCCAGAAAGAGAAATGAAATTGATTCCATCTGTTGTCACTATTTCTTGTGTCTTGGACGTTATTCCTTCTCATGTCCTTACAAGACAAAGGATGTTGAGTTGGTATGGGTTCCAGACCCCCAAACTAAACATGAATGATTAAGTTGAGATATGACCCAAGACTCCAATTTCACTATCTTCATGTTCTATCTCAACTTAACATAAAGGTACAAAAAATGGACCAAAGTAATTTAATCCATAACTTGAATAAACATACTTCTGAAAGAATTTACAGACATACTCTCGGTCGACAAATAATTCCACCGACAGTAAGTCAATCGAGACACTATTCGACCTACAAAGGCTCTGTATTGGACCTGAAATAACTGGCAAATCAGTAAATCACTCAGTCGAAATATAGTTCGACTGAGAAACCAGTCTGTCGAAAATTTGTGGACCGACTCTAAAATTAGCACAACTTGTAGTCAACCTGTAAAAATCTAGATAAAAATAGTAACTCACTCGTTCGATAAGAACTTCGACCAAAAGGAAACTGGTCGAGAAAGAATTTGACCGATAAATTGTCTAGAAAACTTGTTCGACTGTTTCAATTTGCTATCAATTTAGCAACAATGAAAAATTGATTTAATTGGAAATCTACAAAAATTTCCTCTCGGTCAAAATCAAGTTTGACCAAGGGGCACCCAGGTCAAAGTCAAGGTCGACCAAAAATAAGCTTGACAAAATGCTTAATTGTAAATCATTTCTTTGCACTGAATCTTAGTACATTGATCTGAAACTCATTCATCATATTGAAAACAAGATTTTAGTGCAAAGATCTCATAAAAGTTTAACTCAAACTCTAACGCTTATTATAGCCTTAGAATTCTTAAATTATCTTGATTATAAGATTAAGGGGGAGCTCATAAAACTTTGTAAACATTGATCAAATCAAACTTTAAAAACTAGCCATGACCTTAGGATTATTGAATTATCTTGATCTTAAATGACTCTATACCAATATGGGCTTAACATCCCTCATTATTGATTAGAGATATATTTCTTGATCCTATGATGTTCTAAAGAAAATCTTATATCATTTTTAGGGCTTAACATACCTTGTAAAATGGATGAGAAATCAATACATATATCCATCATGAGCCTAAGTGGATCTCATATCATTTCCGGGATTAACATCCCTTGTAAATGATTGAGAAATCAAAACACATATGCCATGAATATAAAAGGATCTCATATCATTTCAAGTCTTAACATCCTTTGCAAATGATTTAGAAATTAATTGTGGCTAAATTTGACATAAAAATAAGTGGTTTGCATTAAATTGTGTTGATTACCCTAAATTTAAAATTAAGCATCTAATTATCAAACTAAGGGGGAGAAATAAAAATCATACTTAATGTTTAGCTTGGTTATCTTTTTGAAATGACAAAGGGGGAGAAACAATATAAATATTTAATATACACTAAAATGAGTTTCATCTCTTGGCTAGCACACACTTCACAAACAAGAGAATGGGTACAAAAGGAAAACTTTAGGTATGAAAATCATATGATTTATATTTCCTTGATTTATATTTTGGAAATGTTTGTCATCTTCAAAAAGGGGGAGATTGTTGGATAAATTGGACATTATTTTAATCCCTTTGTTTTGATGATGCAAAACATTTCATTCTTGTGGTTTTAACATGGTACTTGAGTGTTTTAGGAATAAGCATAAAAGGTGGTGGATACCAATGATTTGGAAGATCATAATGCTCAAATTTGCTTTATTTTCATGATTGTAATCAATGCAAAAACTTGTACAAGTTTATAATGTACAAGTACTTAGATATCATGTAAATCAAGTGTTTAGATCTTCCTATCCACTCACAACACTTAAATAGGTCATCCTCCAAGATAGTATCACAATTTCACTTTGATACACACACTTAGTACATATTTAGAACCACAAAAATAGGGACTATCTCAATCGAACTATTTCTAAACCGAGAGAAAATCAGTCGAACATTTTCTCGACCGAAAATGTCCTCAGTCTAATGAACGAACATCTTTGCATAATTTGCTCAATGCTATCACTAGGAAGGTTTTGGTCAAACTTTACTTTGACCGAGATTGAGTGTCTGGCAGGTTCTATAGTCATTAGACTTGGTGGGAAAAAGTGGTTGGGATTTGAGTTGAACATTGAAAATCCACTAACCTCTGTCTCCCACTCGGTCGAAGAAAAGTTCGACCGCAAACAACTCGCTCGACAAAGAGTTCGACCGAGCTACATTCTGTACTGCACTTTTCAGCATTAAACAAATAGTCGTTGTAATGCAATTAGTGGACACATAACAGCTAGTTGAGTACTAAGAACACCCTAGAAGGTGTATAGAATGTCCCCAAGCATTAGCAAACCACTCCTATAAATAGGACAACCTATAGGACACCCAAAGCATCACTTGTTCTTACAATTACACTTGAGAATCAATCCTTGTGAGCAACAAGCTGATATACACTTGTAATCTATTTCTTTGAGCTCTACATTAGTGTCATATAGCTTAGTATCTCCTAGACATCACACTACCACGTTCATCCACAGTGGATACGAGATCAATACACTTGATATAGGATCAAAGCGTAGTACTAAATTGGTAACATTGCTTCTTTCTTCCAATCTTGTTCCCTTTATTGTGTTTTGTTCTCCTTTGCTACTCCTAGGTTGGAGTATGCAGAAAGGAGGTTGTAGGAGCTTCTTCGGTGGTGAAGGTAGCTTGGCGTGACTTTGGACTACTTCTAGAAGGTCTCAATGGGAATCTACTTCAAGGAGGAAGGCTACTTCAAGGGGGAGCTTGAAGTTACTTCAAGTGAAGGTTGCTTCAAGGTTGGTGAGATGACTTCGGGGTGAAGGTTTTTCCAAAGGGTTGTGAAGGTAGTTGTATCTTATGTAACTTACTTGTGAGGTAATAAAATAGAATTGCTTTCAAAATCCCAATTGGAAACAGTTGGGTAGTGGACTGACTCCCTTAGTTTTTTCTAAGGGTGGAACCACTCTAAACACCCATGTCTCCTTCTCCAATCTTTTGATTGTTGTTTTCTTAGATAATTTTTAAAATAATCATAAAACTCTATTCACCCTCCTAGTGTTTTTTAGTTTGGATAAATAATATTTTCAAAGATAGATCTCAAGTTAGGGTATGATAAGCTAAGAATGAATGCATTAGTTGTACCTAAGTCAGTCCTTAGAATAAGATATGAGCAATGTGATTTTGTAGTTATGTCTTTTGGATTGATAGGGCCCCTGTAAACTGTATTGATATAATGAATAGGGTTTTCAGATCGTATCTAGATTAGTTTGTAGTACTGTTTATAGATGATATTGTTATATATGCTAGAGGAACAAAATGGGAAACATTTGGGGATAGCCATGTAGTTGTTGAGACAAAATTAGTTATATGATAAGCTTGGAAATTTTGATTTATAGTTATCAGATTTTTTTTGAAATGTGATATCAGTAGTAGTCAATGTAGACCCTAAAAAGTGGAATCTTTTCGATGGTGGGAGCAGCCTACAGCTCCTACTAAGATAACAAGTTTTATTTGGTTAGTTGAATGTTATGGAAGGTTCATAAAGAACTTCAATGTACTATAAACACTACTTACACACTTAACAAGAAAGGATTTTCCTTTTTTGTCTGGTAATCATGAGAAAATCTTTCAAACATTAAAGTAAAGATTAACCTCAGAACCAATTTTGATCCAATCAGAAGAAGATAAAGGCCAGGTAGTGTTATGTGATGCATCTAGGAGAGGTTTAGGATGTGTTCTTGTGGATAAAGGAAAGGTGGTGGCTTATGATTCTAGATAGCTCAAGAAGAATGAAGAGAATTATCAAAAACATAATCTTGAGCTAGCAATAGTAGTATATGGAACATAGTGTCATTGTCTCTATTGTAGGTCATGTCAGGTCTTTACAGATCATAAGAGTAAAGTATATTTTCACACAGAAGGATCTTTAACTAAGACAACAAAGGTGGATGAGATTATAAAGGAATATTGTGTTACCATTGATTACTACCTTTAGAAGGCCAATGTTGTGGAATATGTTATGATTAGGAAGTCAACATCACATGTAGATATATTTTTAACAACATGTGTAAAAATAGATTTAGTGGTCAAAATAAGATAATTGAATTAATATCTAAGTGTATCTAAACAAGGTGGACTGATTTCATAAATGTAAGTTAGACCTACACTTTATGACCAGATCAAAGAGATTTATCAAGGTGACAATAGAATCAAACAAATTATGCATGATACGACCTAAGGAAAGAGAAAAAAATGTTAGGTATTTGGATGATGGATTTTTGTGTCATCCAAATAGATTGTGTGTGCCAGACAAGTTAAGAGCGTAGATTCTAGAGGAACCACACTCTTGTATGTATGCAATGCATCCATGGATCTCTAAGATGTACATAAATCTTAAGTAACTATATTGGTGATCAACAATGAAAAGAGATGTAGATGAGCATATAGACAAGTGTAATGGTTCCCAACAAGTCAAGGTTGAACACTAGAATTCAACAGATACCCTAAAATGCTTGTATTAAAGTGGTAACACATCACTAAGGATGTTATAGTATGGTTACATATGACATCGTGCACTTTTGACTCAATATGGATGATTGTGGGTAGACTGACTAAGTCATCACATTACCTTCCAGTAAACTCAACTTAGGATGCATCCAAACTATCTATACACTACTACAAAAACCACCTAAGTTTTTTTTCAAGGGAAGTCGATGGAGTAATATGTCTCATTAGTTCCCTAAAGAAAACTGTCATAGTTGACCAACTGAGAAAATGTGGGTTGCACTTTATTTATCTTATTGATTGTTTCACAATGAAAATGACAACATAGATCACTCATAAAAATACAATTTTGTGCAAATTTTTGGGAGGCATTTCATTTGCCTCCAAAAAGCCTATGTCGTTGGATTATCATACAATAATGGACAAGATACGAAGAATAACTCTGAGTGTCTATATTGTCAATTTTTCCTACACAAACCAATGACTAATGGTTTCCCACCAACCGTCTTGCAATTTTTTTTCTCCCACATTCAATTTTCTTGTCAGTTGTCATGAACTAAGATGATGACATAGGTGTCACATAGATACTAGTGTCGTCATCAATTTTTTTATCATTAACCAACAATATAGAATAAGATGTGTTGACATTTTTTCTAGTTTAACCGATAATATAGGTTACATCAATGGTTTTGTTCAATAACTAACATGTATGTCTTACTAAAACCCTTTGAGAAGCCCCTCTTTCCCCTACCCATGTTTCTCTAGACCAACTCTCCAACCATTTCTTGTGTTTCTGCCACCACTGACTCCCTCAACCATGGTTCTAGTGCTCAACAGCCCACACTAACGACTCTAGCTTGTACGTTGATCGCCATTGCTGCTGCTACTTGCTTCTCCACCTCCACCCTATTCTTCTTCACTTCCGCACTATTGTCCTTCGCCAGTTGCACACCCTACTGCCCCAAATTGATGTTGACACCCTTCTTCTACTCCAAGTCCACACCGACATCAATGTTGATTCTCACTAGTGCAAGGTATGTTGGCTACATTCCCTACCCTTCTCCGTCATTTTTTTCCAGTGAATATATGGTATTGATGATGACAAAAATTTCCTTTTGACTCAATTATGGGATAACTAATGCAAGCAACCCCTAGATTTGATAAATAGGATTGTTGATCATGTTCAATATCTGTATAAGTTAATGATGATGAAATATAATGCTATCTAAGACACTAGTCATATTAGAATGATAATGATGCCTATGTAGGGTTGCCAGATCTTATGAACCATATCTAATTTTTCAATATTGAATGATTTAAAATAGCTATGTTGATCCATAAATGTGATGACTTACAATAACTATGTCAATGCTTGAATGTGATGATTGTATTAAATTGTTGGCTCTATAATCCTTGTTTGAATAATATGTAAGATCTAAGAAAAAAAATTGTGTGTTCTTATTCGGATATGAGTTTTGAATGGTTTATTTTGTTGCTTTGAATGTTATTTTTAAATAATATATGTAAACTGTAATATATAAACCCTACTTTGTGAAATAAAATATAACAATAATTTCTAAACCCTAATATGTAAATGGTAATATAAAACTCTAATCTATAAACCTTAGATTCTAAACCATTTTTTTGGCGTAGAAAGATGTTCAAGATTTACTCATTAGGAGTAAACCTTTGATAGCCCCTGATTTGGGACTATTCTTCAATGCTTCATCGCACTTAGGATGTAAGTGTATAATGTGTATTTAATTTCAATAAATTTTGACAACATTTCCCATTTTATTCTATATGTAAATATGTAGGTGTGTATTTGCCCATCTACATCGGTGTATTTGGAGAGCTACAGAGAAATGTTGCTAAAATTTATTAGAATCAAACATGCATGATACACTTACTAGTGAGATGAAGTGCTCAAGAATGGGATAGGTGGTACACATTCATGAATGTGAATGCTAATAGATAATTAAGGACCAATACAAACATATTTGTTTCAAAAATTAACTTATTAGCTAATACTTGATGAGATACTTGACCCCATATGATCATAGAATGGATCGATTGTGGATGTATAATTCAAATGGATGCACTCTAGAGTTTATTAACTATCTCGATGAGTTTGTAAGATTTGAAAGGGAATGTAGCAAACAACATGGAGGTAGGTTATATTGCCCCTATAGGAATTTTAGTAACAACTTGAAAGTTGACATTGTTGACATGATCAATGATCATGTCATGTGCAATGGGATTGTATAGGGCAATACATAATGGTACTGGCATGGAGAGATTCATAGTATGATATGACCACATGTCAGTAGTGGGCATTGTGTCGAAGAAGAAATGGTTCAAGATGTTGATGAGAATGAACCAATTCCACTAAACATGGTTGAGGTGATGCTAGATTGTTGTAGGGTAAATGTTACAGATCTACCTTCATTATTTAGAAATGTTGTGCATGATCCTGAGAAATCATTATACTTAGGTTGTGATAAGTTTATAAATTTGAGAAATGTGTTGAGATTGTATACTATGAAGGCTAACAATAGATGGAGTGACAAAAGCTTCACTTCTCTACTGTCTTCATTAAAAGAAATTCTCTCTGAAGGCAATGAGATTCCAATCTCAACATAGAAAAAAAATGTGTTGGTAATGGAGGCTAAGAAGATACATGCATGCCTGGATGACTATGTCAAAAGGACTATATCGATCTGAAAGAATGTTCAATGTCTAGGTACAAAAGGAGGGTAAGACCAAAATTGAGTTTTTGTCAAGGTGATGTGGTATCTACCTATAATACCACAGTTTCAATGCTTTTTTCTAATACCATAGATGCATGAAATTTATCTTGACATGCATAGGTAAAGGAAAACAAGGATGGTATGATACGACATGTGCCCCGCAATAGAAGAAGATTGATTTTTGTATCCTAAATATGACAAAGAATCTAGCTAGGAATTTAAGACTTGGACTTTATTCTGACGGGATGAAATTATATGGAACATTAAGAAGCCAACACAACACTTGGCCTATCATGATTATTATATAAATCCTTCTATCTGGTTGCGCGTGAAGAATAAATACGTCAAGTTTTCCTTGATAATATCAGGGCTCAAACAACCTAGCAATAGTATTGATGTTTACCTTGAACCTCTAATTGATGACCCAAAGAAACTCTGGAGAGAAGGTGTGATGACTTATGATGATTTGTGCAGACAGATGTTTAATTTACGTGCTATGTTGTTTTTCACTATTAATGACTTTCAAGATTATGGGAACTTGTATGGATCCAACATCAAAGGAACCAAGGCATGTCTTGTATGCAAAGAATATACTGATTCAATATGACTAAAACATGGTGGTATTACTGTATATATTGGTTTTCTAAGGTTTCTTCCAAAGGTGCATCCTTACCGAAAGTTGCATAAGACATTCAATAGCTAAATTGAGGAATAGAATGCCCATAAACCTATGTTAGGGGAGGATGTTTATGCAAGAGTAAACAACACTTTAAATCATTTTGGTAAGAAACCATGTAGTACTCTCATAGGTGAAAAGTCTTTATCCAAAAAGAGGTCGATGTTATGGGATCTCCCTTTTTGGATTTCTTTGAAAGTTCGACATTTTATCGATGCCATGCATGTTGAGAAAAACATTTGTGATAAATCATTGCTACTTTGTTGAATATAAATGTGATTCCCCATGCCACACAAAGGGAGATTACTCAAAACAAAATCATGGAAGAGAGACTAACAAACATATTATCAGAAAATGCTAAAAATGAAAATCATTTTCATAAAACTATCAAACAGCAAAAACCTTTACATACAAGCCCTTTCATACTTCAAGGCACACACCAAATATGCCATCAACCTATTTACCAAACGACCTATTCCAAAACATATAGACATAATTCCACCACATATGTACATAATCAACACATAAGCTGACCGCATAAAGAAAGCATGTTCACATAACATCTACAAAACATCCCCAAAGACCTTACTATATAAGGACGACTCTAGGAATCTATCAATAAAAGATATCCAACAATACTACCAACCTTGTCAGCTACTGGCCCTCCTACTCCTCCTCAACCTTCACTGCATGATCTCTACTTCTTCATGCACGTCCACCTAAAAAGGATGTGGGAAACCCACAAGCTACGATTCCAAATCTCAGCGGGAGATATAACTCTCCACCAACTCTATTATTATCACATATAAGATAAACTAAGCAACTATAAAGTTACAACTATGTGATGTAGGTAATAACTATTAATAGGACGAGCATTTACTGATGAATTATGAAACATCATAATAATTGAAAAGGAATATGAAGAACATGTATGGTTCCTATCAATGATATTGTATAAAGATCAAGAAAGGCCACATCCAATGTTTCCGTATTTTGATCCTATACAATTATACTACATGAATGATTACACATTTTATTATTCCCTGAGGATTTGAGTCATACCACCCATTTCCAACAGACTATTGCTAAGTCAACATTGGATCCATACAAGGTCTAATGGAAGAGTTGGAATCCACAACCTCACCACCTCGTGGTCAGTACACGAGAAAACAACATAGAGACATATCAGTCAACTGCAACAATGAAATATAGTCAAACTTAAGAATGGTTCATGCATGACCATCTACATATATGATCAAAGCTAGCCCACCTTGGTACATGTACGGCGTTATAAGAACAGGCTCATGCATGGTCGTTCTAACAAGAAGGAGTGGCTCATGCATGGACATCCATACCATAACAAAATCAATTCACACATGGTCATCTCACACATCTGGTAGTTAACGATATAAGGAATTACTCGACTTGTACGTCGCATATTCAAAAATATGCGCTTCAAGTTAAACTCATTTCACCATTCAGCAAATACTGACACTAAATGGATCTATGGCACACGGAAAAATACAAGATTGAGTTTCACTTGATTAATTAGGTCATTTAAGCATCCTTTAGCATCAATCAAGTTATGATGTACAACCTTTAAACAAATTCTACATAAATAAGGGGATAATGCATTACTCGAACATATTAGAGCATATAAGGTGTGATCTCATCACATTATCACTTGATGCTTGTCATTCACCATGTTTTTCATCACAAGGATCACATATCTTGAGGTAACAACCCCCCCACTCATCACTGAGGAAATCATCATCTTATATAAGTCAATAAGCCATCATTAGGTCATAAGACCATTGACCTCCTTTTTCAAGGATGTCAACAACACTTATGCCTCAGAAGGCCCATTTACACATATCATAAGCAACATAGCTCATACCTAGCTATGATTATCAACTAGTATCACCTACATGGTTAGAGACTTGTAATAAGGAGAAAAATTCATCAACATCATGCTATCTCATAAGATCTAGGACATTCACATTACATCATTAGGGTTAGGGTTTCCATTTAATCAATTAGGGTTTACAAAGTTGGATCAAAAATCATCCATAGATCATCACTTTCATCATCATTAAGACATGAAGGTTATAGAAAAATAACTCTTATTATTATTCACATGACCATCCCATAGGGTAGAACATCTTATGATGTAGCTCTATCATCAATATGATGTATCATAGACACTACTACAAGATATCGATTAGGGTTATTACATAGTGTGTCGGATTAGCCCTAAGTGTGTCGGGAAAACACATCAAGGTATGTGTATCGGTTTGGATCAACTTTGGAGTGTATCAGTTTAACCTTTCTTGTAGGGGTAACGGGCATCACCTCTTCCTGGGTGACAGGCAACAAGGCATGTCGGGTAATGCCAGCCCAAGGCATGATGGGCATCAGCAAACCAACATCTCATGTCATGGTAGACTGTTAAGGTTAGTTGGGCATCATGACTGGGGTATGTCGGGCATCAACGCCTCTCAAGGTGTGACAACACAAGCCATGATGGGCTAACACTTCAGAAGCATATCGGTTTGCAACACATCAGTTATGACACATCTTACTTGCAATGTGTCTCAATTAGGTGTCATATCCGTTTAGGACAGTCATGGGTCATGATGGGCAGTTCATGGTATATCAGGCAACATCAACCAAAACCATGACGGTTTGGTCCCATAAAGGTTTAACAATCAAAAGTCTAGACCAACTAGCTTTCACGACCACAATGACCTGAGCATGCGCAAGGGCCTGACGATCTAAAAACATTAGAATGTGTCAACCTATACCTCACCAAGGTTGTGACGACCTATCACAAGGTGTGATAGTTTATTGCAATTAGGTCATGACAACCATCCACCAAAACGTGTTGAACTCATCATCTTCAACCTAAGCTCACTTGTCTCTAGCAAAGCAAGAAGGTTAAACACAAGGGCAACAACTAAGTGTAACTCCTTTCTTCAAAATAGATCTTGAAACCACCAAGAAGATATAATAACATGCAAGAGGTAACATTATAGAGATAAAGAACAAGATATCTACTAAGGAATGATAATAACAAAGAAGGTTTAGAGTTATATAATCCACCTCAAAGATCACCACAAAATCCAAGCTCCAAGGTCAAGCTCTAAGTTGACAAGCTCAATGTAGAAGAAGATCTTCCAAACTTGATCACCATAACACCTCCAAGGAAGAAGATCATACCAAGATTAGGAGGGTTCAAGATGGAAAGAAAGGAAACTAAGATCCATGGCTGAGAAGAAGAAAGAAGGAGAGCAAGAGGGCTAGAAGTCATGGCTTACCAAGGTAGAGGATGAAGGAAACACCACAAGCTTGGGACTCATCCACCAAGCTCTAAGAGAGAGACTCATCTACCTCCTTAGCTTCTTAAGGTCGTCCACTAAGGAAGGAAGCAAGGATAGCCGAAAGGATTCTCTTGCATGGAGAGAAAGGGGTATATATATAATAGGGATGAGAGAGAGATCAAGTGGAAGGTGTCATAACCCTAGGTGGCACTTGTCCACAAAGAAGGTCCACATGAAACACCATGCAAATGAGGTGATAAGATCTAGGTCTCATCCACTAGGTCACCTATAAAGGTCATACCCGATACCACATCTCCGCACACCTATAAACTGATAGGGTGAAACCATAGACACCCACAAACCAATAGGGTGCAACTAAAGACACCCACAAATCGATAGGGTGAAACTCAAGACACCCACAAACCAATACAAGGCCTCTCCAAGGCTCTGAAGCCCGAGAAAACACTTCTAGGTGTAAGGCACACCCCAAAGGTGTGTATTCAAACCACCACCAAGGTTATCACCACAAAACCAAGCTCTAAACAAGGTGCCCATCTCTCTCTATCTCCTCTAGATTGTTCTAAGAGAGAGAAGGAACACTCAAGAGGAGGAAAACTTGCACATCAACCCTTATCTTGGGTAAATTGCAACTTGCACCAAAACCTCTCCACAAAACACAAGCATCAACCAAGCAAGCTCAAAACAAGAAAATCAATCTTCTAACATGCCCTAATTACATGTCACGGGTTAACAACCTAACTCCATTCTATACCTCAGGTACCAACATAAGGTGTATAATAGAGTTAATGTTGTCTGTCCCTGAGTGGATCAAACACATGAATATATAAATGCATCGAATAAGTAGCTTCCATACATAGACCAAAAGTTAATTACATAGGTTCCGGAAGGCATAGGGGTTCTACAAAAGAAAACTTAATACATGAGAAAATTATTGGCAGAAGAAAAAAAAAGAACATAATTAAGAGTCCCACTTAGCTTTAGCATCCCCATGAAAGATCTAATTTTGTTGAGCCAGCATTTTGAGTTGCAAAGTCATCATCATCATAAGAAAAAGGTACCTATAAAACATTTGCAAGTGGTACACGTCAGCACAATATATAAATATATTGTACTGAATACACGTACGTGTCTTTAAATATACCTATTCTCATAACTTGTCAATAATAAGAAATTGTAACAAATAATTAATTACTAAACAAAAGTGAACATGTATCTTTTAGGCATATTTCCCATCATATTTCCCATATATCTACCACCAATGGCTTTGATGTTTTCAGGCCTTTATGATCTACTACCAAAGAGTTTGAGATAATTATAAATCTGATCTACTACCACAGAGTTTGAGATCATCACACATGTGATCTGCTACCAAAGAGTTTGAGATCACTTTCCATGCACTAGACTACCAAGTTCTTTATATGATGGATACAATATCTTATGTTTGCATGTGTTCAAAAATATACATATAGAAATTCAAACATGGTATTGAAATCAAGCATAGTATCATACAAGACATTTATTTCATTCAATATCTTATGCCAAGTGTTTTACTACTCATATGTCTCAAGCATAAAGTATAGTAAGCCAACAAGACGTAATGGCATACCTTCTACTTAGAAGTGGGTTGCACAAAGATGCTCGTCACTAGTACCTCTATCCTCCTGAAATTATAAGGGATTTGGTACTAATTAGATATATTGCCAACTTCATTATTTAGTTCTAAAAGAATATAAAAGGCCCTTTTTCTTGGTTAGAGTCATGAGAGTAGAGTATAAGTCATTTGAGTATGGATTTGAGTCCATGATTTGATAGTGTCACATCAGAGTAGGGTTTTAACATCAAATGATGGTCTTTAGATCATGTTGAATAATTATACTTAGTTTTGGTCAGTCAAATAGGGAAAAAGAGTGATAATTAGACTTTATTGATAATTGAGTCACAATAGTTGGAAATGAACATTCCATAATTGTCTAGATACAAAAAGAGGCTAATCACATGTTTTTGGTGATTTAATCAGGCTTGAGTATTTTCTAAATAATTAAACAAGATATAAACACACTTGAGCATGAATATTTATACACGTCAGATTTAGGGTCAACAAATGTCATAATAATGATCCTCATATTTTTCTGATCAAAATAGAGTACTTATTTATATTTTTCTGACATTCCTACTATTTATTGTGAATTCCGAAAGATTAGGCCATTTATTGGTCGATTATTGAAAATATGAGATAATTAAAAGGAATCAGAAAAGATGGGTCACTAGATGCTCAGACCCAACGGTCCGCATTTTGGGTGCATAATAGAAAAGAGAAGAGAGCTACTGATTTGGATATTTAGGATTCTTACTTATCAAAGCCTGGTTGGTTCGCGTGGATCCGAGTTAGCAACGTGTGGGAGGCTTCTATTGGTCAACTGGCTTAGTGGACTTCAATCTTCTTGCTCAACACTACACAGCAGGTGGCCAGATCAAATCTCCGATGGGCTTGGGCAATGATTGTACTCCTCCTCATGTGAGGGTGATGATCAGGTTAGTTTCGCGAGGTCCTTTCGTAGCTAGACGGCCAAGCCTCGGGTCGTGGCTCCCCTGGGATCGTCATGCCATTGAGGGAGTGAGGGAGCTTAGCAGCTCACGGTAGAGGAGAGGTTGAGGGAGAGAAGCAGGTAACATCGGGGTATTTCGGGGTGCTGTCGAGGTACATGGAGGTACCCCGAGGCTAGATGAAGGTTGATTTGAGGTGAGGAGAACATGAGCGACCAGGTCGTGAGCTTGGTGGCAGTGGACAGAGAGGAGAGGGGCGAGCTCGAGGTCAGAGGTCTCTAGGCTCTCTTTAGGCAAAAAGGAGGGTGAGGAGAAGCGAAGGGGTGTTGATGAAGTTGTAGGTGTGCTTAAGTAGGCACGAGATCGAGTGAGCCACCAATGCCTAAATTGATCAGCGGTGGTTGGAGAAGGGTGTTTGCCAGTGCAATTGTGGGGGCAGTTGTGGTCATCTTCAAGGGATGTGTGAGAGGTTGGGGAGTTTGTGGAGGTGAGGGGGAGTCATTTCTTCGATCGATTCCTCACAAGGTGGATTGGAGAGGGGAAATGTGGTCCGGCTTCGAAGAGAGTGCTTGTAGCCATGACTCGCGAGTCACCCGGAGGTAGGGGATGACTCGATGGTCGTATGATCCTTCCCGGATCTATGGAAGTGCCATCAGACGGTCCAAATCACTCGAGGTGAGTGAGTCGCGGATCACTGATGTCAGCTCTGTGTGACAAAGCTGGAATTATTCAAAACTATACACTTGATTAATGATATCATGATAAATTTCAATCAAAACTATATACAAACTTGTGAAAATTGTGGGGGGTCTAGGAATGTCCTATTGGCATGAAATTTGAACCATGGGATCACCATATCACTCCCTACATGTTGGAATAGTTTGAGCTCGAGATTCCAACCTTTCATTGATCAATTAATCTTTCTATGATTTAGGGTTTAGAGTTAATGTAAAATAGTTTAGAAAAAACACTTTATCACATCCTACTCACCTTAAAAGCAAATTTTGTCCTCAAAATTAAACAAGATGAAAGAGGTGAGGAAAATGTGCTCCATATCTGCTCGTAGTTCCCAGATTGCATCTTCTCCACCGTGATGGTTCCACTGCACCTTCACCATCTAGATATGCTTATTCCTGAGCTCTTTGACTCTAGAGTCGAGAATCTTTGTAGGGTGTTCTGGATAAGAAACATTCTCCCGCAACTCAATAGGCTTGTGGTTCAACACATGGCTGTTATCCTTCACATAATTCTTCAAATTGGATACATGAAAGACATTGTTCATCATGTTGTACTATGGAGGAAGAGCAAGACGATAAGCACATTCACCAATGTGCTCCAGAACCTCAAAAGGACCCACATATCTCAGACTAAGTTTCCCTTTGTTCTTGGCTATGACACAGATGGGTCTAATCTTCAAGAAAGCATAGTCACCAGCCTTAAACTGTCTGTCTGACCTATGTGCATCTGCATATGACTTCTGACGATCCTAGGCTCGTTTCAACCTTTTCTTGATCAAAGACACCTTATCAGCATAAAGTTGCAACTCCTTAGACTTTAGCATTCTCCTTTCTCCAACTTCATCTAAATGGAGAGGGGATCTACATGGCTTACCATAGAGAGAGCTTCATAGGGTGGCATATCAATACTTGATTGGTAGCTGTTATTGTATGCGAACTCTGCTAATGGAAGGTAGTAATCCCAAGATCCTCCCCAATATAAGACACATGTTTTGAGAAGATCCTCTAACATTTGGATAGTGTGTTCCAACTAGCCATCAGTTTGTGGATGATATGTAGTGCTGAAATTCAATTGTGTACCCAGCTCATTCTGTACTTGCTTCCATAGATGTGATGTGGACATTGGATCTTGATCTAATATAATAGATATTCGTACTCCATGTAGCCGTACAATCTCCCTTATATACAACTCAAAAAGCTCAGGAACCTTGGTCATAGTCTGCATAGGTAAGAAATGTGCAGACTTGGTCAACCGGTCTACTATGACCCATACTGCATCATAACCCTTCCTAGTCATAGGTAATCCCACTACGGAATCCATGGTAATATTTTCCCATTTCCATTCGGGGATTGGTAAGGGTTGTGATGCAATGATTTTGAGTCGCATTTATAGACCTGTTTTATATGTGTTTTATGCTTTAATTAGTCATTTCTATGGTTAATATTGCATAATTCATCCATTTTGGTCTTTGCCACTATTTTATGTCAAATCCCCTTTATTTCATTGTTTTGAGCATTAATTATCACATTATTATTATTTGTGTAGATTTATGTGATCTTGTCTTTGAATTTCAGGAAAAACGAGTATTTGCTTCCGTCGATACCATCGACGGAAGTCGATACCATCGACATGGTCACAGGTTGCCAGCCGAAAGGAGCAGCAAAGAGTCGATACCATCGACGTTGATGTCGATGGTATCAAGACACCTTCAGGTTTCTGCCGAAGAAGCAGTCGATAGTATCGACACGAAGTCGATACCATCGACACATGGAGGCTACAGCGTCGCAAAATGACAAAACCGACGCCAAAAGGAAGTCGATACCATCGACCCGAGTCGATGGTATCGAGATGATGTCGGGTGCGAAAAAGAAAGGGTTTGCAGCCAGCCGCTACTGTAGCGGGTCGATACCATCGACTCGCGTCGATGGTATCGACGCCGTAGGATATGAGTTTGCTTTCTAATGATCTCAATCGAACAGCTGGAGTTAATTAGCAACCTAATTAGGGACTTATACATAATGACGGCCGCCCAGAAAGGGAGAGGAATCTGATTAGTCATTGCACAAGGGCCGAGGAGCGAAAAAAGGGAGAACGGAGGCCAGAAGTTCATACCAGTCGATCCGGACGCTGCCGAAGACGGATTTCACCACCGAGAGGCGGGTAAGCACGTGTTCTACGCAAAGGATCAATCGGTTCTTCTTCGTTCAGGGGGTTTTCCTATTCAATTCACGTTTTTCATATGATTTCCCCTATTTCTACCATGTACTTATGTGAGATGAACATGCGGGGCTAATCCCCTCCATCTTTAGGACCGGGAGTAGCCCGGGAATTCATTGTATGACAGTTTTATAATAGTAATTCATATTTTCTCTCTTAAATCCGTGGCATAGCTTTGTTTTCTCCATATATTGTTATGCTTGATCACCATAATAATAATCTAATGCCCTTAATCACTTCGACAGAAGGATTAACGGCTGAAAAGAGATGAAACCTACATTAATCGATAAATCCCTTGAACAAGGTGGTGTAAAATTAATGGTGGATGCTGAGAGATCGTTCATAACGCACTTAGTTTAGGGGATAGGTTACTACGACGGTGGAACCGACCTAAACCTAAGTAGTGAATTGTACCACGACAGTGGGCAATTCTGTTTTCAGGCCACTACCCGGATAGAGAGAGAAGATTGAGGCATTATATAAAATCTAATACAATGAATACCCGCGGTGAAACCGCAATCCTAAAGATACCTTTTTGAATTGATTAAATTAACCTTTAATAGATTTCTTATTTTGTTTTGTTTTTATTTTTCTTTTAGTTTTAACAAGAACTCTCAACTTGTTAATCGGCTTAGCTGATCGCGACTAGTTAGTAGGAGTCACCAACAATTCCGAGTATCCTTGTGTTTGACTCGGGCCTCACAAAGGCATGTACTACTGGACGCGTATACTTGTGTTTTTAGCGCGTAGTAAAATACACGTCAAGTTTTTGGCGTCGTTGCCGGGGATACGGCAAAATTGTTGGCACTTCGAGTGCTACGAGCGGCCACTCTAGGCCACATTTTTTTTATTTTTGAAACAACTTCAAATTTTTCTATAATTATTATACTCGTCAAAGCACTGTATTGCACTAAATTTTCCTATTTCTGGTACGTTGCATGGTGCAGACGCGTAGTATGGACTACGACAATCGCACACCTGAGGTTCCGTTTTCGAGACTCTAGGACGAGGAGTATCACGAGCAAGAGCACCAAGAAGAGATAGATTCTGAATCTGAACCAGAAGAGATGGCCGAGCCACAGACCATATGGGAGAAGATCAAAGCTTCTTCCTCATCAGCTTCAAAGGGGCCTATAAAGAAGCAGGCGATCAACATACCGACATATAAGATCAATCCAGCGTTGATTAATTTGGTGAAATCAAATGCGTTTCATGGGCTGAAGAATGAGGATCCTTTTGCACACATCAGCCAGTTCGTTGAAAACTGCGACATGGTTAAAATAGACAGGTTTCCACAAGATGCATTGTATCTCAAGCTTTTCCCAAGTTCCTTGGCGGGAGCAGCAAGAGAGTGGCTACATAATCTAGACGATGAGTTCGTGGAGTCTTGGGACCATATGGTGGAGGTCTTCTTTGAGAGGTTCTTCCCTCCTGAAAAGACTAATGACATGATCCGGAAGATTCATAATTTCACCCAACAGGCTGGTGCAACATATTCTGAGACCTGGGAGAGATTTCAGGTTATGTTGAGGAGGTGTCCGCATCACGGGCTGGACAAGGAAACGCAGGTGAAAATCTTCTATTTTGCTCTCTCCGAGCATGATAGGAGTAATATGGATTCAGCCGGGTCGGGATTTTTTCTAAACAACACAGACACTAGATGCTGGGAAATACTCAAGAACATGGCTAGAAACAGTCCTGGGGAGAAAGAGAGAGAGGCCCAGTTGAGCAAGTACGAGTCGCCAGTGAATCAAAGGCAATGAGAGAGCTGAATGAGAAGATGGATCTTCTCGCAAAGAAGCTACTGCAAAAGGAGGAAAATGAGTCTGAGGAGGAAGCCCAAGTGAAATTCATGCAACAACAGGGCTACAGAAACAATGACTACACATGGAGGAAGGATAAAAAATTCTCATGGAAGGATCAAAATAACTTTCTGCAAAATTTGGATGCCAAGCCACAGCCTAGAGCTGAGGATAAGAACACCGAACTACTGAGTCAAATGGTACAGCAGAACCAGGAGATGATGGCCATGTTTGGTAAGCAATTGCAATCTCAAGGTGATATTCTGACCAAGTTTGGACAGACACTGCAAAGCCATGGAGCACAAATGCGGGCATTAGAAACCACTGTGGCACAGATTTCTAGTGAAGTGGCGGCCATCAAGCACGCCAATCAACAAAAACCAGCCGAGAATGAAAACGTGGCCCAAGCACACCATCAGGTCAAGTATATTTCTGTGGTAAGCAATGAGGAGGAATCTCAGGTGCAAGAAGCTAAAGAAGAGAGAAAAATGACTTTTAATACGCATGCGACACCGACGATATCGTATCCACGCACTTACTATGGACTGTCGGGCGGAAACCCGTTCTTCAGAAAATCACAACGAGTTATGAATATTGCATCTCCATCTAGGCAAGAAGAACAATGGAAGGTTGTTTGTGCATGTGTGGAAACATCGAATGCGAGAGAGGAACCACAACAAGCTATTTCTGTTGATGATGTCTCGCCAAAACCCACGTCAGAGGGAGTGATTGAAGCAGGCTTAGGGGAGTTGGCCCCGAAAAGCTCATATGTGCCACCTCACAGGCGTGTGAGTGCAGCAGTTGTGTCAAGTCCAGAAAATCCAGGGCCAAAGAAAGAGCATCGTCATTTTAGGAAATTCTTGGAAATATTCCAAAAACTCCACATCAGTATTCCATTAGTGGAGATGATCGAGAAGGTGCCCACCTATGGGAGGTTCATCAAGGAAATCATCAATAAGAAGAGGCGGATAAAAGACAGTGATATTTGTCGGATGAATGAGATGGTGAGCTCTATGATTCACAGGAGTTCGCCAAAGAATAGAAAAGACCCAGGGGGCTTCTACATTCCTTGCTCAATAGGTGATTGACATTTTCCTAAAGCGCAATGTGATTCCGGCACCAGCATAAATCTCATGCCTCTGGCGACATTTCATAAGCTTGGGTTAAAAGAAATCAAGAAGTCGGCTGCGAAAATTGAATTGGCGGATGGGTCTTTAGTGAGACCATATGGAGTATGTGAAGATGTTCTCGTCAAAGTGGATCGATTTATATTCCCGGTGGATTTTGTTGTCATGGATATGCCACCGCTCCAAAGCTGTGAAATTCTTCTAGGAAGACCTTTTCAAGCAACGGCGGATGTCGTGACTGCCTTAGGGAGAGGTACATTGTCCTTGGGAATTGGAGGAGATCGAGTTGAATTCAAATTACCACACGATCCTCTAAGCACATGCCCCAAAGTGCCAAGATGATGAGCTTCAAGCCGTCTAGCCTAAGACGTTAAATAAGGGCACTTGTTGGGAGGCAACCCAACCATCGGTACATTAGGATAGTTTAATTATAATCGTAGGTTGCTTTATTTTTGTTCAATTTTTAGTGTAAAGAAGATACCTTGATCCGTTTGTTCATTGTGCAGGCTGAGGCAGAGTCGATACCATCGACACACTAGTCGATAATATCGACAAGGGTACGCGTTGACGACTGCAGATTTCGTTCTGAGTCGATACCATCGACGGCCTCGTCGATGGTATCGACATACCTACAGGTGGTCGCCAAGCAACAATCGATAGTATCGACAAGGGTGTCGATACCATCGAGATCTCTGGAGAAGTTCAGACCGATTTGTCTCAGTCAACTCGACACCATCAACATCAAAGTCGATGGTATCGACATGGTTACAGGTTGAAATGCAAAGTGGCGGTGTCGCAATGAAGAAAAGTCGATACCATCGATGAGTGTCGATGGTATCGACCATCCATGTCGATGATCCACACAAACAAATCGATGGTGATCGCGGTTTCCACGTCATCGATCCGGGTGCAGCGTCGATACCATCGACCCATGTCGATGATATCGACACGTCAGCAATCCGGGTTTCAAGAATCCAGCCATCGACGACCGTCGATACTCGCGAGGGAGGTGGATAGCATCGACAGGTGTCGATACCATCGACTCGCGTCGATGGTATCGACGGACCAACAATGGCGCCGGCCAAGTCTATATAAGGAGATTCATGACGTCATTTCACGTCACACCTTCAGAGCTCTCTTCTTCCTTTGCGTCGAGTACTCCCCCGAGCCATCAAAGCCCAAAGAACAGCAGCACCGAGCGACGATCTTCACTGAGCAGAGATTCAATTCTCCATCTTCACCGAGCTCTTCTTCTAATCCTTTTCTCGTCGCAACAATGGTGCATACAACCGGAGCTTCTTCCTCGCGCGCTCATATGATTGACATCCCCGAGTTCGTGCCACCACCGCCATCATCGGTCGCACATCCTCGACTTGTCCACCCATCCGCGGATGTGAAGAAGGTTTACGAAGAAATCCTGAAGCGCAAGATCGAGCCCACTCGTTACGTGGATCCGGAGCTGATCAATGATTTTGGCTTCAAGGCAAATCTGGATTACGTACTGAAGGGGCAGGCCCACCAAACGGGCCGTGGACACGATGAGCTTGAGTAACATGAAGACGGCCAGCCATTTTTCGGCGAGTGGCCAACGTACAAAGAGTTGGTGGCGGAATACATGGCGTCACTGGACGTCTGTGTTGTGCCCAATGAGATATCAGCAAGCGACCGCGAGTGGGAAAAGGGCAGGGTGTCTTTTCGGTTGTACAACCGCGACTACACCATCACCCTCGAGCAGTTCAACGACATCTTCAACTCGAATCACTCGCAGTACGACTACAGGCGGCCGGATAACCGCACCAACTACGACGCTCTGTTCTCTGAGTTGGTGACGGTGCCACAAGGGAAGTCGGTTAGCTACCACAACGCCGCGGTAGCCGACTTCGAGCACCCATTTGTCCGGGTATTGTACCGGATGTTGAGCTCCACCTTGTTTGCTCGGGGCGACCTAGCCCTTAGCAAGTTTCAGGAGCCTGACCTTTTCTTTCTCTACAAGCTCCTGACGCAACAAGAGTGCAACTGGGGCGCCTTCTTTCTGCAACGAGTTTTGGCAGTGAAGCGGAGTACGAGGAAAGCGCCGATTCACTTCGGCGGGCTAATCACCAAGCTGGCTTCATACCTTGGCTTGAATTTCCAGACCCTCACTCCTCTATCTACTAAGAGCAAGGTGAACTTGCAACATTTACACCGGTCCAATCTCATTCTTCTCCGAGATGGCGTGGCGTTCGCACACTGCCACGTAAATCAAGCATATCAGGAGTGTTCTCTACCCGATCCCGTCTTCAACATCGACGATGCGCAAAATTTCCGGTGGCCAATCATAGCCATCGATTCCGTTGAAGAAGACGGCGGGAATGACGGTGGCAACGACGATGAGGCGGCGGAAGAGGAGGAAGAGGCGTTCACACCTCTTCGATCACGAGTGGCACCCCGGAAGCGCCCTAGGATGCATCCGGGTGCATCTTCATCTTCTTCGCATCGGCCTCCACCACCGCCCTCGCAGCCCAGCGAGGATGCCTATTCCATGCAAGGCATGTACAATATGCTGCAAGACATCCAGTAGACGCAGCATAGCCACACAGCTGCATATTCCAGTATTCAAGACACCACCAACCGGCTCTATGTCAACCAGCAGGCGATCTTCGAGAATGAGCGCCTTCTTTTTGCAAAACAGGAGAACATCCATGATCGGCTGCACAGGATGGAGCAGCAGCAGCAGCCATTTTATGATCATTACTGGAGCTAGAATTACTTTGGGGGGTATCCACAGCCTCCTCCGATGCCCCAGTATGATCCGACCTTTCAGGGGCAATACCCGTCTTGGGACCCCACGGCGCCACAATACCCACCTCCACCTCCACAAGAGTGATCTGGTATCCCTGTTCCAATCTTTATGTTTGTTTTTGACTATGAGGCCATAGTCGAATTCAAGCTTAGGGGGGTAGTTGGAACAACTCTATCTTTTATTGTTTTCAGTTTTTAGCATTATTGCTTTTGTTCTTTTGTTATTTGTTTCTTGCAATTTTAGTTTTGTAGGATCCACGTGCTATCTAGTGTAATTGTGGACGTCATAAAAGTGTGTCATCTTGCTGTTAGTGCATGGGAAATTCAAGGGAAATTTGAAAAATTTTTATGTGTTTGGATAGCTTGTTTTGTTTGACCTTAGGCACACATCCTATGAAAATGATTGATTATGTCAACTTTAAAACAACATTTCATACCTGTACTCCTAATGATTCATGAAAGTGGCCGGAAATGGTTGTTTGAGCCTAACCTAACCAAATGGTAATGAGACCTTAATTGGATGTAAGAGAGAGAACCCTCTAAACTACTACACAGGTCAGTAAGGAGGGACGCATAATATCTTTCTAAGGTTCAGTCATCTAGTCTTGTGATCTTTCCACTTCATTTTTCCATAATCCACCTAAGAATTGGAAGTAAAGTGCAGTTTTAATTCCTTTTTGTGTGCATAGCATTTAGATAGGACTTTCATTGGTATTTTCCATATGTTGCATAAAAAGAAAGAAAAAAAAATATATAGTGATTCATGCACATTACCTTTAGGTGCATGCCATATAGTTGCATTCATGATCTTCATGCATAAAGTATATCATGTATCTCAAATTTTCCCCAATGGTGAATTAAATTGTTCCATACCATCTAAATAGTGAAAAATTTCTGAGTATGAAGAAAATAGCCCAATAAAATTATCTTTAAGCAATTATGGATATGTGGGCTGGAAAAAGAAAAAGATGAAAATCTGCAATAGAAAAAAAAGGAAAAGAAAAAGAATTTAGAAGAAAGTGAAATAAGAAGGAGAAAGGAACGTTATATCACCTGCATTTCAGGATAATTGAGTACATGATGTAGCTTGACTAGATATCCATCTCATTTTGAGATGGATGGTTAGTGCATGCATCATTTCACCCAAGTTTAGGCATTAGGGCATTTCTAATGTGCATGTGCATCATATAGGACATTTTTGTATATGCATGTTGAAACTGTACAATACTTCCACGTTCTTCCATGAGCCACCCATTTTCATCCACCCGTTGCTCGGATTGGTAGGCCACCGTGAATTTTCTCCTCACTAATGAATATCAGGAGAACTGCTTCCACGTAGATGGTAGTTAGGGCGAGCAACGTAGTAGAGGCGATCACAGGATGCACCAAGTCTGAACCGGAGAATCTTATTATGTTAACTGCGTTATGTGATAGTGTTCATTGGTTTGGAGGTCAATTTCTTTTATTGATGATTACTGTTGCCTTTAGGGTAATTACCGTTATGTGGTTAGAGAAGGCCAGTTTGTGAATGTTCAGTGGGAGTCATATGGGATGTTGGGTTGGCGTGTTGTTTTTCAGTTGACATTTGCAATTCTATTCTAAGGATTAGTTGCTCGAGGGCGAGCAATGTTCAAGCTTAGGGGAGTTTGATGCGATGATTTTGAGTCGCATTTATAGACCTGTTTTATATGTGTTTTATGCTTTAATTAGTCATTTCTATGGTTAATATTGCATAATTCATCCATTTTGGTCTTTGCCACTATTTTATGTCAAATCCCCTTTATTTCATTGTTTTGAGCATTAATTATCACATTATTATTATTTGTGTGGATTTATGTGATCTTGTCTTTGAATTTCAGGAAAAACGAGTATTTGCTTCCGTCGATACCATCGAAGGAAGTCGATACCATCGACGGAAGTCGATACCATCGACATGGTCACAGGTTGCCAACCGAAAGGAGCAGTAAAGAGTCGATACCATCGACGCTGATGTCGATGGTATCGAGACACCTTCAGGTTGCTGGCGAAGAAGCAGTCGATAGTATCGACACGAAGTCGATACCATCGACACATGGAGGCTACCGCGTCGCAAAATGACAAAACTAACGCAAAAAGGAAGTCGATACCATCGACCCGAGTCGATGGTATCGAGATGATTTCGGGCACGACAAAGAAAGGGTTTGCAGCCAGCCGCTACTGTAGCGGGTCGATACCATCGACTCGCATCGATGGTATCGACGCCGTAGGATATGAGTTTGCTTTCTAATGATCTCAATCGGACGGCTGGAGTTAATTAGCGACCTAATTAGGGACTTATACCTAATGACGGCCGCCCAGAAAGGGAGAGGAATCTGATTAGTCATTGCACAAGGGCCGAGGAGAGAAAAAAGGGAGAACGGAGGCCAGAAGTTCATACCAGTCGATCCGGACGCTTCCGAAGATGGATTTCACCACCAAGAGGCGGGAAAGCACGTGTTCTACGCAAAGGATCAATCGGTTCTTCTCCGTTCAGGGGTTTTCCTATTCAATTCATGTTTTTCATATGATTTCCCCTATTTCTACCATGTACTTGTGTGAGATGAACATGCAGGGCTAATCCCCTCCATCTTTAGGACCGGGAGTAGCCCGGGAATTCATTGTATGACAGTTTTATAATAGTAATTCATATTTTCTCTCATAAATCCGTGGCATAGCTTCGTTTTCTCCATATATTGTTATGCTTGATCACCATAATAATAATCTAATGCCCTTAATCACTTCGACAGAAGGATTAACGGCTGAAAAGAGACGAAACCTACATTAATTGATAAATCCCTTGAACAAGGTGGTGTAAAATTAATGGTGGATACTGAGAGATCGTTTGTAATGCACTTAGTTTAGGGGATAGGTTACTACGACGGTGGAACCGACCTAAACCTAAGTAGTGAATTGTACCACGACAGTGGGCAATTCTATTTTCAGGACACTACCCGGATAGAGAGAGAAGATTGAGGCATTATATAAAATCTAATACAATGAATACCCGCGGTGAAACCGCAATCCTAAAGATACCTTTTTGAATTGATTAAATTAACCTTTAATCGATTGCTTATTTTGTTTTGTTTTTATTTTTCTTTTAGTTTTAACAACAACTCTCAACTTGTTAATCGGCTTAGCTGATCGCGACTATTTAGTAGGAGTCACCAACAATTCCAAGTATCCCTGCGTTCGACTCGGGCCTCACAAAGGCCTGTACTACTCGACGCGTACACTTGTGTTTTTAGCGCGTAGTAAAATACACGTCAGGTTGCAATAGACTTCCTGGACATTAATGTTTAGCCTTAATCTACTGACAAGTGAGACACTTAGAGATGAACTATGCTATATCATTCTTCATACCACTCCACAAAAAGTGTCTCTATAGATTCTGGTACATCTTAGTAGATCCCGGATGTATAGAATACTTAGACCCATGTGCCTCTTATAGAATACACTTATTTATCTTCGATTCTTTATGTACCCACATATTGTGCTTGTACCTTAGTCCACCATCCATACAAATAGATAAAAGTGTTTGGGGTTTAGCCACAAGAGTTGTCATTTTCTCCAAGCTAGGGTTGTTCTTTTGAGACATCAAGAGTTCAAAAAAAAGACTAGGAATAATTTTGATATTTGCTAGAATAACAGTGATAGATTCTGCTTGAGATGAATCAGATGTTGAAGGATCCAAACGCATTGGTTCAGAAGTTAGGATAGATGCACAAATTTACCTCTTATGACTAAGAGCATCAGCTACAACATTGGCCTTGCCTGGGTGATATGCAATAGTGAAATCATAATCTTTAAGATATTCCAACCATCTCCTCTGTCTAAGATTGAGGTGCTTCTGATTTAAGAGGTATTTGAGGCTTTTGTGGTCCGTGAATATATCAAAAGTAGCACCTGTTGGGTTATAGGGGAGGCAAAGAAGGCAGCAGAAACAAAAAAAAAATCCCCCAAACCCGGAACAAGGAAATGCGTCAACGTCTATACAATAGGAAAGGATGGATTGTGGAATCATACCTTGACCTGAGGCTTGCTCAGCGACAATACCTCACGCCTTGTGCGATCTTAACCTCTGGTCTTAGATGGTGTCTGTGCAGCTCCTGGTCGCACCGGGACTGACGACTCCTGGTCTCACCGGGACTGTCGGGATTGACAGTTGTCCTCCAAGCGGCAGAAACCGCCCACCTCTAAAGTAGTCCACATGGACCACCTAGAACTCTAATCTCCTTGTCCCACAAGGAATTGGAAGGAGTCGCACCCTCCTGTCAACGTACTAGTCACCAATACACTCTCTTGCCACCAATTGCTTTCTACAGTTGTCTTTCCCTTGTTGTGCCTCCCTTATCGGGTAGCACTTACTCGGGCTCTCTCTCAGTTACCAAAACCAGAGAGAACGACAACTTCATAGAGCAACTGGTTGCACTGGGTTGTTCTTTGAGAAGCCCCCAATACCCCTATATATAGGAGGGTCATGGGACAGGGTTCTCCATCTCGGGCAATGTGGGACTAAAAAATAGAAGTAGAAGGGTTCGAGATTATCCACAAAAACAACCAACTCACAACCTGAACCGATTGTTTCACAACTGAAACGGTCGGTTGGGGACCTAAGCCGGTCGGTTCACACCTCAACCGATCGGTTGGGACACCTCAACCGGTTGGTTCACTTCTGAACCGGTCGGTTCATGGTCCTGGTCAGTTCCCGATTGACTTTCCAACTTTTGTTTCTAATTGGTATCAAATACCAAGCCTTGTTCCAATCAAATTGGGCAAGTGAAACGAAAGGAAAATTCTCACCAATCCTACTTTCCCAACTTGCTCGGTTGCAACAGTTGAACTGATCATTTCAACACTTGAAGCAATCGTTTCACCCTGACCATGAGCCGATCGACTCATAACCTAAGTCGATCGGTTCACCAAGCTTATCCGATCGGTTCATCACATGAGCCGATCAGTTGGGAGTGCAGATTGTGTAGAAATAGTCAATTGCAGTTTCAATCAATCTGATACTCTAATCAATGTGTCCAACACCTTGAACATTATGACATTGAGCTATCAATTAATTGAGTGTTTAATTGAACTACTAAACTCCTTTAGTAATCAATCTAAATATTGTTTGTGGACAAAACTCCTTTTCCAGGTTAAATCCTATGTGTGTGACCCTGCGGGTCCTTTTCACATTGGCAGTGAAAGTCCATAACACTTATGACTTCACAAGAAAAGAGCGGTGCCTAGTCACACATCAGTGCTACCCAAGTGAAAAAGAAAGTTGGAGAACAACTTTCAATCCTACAATCTGTGAATGGTGTTACAGTGAATGTATAATTCCTTTGTCACTGATATCCCAAATGAACTCGAGGCATGGAACAGTCATCCTGTCAACATTCATTCACTTTCTTGATCTCAGAGCAGATTGGAAGAGTTATGTATGACATCAATATCACATACTGATTCACACATGCGTGCAAACGCCTATTTCAATCCTACTCATCAAGTGGCCTTGGATATCAAACTCCCTCAGGAGGGGAAAATCCCATATCTATCACTCACCCCTCAAAAGCCCCATGTGTCAAAGCCACCCAATCATCACCTTTATAACAACCCATGTTTCAGGACTGCGTTTGATGATGTCAAAGTGTGCCCAACGACATGTGTTGAGTGTAGTGATTTTAGGTCAAAGAATCACACTCACCACCATCACTGTGAGTATTGACTGTGACTACCATGTCATGGTTCCATGTATCAAACTCACGGTGGGTCTGTTCGGTACACTTGTTCTCTAACAAGTACCTACGTGTTTGGTTTGATATCTCTATATCATGACTAATGAGATTCTGTTATCAACCAACACCACATTCTAGTCTTGTGTGTCATTGTTGTCTATCTACCTTCCACAATGACATCCAACTAGGGACATAACAAGAATGTACAAACTCTTAGCATCCGTATGATCTCATCGTTCAGGTCCTAAACCTGAAGGCATACGTCATTGAGTACTGTCATTCTCTAGACATTCAATTTGTTCTATCACTATGTCATATGACTGAACCAGAAAGAATTGGAAGCTTGCCTTTGATGTTTATCAAATCAATCTTAATGTATCCCACCAATCATCCCATGATTGGCTCTCAGGGCATACATACCAACATCACCATATAAATAATGCCTCCATATTTTGAGAGCATAGACAATGGTAGCTAATTCCGAATCATGAGTTGGATAATTGACCTCATTGGGTTTCAATTGTGTAAAGGCATAGGCAACAACTTTACCATCTTGCATGAGGACACAACCCAAACCCATTTTTGAAGCATCAGAAAATATTACAAATCCATAATTCCCGGAAGGTAGAATCAAAACTGGAGCAGACGTCAAGAGAGATTTCAATTCTTGGAAACTAGCTTCACATTCAGAAGTTCAAACAAAATTGGCATCCTTTCTGGTAAGTTTATAGTCATGGGTAGGGCTATTTTACTAAAATTACGGATGAAAAAATGGCAATAGCCTGCTAGACCAAGGAAGCTATGAATTTCAGAAGCATTGGTAGGGGCTTTCCAATCAAGGCAACTAAGACTTTGGTAGGATCAATAGAAATTTTCCCACCCAAAATGACAAGGCTAAGAAACATGACTTGGTCATTCCAAAACTCACATATAGATAATTTAGCATACAATTTCTGGTTTCTCAAAACATCAAGTACATTCGAGAGACGCTCACGATGTTGATCAACAGAATTTGAATATATAAGAATATCATCAATGAAGACCACGGCAAAGATGTCAAGAAATTGCTAGAATATAGTGTTCATCATATTTATAAATACTCCAGGAGCATTAGTCAAATCAAAAGGCATCACCACAAATTCATAATGTCTATATTTAGTTCTGAAATCTATCTTTGGAATATCACCATCTTTCACTCATAATTGATGATAGCCTGATATATGGTCAATCTTGGAGAACGCATTGGTAGTATGAAGCTAGTCAAATAGGTCATCAATTCTTAGGAGAGGATATTTATTTTTGATGGTGGCTTGGTTGATCATGTGATAATCAATACACATACACATTTACCCATCTTTCTTTTTAACAAAAAGGATAGGTGCACCCCAGGGAGATGTACTAGGATGGATGAAGCCTCTATCAAGAATTTCTTCTAACTGCTTCTTGAGCTCTGCAAGCTCGGCATGTGCCATTCTATAAGGTGCCTTTGAGACTGGTGTGGTGCCCGGTGCTATTTCAATTAAGAAATCAATCTCATGTTCTAGAGGCAGCCCTGGAAGCTCCTCGAGAAATACATCTGGGTAATCTCTCACCACATCCAAGCTCTCTAAAGGTCTCACCTTAGAATCAAACATGGACACAACTACAAGATAGGCTCTACATCCTTTGGCTATCAAAGTCTCGGCTTTAAGAGAAGAGATAATCATATTTCGATTTCTTTCCTTTCTCCCTGGTATTATCAAAGGTTTAGAATTAGGTGTAGAAATGATTACTTTCTTGGCTCGACAATCAAACATGGCATAGTTGGCAAAAAGCCAATCCATTCCCAAAATTAGGTCAAAATCCTCCATATCAAGAAGAATGAAATTAGAATGAAATTGATGACCATCATAAGAAAAAGGCAAGATTTTGGTTTTCTAAAGAGAGGTATAAATTTTGTCAGTGGCAGTTGTTACATACAACATATAACCTAGATATTTTATCTCTAACTTGATCATGGAAGCAAGATTTCTAGAGATGAAGGTATGTGTTGATCCTGAATCAAATAGGGACACAACAGAATGATCTTGGAGACATATCATACCTACATTATGATTTTATATGAGATCATGGTTTTCAAAGGTTTGTTAAAAATGAAGAATTATTAACACTATTACCTTCAATCATACGGTTGTCATTGGCCTTAGCTTCCTCTGCATCGATTGCAAATATCCGGCCCTGACGGTGTTCTGGCTGAGCCTGTGCTATAGGGCCAGCTGGTTGAATAGGTGGAGCTCCAGGCTGAGGTAATGGGGCAGGATGATTCTGAGGTGCACCTTGGACCAGACTTGGGCAATTGAACCTCATATGCCCTTCATTCTTACAGTAGTAACACACTGGTTTTTCAAACTTGCATTTTCTAGGGTGCGAACCTCCACAGCTTCTACACCTGACATGCTCATATGCTTGTCCATGGTGTGACCCACCTCAACCTCAGCCTCCCCTATTTGGTCCTCCTCGGTATGATTGACCTCTATGGTGATTTCATCCTCTTCCCATGCCATGTCTATTAGGCTTCTTCCTATCCTTCTCCTTCTCTTTTTCCTTGCCCTTGGTGATGGATGCATCAGTTATCCCAAACATGGTACCTTGTTCTTCCCTAAGGTTCTTTCTTGGGTAAGGGCATTATTGATGGCAGCTTCAAAGGTAGTGTGGGTGGAGGTGCAAAGGTACACTTTGATTTCTTGGTTAAGGACATCAATGAAGTGTTCAATCTTTTCATCTTCATCAAGGTTACAAGCATGACACTCTAGGAGTCTAAAGGCCCTAACATAGTCAGCAACGAACAAGGCTCCTTGGGTGAGGTTATTGAACTATTTCTTCTTCTCCTTCCTAGCAGATATGGGCATGAAACGATTAGTATAAATCACCTTAAACTCCTCCCAACCTATAGGGTCATCTGGAAGTGCTCGTGTATGGTAATAATTTTCCTACCACAACTTCGCGGACCCCCTAAGTTGGTAGGTTAAGTGACTTTATCTTCCTCAGGACATTTAAGGGCTCTAAAGGCATTTTCAACAAATAGGATCCATGCATCAGCTTTATCTAGGACTTCACCTAAGTCTTCTCCATGAAAGGTTTTGGGTTTGAGCTTGAGGAAGACACTAATGGTGGTTTCAGGGTTAATCCTAGATGAAGAGGCATTATTGTTGGTTTCTTTTCGGGCTAGAGCATGCATATATTCCAACATCACCTTCTTTTGTTCCTCCCATTCACTAGTAGCCATGGACTTATTTGAGTTAGATTCATCACCAGAGTCATCATTACTTCTCTTTGTCTTAGATCTAGTTTTTGGAGGCATTTGCAAGTTTGCATAAAAGATAGTTTAGATATTTATTTGAGGTAGATCATAAAGCAAGCAACAAAGATTTATCAATCATAAGTATATGTTTCCCAATTTTTCATGTCTTTTAGTTGTTCCCATTTCTCCTAATCTACCCACATAATAGAGAGAGAGAGTATATCATTGATCATGGTCATGAGAGAGAAAGTAAATGAGAAGCCTAGTGTGTATCATTCCTAAATAGGTGGTTGGGGGTAGTCCTTAATTGGGAAAAGATGAGAACATAGATTTCTCTAAGGTAAGGGTGCCCACTTTAACAATAATTGTGTTAGCCAGGCAGATAACTTGCAGTGGGCACTCTCGCACTATGAAAATGGATGGGGAGAGTGACTTTGTCAGAACCTTCCACAAGTACCCTTCTAGACACCTCGGCAATATACTGTTACATGTGGGTTACCTCAGGTCTAAATAAGGTTACTAATTATTTTGTACACATATATTGATTCATGTGTCTGCTTTAATACCATCTGTCATGGATTAACAACCTAACTCCACTCTACACCTCAGATGCCAACATAAGGTGTACAATAGAGTTAAAGTTGCCCCTCCTTGAGTGGATCAAACACATGAATATATAAATGCACCGAATAAGTAGCTTCCATACATAGACCAAAAGTTAATTACATAGGGGCCTGAAGGCATAGGGGTTCTACAGAAGAAAACTTAATACATGAAAAAATTACTTGTAGAAAAAAAAAAACTAAGAGTCACATTTAGCTTTAAAATCCCCATGAAAGATTTGGTTTTGTTGAGCCAACATTTCGAGTTGCAAAGTCATCATCATCATCATAAGCAAAAGGTACATATAAAACATTTGCAAGTGGTACACGTCCACATAATATATAAATATATTGTACTGAGTATGCCTACGTGTCTTTAAATATACCTCTTCTCATAACTTGGCAATAATAAGCAATTGTAAAAAATAATCAATTACTAAACAAAAGTTTGTTAACAAAAGTGAACATGTATCTTTTAGGCATATTTTCCATCATATTTTCCATACATCTGGCACCAATGGCTTTAATGTTCTCAGTCCCTTATGATCTACTACCAAAGAGTTTGAGATCATTATAAGTGTGATCTACTACCAAAGAGTTTGAGATCATTATAAGTGTGATCTACTACCAAAGAGTTTGAGATCATTACACATGTGATCTACTACTAAAGAATTTCAGATCACTTTCCATGCACTAGACTACCAAGTTCTTTATAAGATGGACACAATATCTTATGTTTGGATGTGTTTGAAATTATACATATAGAAATTCAAGCATGGTATCAAAATCAAGAATAGTATCATACAAGACATTTATTTCATTCAATGTCTTATGCCAAGTGTTTTACTACTCATATGTCTCAAGCATAAAGTATAGTAAGCCAACAAGAGGTAATGGTGTACCTTCTACTTAGAAGTGGGGAGTCCAAATATGCTCCTCATGTTGGGTTTTAGGGGAGACAGAGAAGGCAACGGAAATAAAAAAATTCTCCTCCCAAACCCTGAATAAAGGAATCGCGTCAACGTCTATACAATAGGAAGGATGGTTTGTAGATGCATACCTTGTCCCGAGGCTTGCTCGGCGACTTTACCTCACTGCTTGTGCAGTCTTCACCTCCGGTCTTGGATGATGTTTGTGTAGCTCCTGGTCTCACAGGGACTGTTGGGATTGATAGATGTCCTCCGAGCGACAGAAGTCTCCCGCCTCTGTAGTAGTCCACACGGACCACCCAAAACTCTGATCTCCTTATCCCACAAGGAATCAGAAGGAGTCACACCCTGTTTTCAGCGTACTAGTCACCGACACACTCTCCTACAACCAGTTGCCTTTCTATAGTTATCTTTCCCTTGTTGTGCCTCCTTTATCGGGTAGCACTTGCTCAAGCTCTCTCGGTTACCAAAACCAGAGAGAACGATAACTTTACAGAGCAACAGGTGTTTTGAGTTGTTGTTGAGAAGCCTCCAATACCTCTATATATATAGTAGGGTCATGGGACATGGTTCACTATCTTGGGCAATGCAGGATTAAAGCAGGAGTAGAAGGGTTCAAGATTTTCCACAAAATGACCCACTTGCATCAGCTGAACCGATCGTTTCACACCCTGAAACGATCGTTTCATGCCCTGAGCCGATCGTTTGGAACCTGAGCCGATCGGCTAGAGCTCTGAGTCGATCGGTTCATGGTCCTGATCCAACTCAAATTGACTTTCATATTTGTTTCTGATTAATCAAATATTAATCCTTGTCCAAATCGAATTTGTACAAGTGAAACAAATTGTATTTGCAAAATAGTCTTCTGACTTTCCAAACGATCTTGGTTGGTCCACAAATAGATCGGTTTAACAATTGAGCCAATCATTTCATGTAACATGAGCTGATCATCTCACCAGTTGAGCCGATCAGTTCACAAACCTGAGCCAATCAGTTCATCCCATGAGCCGATCAGTTAGGGCAGCAGACTATGCAAAATCAGTCAATTGCAGTTTCAATCAATCTAATACTCTAATCAATTGGTCCAACACCTTGAACACTATGATTTTGACCTATCAATTAATTAAGTGTTTAATTCAACTACTAAACTCCTCTAGTAATCAATCTAAACATCATTTGTGGATAAACTCCTCTTCCAGGTTAAATCCTATGTGTGTGACCCTACAGGTCCATTTCACGTTGGCAGTGAAAGTCCAAAACACTTATGACTTCACAAGAAAAGAGTGGTGCCTAGTCACACATTGGTGTTGCCCAAGTGAAATAGAAAGTTGGAGAACAACTTTCAATACTACAATCCGTGAATGGTGTTACAGTAAATGTATAATTCCTTTATCACTGATATCCCGAATGAACTCAAAGCATGGAACAGTCATCCTGTCAACATTCATTCACTTTCTTGATTTTAGAGTAGATTGGAGGAGATATGTATGACATCAATATCACATACTGATTTTGTAAAGAGGCGAAATCACCCCTTTACTAAAAATTTGAAGAATTGACATCCATTCCAAACACTCTCAGAGGTATGATGGAATGGGCATAAATTTTCCAAATTTATTAAATATTGGTATACAAAAGACCATTAAAAAGCAGTGGAATAAAAAAAACTGACTATATTCAATTTCATAAAAGGTTTACAAAAATACATCAAATTCTCCCATGAGGGTTTACATCAAGACACACAATCAGGATCTAGATAGAGGGAAGTCTAGACTACTACAATCTTGTCTCCAAGTTACATCTCCATCAACTGAGTCCAAGCCAAAAGCTAAGATCTTCATTATCTTATCAATTGCCTTGTTCAACACCTGGGTGGTTGGGAAGGCACCCAGCAAAAAGGGAAAGAAAACAAGGTATGTGTCACAAAACTAGTCTAGGATATCAAGATAAGTGAAGCAAATAAAAACAAGCTAGGGTTTATCATATGATGAAGATAACAAGAGTATGAGGCTATATATAAAAGAAGCTTGCCATTAACAAATATAATAAAAAGGATTTGCATGTAAGATAGTTATGTCTACCTAACTAAGTAGGGTTGAGGCACCTACCAGACCTCTAACCTTAGGTGAGGGGAGAATGAGACATTCCCATCCACCTACAATATTATGGGGGTAATAACACATTCCCCAGGGCGATTATTTACATGCCCTCTGTGGGTGGTTGTACATAAGTAACGCTACTTTAAATTAAATAGAACATAAATCCACATGCTAGAAAAGTAGTCATGGAAAGAGTAGTCATAATATTCAATAAGCATGGCAGTGGGGTATAAGACCCAAATAAGGAGAAATTATAATCTAATTTGAGACATGAACACCATTATGATTCAAGAATAGAATATTAAGGGTTCATTTAAGCCTCATTAGGGAAATATAGGGTTTGGCTACAATTATCCCAACATAGGGTGTAAGGAATGCACATACCTCTCTTACTGATATCAATTACTAACTTTCACCACTTTAATTGAGTCCAAGTTCCACTTTGCCTATTTTCAATGTGTTAACATGTATTAGAGTACATAGTGCACATTAATATATAGAAACCCTATTTTTAGAGATTTTTAGAAAAATTCAGATTTAGACTCTTAAAACATCACCAATAAACTTATTAGGTTTTCTTGATCAAGAAAACATATATTTATGTTAATTTTGGAGTTATGTTGATTAAGATGTAATTTTTATGGATTTTATGCATTAAATTCGTTTTACAAAACTCACCCTTCGTCAAAACATGAAATCAGACCTTAAAAATATTTTTATTAGATAGATATTAATTTTCCAATTCCAAAACGTATTTATTTGTCAAATTTGGATAAGCGGTTTAGAAGATATGAATTTTGCAACACTGACCAATAGGAAATTGCCACATCATCAAACCGATTGAGATAATTAAAGAGAGAGGGAGAGGAAGAAAATACCATTCGACCAAGATCAGGTTTGAAGTTGCATAGGTAACCAAACTAGAGCTTCTAGAGAAGGCAAAACATCAAGAAATCAAAACCTTAGAAGGGCATGGTAAAAAGAGATGGAAATCGTCGATTTTCAACATAAAAGCATGAGTTTTAAGCATGTACTAAGCAATATATGAGAAGGGTGTTAACCAAACTTCCCTCTAGGAAGATAATAAGGTTCAAACAGAAAGTATTCCGAGATTAGAAGGTTTGGTTGCTCCAAGCCAAGCCCTTTCTTGAGCAAAGATCACCTTCTCCACTTTAGAGGTGCAAACCCTAGTAAAAGAGCATGGAGATGAGAAGTTTTAGGGTTTTAGGTGGAGTTTTACCATGTACGGTCATGGTTCCGACCTAGAAGAAGGTGTAAGGAAGACTAAAAGTATGAAAATAGGGAAGGAATGGAGGAAACGTACTAGTTTTGGTCGAATTTACCAAGGAGGAGCTTTAGAAACCCTAATATGGCAATTTGGAAGCCCTAGGAGCCTTCTTCACCAAGGTAGGCTCCCTATATTACCTTGGGACAGAAAATTCGTGGCCAAATACAGAAGGGACTATTATCTAAGCTAGAGGAAAGAAAAGGAGAGCAAGAGTTTTCGAATTGTGAGTTGGGAAGGGGTATACATGGCTATATATAGAAAGAGGTGAAGCATGAGGAGTCTAAAGGCACTTTCCATGTGTCTATAGCCTAGGGATTGATGGCCATGCAAGAGGATAGCTCATAGAGGCTTCATGCATATCAAAAGTCGGTTATAGGAGCCCATAGATTATTCTAGTCCATCCCCACCATTTTTCAAGAAAGAAATAACCTCATTGGTTAATAGCTTCTAAGGATAAGCATCTTTATAAAGAGGGTAATCCCTATAATGCCCTTGGAAAGAAATACCATCAAACCAAGGTGAAACTAGATTCTCCAATGGTTTAAAATCACTTTAATGGTAAGGGAATATCTAAGGATTAAAAAATTCAGTTGATAATTTGCAAAGAAAACCTCCCAATTGGGTAAATTGCATAAAAGTCCAAAATGTACCTAAAATTGCATAACTTGCACAAACAACATCCAAATTGGACCAACCTTAATCCACAAGTTATCTTTGATGTGTATATTATGAATTTTCCATTATTTAAAGTTATATAATCACATTAATAATTACTTATGCCTTTTACTGATTTTCTCTCTCCTAAACTTATCCTAATATTTCAAGGTTATCCAAATTAGATGAAATTTGACATGTAGACTAATTTTGATATGTAGATTTCGAATTTGAAGTTTTTTTCCTCTTTTGAGACTTCTTCTTATGAGATATGTCATATGGCCCATTAACAACCCATTATCTAAATTGTTCATCCAATTAAGTTTCTTATCTTCATATTACCACTAAAATGAGTTATGTGGCATATTTTATGTTTTCAAATCACATCAAAAAGTTAGATTAAGGTTTAGAGTACTTAATTATGGTAATTAAGCTTTCACTGAGGTATTTGAGCATAAACCATTCCATTGGTATAATTAGTGAATAAATGTTCACTAAATCACTATAATTTCCACTTATTAAATAGAAAGCCCAATAAGGATAGAAATGAAAGGAAAAGATGAGAAAGAGGGTCAAAAGACAAAATTTTAGAGTTCGGTATGTTACAGATTCACATATGCGAGTGCACTCCTATCTCAATCCTACTCATCAAGTGGCCATGGATATCAAACTCCCTTAGGAGGGACAAATCCCATATCTATCACTCACCCCTCAAAAGCCCCATGTGTCAAAGCCACCCAATCATCATCTTTATAACAACCCATGTTTCAGGATTGTGTTTGATGATGTCAAAGTGTACCCAATGACATGTGTTGAGTGTAGTGATTTTAGGTCGAAGAATCACACTCACCACCATCACTGTGAGAACTGACTGTGACTACCATGTCATGGTTCCATGTGTCAAACTCATGGTGGATCTGCCTGGTAAACTTATTCTCTAACAAGTACCTATGTGTTTGGTTTGATATCTCCATATCATTACTAATGAGATTTTTTCATCAACCAACACCACAATCTAGTCTTGTGTGTCATTGTTGTCTATCTACCTTCCACAATGACATCCGACTAGGGACATAATAAGAATGTACAAACTCTTAGGATCTGAATGATCTCATCGTTCAGGTCTTGAACCTGAAAGCATACGTTAATGAGTACTTTCATTCTCTAGACATTCAATATGTTCTATCATTATCTCATATGACTGAACCAGAAAGAATTGGAAGCTTTCCTTTGATCTTTATCAAATCAATCTTAATGTATCCCACCAATCATCCCATGATTGGCTCTCAGGGCATACATACCAACAGACTCCCACTTACACTATGAGCCAATCACCATTGAATCATATTCATAGTGATCTTCAAACATGTCCCACATGTTACTGTACTCTAGTGCTAATATAGTGAGTTACGACAACATCTTTCCAAAGTCGGTATTAATTGCATGTCTCTCATCTCTTCATTGTACGTCACACGTATGATATAGAGTTGCCGTAATATGTGATCTAGTATTCCTTTGCTAACCTTTAGCCACATTGCATGACCAAGTACTCCTTACTTGTCATCAAAGATCGGAATAACTATAAGTTCATCTATATGAACTCCTAAATCCATACAGTATCCACTGTTGTTCTCTAACACATGGATACTTGACTTTTCCTTTTAAATAGCTTTATTGGAACATTTCCAATTATCAACAAACATTCACTTTTATATATCCCATATATATTTTGTGATTAATTTTTTGTTCTTTTTCAGAAGTTCTCATCATTGTAACTCTTTACAGTGAACCCTTCCTTATATCCATGGAACTAATACTTCTCAAGTACTTATCAAGTTCTTATGGTATTCCAGTAACCCTTACTGGAACTAGACAGACATCCACCCATCATGTCCCACATACGAGTTATCAGGATGAGCACATCATATTGTCATGTCCTACATACAAGATGATGAATGCACTTTATTCTTGCTCTGTACATACATGCAATATAATGGGATGATTACATACATCATAGATCCATATCTATTCTTAGTGTTCCCATTCTTCATAAGAATTTGACACCTGGCTTTGGGATACTAACTCCATGTAACATGGACACGTTTTCTCCCACTGAATCTATGCATACTGAACCCTTCAGTATAGATTGCCAATGTATGCTCTCTCTTTTTAGGTTAAGAGGTTTTTTGAGAACTATCTCTATAGATCTCTATTCCTATCAAATATGAAACGTCTCTATCTTCCTTAAAGATAATTTCCACTTTGTATTTCCATTATAGAACATTTCCATTTCACATCGACATGTGGAATGCAAATATGCTCCCACTAAATCACAGATCCCTTCTTTATCTTTGACATATCAGTCAAACCCTTTGACTATATCATCAAAGTAAAGATCACATTTCTGAGTTGCTTGTACTCAATCAATCACATTGATTAGTCCATTGTAACTTATAGACTTCATTTGCATTAATGGATTCGTAAACCTTATAGGTTGTGTCACGTACACATCCTTGTTTTTATTCCTCATGGGAATGTGGTTTTAGTATTTGTATGCCAAATATCTTAGTCATAAGTTGCAATCAACGAGCATTATCCTTCTCAAAATGTCATCCATGTGTCTTAATGCATAAGACTCATTCCCACTTACGGATTTCATTCCAATGAGTGCTACCATCAAGGTCAGGCCTTATGGTTCACATGGAAGTCATTTAGGATGTAATGGCCATAAACCATAACTCAGAATCTGGTTCCTCATATTCATCTAGATAGTTGACTCATCATATTACCAACTCATCACATACATATTTGAGGTATTTCTATCAAGGATATAAGAACTCATAACTCCTTGTGATTCTTAATGTCCTTTATTAGCGTGGGGTATTCTTTATTTTTTAAAAAATTAGTTATTTGATAATCATTCTCCAACTCCTTAGAGTATGACTCCTTTTGATTTAGACATCACCATGCCTTAGTCATGAGTTTACTATGATACACTATCATAATCACTCACAAGGTTCTCAAACATTTGGTCCAAGTATTTCATTCATTGATCTCATCAAGAATTAACACTTTACCAAATTTGTATTCATCTATGATATTCTTGAACACTGCAAGATATTCATATTGGTATTTCTCTAAACATTGTTTGAAGTACTAGTAGTAAGTCTAATAGGTATGCAAATACATCATATGTATTATACCTAATAAGATAATCATTCTCCCACTACCATTAGTGAAGATTGATTAATCATGTCTAAGAGATTCATGTCTCTTACTGGTTCTCTAACCAAAAGAGTCTAGACTTATCCGTCATATGGAAACTAGAAATGAATTTCTCATGATTTATGATAATTTGATTGTTTGAGTTATCAATAACTTTTCGGTATCATTTTATCTTATGCATACCAAGTACCACAAGATAAACAAGGCATTTCCATAAGGAAACATCAACTTTGCCATTATTGTCATACAATATGCAAAACTAATGTGTTTCCATCTATTGGAAAATATGAAATAGCAGTTCATAACTCTATTACATGCCTTTAAGGATGAAAATAAACTCAAGTACTCCTATCTATGGTGGCAACATTTGCCCCATTTATTGCGTGCTTTACACTTTATATCTTGGTATCATATACCTTTGCAACTTGTGGTTCATGGAGCACAACATCAAGCACTTTGCATCAATGACATCATTAGAATGCTTCTTATAAGCATCCCTTTCTGCCTTTGGTGCGGTAGGAGCAGGTTCCTCTGGAATTGGAGTATCCAGGACATACAACTTTCACTCTTGAGTGAGAACAATTCTCAATGGCCTAAACCAGTCGTGGAAGTTAGTCCCATTCAACTTCTCCTTTTCAAGGACCGATCGCAATGAAAAGTGATTGTTGTTTGTTGTCATTTGTACTACAAAAAGGAAATATATGCAATTTTAGTCCAAAACTCAATTTTGACTTATTTGATTGATTTATAAGGTTGATGATATAATTAGGACTTTAATTAATTATCTCTCCTACTATTTTGTTTAAATTGATAGCCCTCACCATCAATTTAGAAGATTGCAACGTACAATCTTCTAGTGGGTCAAGATCCTGAAATCCTCTAAGTCATGAACCAGCTAGGGTTGTCACCCACAACTTAGATCTTTCAGGTAGGCAACTTTTGCCAATTGCATCATATGCAACTCTTGAAAGATGTCATATGCAACTCCTTGCCATGATCACCTCCATGCCTTAAGGCGCTAGATCCTATCTAGGTCACCTTGTTAAATCTGACCCAAATCCAACACGATAAATATGCACCCTGCTAGGGCAGACCCACATATCCATCCTTCACTCTTCCATGAGATAGACGGTGCACCATGCTAGGGCATGCCCATATTTAGCCGATCAAGCTTTTCATGTGTGTCTCATTTGGAAGGCATCTAAAACTTTAATATTTAATGAGGGATTTGGTTTTATAGGTACATATACATATCCAATCACCACAATATATAGTATGTATCATATACATGCTATATCCCACAGAAAACATGTGAAACGATAAAAGCGATGATTATGGCCATCCTAATGTGATTCCTCAATCCAAGAGGAATCATGGTCATCTAGGTCTACATCACATGCAACATGTCCATGATGAAGTGCTATGGTCGTCCGTGTTGATCAACTCATCACATGAATGACCTTCTCATCCTGCCCAGTCATCTGGGTGCCACCAGTCAATCGGTTGCCTCCTCCAACAGATCGATTCGCCTGGTCATCGTACATCTCCTCATGGCTGCCACCCGATCGTCTCACTCCATGAACCAGTTGTCTGGATCGCCAACTGATCGGTTCACTCCTTGAACCGATCGTCTTAGTCGTCGTCAGATTGTCCTCTATTCTTTGACATAATAGGAAATAAAAGGATCTATCCTATTTACATTTAAATTGGGAAACCTAGAGTTACATTCAGGGGGAGCAAAGGTAGGAAAGAAATCTCAAGTTATCTTGAGTTACATCAGGAATAGGAGATAGGGAATCGGTGCACAGACCGAGATGCAAGCAACCACATACAACCAAGCACATATTCATAGGTTTTATTGGCCATAACCACGCTATACATCCACCACAAAACTCATTGGAGGGTGACATGTATCGAGTGCATTCATATTACATATCATATATGTATATTGGGATTTGTGGATTTAGGATAGGACATGCATAAAGCCATTTTTTTGCATCGTATTCAATAAATAAAGTCGACAAACAAAAGTTGATCATATCGATAATCCTAAAGTATAGAGCAGTTGACGTGGCTCTGATACCACTGTTGGGTTTTAGGGGAGACAAAGAAGGCAGCGGAAACAAAAAAATTCTCCTCCCAAATCCAGAATAAAGGAATCGCGTCAACATCTATACAATAGGAAGGATGGTTTGTAGAGGCGTACCTTGTCCTGAGGCTTGCTCGGTGATGTTACCTCATGGCTTGTGCGGTCTTCACCTCCAGTCTTGGACGGTGTCTGTGTAGCTCATGGTCTCACCGGGACTGTCGGGATTGACAGCTGTTGTGATAAAGTGGATTTTCTCCTATTTGTGCATAATTACTCTTGTTACTTTAAGTCCTCACTATTTATGTCTCATTTGACTTCATAACTCTATAATGTCCACCAAAGTCAAAGATTCCCCATTTTGAGTCAATATGATACACATATATGCATGAAATGTTAGTGTTGTTATACCCTTGAAATCCTTTGATTAAAATATTAATCATACATGATCTTTTTTATTTTTAATTTTGTACAATTGTTTTACACCCTATTATGAATCTATGTTCCAAATTTGAGAGCATTTGGACCTTCCTATGATTTGTTATGATTTTCCTAATATGTACCCTTTTTAGCCCTTGTTTTTCCCCTGGTTATACATTTCTGGGCTCGACCCATCTAGCACCTGGGCACTGGATTGTCTCGGCCTGACCGCAAGTTTATGAACCGGGATCTAAATCTGCTGAACCAGCCCTCAATTGTCCATGAACCGAGCCCCACCCTTGAATCGGTGCACGGCCCAGCAACCGTTGGATGGGAAATCCAACGGCGTCGGGTCATCTTCTTCCTTGCACCCAAAGTGGAAGGTCCGCCATGGACCCGTCTCTCCTAGCACATGACCCGACCCCCTTCTGAGCCCTCTCTTTCCCCATTTTCACAACCAAACTCTTCCTCTCTCTCTCTCTCAAACCTTCCACACCCCTTTATTATGTGAAACCGTGGCTTGAGGGCTAAGGGAGCCCGCCGCCACCTTAAGGTGCGCCGCCCCCCCTTCGGGAAGCCCTAACCCTAGCCCAAAACACCTATAAAAAACCCTCTACCACCTACGACAGGCCCCCACGAACCTGATCGACACACTCTCTTCCCCTCTCATGGTCTCTCTCTCTTGCCTTTTTTCTCCGACTGCCTGCTTCGTCACGGCGCCGCCGTGACACCACCATGCACGGGCCTTCTGCTGGGCTGGGTCGACGAGCAGCGACCGTTGGATCTCGGTCAAACCTTGACCAAGACCAAAGATCCACAACCGCGAGTCCTTCCCTCGGCCCCTCATCCCGTGCACGTGCTTGGGAGGTGGCGTGATCATGACCACCGGATCTCAGCCAGGGTCAAGGTTGACCGAAGGATCAACGGCAGTCGATTTTCATCATTTCTGGTAAATGCCCCTCTCTACTCAATATTCAGATTATTTGCTTGATCTTGTAAAAATTATATCTTCCAACTCCTAAGGCCAAATTGGACAAAATTATATATAAAATAGATCAAATCAATGATACCTACACATTGGGTCTAGACCCTAAATCAAATGTTTGTTCCCTGATTTCTTGAAAATACTAACATTAGTCATGTTTGAGCACATTTATTCACTATTATGATCAAATCTTGCATCTTTAATGACTTTTCACTTTCCTAATCATGAAATCACTAATATTTAATCACCTTGAACCATATTGAGTTCCTAATCTCCCCTATTGATCCATGGTTGTCCTTAATGCATGTTGTAGCTTGTTCATGGACTTTAATGCATGATTATGATGAAGTTTGAATCTTTGATATACTTATAGCCTCCTAAGCATAAAATCAGTAGCTCTTTTGCTCTTGTGACCCTAATGAGGGCCATAATCAACCCATTGTTCATGAATGACCTCAATTCTACATATGTGCCTACTTTGGACTATAATGTTGAACTTTGCCCTATTATGAGTCTTGTGACCTAATTTGAGCAGAAGTGTCCTAAATCTTGTCATGTCCACATGAAACCTCAAAGTGATGTGAAACTTGAACCACACTTGTACGATGGACCCTAAATAAATATGAGATCATCTAATATAGTATAACCAACCTTGAACCCAACTTGGCCAAAACCCTTAAAATGAAGAGAATTAGGGTTAATGATGAGAATCTAATGCATGTATACAATCTTATTGTTAATCATGTTTGGCATGTGGCTAGATGATGAAGGATAATTTAGGTTATGAATCTATGAATCAGGTATGGGCCTTATCTACTTATATGACTATCACCTTCTTACTTGAAAAGACATATATTGTATGCGTGTTTGTCTATTTGCTCAAATATTGCCATGTAGTATTGCTATGTCTTACTCGATGTTTGCCTCGTCAGTTTTATAACTTGAAGACACACATATATATAGAACTCCATTATAATATTGTTGATAAAGGGTTAACTCTTGGTTACGTCCTTGAGGTCCCTCTCATATAAAAGGGTTAGCTAAGATTGAGCACCCTTACGGACCCTTCTGACGGGAAGATGGTCAAAGGCCTTAGACATGCTTGATATTTTTGGTATAATGGAGTGAAATGACATAAAATATGGTTTCACATTTGTTAAACAATTAACATGTTTATTCTTGTTCGTTTAGTCTTGAAATCTTTTCAAAATTATGCAAAGCTTATACATATATGTATTTTTTTGTCCCATAACACCTCGTGTGTTGACCCATTTCTTGTATTTTGTTTTTAGGTTCAGAGATGGCTAGAAGGCTGATGGGCTTGGTGAGCTATGCTAAGTGTACTTGTTGTAAGATCCAGATTTAGTGTACATGGATGACTTGTACCTTGACTATGGAAATATGTAATTGAATTCATGATTATAATGCATTTTGTATAATTTATACTTGTTGAATGTTGAGGCTATGTTGGTGTCTTTCTCTTGTTACTTGTTCATGTGTGCTAAGCTTTACGCTTCTGCATTTCGCCTTTGGTATACGTTTGGCTCATGGGACTGGGATTCTGGTTCTGTGACAGCTGTCCTCCGAGCGGCAGAAATCTCCCGCCTCTGTAGTAGTCCACACGGACCACCCAGAACATCGATCTCCTTGTCCCACAAGGAATCGAAAGGAGTCGCACCCTCCTGTCGGCGTACTAGTCACCGACACACTCTCCTGCAACCAGTTACCTTTCTGTAGTTGTATTTCCCTTGTTGTGCCTCCCTTATCGGGTAGCACTTGATTGGGCTCTCTTGGTTACCAAAACCAGAGAGAACGACAACTTTACAGAGCAACTTGTGTTTTGAGTTGTTGTTCAGTAGCCCCCAATACCCCTATATATATAGGAGCATCATGGGACAGGGTTCGCTATCCCAGGCAATGCGAGATTAAAGCAAGCGTAGAAGGGTTTGATATTTTCCACAAAACAACAAACTTGTGCCAGCTGAACCGATCGTTTCACACCCTAAATCAATCATTTCATGCCCTGAGTTGATCGTTTGGAACCTGAGCCAATCGACTACAACTCTGAGCTGATTGGTTCATGGTCATGATCCAACTCAAATTGACTTTCGTATTTGTTTCTGATTAATCAAATATTTATCCTTGTCCAAATTGAATTTGTACAAGTGAAACAAATTGTATTTGCAAAATAGTCTTCTAACTTTCCAAACGACCTCGGTTGGTCCACGAACCGATCAGTTCAACAATTGAGCTGATTGTTTCATGGAACATGAGTCGATCGTCTCACCAGTTGAGTCAATCTGTTCACCAACCTGATTCGATTGATTCATCCCATGAGCCGATCGGTTGGGGCAACAGACTATGCAAAATCATTCAATTACAGTTTCAATCAATCTGATATTCTAATCAATTGGTCCAACACCTTGAACACCATGATGAGCTATCAATTAATTGAGTGTTTAATTAAACTACTAAACTCCTTTAGTAATCAATCTAAACATCATTTGTGGATAAACTCCTCTTCCAGGTTAAATCCTATGTGTGTGACCCTACAGGTCCATTTCATGTTGGCAGTGAAAGTCCAAAACACATATGACTTCATAAGCAAAGAGCAGTGCCTAGTTGTACATCGGTGCAACCCAAGTGAAATAGAAAGTTGGAGAACAAATATCAATCCTACAATCTGTGATTGGTGTTACTGTGAAAGTATAATTCCTTTGTCACTGATATCCCGAATGAACTCAAGGCATGGAACATTCATCTTGTCAACGTTCATTCACATTCTTGATCTCAGAGTAGATTGGAGGAGATATGTATGACATCAATATCACATATTGATTCACACATGTGTGTGCACACCTATCTCAATCCTACTCATCAAGTGGCCATGGATATCAACCTCCATCAGGAGGGACAAATCCCATATCTATCAGTCACCCCTCAAAAGCCCCATGTGTCAAATCCACCCAATCATCACCTTTTAACAACCCATGTTTTAGGACTGCATTTGATGATGTCAAAGTGTACCCAACGACATGTGTTGAGTGTAGTGATTTCAGGTCAAAGAATCACACTCAACACCATCACTGTGAGAATTGATTGTGACTACCATGTCATGGTTCCATGTGTCAAACTCACGGTGGGTCTGTCTGGTACACTTGTTCACTAACAAGTACCTATGTGTTTGGTTTGATATCTCCATATCATGACTAATGATATTCTATCATCAACCAACACCACAATCTAGTCTTGTGTGTCATTGTTGTCTATCTACCTTCCACAATGACATCCAACTAGGGACATAATAAGAATGTACAAACTCTTAGCATCTGTATGATCTCATCGTTCAGGTCCTGAACCTGAAAGCATATGTCATTGAGTATTGTCATTCTCTACACATTCAATCTATTCTATCATTATCTCATATGACTCAACTAGAAAGAATTGGAAGCTTGCCTTTGATCTTTATCAAATTAATCTTAATGTATCCCACCAATCATCCCATGATTGGCTCTCAGGACATACATACCAACACCTCACTGGTACCTTTGTACTGCTGAAATTATAAGGGATTTGGTACTAATAAGATATATTGGAAAATTCATCATTTAGTTCTAAAAGAATATAAAAGGCCCTTTTTCTTGCTTAGAGTCATGAGAGTAGAGTATGAGTCATTTGAGTATGGATTTGAGTCCATGATTTGATAGTGTCATGTCATAGTAGGGTTTTAAGATCAAATGAAGGTCTTTAGATCATGTTGAATAATTATACTCATTTTTGGTAAGTCAAATAGGGAAAAAAGTGATAATTAGACTTTATTGATAATTGAGTCACAATATTTGGAAATGAACGTTCCATAATTATCTAGATACAAAAAGAGGGTAATCATAGGTTTTTGGTGATTTAATCAAGCTCGAGTATTTTCTGAATAGTTAAACAAGATATAAACAAACTTGAGCATGCGTATTTATACAAGTTAGATTTAGGGTCAACATATTTCATAATCATGATCCTCATATTTTTCTTATCAAAATAGAGTACTTATTTGTGTTTTTCTGACATTCCTACTAGTTGTTGTGAATTCCCAAAGATTATGGCATTTATTGGTCAATTATTGAAAATTAGAGATAATTAAAAGGAATAAGAAAAGATGGGCCGTTGGATGCTCATATCTAATGGTCAGAATTTTGGGTGCGTAACAGAAAAGAGAAGAGAGTTGCTGATTTGGATATTCAAGATTCTTACTTGTCATAGCCTGGTTGGTCTGCATGAATCTGAGTCAACAACGTGTGGGAGGCTTCTATTAGTCCAACTGGCTCGGTGGACTTCAGTCTTCTTGCTCAGTGCTACACAGTAGGTAGCCAGATCTGATCTTCAGTGAGCTCGGGGGATGGTTGTGCTCCTCCTCATGTGTGGGTGATGATCGTGTTAGTTTCACGAGGTCCTTTCACAGCTGGATGACCAAGCCTCAGGTCTTGTCTCCCTTGGGATCATTGTACTGCCGAGGGAGTGAGGGATCTTAGCAGCTCGTGGCAGAGGATAGGTTTAGGGGGAGAAGAAGGTAGTTTCGACGTATTTTGGGGTGTTGTCGAGGTAGATGGAGGTGCCCCGAGGCTAGATGGAGGTTCCCCGAGCGGTCAGGTCGTGAGCTCGGTGTTAGCGGACAGAGAGAGGGGCGAGCTCGAGGTCAGAGATCTCTGGGCTCTCTTTGAGCAAAAAGGAGGGTGAGGCGAAGTGAAGGGGTGTCGATGAAGTTGTAGGTGTGCTTAAGTAGGCATGGGATCGAGTGAGCCACCAATGCTGAAATCGATCAGCGGTGGTTAGAGATGGGTGTTTGCCATCACAATCATGGGGAAATTGGGGTCATCTTTGGGGGACATGTGAGAGGTTGGGGAGTTTGTGGATGCAAGGGGGAATCATTTCTTTGTTTTGTTCCTCAAAGGTGGACTGGAGAGGGGAAATGTGGTCTGACTTCAAAGATAGTGGTTGTAGCCATGACTCGTGAGTCACCCAGAGGTAGGGTATGACTCGATGGCCGTCCAATCCTTCTCGGATCCATGGACATGCCATCATACGGTCCAAATCACTCAGGATGAGCGAGCCTCAGATTGTTGATGTTATCTCTATGTGACAAAGCTGGAATTATTCGAAATTATACACTTGATTAATGATATCATGATAAATTTCGATCAAAACTATATACGAACTTGTGAAAATTGTGTGGGGGGGCTAGAAATGTCCGATTGGCCTAAAATTTGAATCACGGGTTCACCATAGAACTCCCAACATGTTGGAAAAGTTTGAACTTGAGATTCCAACCTTTGATTGATAAATTAATCTTTCTATGATTTAGGGTTTAGAGTTAGTATAAAAGAGTTTAGAAAAAACACTTTATCATATTACATCTCAAGTGATTAGAGCAAGGTTCTAAGCAACATGCTTAATCAAAACAAATAGGGTTATCCCAAAACATGGGTTAGGGTCCTTACAATAAAAGGCAAGACTAAAGATGACATCAAATCCAAAATGGACCTATGTAAATTATGTATAAGGAAAGAATTAACAAAAGAAGTTACCAAGGGTCACTACACATATTTACCTCTTACTTGTTACACATTTTATACATAGGAAAAGAGAACTTTTTACAAGTTCTTGCTTAATGTTAAGCTACCATAGGGATACTTAGCCAATATCTGTAGATTGGCATTAATGAAGGATCTGATGCTGGTAGGTCTTAAATCTCATGATTTTCACAATCTAATGCAATGTATATTTCATATGGTATTCGATCTATCCTTCCTAAGTATGCAATGTTTGAAATCACTAGGCTTTACTTATTCTTCAACTCTCTATGCATCAAAGTAATTGATTATGAGATTCTAGATAAGTTGCAAAGAGAAGTGGTTGTTACCATGTGCCAACTTGAGTAGTATTTTCCCTATTCATTCTTTGGTATGAGGGTACATCTATTTTTCTATTTGACTAGGGAAGTAAAAATGTTGGTTCCAATTTTATAGTATTGGAAGTATCCTTTTGAGCAGTACATGAGTGTATTTCAAGGTGTTGTTTAGAACCGTTGTCATCCTAAAGGGAAAATCATTGAGGGATATATTGCTAAGGAGGTTATGGACTTTTGCAATAACTTTTTGAGTTGCAACAAAACTCCTTCTAATACTATGAATCTTAATGTTCATTCCAAAAAAGGTGCTTTGGGAGAACGACCAACATATATCAGTTGTGAGTAGTGGGAACAAGAACACTTGTATGTTTTATACAACATTGACCATGTGTGTATTTATATCACCGCACAGACAAACAAGCTCAAGACAAATTATTACCTGGACAATTCAATTTAGCTTTCTAAAGAGCATAATCAAACATTTATTAGGTTACTTAAAGAGAAACTATTCATTCAACTATCTCAAACACCAAATAATGTTATAACAACTATCAAATGTCTCACCTATAAGCCAAATATGCATGTTACATATTATGAAGGGTTTGACATAAATGGATTTTCATACCACACAAAACATCAAGATGATAAGAGTGTCCTCCAAAATAGTGGGATAATGATTCAAGCATCTTCATTGTTTTCTAGTACCAAGGATAAGAGTCCACCTAAAGGAAAAATGTCTCATTATGAGGTCATTGAAGAAATATGGGAAATTGACTGCACAGAGTTTGGAAAGATGTCTCATTACAGGGTCATTAAAGACATATGGAAAATTGACTACACAGAGTTTAGAGTTGTATTATTTAGGTGTAAATGGGTTGATAATAAAAAAGGAGTTATAGTTGATGGAATCCATTTCACAATAGTAAATTTTGAGTGGAAAGGAGAGAAGGATGAACCATTCATCATGGCATTACAGACAAAGTAAGTATTCTATATCGATGATCCTAAAAAAGAAAATTAGTCTGTTGTTCTTCATGGGAAAATATAGTTCATTTCAAATCCTATTGATGAAGAAGAGTATTATGACAAGTATGATGACTCTAAATTATCTATTGTCTTACTAAGTGTTAATTTTGAATCTAACGCCGCTGACTATATACATGAAGATCACACAAAGGGATATCCATTTAAGGTATACAACATGTTTTATTTTGTATGTTATTTGCACTATATAACATGTTTATTTTTTCATATGTGATCTGATTTTTTCATATGTGATTTGACTTTTTCATATGTTTACATTTGATTTTATAGATGGCATCTGACTTGGAGAAAAATAATCCCAAGTGTGAGGATACTACTAGTCCTCTTCACCAGGATGATGACAGTGTTGATAAATCTAAACGTAGGAGAGGGATAACTTTGCTCAAATAGGTAAGGGAAGAAGGGTGTCGTTCAATATAATGAAGTAGGCATGTGAACTACTAAAGAGTTTGTTATCTATAGTGGGGTTCTTGCTTGAAGAAAACTGTGCATGCCTCTCTATGTTGAGGATTGGAGACAAGTAAGTAAAGAAACTGATAACCTAATCTGGATGGAGTTAGAGGTGAGATATATGCATTTACATTTTTATAGTCTTTTCCTATTCTTTCTTTTTGCATTTCTAAAAATTAGTGAATGTTGAACCTTTTAAGGGCCAATATGAGCTTGATGAAAAGTTGCATTGCAAGTATGTTATGATGCTTATCAGGAGAAGACAAAGATGTTGGCATATAATCCTTATAAGAGACTACATCTTTGGATGCAAGAAGGATGAGGACCCCACTCTTAAATGAACCTATCTTGATAAAAGGATTGTTTGGAGTTTGTTGAGAAAAGAAAAATAGATGTTTTCAAGTTATTGAATTAATTACATTCTTTTGATTTCTTATGACTAGTTAACAATATTTCTTATTGAATTAACGAGTCCATTCATGATGATAAAAAAGAAAGGTGTCACAAGAATGTGCACAACCATTGTTTTGGTTCACATGGTTATATTAAATGGCTCTAGTTGGGAGAGAAAGACCAAAGGCTATCTACTTCTACTCCTTCTACTATTGAGTCTTCTAGTGCTCCTAGATGGTTGTCTTGCTATATTGAGTGTATAGATACAAGGAAAAATAAACTCAAAGAAATCCCTGTCTAAGAAACCTAAGAGGTGGCTGCCAAAATGGTACATTTATTAATCTGACAGTGTATGTTCATGTTCTTTTTTACTTGGATTGTTAAGTTTTACTTATTAGTCAATTTTGATTATGTAATATTAGGATTTGGGTGAGAAAACAAAGGAGGGCAAGCTAATCCCTTAGAGAACACATGGTGAATTGTCAGTTTCTCTAGGGATAGAAGAGCACATTAGAAATGTTAGGTCCTTTGGAGCTGGGTTTGGTATAAAACATTTTTTTGGCACATTGCAACAAAAGTGTAAATTTTTCAAGAAAGGGGGAATGGACTAGAAGGATGTGCAAAGATTGATAAGTACAACCTTGGAGGATTTTAAGCCTTCTCAGGAAGCTCAAGATTCTCCTAAAGTCATGGAACATATACATCATCACACACCCACAAAGGCTATTGGCATTAGTCCTTAGGACCCGCATGGCAAAGCCCATGTAAGATTCAATTTAAGTCAATTTATCTATACATTTTGATAAAGTAAACATATGTGTGTGTCAATTTAAATGTTTTGTTTTATAAAATTGTAGATGGGTAGAAAATGTCATCTTGCCATCAATGATCCATATTGTCGTGGAAGATGGCATGATTTTTCTAAACTCTAATACAGTTTATGGCATTCTCCTTCCCGCATGTTCGTGTGAATGTCATATGTGTCATTCCAGCATGAAAAGAAACACCACTCCCATATGAGCACCTAGATGCCACCACAGTTGGAGAGATAGAATGTAGATTTATTGGGTGGCCCAAACGGCCCATCGTATTAGTTGTGGTATGAAAAATTCTATATTGAATTTATATATAATCTGAAGCTAATATGAAAATGCATGCATGCAAACCACAACAACTAAGAAGCACACTAGGGTTCCAAAGCCCCCACACCCACATTTAATTCTACATGAGTTGTTCGACTCCTTAGACCCTTACTGTATGGCGTTGACAGTATGGTTAGACAATATAGAGAAATCATATACCATGGTGATCCACCTTCATAAGGAGGTTGTAGGTATATATCACAACACTATTATAGTACCGACAATTTTTTTTGAGCTATTTTAGCATCAATGTAGAAGAAATCAGTGATATAGCTTTGGATACGATAAAATTGAATACCACGTCATATGTGAAGATACATATTTTACAATTATTTCCCATATATTAACTGATTATTGCATATATGTATATATATATATATATATGTATATATATATATATATTTATATATATGTATATATATTTATATATATATATATTTATGTATATATATTTATATATATATATATGTTTATATATATATATTTATATATATATATATTTATATATATATTCAGTCAATTATATTATGTGGTTGTTGAATTCAAAATATCAAATGTGGCATTTCTAGTGCCATCAATGATTAGAGATGTAGCTAGAGATCCAAGTGGCGTCACAAGTTACATGACTATCACGATGATGGTTTTTGGTGATTCTAGAACTGTGATCATAGATCCCTTCAACGTTGTGTAATTTTTGGACTTTTTTTTTATATTCCTAACTTATAAATACAATTGTTGTGGAATTTTATTTTTATTTTATTTGTCTTCTATTCACTCAAAAATAAGAACTAGTAGTTGTTAGTGATTGTTCCCAAGATCTATATTGTGTATTTCTTTGATTCTTTGAGTATAAAAATAACACCAAATGAGGGATACCCAATGAAATTGTTGATTCATGTGTAAATCTAGTTTTTCCATGCTCAACCTATTTTTTAATATTTACGTCATATGACAATTTAATAATGTAACATATCTATTAATTTAAGTTATAGGGGTATGAAAGCATTCCATATTGGAAGAAATAAAGTAGAAAAAAAAAGAAATTAGTAGCTTGGAGGAGTGTTGATGTAGTCTTCTCATTTCAGTGCATATGTATATATATATATATATATATATATATATATATATATATATTACCAACTCTACTTAGTTACATTTATTAACGTAATTATAAATATTAAGTGCCATGTGCAAGGCAATGATTGGCATGCACATATTACTTGATGTTGTATACGCAAACAATTGTCATTCACGTAGAATAGATCAAATGCATAGAGAAGGTAATGTTATTAGTATTAGATCATAATTAATGAAGTAGTCGAATTTGATAACACAAAAAATAAAATCTAATTCGAATTACATCTTATTCCCTTTGAAGTTTTTTGACACTACTAAAGTCCATACATTGGAGTGGCTGAATGACCTATGTGAAAAGTGGGCAGACTGCTTCATCAAACATGTGGACTTGACATATAATTGGGAGGATTGATTAATATTTTGTAGTTCAAACTTTGATGTCTGTATTTTGTTTTTATATTATTATACATAGTGGACTTAAACTTTGTTGTAGCTGATGTGTATATGTATTCATGCATATGTGTGTGAATTGAATGTGAAGTGCATGAGGAGGAGAATGATGTGTATATTTACATATATATGAAATTGAAATTGTGGATGAGAAATGAATCAATTGAGCTATGAGTTCATGATTATTTGTGTGCATTTAGTGTGAACAATGGATAGAATGATGAGGTTTATTTGCTTGTATGCACATGTTGTATCAAATTCATATGTGTATTTTTATGCATATCTTTCTTCTAGCGGGTTTGTTGGCCTATTGTTAAGCTACGATGCTTGAAGAGGCCTACAATTGGGATGAACTCGGTTTCAATTATGACAAACTACCGACAACAGATAGGCTAGCAGCCATATAGTAGGTTTGTAGACCTACTATATAAAAAAAAGATATATCTCTTCAGTTATTTCAAAATAACCAACTACATATACATACATCATCGCTTACTTGCAGAATACCGATGAGATATCCCTTAATTTTCACATTTTATTCCCTAATAAAACCAATGACATACTATTAGTCTTCGGTTATTTCTTGAGAAATTGACTACATATCTACCAATACCTTGTCGCTTCTCATTAAGAAACTGACAATGAACAGCCAAGAGAAGTGATTTCCACTACATAATTAGCATTACATTGTCTATTCTATTTTAAATAACTGATGAATAAAGGTGAAGGGAAACCACATTTTCATCACACGCTATGTGTTATATAATCAGTTTGACTGTAACATGGAATCATCAGTTTGACTGTAATGTGGAATCAACGATATATATATGTATGTCGTCAGTTTATTTTATTTTTAATAATTGACAACTTATGTCCTAATGATAACCTCCCATTTTGTGATTTTATCTTACTAGTTTTCCTCAGTTTTCCATACTCTTTCTTAAATAAATAAGACACAATCTTTAATTTTCCACTTTATTATAAATATATCATCAGACTAACTTTTCTCCTTTTATTTCTTATAGAAAAGCACAAAAAAATTACAAAAGCACCAAACAGTCCCAAGACCGAATGAAGCATAACGGTCCCAAGACCGTATAAAGTCAAACGGTCCTAAGACCGTATGAAGCTACATGGTCCCAAGACCGAATGGACACCAAACGGTCCCAAGACTGAATGGACACCAAACGGTTGCAGGACCGAATGAACACCAAACGGTCTCAAGACCGAATGGACACCAAACGGTCTCAAGACCGGATGAAGCCAAATGGTCCCAAGACCGTATAAAGTCAAACGGTCCCAAGACCGAATAAAGGCAAACGGTTTCCAAACCGTGAGGACTCAAATGATTTCCAAACCAAGAGAGTCCAAACGGTTTCCAAACTGAGAGAGTTCAAAAAGTTTCTAAACTGAGAGAGTCCAAATGGTCTCCAAACCGAGAGAGAGTCCAAACGGTCTTCACGACCGTTTGGGCCCAAACCTCCCAAACTGTTTCAGCCTCACTCAAAGCCTATAAATAAGACCCGAGGGGTCCTCACAAATCATGAAGTTTTCAGATGTCCAAAGGCTGCCTCTATTGTTCCAGAGCCATTCCATCTTTCACCCACTGTCCTGAGGCTGCCGGTCTGAGATCCATACTCCATCTCCAAGCTACCTTCTCTCTCATCGACAAAGAAGGTGGGAAGAGGAGGATTCATCATCAAGAAAGCTACGAAGTGTGAAGATCATTGCTCTCTCTCTCCAAGGGGTCGACCTTCCTCCCTCCTTTGTGGAGATGATGCTCTTTCTCTCTCTTCTCGCCCCCTTCTTTGTTCTTGCCATGAGCGAGTATTCTTATACACTAGGGTGCGGGGAGTAGCCCCCCTAACCATGTTTTCATTTCATGCAATGTAATTCATTAGTTTGCAATAGAGATATACTTTCTTTTTAGTTCAACATCAATCGTTTAATGAATGCTTGTTGCTTGATCACCAACTTGTGTTACTTATTATCTTTTAGTATGAATTGTCTATGTTTGTACTATTAGATTTGAATCTCGATTGAATGTTGGTTCCTGATGCATGTAGCCACCATGCATCTGTTTCAGTATCTAGGAGTGTTTTTCAAGAAGTGGAGTAAACTCACTTCCATCATTGTACTTTCATACTATGAAATGGAATCAGTTGACGTATGAAAGTACAACCTTAATAAGTCGAGGAACACACTTTGCGAAGGGAATTATGTAAATTAAGTGACCATTCATTTGGGGATGGCTCGCGTTGCAATATTCCCACACTTCTCGTAGTTAGTTCTCTGAAAGGAAACTAAATCTACAAAGATACTAACTGTTTAGACTTTTATTGCAGGTTATGTTACTATGTTACATGTTTTGATCCATGCATAGTGGTGGTGAAAGTCGATCACATCCTAGTGGTTTCTTAACATTGTTTACAACCTTGAATTTACTTTCTTACTTTAACTTTACTTGCATTTAGTTTAAACAATCAAACCAACTCTCGATTTAGATACCAACTGTTAAGGAGTTAAATGAAATTCTAACATTTTCCATCTTGTTGATCTTAACAAGACCGTTGTCCTGTGGATTCGACCCTTAACTATACTACGATAAGACTTCCACATATCCTAGCATACATGGATGGAGTTTTTAATCTAGAATAAGCAAGGCTAAAGCTAAAAGATTTACGATCTTTAGGATTTTTAGTGGTGCACGCAACTCCATGCAACTGGAAGCTCCATAAAAAATTGGCGTCGTTGCCAGGGACAACGGAAACATTTAATTTCATTTATCGTCTTGCTAATTGGTTAGTGTTTTAAACTTTTTATTTAATATTACTCCATATTCTCTTGATTTCATCATATCTCCCGCATCATCTGAAAAGTGTGTTTCTTCCTCTACTCAGGTAGAAGACGCGAATGCAACCAACGCATAATCTCAGATTCTCCCCTGATCTAGAGTACGAATCTGAGGTAGAGAGAAGTTTCCACCGCCGCATTAGACTTAATCATCAAAAAGCCAGACAAATGGCCGAAGATCAACGCCAAGATGTACTAGTGATGGAAAGGGTCAACGCTCCCATAGAAGCCCAGCAAGCACAACTCATCGCCGACACGCGCACCCAAGTTCAGGCTGAAGTACGGGCTAAAGAGCAAGCCATTATCCGTGTTGAGAATGAAGCAGCAAAGGTTGTTGCACAACTATTGATAAGGAACAATAAACTAAGGGACTACGCTATTCCCAAGAACTATGAAGACAACCATCTAGTCCAACCTCCACTCATCGACACACCTAATTTTGAGATTCAGACACAATGGATCCAAATAATCTAGGGCATCTCATTCTCTAGAAGTGCCGGAGATGACTGCATGGACCATTTGAAGAGGTTCAAGGCTCTTTTTGTTTGGTACAACAAGATAGAACAACCATGGATGCAGTCATGCTTAGACTCTTCAATTTCACCTTGTATGGAAGAGAACTAAGCTGGTACAATTCTTTGGATGGGGAGCCAATCACCACCTGGGCTCCCTTAGAAGAAAAGTTCTTGGAGAAATTCTTCCCACCTTCACTAACCTACCAAATTAGAGGGAAAATCAACCAATTCCTTCAACTACCAGGAGAGTCACTGGCTGACTCATGGGAAAGGTTCAAAGAACTCTTAAGGAAATGCCCTCACCATGGAATATCACAAAATCAACTCATAGAAACTTTTTGTAGGGGAGTAAGTGATGAAATTAAAAAGTTCTTAGATTCCTCATCTGGATGAAACTTTATGAGACAAAACTATGAAGACGCCTAGAGAATCGTCACTCTCAGAGAAGAAAATCAATCCAATTGGGGGAGGACAACCACAGGAGGAGTTCTAAAGATTTGTAAAGCTGAAGAATCTATGGAAATGAAAGCCATCGGAGAAGCCTTGAAAACCATAGCCAACAAACAACAAGCCCTCGAAGCATCATTTGGGGAGTATGACAAAAAGAAGAACCCCCAACAAGTTAAAGTAGCCAGAGGAACTTGTGAGGCTTGTCATGCATCAGACCATCCCACATTGTCGTGTGGTCTTCTGTATAATGTAATGATGGATTTGCAACCACCTCAACCACAGTATGAGTCGATCATTGAACACCCTGAGGATCAAATGCCAGAACAAGTAAACTCCATTCATTCCATACCAGGACAAGCTTATTACAATCCAAATCAACTAAGAAATCATCCTAGTTTTCAATATGGAAATCCTACAGGGACTGCTAACCCACAACATCAAACACAAGGTGGATCCTCCAACAGACTACCACCTGGATTTCAAAGCAACTACAACAAAAATCAAGGGAATCTTAGAAACAATTTCCAAAGATCCAACTACCCAAGAAATCCCTCTGCATACTACCAGTATACTCACCCTCCTTTGCACCCGCAATTACAACAAACTCAGCTGCAACAGCCGCAGCAACCTCAGTTGTCGGCACCTCAACAACAACCACTTCAACAGCAGTAGCAACTCACTCAATTTCAACAAAAGAATGTCCCACCATAGCAGACTGATGAACTGTCCTTGATAAGGCAAATGTTGCAATCACAGCAAACCATGCTGGCTAACCAGCAAGCCCAATGAAAATCTATGGAAACTCAGTTAGCACAGATAGCAGCTCAGCTAAAACCGCTCGTAGACACTTTCACTGGCTAACCATAAGAAAATCCAAGACATGATCAACATAGACCAGAACAATTAAATGTTGTTACAACAAGGTCTGGTCGTGCTCTCACTGAAGTCATCTCGATTAATCAAGAAGACGGGGATGCAACAGAAATCATCCCAATAGAAGAATCAGGTCAAGATGTTGAAGAGAGGAAAGAAAAGGAACAAGGTCCCAAAGAACTAGAGGTTCCACAATATAAGCCAAGGATACCCTATCCTGGAAGGCTAAAGGAAACCAGACTCGACTCTAGATTCCAAAAATTCAAAGAGGCAATGAAGAAACTTTATGTTGATATTCCTTTTCTCGATGCCTTATCTGAAATCCCAGCCTGGTCCAAATACCAGAAGACTTTACTATCAAATAAATATATGACAAAGGAGCATGAAACTATCAAGCTATCCCAAACCACTTCCGATATCATTTTGAATAAAATGCCGAAAAAACAAAAGGGCCCTGGCTCCTTTGGCATACAATGCTCTATTGGGAATACTTCTTGTAAAAAGGGATTGGCTGACTTGGGAGCCAGCATATCAATTATGCCATTTTCCATGTGCAAAAGATTGGGGTTTACAGACTTATTGCCTACCGCAAGGACCATCTAGCTCGCCGGTTCCACCATTACTGCACCCCTGGGAATCATTGAAGATATTCCAGTAAGAGTGGGGAGGGACTCTTATGTCCCTTGTGATTTCTTCGTTATGGATATAAAAGAAGACCTAAGGTACCCGATAATTTTCAGCAGACCTTTCCTCACCACAGCTAGAGCATTAATTGATGTCGAGGCTGGCACAATTACATTGAGACTAGGTAAAGAAATTGTTCAGTTCAGGGGTTTTCAACAGCCTGAAGAGCCCTAGTATCCACAAACAGGTTTTTCTGCTTGAAGCTATTGATACAAGCAAGCAAATCCAGAACCAGAAGATGCCCTAGAGGACGCTCTAATAAATCCAGAAGTTGAATTTTCAACCAACGAGTTAGTTCAGCAATGCCTGCAATACTTGGAGCAGGCTGAAAAAGCCCCAAAAGCCACTTTTGAAGAACTAAAATCGGTCTCCATATAAGAGACAACAAAAGTACCCAAAGCCCCAGAAATGAAAACTCTACCAACTGGGCTCAAACTTGTCTTCCTAAATGAAGGAAAATTATGTCCAGTTATCATTAGCTCCTCTTTGAATGACGATCAGGAAGAGAGGCTTCTTACTGAATTAAGGAAGCACAAGAAAGCAATTGGGTAAAAGATGACTGACCTAACAGGCATTAACCCAGCTCTGCACATGCATAAATTACGTATGATAGAAGAGTTCAAACCCTCGAGGGAGCACCAAAGAAAACTGAACCCAAATCTTAAAGAGGTAGTTTGCCTCAAAGTTCTTAAACTCTTAAAAGTGGGTATTATCTATCCAATTTTTGACTCTCAGTGGGTTAGTCCTGTCCAAGTGGTCCCTAAAAAGGGGGGACCACTGTTGTCTTAAATGATAAGAATGAACTAGTACCTAAAAGGACCATTACTAGTTGGAGAATGTGCATAGACTACAGAAAACTAAACAAATCAACAAGGAAAGACCATTTTCCCTTACCCTTCCTTGATGAAGTCCTTGCGTGGCTAGCCCACCAAAAACATTTATGCTACCTCGACGGATATTTTGGGTTTTACCAAATCCCAATTCACCCTGAAGACCAAGAAAAAATGACATTTACTTGTCCTTTCGGAACATATGCCTTCAGAAGGATGCCCTTCGGGCTATGCAATGCACCTACAACCTTCCAAAGATGCATGACTGCTATCTTCGCGGGACTAACTGAAATAATTATGGAGGTGTTTATGGACGATTTTTCAGTATATGGAGATTCTTTTGACAACTATCTGCTCAACCTAAGTAAAGTCCTATAGAGATGCGAGGAAACAAACCTTATCCTAAAATGGGGAAAATGTCACTTTATGGTGATCGAAGGTGTTGTCCTCAGACATCGAGTAAGCGAAAGAGGAATCGAAGTAGACAAGGAAAAAATTGATGTCATCTCAAAATTGTCACCACCCAAAGACATAAGGGGAGTGCGAGCCTTCTTGCGCCATTTTGGGTTCTACCGAAGATTTATCAAAGAGTTATCGAAAATAGCAAAACCTATGACATACCTATTAACCAAGGATGTTGATTTCAACTTTGACCAAGAATGCCTGCATAGCTTCACAACTTTGAAGAATGCTCTTATCTCATCACCCATTCTAAGAGCACCTGACTGGTCACAACTGTTTGAAATAATGTGTGGCGCTAGTGACTATGCCATAGGGGATGTGCTGGGACAGAGAATAGACAAAAAGCCATATGTAATATACTACACATCCAAGATGTTAGATGAGGTGCAAAAGAATTATACTACTACTGAAAAGGAATTCTTAGCTGTCATCTACGCTTTCAAAAAAATTCGTTTGTATCTAATTGGATCAAAGATCGTAGTATATACAGACCACTCTGCCATCAAATATCTTATTAAAAAACAGGATGCAAAACCCAGACTCATCCGCTGAGTATTAATGCTGCAAGAATTTGATCTTGAAATAAAAGACAAGAGTGGAGTGGAAAATGTCATCGCTGACCACCTAAGTCGCATCGAATATCAAGACAATGACAATGTACCTATCCGAGACTCCCTCCCTGATGATCATCTTATGAAAATTACCACTGGATTCCCATGGTATACCGACATAGTGAACTATCTGGCTACAGGAATCCTCCACCCCTCCACCTCTCACCATGATAAAAAGAAATTTCTCCATGATGTTAAACAATACTACTGGGACAAACCCTATCTTTTTTGTCTATGTGCAGACGAACTTTTCCATCGCTGCATACTAGAAGAATAAGTTACTCCTGTATTAGAGCATTGTCATTCTTGCCCCCACTGGAGGACACATGAGCTCGAAAAAGACCGCTCTGAAAGTTCTATAAGCGGGTTTCTTTTGGCCAACAATAGCAAGAGATTTCTATGCTTTTATAAGATCATGCAATAAATGTCAGCTTTTTGGCGGTATAACTAAAAGGAATGAAATGCCTCTCACTTTGTGGCAAGAAATCAAACTTTTTGATGTTTGGGGAATAGACTGCATGGGTCCCTTCCCCACATCCTATGGATTTTCTTACATACTGGTCATTGTGGATTATGTCTCAAAATGGGTAGAAGTTATACCAACCATTTCCAGCGATTCAAATCCAGTCATCAAGATGTGCAAAGATATTGTATTCCCTAGATTCAGAGTCCCCCGAACTATTATATCTGATGGAGGGACCCATTTTCTGGAAAGAAGCTTCGTAGCCCTCCTAAAAAAATATGGATTCAACCATAAGGTTGCCACACCTTACCATCCACAAACTAGTGGCCAAGTCGAAGTTTCGAATAGACAACGGAAACCAATTTTAGAGAAAACAGTCAATAGACATCATACTGATTGGTCCACCAAGCTTCCCGATGCCCTTTGGTCTTACCGCACAGCTTATAAAACACTGATTGGAACAACCCTGTTCTGACTGGTATATGGGAAATCATGCCATCTTCCAGTCGAACTGGAAAATAAGGCCCGGTGGGCCATTAAACATATGAATTTTGATTTTAAAAGTGTTGGGGAATACAGACAATTCCATTTACAAGAACTTGATGAGCTTAGAATGACAGCCTACCATAGTGCCAGAATCTATAAAGAAAAAACCAAGATGTGGCACGATGGCCACCTCAAGAGAAAAGACATTGCTATTGGAGATAAAGTCCTCCTCTTCAATTCTAGACTTAAAATGTTTCTTGGAAAGCTTCGCATGAAATGGCCTGGGCAATTCACAATTAAACACATCTACCCCACCAGAGCAGTCATCATCCTTGACAATAATGGGGGAGAATGGACCGTTAATGACCACAGATTGAAGAGATACAACACACCAGCAAAAAAAATACCAAGACAAACTATCGAGATCCACGATCCCTCAGCATCGACATAACCAAACTGGATTTCCTTCGGGCTAGCGACGTAAAACCTAGGCGCTACTTGGGAGGCAACCCAAGACTTGAGTATCACAATTTTTTATTTTTGCCGAGTTTTCTCTTCGTTCAATTTAGGTTTATCTTCTTTAATCTGAAAATATAAAAAATCACATAAATAACCAAAAGAATAAAAATATAAAATCCAATTAAACCTTAACCTCATGGTTTTGAAACCGTTTGGTCCTAAAATGTCTCGAAACCGTTAATCGATCTTGAAACCGTTTAGAACCCAAATGGTCATAAAACCGTTTGGACCCCAAATGGTCTTGAAACCGTTTAGAAACCAAATGGTCTCAAAATCGTTTGCCCTTGGGAATTTATAATGCCCCCCAAATCCTATAAATATAACCCCAACCCCTCCATTCTTCGTCTTCTAAAAATCTCGACCTCCCTAAACCCTCACGCGAGCACTGTTTCATTCCTTTTGTTTCTCGCCCCCATGCAACTTGTGACGCCCACCCTCTCTGCCATAATCTCTGATGACACTGTTGTCTCCCCCGTGTGTTTTTACGGAGTTTCTCACCATCAGAGTCACCGTCCCACAACAAGGTGAACCAGCAGCTCGACACCATTTCCATTGCCATTTTCTCCATCACCACGTCACTTTATTTTCATCGTCGCCAATGTTGCATCACTGACGGGGTTCTCATTAACCGCGATGTACGCGTCGCCACCATCTTTTGCTGCTTTTGCCACCTTTTTCACCAACCACCGACGACCCCGACGTTCCACCTTCCTCGCGGTTTCAACCATTTGAGGCCAAATGGTCATGAAACTGTTTGGAGCCAAACGGTTCTGAAACCGTCTGGAGCCAAACAGTCCTGAAAGCGTTTGGAACCAAACGGTCCTGAAACCGTCTGGAGCCAAACGATCCTGAAACTGTCTAGAGCCAAACGGTCCTGAAACCATTTGGATTCCTCTATAACCTAATAACATTAACACAGACATAAAGTAACTTTTTTTAATAAACTTGTTATCTTTGCAAATTCAAATCCTTTTAACACACGATTTTCTACAAATTTTCCAGATATGGAATCACCCGCAAAAGAAGCCACCAGAACCGATGACGCTCCCTTCTGGACAAGGGAGAAACTGATAGAAGACCGCACCAAGCTCCAAAAGGTCGTAGACATCTACGACAGGATGGGATAGGTCCCACCGAAAGTCAACCTGCTTGTGGTCATGAATACAATTGACCACATCAACATGTGTCTAACCGAGGAGCATGATCAAGAAGTGGAAGAAATTTCTTCCAGTGATGAAGGCTCAGAATACGAGCCAACTCCCGATGAGGAATCCCCAACTACAAAGTCCAAACGGAAAAGGAAGGCCCAGGAAGCTTCCAAAGAACAATCTAAAAAGAAACGGGCAAGGAAGCAAGTCCATCTCGCCACTGTAAGGGAACAAATCCTGGAAGGATACATCCCATCAACCACTACTACCACCACCACTACCACTCCCACTACCACCACCACTCCTATTTTCTCAACCATCACCACTACAGCACCACCACCAGCAAACCTATTCATCCACACCCTTCCATCCTTCGACAAAACATTGAACCTGACAAAGTATGTCTTCTCCAGCATACTAAAAAAGATGGGGATTTATGACAGAATCCTCACCTAGCTTAACAATGACAACCTCACAAAACTCTGCTTTGTCGTAGAGAATTCTTATGTCGAGCCAACAACCGAATTTTTTACCTTCCTCCACAAAGAAGCAGTGGACATAATGGACATATCAAGAGACGGAGGCGACTACAGGCTGGTCACCAAACTCTTCGGCAACAAAGTTGTCATAACAGAAAACCTACTCAATGAAATCTTAATAGACAACAAAGAGAAGTTGGAAAAAGCTAAAGTTGTAGGCGTCGACAGCTCCCAGTTCAACAAACACATCTTATGGAAATCCCTGACAGGGATCCCAACCTTTGAGGCAAAGACCTGCAAGGCCTCCAATATTCGTTCTGGGTTGGTGCACACTCTACACAAAATCCTCACAGGTGCACTCTTCCCCAGGACAAAGGGCAGAAATGTCAACATTTTTGATCTTTTCGTCCTCTAGTCCGTCCTTAATGGTATTTCGGTCAACATAGGACGGCAATTAATACACAGGCACACAGCTTATTCCCTCGGGAAAGAAGTATGTGTCGGAGGACACATAACCTCAATTCTACATTATCATAAGATGGACAGACTTCTGCCCAGATGTACGAAGATCAAGGGTGACATCCTTACTAATGAGAAGACTTTAAATAATTCATACATCATTAAGGAAAAAGATGCTAAGCTACACTACATCTTCTGTCCTACAGTAAAGTCTTCTAGGACGCTGCTTCCTCTACCGGAGCTTGCAGATTATGACAAGGATAAGCTTCTCTTCACTGAAGAGGAACTTACTAACCTCCTCGCGTCGGTCCAGGTAGTAGAAAAGAAAACAAAGGCAGGATAGACGGAGCATAGCATCACCGCCCTGGCAGCTAGAATAACATAAATTGCAGTGAAACGACCATCAAAAGGGCATTTGCAAACACAACAAATGTCGGGGACGTCGACATCATGACCAAACCCAGAAGTTGAACCTACTCTCCCTGAAGAACACATCACCACCTCATTACTAGACTCCTTCATCATGAGTCTAAATGTTGAGCTTACCTCCACCACCACCCCCACCACGCTACCATCCTACACCATTCCACAATCCACCACCCTCCCATCATTCTCCACAATAATTCCACCACCAAAACCCCTCCCCACATCCACACCTCCACCCACATCCTCTGCATCAATCCCCTTCTCATCGGACATTCCATTCACATCAACGCCCAATCTCACTTTCACCTCATTCACCTCCACCTCAACCGCTTTCCCATAAATGTCGCCACCCTTCACATCCTCCACCACCCCGACACCGTTGGTGACTCCTTCTACAGTCACCACGCAATTCGCGGGACCATCCCCAATGTCTCTTTCACAAGACACTACCACCCTTCCACCCCAACCCCAGCGATCCCACCCATCCTTTTCTGGGGTCCCTTTTACAAACGTCGGTGAGGAATTCAGACGTCAATTTGACGCCATCCAAAACCTCCTCACCGAGCCTTCTAACATAATGCAATCTATTTTTTCTTATGTGCAGGGTCTTACAAAATAGGTCACCAAGATCGACGAGCAAAACCGCACCCTACCTGGCATCCTCTCAAGCATCAACCAATGGTAGGAAGTAGCGGCCATGCAAGTCGAACGCATCGACGACTACCTACAACAATTGCCACAACTGGTGCTTGAGGTGGAAAGCCAGCAAGCAACGTTGGCTCAACAAGTCGAAAGGATCTCTACGCAGACTCAACCTCTTCCAGAGAGCCTTCATGAGCTTAAGCAGCAGCAAACTGCTTTTAGCACGCGTCTAGATGACATCACTAACACCCTTGCACAACTCAATAGCTGCCAAGAGGAGTCATCCAACAATGAAATCAATCACCTACGAGCCCAAGTTACTAAACTTTTTGCATGACTCCTCTGTGCCAATGCACAATACTCTGATCTCATTGAAGCCCATGATGCACTACTTGAGACACACGAGCATGTGCAAGTGGCTCTTGATGAATTACAAGCACTTCACCGGCAATGCAAGAAAACAATGCCAAAACAAATAAAAGATAAAGCGGCAGATGACAAAGAGGAAGAAGATGACGATGACGATGACGTAGAAGAAGATTATGAATCCTCTACTGACTCTAACGATGACACCTCCTCTTCAGATGACAAACCTGATGAACCAGGACATGCTGGAGAGGGAACCAGCCGAGTAACAGAACCATCAAAGAAGACATCAGACAAAGACCACCAAGAAGGTGGACAAGATCCCAAATCCCCCAATCACACTGATAACATTCACATGTCAAATGGGGATCAGTTCCTTAACTATTCCGCCATGGGATCTATGGGGGAAGCTGCAAAAGAAGCAACTTTTGTTGAGTTCCAGCAATGTATCCTAGGAACCAGCATTAGTCCACCAACATTAGCAGCCCATCACTACTCCGCACCAGAAAAACCGGTGCCTTTACCCCCAGAGCAAGAAGAGTCAGATAGAGTGAGTCTAGACACAGATGATGAACTTGACTCTGATTCTGAATTAGAAAATGATGAAGTTCTACAACACTATATGGATGACCTACATCAGACTTATTTTCCGCCACTGCAAGAGTTCCCCCGCCGCCACCACTACCTAAGAAGATGCACGACCTAGACATGGTGGCCATCTCTACCCTAGATGTCCAGGACATCTTCATCCTAAACACTATCATAGACGATGCCAAAGAAGGGGGGGGGGATATCATCTACACAAATATAAAGACCAAGTGCAAGTTGACACGTGAAGATTTTCACATCATCCTCCGATCTCAATCAAAAGTAACAATGGCAATCTTCTGTGTTCTTCTTTCCAATGCTATCGAAACATACCGAAGCTCAAAACGGCTGCAGCCAGTTCTCAATGCTTCACCTACTTTGGCTCTAAGTCTACTGTACAAGGACTTACACAACAAGACAATCGAGCGGCTACGTAGGGGGATTGAACGAACGGTACGATATATCACAGTACCCTTCCAAGTTTTCAGCCATTGGCTGCTCATGATCGTTGACACAGAGGCTCGTGATGCCAAAGTATACAAGTTCTGTGCCAGTGAGCTCAATGTCGGAATTATCAATTTTGCTGGTCTAGGAGCCGGGGAGGCAAGATGCATCCCTTTCTGGATTCTAAAATTAATTTGGGAGGCGAAGCCCTCACTCCGAAAAGGTTGGAACCAACCATGGTTTCAAATCATAAACCCATAAGTCCAAATGCAAGAAGGATCTCGGGATTGTGCTTTCTGCACTATACGCCACATACAAGCACTTAATCAACAAATCCCCTTCATCGAGCTGGCCGCAGAAGACTTTCACTCTCTATGAGGGCATTACGCCATGGAGCTCATATGTGACAGATGGTTCTCCAAGGACCCGACTATGGCACCAGACGACGTCCCTCGATACCTCTACTCGGCTATCCAATGTCCACAGAAATAGTCGTTCCGGCAAACATTATAGGAGTTGGAGAAACAACAACCTGCCACGGTCCCTGAAGAAAGACTATGGGACCCTTACACCTTTGATATGGTGAAGGATAAAGGGGACATCGATTTATAAATAGGGCCCCCTATCAAAAGATCATATCCCCAAATGGTTCCGCTATCTTCCATTGAACCAATGTTTCCCAATTTTGACATTGCGGCTTGTAAGAGTCTTTTTGACAATGAACTTCAGCTCATCATGTCTAGGCTATATGTCGAGAGAGATGATCTTGTTTTTCTAGATGGAGATATTCTGGTTATGGCGGATACGCTCCGTGAAATTATACAATTCAAAGGGTCTCTATCCGTGAGTCTGATGACCGCCTATCAATATCTCCTCGGACGGAATCACCCTACGGTTTATATGGCATCAACATATATATATGAAGGATGATCTCCTAAAGCTAAAGAACTTCGGAACCACAGAGGCACTCATCTCTTGCCTCCAACATATGACTTTGAAGTTCATTATGCTCCCTTTCCTTCACTCAGAGCACTGGATGCTACTGGCAACAAACCTTCACGACGGAACAACTATCATCTACAACAGTTTTGATAGCCAGTTTGATGCAAACCAGAGGCAGCATGATGTGACAGCTAACACGCCAATAGAGGAGGTGGCAAAGGAGTGTTTTGAAAAACTACACGATCTCTTAAGAAAGCATACAAGGGTGTATGATAAAGAACATTTTCATCGCCCAGCCTTCTGCCACAGATGTCCCCAACAGCTCCAAGAGTCAAACGACTGTGGTTTCCACATCCTCTACTGGATGTACACCATCGCTATTCTTGGAAGACCAGTAGAGGACATGATGGACGTGGATTACCACGCTCTACATGGGAAGTTCGCTGCTAATATTCTCCAAACGTATGGAGCTAACAAAGGACTAACAAATACCTAATGCCCTTGTCCATGTACTTCTCAACCTATCACTTTGACACTCTGAGGACAGAGTGAGTGATAAGTTAGGGGGGTACACTGGACAAGGGCGAGGTATCATTTTTCAACCTTTCTCCCTCTATTCCTTTTTACTCACTTCTGCTTTCTGATGCACTGATCCCATTTTTCCTTTAACATTCTAGACTTTTTCAGTAATTTCCTTGAATAATTCTTGTACATAAGTATAACATCACTCTTGGAAAAAGTCACCCCCAGCTAAATTTAGAATCAAAGCAGTCCTCAAAAAGAAACAACAGAAAAAGCACATAGGCATGTAATGGTGAATTAATAAATTACTTTCACACCTGATTTCCATGCTTTTGCTTCAACTCTGCTCCAGACTCTCCACAAGTTAACATCATGGCCAAATCCAGCCAAAACTCTTCCAAGAACGGGAGGGAACTAGGTAAAATCCAAATCAAGGAACTTCACAAGTGGACCACCAAGTACAAAATCGAAATAAGTGCATGATAAGAGACTCCACAAATAGTTTTCTTCTTTTCAAAAGAGGCCTGGAAGCCCAAACAAAATCCCTTTTTATCAAACTCCTAAGCCTATGAATATAAGAATAAAATACAGAGTGTTGAATAAAACATGAGAGTTGTGCCACGCTTAAGGATCTATATGAAGAACCAACAAAGGTCTCACTCGGTTGGTACATTCATCTGCCCTCACAAAGGTAGATGTGTCGCGTATGGTAATGGGATCCTAAGGTCTCTGAGTATATGAAAAATCTAATAAAGGACTCACCCGACTGGTACATTCAACTGCCCTCACAAAGGCAAATGTGTCACGCCCGGTAGCGAAATCCTATAAGTTTAGATAAACCCTCCCCCACAAAAAGGGGGAGTTACACATAGGCCTTTAGACAACCCTCATGCCTATTTTAGTTTCCATTAGTTTTTCTTCAAAGAAGTACAAAACTGATTGGAGTTGAAAACATGCACAGAAATACGATCAAGGAAAAGGTGGTCCCAATACGAGCTATGTGATAAGGAAGAAATCTGAGATCCATGCAATCCCAACACCTAAAAAAGTCAGTGTGAGCAGAAGCCTGATAAAACTCTAAGAGATTTCTAGTTTAGAATTGAATCAAGAGTATGGAAATATTCACTAAATAAAATCGCCTCATCACTACATGCCTTAGCTCTATCTAGCTTGAGGACAAGCTAGACTCTAAGTTAGGAGGGGGGTGATAACCTCCCATTTTGTGATGTTATCTTACTAGTTTTCCTCAGTTTTCCATACTCTTTCTTAAATTAATAAGACACAATCTTTAATTTTCGAATTTATTACAAATATATCATCAGACTAACTTTTCTCCTTTTATTTCTTACATAAAAGTACAAAAAAATTACAAAATTACCAAACAGTCCCAAAACCAAATGAAGCTAAACGGTCCCAAGACTGTATAAAGTCAAACGGTCCTAAGACCGTATGAAGCTACACGGTCCCAAGACCGAATGGACACCAAATGGTCCCAAGACCAAATGGACACCAAACGGTCTCAAGACCGAATGAACACCAAACGGTCTCAAGACTGAATGGACACCAAACAGTATCAAGATTGAATGGACACCATACGGTCCCAAGACTAGATGAAGACAAATGGTCCCAAGACCGTATAAAATCAAACGGTCCCAAGACTGAATAAAGGCAAATGGTTTTCAAACCGTGAGGACTCAGACGGTTTCCAAACTGAGAGAGTCCAAATGGTTTCCAAACTGAGAGAGTCCAAATAGTTTCCAAACTGAGAGAGTCCAAACGGTCTCCAAACTGAGAGAGAGTCCAAACGGTCTTCATGACCGCTTGGGCCCAAACCTCCCAACTGTTAGAGCCTCACTCAAAGCCTATAAATAAGACCCGAGGGGTCCTCACAAAGCATGAAGTTTTCAGACATCCAAAGGCTGCCTCTATTGTTCCAGAGCCATTCCATCCTTCACCCACTGCCCCGAGGCTACCGGTCTGAGATCCATACTCCATCTCCAAGCTACCTTATCTCTCATCGACAAAGAAGGTGGGAAGAGGAGGATTCAACATCAAGCAAGCTACAAAGTGTGAAGATCATTGCTCTCTCTCTCCAAGGGGTCAACCTTCCTCCCTCATTTGTGGAGATGATGCTCTTTCTCTCTCTTCTCGCCCCCTTCTTTGTTCTTTCCATGAGCGAGTAGTCTTATACACTAGGGTGCGGGGAGTAGCCCCACTACCCATGTTTTCATTTCATGCAATGTAATTCATAAGTTTGCAATAGAGATATACTTTCTTTTCAGTTCAACATCAATCGTTTAATGAATGCTTGTTGCTTGATTACCAACTTGTGTTACTTATTTTCTTTTAGTATGAATTGTCTACATTTATAATATTAGATTCAAATCTCGATTGAATGTTGGTTCCTGATGCATGTAGCCACCATGCATCTATTTTGTTATCTAGGAGTGTTTTTCAAGAAGTGGATTAAACTCACTTCCATTGTTGTACTTTCATACTATGAAATGGAATCAATTGACGTATGAAAGTACAACGTTGATAAGTCGAGGAACACACTTTGTGAAGGGAATGATGTAAAGTAAGTGACCATTCATTTGGGGATGGATGGCGTTGCAATATATATTCCCACACTTCTCGTAGTTAGTTCTCCTAAAGGAAACTAAATCTACAAAGATACTAACTATTTAGACTCTTATTGCAGGTTATGTTACTATGTTGCATGTTTTGATCCATGCATAGTGGTGGTGAAAGACGATCACATCCTAGTGGTTTCTTAACATTGTTTACTACCTTAAATTTACTTTCTTGCTTTTACTTTACTTGCATTTAGTTTAAACAATCAAACCAACTCTCAATTTAGATACCAATTTTTAAGGAGTTAAATGAAATTCTAACATTTTCCATCTTGTTGATCTTAACAAGACCGTTGTCCTATGGATTCATCCCTTAACTATACTACGATAAGACTTCCATGTGTCCTAGCATACGTGGGTGGAGTTTTTAATCTAGTATAAGCAAGGCTAAAGCTAAAAAATTTACGATCTTTAGGATTTTTAGTGGTGCAAGCAACTCCACGCAAGTGGAAGCTCTATCACCTAAGTTTTAGCATACTCCACTTAGTCATCGGTTTTAAGCTGACAACATATGCCTAAAATAACTGATGAGATGTCATGTTTCTTTACTAGTGAAATTTATATAGGTGATCCTGTTAGGTTGCATGAAATAATAGTTTCTATAATATCTAATGGAGATCCCGCATTCACATCTAGAATCTAGAATCAGTTACATTATGCTTTGGGAACAAGAGTAAGGTGTAGCAAAAGTTTTCATCTTCAGACAGAGGGACAGTCAGAATAGACAATACATGCAATAGAAGACATGTTGATTACATGTGTTTTAGAGTTTAATGGAAGCTCAGTCTTATGCAATTTTCTTATAATAATACTTATGATTCCATCTTGAATATGGAACCCGATGAATCCTTGTATGGGGAAAAGTGCAGAGCTCCTATTTATTGGTTTGAAATTGGTGAGAGGAAGATTCTAAGTCTAGAGTTAGTCGAAGAGATAACAGGAAAGATACATGTGATCATAAAATAGTTGAAAGATACACAAGACAGATAGAAAAGTTATCCACAGAATATGCGTAGACCTTTTCAACTTGAGATTGGGGATACGGTTTATTTGAATGTGTCACCATGGAAAGGTGTACTAAGGTTTGAGAAGCGAGGCAAACTAAGACCTAAATACATGGGTCCCTACACAATGATTTGAAGGATTGGATTACTGGAATACAAGATTTGTTGGCTAAATGGACATCATCAAAATCCCTTTGTTTTGAAAATAACAAACATTTCATTCATGTGGATCTAACGTGCTACTTGAGTATTTTAGGAACAAAGTGGATGAAAAAATTTTGGAAGATCTACATGCTTAAATTGCTTTATTTTCATGGTTATATTCAAATGTAAACTTGTACAAATATATAATGTACAAGTACTTAGATATCATGTAAATCAAGTGTTTAGATCTTCCCTATCCACACACAACACTTAGATAAGTCAGCCTAAGTGAGCATCATAGCTGCACATTCATTTCTTACACTTAGCATATAAGTTAAAGTTTTAAAATAGAGTTTGTCTCGGTCGACAAACTTCTCGACCGAGATACTCTCGGTCGAACATTTTCTCGATGCAGAAACTCCCTAGTCTAAAGAACGAACATCTTTGCATAACCTGCTAAAAGCATTCATAGAGAAAGGCTCAGTCGAACTTTACTTTGACCAAGACAGTGTCTCGAGTAGGTTCTATAGCCATTATACTTAGTTATATAATTGTTAGAGTTAGTGGAAAAAGTGGTTGGGAGTTGAGTTGAGCGTTGCTCCAGACTCACCCTCGGTCGAAAATTTCCTTGACTGAGAGACACTCGGTCGACAAAATTCTCGACCGAGAAGGTGTCTGTCTGCACTTTTCAGAAGTAATTAACTAGTCATTACTAATGCAATTAGTAGATAACTAATGGCTAGTTAAGCACTAAAAACCCCCTAGAAAGTGTCTAGAATGTCCCTAAGAACTAGTAGGCGTTCCTATAAATAGGACATGCCTTAGGACACCTAAACTCACTTGAGTACACATACTTGCAATTGAAAATCAATCCTTGTGAGCAATTGATCAACTTCAACACTTGCAAATCATTTCCATTGCTGGCATTTCGTGTCCTATAGGCTAGAATCTCCTACCCACTATACTTACACTCTCATACACATTGGATAGGAGATCAAAATGCTTGATATAGGATTCAAGATTTGTGCTTAAGTGGTAATTGTAATTTCCTTTTTCCTTTCTTGTTCTTTCTTATTGCATTGTACTCTCATTGCTACTCCTAGGTTGGAGGCTGTGCAGTGGAGAGGGTGAAATCTTCTCAGGTGGAGGAGGACTTTGGACTACTTCTAGAAGGTCTCAACGGGAAGCTACTTCAAGGAGGAAGGCTACTTCAAGGGGGAGCTTGAAGTTACTTCAAGTGAAGGATGCTTCAAGTTTGGTGAGATGACTTGGGGTGAAGGTTGTCCAAAGGGTTTGGGAAGGTATTTGTAATTTTGTGTAACATCCTTGAGAAGGTAATAAAATTCAAATACTTTCAAATCCCAATTGGAAACGATTGGGTAGTGGATTGACTCCCTTATTTTTTGCTAAGGGTGGAACCACTCTAAACCCTTGTCTCCTTCTTCTGCATACTTGTGGTTGTTTGTTGGTTGAATTATTTTAAAAATTATTATAAAACACTATTCACCCCCCTCTACTATTTTTCAAGATTCAGTTTCCTCATTAGATAGCCAACTGAGATGATATGTTTTGTGTCTATGCTAAAGAAGTGTCATCTAGGTACAAAGTAGATCATAGACGTACAACCAAAATAGTTAAGAGAAGATGTCTCATATATTGAAAGACATATACATTTTAGGATCATAGGATTCAAAAGCTTATAAATAGGGAAATACCCCTAGTAAAAGTTATATGGAGGAATAATGGAGTAGAATAAGCTACATGGGAGTTAGAATCAGAAATGTATAACAAGTATCCCTTTCTCTACTAGGAATTTTTGGATGAAACTTGTAAGAGGAGATATTGTTACAACTTGTATCATGCTTATGTGGAAATCAGAGAGTTAAATGAAAATACTACTATTAATTTTTCTTGATATTATCTTAATTATATTGTGAATTATTTTAGATTTACTATTAAAACGTGTTATGATATAGAAATGTAGATAATTATATTATAAATATATAGGAACAAGAATGAATCAAATCAGAGTTAAACTAGAGAAGTTACAACCCTTTTAGTCTTCAGTAGGATTTATATCGGTTGATAGCTGAATGATATAGATCGAAGGTTTCCATGAGTGCGCAAGTTTATGGTTTTAGGGAACCTTTAAGTTGTCACTAATGGAAGTGTTAATCATAAACCAAAGATTTGATTAGTGAAGTAAACTAAAGGTCAATGAAGATTTATGGTTTAGAGGGGAGTACCTTTTAAAGGTTTTGTCTGGCGCCACAAACTCCAATTATTTTCATGAACAAGAAGTATGGAACTATGAGGTTATCCATAGTCTATATGAAACTGAATATGATAACCATCAAGAACAAATATCCTTTCCCTAGGATTGATGACCTATTTGATAAGTTTCAAGGAGCAACAATCTTTTCAAAGATAGATCTGAGGACATGGTATCATCAATTAAGAATAATGGTATCAGACGTACGTAAGTCATCCTTTAGAATAAAATATTAGCATTATGAGCTTGTAGTTATGTAATTTGGATTGACTACTGCCCCGCAACTTTAATTTATATGATTAATAGGGTTTTCAGACAATATCTTGATGATTTTGTAGTAGTGTTCATAGATTATATTCTTATATATTCCTGAGGAACAACATGAACATCTAAGGATACAAATGTAGATGCTAAGAGAACATCATTTATATGTTAAGTTTAGTAAATGTGTGTTTTGGTTATCCGAAGTTTCCTTTATTGGGCATGTCATATGGGAGAAGGAGTCAATGTAGACCCAATGAAAGTGGAACCTAAATTACGGTGGGAGCATCCTAAAACTCCTACTGAGATCTGAAGTCTTCTTGGGTTAGCTGGATATTATAGAAGGTTCATAAATAACTCCAATTTCCTCGATGAACCACTTACACGTTTGATAAGAAAGTATGTGCCTTTTGTTTGGTTTGGTTATCATGAAAAAAGCTTTTAGACGATAAAGCATAGATTAACCTTTGCACCAGTTTTGATACTACCAAAATTAGATTAATGTTATGTAGTATTTTGTAATCCATGCAAGATAGGGTTTGGATGTGTTCTTATGCAGGAAGGAAAGGTGGTGTCTTGTGCTTCTAGACATCTCATGAAGAATGAAGAGACTTGTCCAACACATGATCTCAAGCTAGAACTAGTAATGCATGCATTAAAAACATGGCATCATTATCTCTATGGTGAGTCATGTTAGGTCTTTATTTATCATAAGAGTATAAACTATATTTTCATGTAGAAGGTTCTTAACATAAGAAATAGAGGTGGATGGAGCTTATAAAGCAATATGATTTTACCATTGATTACCACCCTGGGAAGGCCAATGTTGTGACAGATGTTTTAAATAGGAATTCTACATCACCTGCAGATATGTTCCCAATGGGATGTGTAAAAAGAGACTTACTAGTCAAACAAAGAGAAATGCATTTGGGTTTAGGCTAACCCGAATGCTAGACCTACTAAACAAGGTGGACTGGTTGCACAAGTGTAGGCTAGATCTACATATTATGATCAGATCAAAGAGCTTCAATAGAGTGACCTTAAAATAAAGCAAATTATGCATCCTATTATCTAAGGAAAGAAAACAAAATTTAGGTATTGGAATGGGGGGTCGTTGCGTCAAAAAAATGAATAGTGTGTGTTGGACAAGTTAAGGAATTAGATTCTTGAAGAAGCACACTCTTCTATGTATGGAATGCATCCATACATCACTAAGATGTACATTAATATTAAATAACTATATTGGTGGTCAGGAATGAAGACATATGTAGCTAAATATGTAGCCAAGTGTGGTGTTTGCCAAGAAGTCAAGGATGAACACCATAAGTGGGTAGGCACTCTACAATCTCTCCTTATTCCTATGTTGAAGTGGGAACATATCATTCTAGACTTTAAGTTGGGTTACATTATGCATCACATGGTTTTGACTCTATATGTGTGATTATGGATAGACCGACTAAGGAAACCAATTACCTTCTGATAAAGTCAACTTGGGTGCACCCAAACTAGCTAAAGTTTATATAGATGAGATAGCTAGGCTACATGGAATACCAATTTATGTAATATCTAATAGATATATCGAATTGACATCTAGGTTCTTGAATCAATTACGTGCTTTGGGGATAGGAGTAAGTTTTAGTGCGACTTCTCATCTTCAGACAAATGGACAGTTGAAACGGACATTTTAGACCATAGAAGACATGCTAAAAGCATGCTTTTTATAGTTTAATAGAAGATGGGATGATCAACACAGTCTTGTGGAGTTTTCTTATAATAATATTTATCATTGCATCTTGTGTATGGAACCCTATGAATCTTAGTATGGAAGAAACACTACTACAAAAAATGATTTTTACAATGGAAGGTAGATAACAGTTCTAATGATTGTGTTGTAGTTAGAATACTTATCACAAAAAGCCTATTTTTGTATTGTATATTGTATATTACATACAACACAAGACATTTACAACATGCCAAACCCGTTGTAGTATAGGGGGATACTACAACACTTACTAAAGTGTTGTAATAGGTTGTAGTATCAAAACATATTCAAACCTGTTGTAAAAGATGTTAATTACACAACATATTGTGACCCCTTGTAATAGTCACATGTTGTAATAGACCATCATTACACAACACAGACTGACCCATTGTAATATGCATTAATTACACAACATGCCTTCACTTGTTGTATTTGGTACATATTGTAATAGACCACGATAATACAACATATTGAAAGTCATTATTATATATCAAGATCACACAACAAACTCCAACCTATTGTTATATATTATATTTAAACATCATGTTGTGACATGTTGTAATATCCACACATAACAAATAGTTGTAATATACCACTGTTATACCACATAAAATAACTCATTGTAATATACCATTTTCACACAACATGTGATGACCTATTGTAATAGCTACATGTTGTAATAGACCATAGTCACACAACACGCTATAACCAGTTGTTGAATGCCAAGATTATAAAACAGACTCTGACTTGTTGTTATATACCTAGAACCGAGTCGAACCCAATTTCTTATTAGAGAATTTTATCAGGAACATGTAATCTGATAATATTTTTTCATATAATATTATTATCAAATATAGGTCCAAGTTCCTTTTGAAATTTAATTTTGTGTGGTCATGGGAATGAAACTTTTTCACTCTGGGTAGATGTTTTGACCCAGAACCAACACAAAATATAATTAGGAGATTAGAGAATTGTTTTTTATAAATTCATTGTCAAATCTAGGTCCAGATTTTTCTTTCAAATCTAATTTTTTTAATCTGGGTCATTCTCAATTGAGACAATAGTCGAATAAAATCTAGTTTCAAATTTGGATCCGACTTGGGTCCAGATTTGGTTCTGGATATCATTTTCTTAATCGATGTCAGTTTCGTATTGAGAAGTCACTCGCACAAAATCTAGTTTCAGATTTGGGTCTGGGAATGAAAAGTATTAAATACTCGATCTGGGTTAAATGTTTTGTCCAAGAACCTATACCTGAACCCAATTTCTTAACAAGGATAATTTAATCAAGAGCATGTAATTAGTCATAGATTTTTTTTAAAATAAAATCATTGTCAAATATGGTCTGGGGTTATTTCTGAAACTAATTTTCTAAATATGGGTCGGTTCCAATTGAGAACCCGGTTGAAATCCAATTTTTTATTTGGGTCTAGGATTGACAATTAACACTCTGACCAAGTCATGTTTTGACCCAGAAATCATTGAGCAGAATCTAATTTTTTAACACCCTTGTGATATTATAGTAAAGTAATTAATTAACATATATTAGCATACACATTGATAAATATTATGTGTATATATTATTCTACTAAAAACATAGGTTATATATATATATATTAATCTAATTTTTCCCTTGCTAGGTAATGATTTTTGTCACGCATGCGGCTTTCTTTTGCTACGCGTCCATTGACATCCCATTGCATCTGTTCTTCTGCCAAGTGCCCAATCTCCTTCCTCCCTCTCACACATCCTTCTCTGCTACTATTGTGCACCACATCTTTTACCCAAGAGCCCCCTGCCTCCTCTTCCTTTTCCAAAAAGTTGATGCGGAGAGACCCAGTAGCATGAAGAAAAGGACTCGACGACGCTGCCTACTCCTTATCCAACTTTCAGTGCCTCCTTCTTTAGCCAGTGTTGCCTTATCGGACTGCCAGTGCTTCCTTATCGGACTACCATCGCATTCTTGTAGAGCTTCCTTAAATCCAAATCGATAAGTTCTACTTCCTCCTTCTCTGACTGCCAATGCCAGCCCCACCTCATGGAGATCCAGTTCCAAAGCCAGTGCTAATTGTCCCAATATTTCTTAAGGACCCTGTTGATACCATAATGTCCTAGCATTAGTTCATTTCTTATCCAGGGGTTCTTTAAATTCAACTAAAGAAAAGTGGGTGAGGTTATTAGTTCTTCAAGTGGCATAACCCTCTTTGTGAAGAACTTCCTATAGTCCTATTATGCTCTTGTTGCCATGTTTCAGTCACTATGGACCTGTGACTGATGCGACTCTGCTATAATGGTTCTGACCTTAGTGTTTTGGGGAATTAGGAGGTTAAAAACTACATTCATTAATATTAAATTGTCTACCATATCCCTGATTAATTACCTCTATGGTTATTGACTATTTATTTTATTTTTGTTGCACACTATAGAGTATATTTTGTTGCATATTTTAAATTCTCACTTTAATGTAGTAAATAATGCAAGATCTAGTTCAAGACCCCTATTGCAATGATTTGGATATATGCCCACATCTTGAAGAATTGATAAGTGATCTAGATGAATCTAAGATGGTTAACACTATGAGGAACCTTATTATGTGGATGCTATGCTCAAGTAGTGCTGACTCCACATCATTAGCTTTTGATTTTGAGATTGAAATGAATTTTCATAGACTAAACATGAAGAGTTGAGGCAAACTGGATGAGTAGACAAACACTAGTCATATGAAGCAGACCCTTGGCACCCAAAGAGAACAACTTGTGTAAGAAACCAGGGCCACAATTGAAGATGAAATTGGTTGACTGAAGATGCAACCCTTGAGGCTAAACATCAAAACACCATAGGGATATTTCTATCTTTAAATACATAGACAATCAACACTCTGTGATTCCTCCTGGTTTTACAACTCCTTATGGTTTGTTATCGTACTTTGATAGTGTATTCTTGGAACATCAGCCAGCAACACTACCCTGACTCAAATGCTCCTCCATTGGGCCTAGATAATTAGAGAACCTACACCTAGACCACCTAACCAAGACAACCACCATGACATCCCACATTGAGCGTCTAGTTGTGCCTTGTACAAGCTTATTCTGTGGATGCTTGGAACATCAACCAATAGCACTACCTTGACTCAAATGCTCCTCCACCCAGCCTTGAAAATTAGACAACTTACACAGAACCAACCTAGCCATGACAACATCTGGGGTTCTTCGACCACGACACCCCACAATGAGCATCTAGTTGTGCCTTACCCAAGCTTACCCTAAATTGTGATGATTTTTGATAATTTGATAGGTAAATTGGTAAATGGTAAGAAATACCCAAGAAAATATTGTTGTAGTAGTAAGAACAAAATAAGAAAAAACACAAGCCTAACCCAGTCAATATAAGCCTGGTTAAGGAGGTGTAGCTAATGTTTGCAATAGTTTAGAGTGTGGTGGGATATTGGGGTTGTGCTCCCGGTGGACAACCTGTAAGTATCTTGACTTATAATATTGCTTGTTAATCATGATTGTATGTTTGATTAAGAACTTAAACTAGTTGATTAAGAGAAACTCCTCAAGTAACCTTAATTGCACTTTTCTTAAAAAGGATTCCAACCTTTTATTAAAACCTATTCAAATTTAGTAGAGATCGATGCAGTTATACATTTTATCAAGAGGTATCAACTATGTACAACTTAGAAACACATTAATTAAATCAACATTGCAATAATAGATATTGTGGTTGTTGGATATATTTATCATGTTTCAGAATCTTCAATATTTACAATGTATTTTAACAAACCCAGAAAGGTAATTATTCCATAATGGAACCTGATTTATATTCTTCCCTCTGTGCATTTACCATGTGGAAATTGTTTCAAATGTTGTTTTAAGTATTTATGTGAGTTTGCAGTAGTTAAATATTAACTAACCAAGTGGTGATTCCACAAAAATAACTCAGGTCTCTCGAACACATTCAGACAAGAAATAAAAAGAGTGCTTATCAAATGTGATATGCATCAAAACATACTAAGATTGATCCTTGTAATCTGGATCTTTCTTCTTCTTTATTGAAGTACATGTTTGGATCATTGCCTTAAGGAACTATAGAAAGAACCTACAAATATTGATCTTTGTTACTTAGATAGAAGTGCTTAATATTAATTTGAAATGTTCTCTTTTACATTAAAAAAATGATAGAGATCCGCTTTATTGAATGTCGTATTTTTCATATTTCAATTTTTATGATCATTTACTTGATCTCAATTAATGTCATATTTAATTAAATTAAAGGAAGTTCATGCATGAAAACACTTAATCATGACCACCAACTTTCTTTGACATATATTAGGCAAAACTTCTACAATTCTTCTCCTAAGTATTAAACTATGTGTGGATTGGTAGAAGTGGAACTTGGATGGGTTTTGGTTGTAGTCTTGGTGGCTCGATGAAGTTGACCTCATTAGGTCATGGATATGCACCTCGATGGTTGAGAACTCTATGGTTGAGGGGGAGATGTACCTAGATGGCTATCATTGAAGGAATCTATGGTGGGTTCACTTATAAGGGTTGTTTTAGACTTCTGCCTACAATTGCCTATATACACCGAACATGATCAGTTTTATTGTTTTAACCTTAAGTTCCTCATACCTTGAGTTAGTACATTTTTTTGCATGGTGATTTATTATTAATATGTGAAGAGAAATGTACCCTTAGAGGTAATATTGAACCATTATGAAGGTATGGCCTACCTATGTCCGTAAATGATGATTTGTGATAAGTTTTTGCACTTTGATGCATGACATAGGTCTTATTTCACTTATGTTGTTTCTCATACTTGACATTATGCCATAGTACCGTTTTTACTCTATTTGGACATTGGTAACTGTGTAGTAATCTTGGATTGTAAGAATATACTCTAACTCATATATTGTTGACTATATAAGGTGACATAAACTTGTTTTATTCTACATATATTACAGATATGTATGGGTGTCAACTGAGATCATGTCTCCAATGATTTGTGGAAGTGTGATATGTTTTATTAGGATCCTTAGATCTGATGTGATGAGGTGATGTAGCTTGAGTGCCCATGATGGACCTAATTTTTTCACTTGGATTTTGAGCCCATATTAGTAGGATTCCAACCATTGAGCCCTTGGGATTTTATACTCACATTGATGGGGGCATCGTGGATGCATCTTGAATATAAGTACTTGTAGAAAATCACCATGGTTTGTATCTTGAATAAAAGAGGATGCATTATGAATATAAGTACTTGTAGAAAATCACCATGGTTTGCATAGTACATGCTCATTGGATGAGTTCCATTTCTATACTATCCATACCCATCAAGGGTACCCATATGCTATTATCACTTAATCTCCATGTACACATAACATCTTATTTTTTATATATTTTTACTGAAATCACATATAAGAACTCTCCACATATTTGTACTCACCCCTTTAGTGTGTATACTTTTTTTGTATGCACCATGCATAATTGGTGTGCAGCAATGGATCGAAAGTGGATGTCATCAAATCTGTTATCTGAAGAATATGAAAAAGGAGTGGTTGAATTTGTATGGTGTGCAATTGAACATGTAGGAAATGATACTAGACTTCTTTGTCCTTGGACAAAGTGTGATTTTGGTAAGTGGCTTAACAAAGATCATTGTGTGATCACTTATTTTGAGATGGTATTGATATGACTTACACTAGATGGATACATCATGGAGACAAGGAAGATTTTCATACTATAGATCAGAGTGAACAATTTGAGGGAGATGAAGGAGACACAATGCAGGATATGGCTTACAATGTAGAAGAAAAGATATGAGATTGTCCCAAAATGTTTGAAAGGTTAATGAGTGACTCCAAAACACCATTATACACCAACTGTGTCAAGTTCACTAAATTATCTATTATTTTAAAGTTATATCACCTGAAGGCGAGTAATGGTTGGTCTAATAAAAGTTTTACAACTTTGCTACATCTCTTGAAAGATATGCTTCCTGAGGATAATGTACTTCCTTGTCGCACATACGAGGTGAAGAAATTTCTTTCATCCATGGGTCTTGATTATGAAAAGATACATGCTTGCTCCAATGATTGCATTTTGTATCAAAATGATCATTCTTTGAAGGATAGTTGTCCAGTTTGTGAAGAACCATGATACAAGAAGGACAACAACCCTTGTAAGGTTTTTGGTATTTACCAATAATACCGAGATTTAGGCGCTTGTTCAATAATTTTGATGATGCGAAGAAGTTGGTTTGGAATGTTGAGGATAGAAAAATAGATAGTTTTCTTAGACACCCTATAGATTCTCCGCAATGGATGACAATTGATAATGTATTTCCAAAATTTGGTGGTGATCCTAGAAACTTAAGACTGACACTTTCTGCAGATGGAATGAATCCCCATAATTTAGGAAGCCATAGTACATGGCCTGTGATTTTGGTTATATATAATTTTGATCCAGATGTATGCATGAAACACAAGTATATGCTTTTGAATTTGCTGATTTCAGGACCAAAGCAGCCTAGAAATGATATTGATGTTTACTTGGCTCCACTTGTTGAAGATTTTAAGATTCTGTGGGACAAGGGCGTTGACTTGTATGATGCATACTGCAATGAGAATTTTAATATGAGGGTGATGCTATTTTGTACAATAAATGATTACCCAACATATGGAAATTTATCTGGGTACAGTATCAAAGGACATCTTGGTTGTCCTATTTGTGAAGAGGAGACCTCTTTCTACCAATTGAAATATGGAAAGAAAATTGTTTATCTCATCCATCGCAGGTTATTGCCTGAGGATCATCAAAATTGTAGAGTGAAGAAAGCTTTTAACGGAGAAGTATAACTACGAAGAGCTCCACAACCATTAGTCGGTCAGCAAATCTTTACTAAGGTGAAATAGTTGAAAGTAAAATTTAGAAAATAGAAGAAATCTCCAATTCTCACAGGTCTCTACAATAAGATGTCTATATTCTTTGATCGTCCTTATTGGAAGTCTTTATATGTGAGACATTGTTTAGATGTGATGCACATAGAGAATAACATATGTGATAGTCTGGTTGGAACATTACTCAATATCCCAGGGAAGATAAAAGATGGCCTCAAAGCAAGATTGGACATGGTTGTCATGGGTATTAGAGATAGATTGGCTCCACAAATGAGGGGAAGTCAGACATACTTGCCCCCAGCATGTTACACACTTTGAAAGTATGAAAAAACCGTCTTTTGCAGGTTCCTAAAAGGAGTCAAGGTTGCAGAGAGATATTCTTCAAAGATGACTAGATTTGTGGATATGACACATTTTAAACTATTGGGCTTGAAATCACATGATTGCCGCATCTTAATGCAACATGTCGTTGACTATTCGTTCCATGTTTCCTATGCGAGTTAGAAATGCAATCACTAAGTGTTGTATGTTCTTCAATGCTTTATGCTCAAAAGTCATTGACCCTGAGACCTTGGACTCATTGCAAAATCATATCATCATCACTTTGTGTCAAATTGATATGTACTTCCTTCCTTCATTCTTTGATGTAATGGATCATTTGACTATGCACGTGGTTAGAGAGGTCAAACTATGTGGTCCAGTATTATTATGTTGGATGTATATCGAGTGATATATGAAGCTATTAAAAGGGTATGTGAAGAATAGATATTGACCTGAGGGTTGTATGGTGGAAAGCTACATAGTACAAGAGGCAATTGATTTTTGTGCCCAACATTTATCCAATGTTGAAACCATTCGTCTTCCTAAATCACGACATGTTAGAAAAATTGATGAACAACGCAGTACAAGATGCAAGTTTGTACGACTTTTAGCTGATCAATTACACACAGAGCATGTGTATGTCCTTTCTAATATATCCAAGGTTGAACCGTATGTTAAAGAACACATTGATTATTTACAAACTCATTATCGATCTAAGAATGAGAAGGATATAATAACCTTACTCATACATTGTTTCGCCGACTGGTTTAAGAATCGTATTAGTGAACAGATTGATCATTCACTAGAATATATTTCAAAGACCTTGAAATGTTTATCTGTGGGGCCTAAAACAATAGTGTTGTCATTTTCTAGTTATTTTATAAATGGATACACTTTCTATAAAAAATGTCAAGATGACAAGAGAACTATGCAAAATAGTGGGGTGTCTTTTGTCTCCGAAGCTTTTCACATTGCTAGTTCTAAAGACAAAAATCCAGTCTGGTGTGACATGTTCTATTATGGTGTGATCCAAGATATATATGAGTTGGACTACAACGCATTTCATATTCCTATTTTTCATTGCAAGTGGGTTGAAAATGATAAGGGTTTACACATAGAAGATGGATTGATCTTAGTGAACCTAGATAGGGAGGGATGTAAACACGATCCATTTATAATGGCATTACAAGAAAAATAAGTTTTCTATGTGATAGACACAACTAATAAGGGCCGGTCTGTAGTCTTATCTCACAGAAGAAGACCCCATGAAGGAGTTGATGATGATGACGCTGACATCATTTTAGAAGAATAAACCTCTTTGTCTAGAATCATTTCAAATATGCCTACAAATGATGTTCTTATTGCTAATGAAGAAGAAATTTGTGCTCGAGAAGATCACAATGATGGGACATTTGTTGATGATGTCAGTGTGCATAAAAATAAAAAAACAGTGTACATCCAAGTGAGAGTAAGTATTAGCATTTTCTTGATGTTCACTAATATCTTTTTGTAAGTAATGTTGTTTGCAATTGTTATTTAGAATCATTCCATATTGCTAAAATGTCTTAAATTTTGTAAGATTTCATGATGATGTTTGTAATTGTTGTTTTATATGCAGTTTGCTAATACTTTTTTCTTGTAAATTTTGTTGTAGATATGCCTTCCCATGAAGATGACTCAGTGACCACAAAAATTAGTAGGGTCTGTACTACAATGCCTATGTTTGTGAGAAAGAGACGTAAAGGATAAAAAATTCAATTGGAATGGAATTCAGAAGGACAGCCAATTGGGAAAACTTGAAACAAAATTAGCATCTATATTGGAGTCACATCCCGAGAGCGAGTTCCAATCAACATTGATACTTGGAGGATGTGGGAGAGGGTCTTAAGGACCTTATTTAGGAAGAGTTTGAGGTGAGCATGTAGACATTAATAATTTTTGTATCTTTTTTATAAAAATGATATATTATATTTTATGTGTATATAATTTTGTTTGTAGGGTGTATTTTTTATTGGATCTGTTAGAAAGTAGTGTGTATTACAAAGAGCCAATGGTAGAAGGAGGGAATTCAAATCTCAGTTATCAATAAAATTCATGAGAGACAAAGATGGAAACATATGCAAACACCCACCCAAAGAATATGATTTTATATCTACAGATCAATGGGAGGATTTTGTCATGAGTCGATTGACAAAAGAATTTAAGGTGATAATATAAACTAGTGTACAAAATTCTGTTTGTTGTGTTGCTTGTACGACATTTAAAAATATTTTAATATTTTATTATTTGTAAAAATAACTAGAGAAGAAGTAAGGATGGAAGAGAATTATCGTCAAAGAATGAGTATCAGCCTAGAATTTCTCGTAAGGGATATGTTGTCCTAGAGAAAGAAATTGTAAGATTTAATTCATGTTAAATCTATTTGTAAAATTTCATATAGAGCTATAAAAGTATTGGTCTTTTATCATCTTATAAACAGATCAGTGAGAATAATTTATATCCAGTTATATCAAAGATATCTAGAGCACAACTATGGAATAGAGCTGGAATGGACAAAATTGGTACTATTACTAGTGAGAAGGTAAAGGAAGTGGTGTATAAGATTGTAAGTTTAATTTTTTATCTCGTTGGTTTTTTCATAACAATATTTTTTATTATTTTACGTATGTATGTTTTATATTTTGCAAGGATGCTCTATCTCAGAAAGTTTTTGAGGGAATTGTTAGTGAGAAGGGATGTAATGACGTGCTAACAATGGCATTGGAAAAATGGTATCACCCAGGACATGCGAGAGCAACCGGGCCAGGGATAACAATTACAAAATATTCAAATCGTGTGGCTCGAACAGATGATCATTCATCCCATATGTTGTTACAAATGCAAATGACTATTCAAGCTTTGGCCATGAAGAGTAAGTATCTTGAAGGAAAGAATATGAGCAAGGATCTGGACAATGTAGGGGATACAAACCAAGACCCTACTTCCAAATCTAGTTGCCCACATGCACAATTCTCTCATCTGCCTGAGGTAAGCAGCAAGTCTATTATATAGTAAATTTTAGAGATAGTGATTTCTCATGTTGACGATATCTATATTTGATTTTTCTAGGGCTATCACAAGTGTATTTTGATGTTGGATAATCCATTACGTGCAATAGCTCATGGAAGGGTGTATATATCTCATGAAAATGAGCCCATTATCCTTCATAATGTGGCATTGGATCCAAAACACAAAAAAGTGATAATTGATACCTCGTTGATGCCTGAAGAAAGTGTGCCAATACATTTAGATATGGCTAAAGTTTATCAAAATTTTCAAGACATAGGCACCTACCTTCCTTGGCCTGCAGAATTGATCAAAATAAATATGAAGGTATATGTGACAACTTGGCAGTGTTTTTAATAATTTATTGAAATGTATCATGTGTATTAATAAAATAATTTTTTTTAATTTTATAATCATATGCAAGGAATCCCAAGACTTATTGTATAAAAGAAAAGTAAGGGAATCAATAATCACACAAACAAGCAATTCAAAAACTAGAAAAAATTGTGATGACGTCTCAAGTCCCGTCAAGCCAACATGCAAAAAGTGTCCACCGAAACTGAAATTGTTGATGGTGTATGCGGAAGATGATGGCAATTATATCATTTCTCTTCATATGTCTGAAGATGTAGTAGGTCACACACATGAGTTGAATATCACACCTGAATTGGAAAAGATATGCCATGATCAAGACCAACTAGAAACCTCGCATATATCAGTGTACATAATGTAACTTTCTATACAAGTAATTATAAGACAATTATTTTCAAAGACTAAATATGTGTTTTTTTTGTAGCCATTTGTTCAACAAAGTGGCCTCAGGAAATCTATTTAATATATTTTAATTTATATGTCTACATTTCATAGATCCGTTATACACTAAAAAATGGATACTCGCAAGCAATATATATTAGATCAGTTCATTAGAGGGAAGAAGCAAAGATTGAAATTATTGTTTTTACCTTATAATGTCGTGTACGTATACATTTTGTCGATTGTCTGGTGTTTGTTTATTTTAAATGTTTCTGTAAAATACATTAATCTTAAATATAATACTCATGTATATGTAGCGGACATTGGATACTTTTTGGCTTCAACCCTACGTGGGGTAGGTGCCACTATCTTGATTCGTTAAGAGGAAAATTACAAGGGAACATGGAAAAACTCATGGATTTGTAAGTACTTTGTAATACAATTTCAATTACATAATACATGTATCAAAAGTTCCATATATTGTTACTAATTCATAAAATTCTTGATATGAATTTGAATAGGACTCATAAACTTTATCAAAAGAGAGATGTGCAACATAGGAAGAATTTGAAATGGGAAATTATCAAGGCAATTAACCATTTTGCATTAGACTCTATGTTCACGTAGCTAGCATTTTAGTATTCATTTTGGGTTTGTTAACGAGTCATAGCCTCACTATTGTACTTCTTGTCTAGAGTTTTTCAATTGGCTTTATCATCATGTTCCATTTTGATTTTTTTTTTCAATGTTTGGTTTATTTTATATTTTAATTGGTAACAAATAAGAAAACATAATGCAGAAAATAATGGAATAATGGAAGTTTGTTACAAAAATTTCCAGTAATGTAATGGAGGGGTCAGGAGTTAAAATGCTCCAAGTTGACTCAGAAAGAACTAGAGGGCTCACGAAAAAGAAAAAAAGCTCTTGCTATTATGATCGTAGTGCATAGTTTTGTCACTTTGCCCCATTATTTTCCTCTTAGCACATAAGGGAAATATTTTCATATTAGTGTTTTCTCATGTTGATTAGAATGAGTTTTGTTCCTTCCCAAATAGGTTCATCAATATTTCCTGACTAGTACAATTTATTTCTATTTTCAAAATGATGCCACGGACTGCCCATTCATTATTTAGTATTACTTATGGACATCATACTTTGATAGTGAAATAAATATTGATTGCATGTTCACCATCACTAGTGTATGTGACCATAGAACATGAATGAAAATGAGAAATAGAAGAAACTTTGAATTGCAACTCTGTATCAATCATTAAAATTTAGCCATTTTGAGTTGTAATTTTGTACCAATCAAATCCAATCTTAAAATGTTCCCATATGAAGACAATATGATATCAATCGTTTTGGATCTCACGCCCAACATTGAGTTTATATTTAGTGATGCTTAGGTAAAAACCAAATAACTTCAAACAAATTGTGCAGTGAGTGCTCTTTTTGACATGTTCAAAAGCATTACTAGGTTCCCTGTCATCGTCATCTTTGACTGTATTCCTCCTTAATCTCACCTGGTAGAAATTGTGTTATGGGCGGGAAAGCATAGGCTTATCATTATAAACAAGCATTAGCTTCTTCTCTGTTACATTCAATTGAAGGTCCTCTGGATTGACCAAACTAGCCAAGGTCTTCAGCCTTTCTCTAAATGCAACATTCGAGTCTACTACAAATCCTTTAACCTTCTCAGTTTCATCATCAATAAGTTTCTATAGAATGAGAGAATGAAAAATGCTTTTAGGCTTCCACTAGTTACTATTTTCATAGGCAGCAGAGGAAACAACCAGCATTTAATTTACCTTGATTAGCTCCTGAAAGTGAGGGGAGATCTATTTACTGAGATTTTTAGCAATTTTAAACTATAACACCAAACTAATTCCTTCACCGTCACTATCTCCAAGGAACATTGCAGTAGGATATGTGGGAACCTATACATAAGAATATAATTATTTGCAACCCACATCATTATCAACAAATACATGTATGTTTCCAAAATACTTGGATGTTAACAATCAATAGAGATGGAACGTCCCCATGTGAATCTACAGATGGCTGCTCAATATGTTGAGCAATATGGTTTAGTTTGTGTGGGTAGTGAAACAAATCCATCCCAACTGCAATATGGTTTACACAAGAGGATTTTGATATTGACGCTATTGGTGACCCCAGTTTCTGGCATAATTCTTGAGGTGTGTAACCTTTTTGTAATGTAACCTAGTTTTGTCATAGGATTGGTAAAATTTAGTGTTACTGTCACCAAATTTCAACCCGTCCATAGCACATATTCCTGTAATAGAGCATATAAATTATTATGAATAATGTAGTAATTGATTATTACGATTACTGTTTAGAAAAATAAACTTATGGATATAAACAAGTCACCTATGTAGGTTAAATGTGAAAAAATCTAGTCTTATATGATGGTTAGAAATGATGTTTAGGGGCATTACAATAAAAAAGGTAGTTGTACTTATGAAATTCAATAGTTTCATCTCCATCTATAGACTTTCTTTTGAAAGAGAGCTGAAGTACTGTTGATTTTATCTTTTGAGATACTGGGCTCACGCAAGGTAACGACTAATTTCTATCATTAAAACTAACAGAACCAAAAAGTCGTGGAAAGCATGATGATGCTATCTATTTTAGGTTATTATCATTATTTTTGTCCTCTGAGTCATTATTCTCCTATTTGAGACCCTTGATACTAGTTTGCGATCCCTCATGAGCTTTTTTTTATTTTACCAAGGCATCTGAATTAACAGTATCAGTTCTTGCATTGTCCTTTATCTTTCTCTACATGTAGCCTCATTGCAGCAATGGGTCATCATTTCTCTTATTTATATTTTCTCTCGAAGATTATCCTTGGGTGCCAGATGGGAAATAGCATCCAGTTTCAGTGATAAGCAGTGCAGAAGGCAAGTTTGGCAACAACTTGTAGCATCATAAGCGTATAGGCTATTAGTTGGTGTTATGGGAATCAAAAGGCATACAGTCTGAAGAAGACTTAAGGAGAGATTAGCAATTATGTGTCTTTGGATTGTCGCAATGGTGACAGAGCAGGAAATCTTTTGGACTAAGAACCATAATCATATAGCTTGCCCACTAATTATGATATACTTTGATATGTTATATGTTTTGAAGCCATCCATATTATATTATTAGTCTCTGCACAATATTTGTGGGTTATAGCATATTTGTTATAGCATTTTTTGATTTTGTATACACATACCTTTTATTAAGTTTTCTGGTTATTTATACTTTTCCATCCTCTTATTTGCTAACAAGTTCTCACAATTATGTGGATAATAAATTCATATTTATTTGTGTCCAAAGAAGCCAAACAATACAAATTGTGGGTATTCTGTGCTGAAGTACATGAGATACATCATTGATTCTAGAATTAGAAATATTCCTGAATGTATAAGCTACTTATCATTATGTTCCTTTATGTTTTTCAAATTTCTAAATAAATTGAAAAATGGCAATATGTTGATATATTTTTCATATGATTGTAGTATTATTTGAAGTATATTGGTTGTTGCTTCAACCAAGAAGAAATTGACGAGGCTCGAAACGAGTGGGCGGCATGTGTTCTTGAGCACACATAAGATTTATGTGACATGAGGGGGAGGCATTTGTTCTTTAGCATAGACCAATGTGTAAAACTTTTTTAGTTAGTTTTCAGTTCGATTCTAGAGTAAATACTCAATACTTTGTATTATTGAATCTTTCTATGGATGATTGTATATTAAATAAATTTAGTACGAGTTTATTTTAAGTTTTTATAGAAATTTTGTTCAATTATGTACTTGTTTGTGAAATGAAAAAAGTATAATTGCATATTTATTATTATTTATTAATAATATGGTTAACTTGATGAATAAAATTGGTTCGATATATGACTATCAAACTCTAATCAAAGACAACAGTTAATGATAGGTTGTAAAATGTATGATTCTACAACAAACAACACATGTTGTGTTATCCACACTTATTGCAACAGGTGTGCCTGTAAAAAACATCTATTACAACAGGTGTGCCTGTAAAAAAAAACCTATTACAATAGGTGTGGATAACACAACATGTGTTGTTTGTTGTAGAATCAATAAAATTAGTTTGATATATGACATGCCAATCTATAATCAAAGACAACAGTTAATGATAGGTTGTAAAATGTATGATTCTACAACAAACAACACATGTTGTGTTATCCACAACAATTACAATAGGTGTGCCTGTAAAAAAACACCTATTACAATAGGTGTTTCTAGTCAACTACAACATGCATAACCTGTTGTATAAAATGTGTATATTACAACAGACACACAACATGTTGTATAAACAACCCTATTACAATGGTTGAAGGTATGGAAAGAAACATGCTTCAGATGTTGTGTAAACATGCACATTACAACAGGTGCACTGCATGTTGTAATAAACCTTCCTATTACAACGGGTGTGTTTAGTGAAAGACAACATGCTTCAACTGTTGTATAATATATATTACAACGGGAAAACTACATGTTGTAAAAAACACCCCTATTACAACGAGTGTGTTTAGTGAAAGACAACGTGGTTCAACTGTTGTATAATATATATTACAATGGGTGCACCACATGTTGTGTAAAATACCCATATTACAATAGGTCATTCATTAAAAGACAACATGTTTTAACTTTTGTATAAACTACATGTATTACAATATGCGGTCACATGTTGTATAAAGCACCCCCCATAAGACCACACGGTCTAATACAACGGTTAACACCTATTGTAAAATGCAAAAATGAATTGTTGTAAAAAGCATTTTCTATAGTAGTAAAAGTGTAGAACTCCTATCAGTTAGTTTGAAATCGATGATTGGATGATGCTAGGTCCAGAGTCAGTGAAAGAGATAATAGGAAATATATAAGTGATCAGACAACAATTGAAAGCTAACAAGACATGAAGAAAACTTATGTAATGAATAGATGTAGACTGCTTCACTTTGAGGTTGGTAATGAGTTTTATTTTAAAATGCCATCATGAAAAGGTGTACCAAGATATGGAAGCAAGGAAAATTGAACCTAGATACATGGGTCCCTATCCAATCATTCATAGGATTGGACCAGTAGCATACAAGCTTGAGTTGCCTTTTGAGCTAGCCAACTCATGTATCTATGCTAAAGAAGTGTCATCTAGGTGCAAAGAAGATCACATACCCATAACTAGTACAGTTAAGAGAAGATGTCTCATATATAGAAGGACCTATATAAATACTGGATCGTAGGATTCGAAAGCTTGAAAAGAGGAAAATACCTCTAGGAGAATTTATATGGAGGAATTATGGAGTAGAAAATGTTACACGAGAGTTAGAATTAGAAATGCATAACAAGTATCCCTTTCTCTACTAGAAACTTTGAGACAAAATTTGTATTAGAGGTGAAGATTCTTACATCATGTATCATGCTTATCTTGATAATCATAGGGTTTAAGCATGATGTTAGTATTTATTTAATCATGCTTGTTATTGTTTTACTTATCTTAAGAATTATTTTAGCTTTCATATTTAAAAGCAATTGTGGATCATAAATGTAGGAAGTTACATTATAAATTCATAGAAACAAGAATGAACAAAGCAAAATATGATTTGAAAAGGTTAAGTTACAAACTTTTAGTCTTCAATGAGATTTCAACATGATTTCCACTAGCTGACAACTCAAGGATCAAGATCAAATGTTTTGCTGAGTGAATAGTTTGATCTCATGGAACCCTTAAGTCTACAATTTTTTCTCACTAATGGAAGTGTTAATCATAAAACACATATTTGTTGGCGACATAAATCAAAGTTCGATGATGACTCATGGTTTAGCGGGAAGTACATTCTGAAGGTTTTATTAGGCACCACCAACTGAAGATTGGACTGGTGAACTTCTACCAATGGTTTAACTAATGAACCTAATTGGAAGGAAGAGTAGACATATGGATCTAGAAATTGATGGGTGTGTTGATAGCCATAAACCAAAAACATTACAGTCAAAGGTGACAATTGATTATTTCATAGACCATCGGTGAAGCCAACAATGGTTTTTATGCACTACCGCCTAGCTCATCTAATTACAGAGAGTATGGATCTCTAAATATATGTGATGGAAACTGCAAAAATAGGATTCATTCATCTCTGACTTCCATCCTCCATCCATCAAAATTCTCCGAGTGACATAAGAAGAGTGATCATAGAGGTGAACTTCGATGATGGAAAAGGAGAAATGGGTTTAGCACTGGAAACCTATATTTCTTATTTAGATCTAGCTTGGTAAGTAGGTTAAGATCTTAGATCTTCTCTTTTCTTCTTCACGAATGAGGGTGTCTAATCCGTTAACTAAAGGGTTTTTTAACCCTCTTTCTTTGTCTTCTACTTTCATAAGGTGTCGTTTTTGGTATATGAAACATCAATAGTATGACTATAGATAATCTTAAGTATTCTAAAGCTTGAACCCAAGCTTTAAAGTTGCAAACCTAAATTTAAATTGTGGAAATCTAAGATCAATATATTTAGAATGCTTACAAGTGAGTGGAAATTCACCTTCTAACCTTGATTTATAGTAAATGATCTTGAAAAATGACAAATATTTTATGAAAATTATTTTACTGACTAACATGTCAAGAATAAGATGATTCCAAAGTTGTTATCAATAAATAAAGGAAATTTCTCAGTATGCCATGTTTTGTGATGTTGATATATGTTTGTTTTGTGAAATACAATGTATAATGTAATTTGAATGGTGGTATTGAAGACACTAGAAACCCTATTTTTAACCTAATTCTAGATCTAAGAGATTTAACTGTGAATTAAGAGTAAATTCTAATAGTTCATGAAAGCCTGATTATTTTGGTGATTAGTACAAAATCCTCAATCATCAAAGGTAGGGTAAAACTAGTTAAAGTTTTTATCTGGTCAAATTAAATATCACTGGACGATAGATGCCCTAAACATTGTAGATTCCTTTATAAGAGGCATGTTCCATGTGAGGAGGAAATGTGTTTTTCAAGTAGAGGACAAGTCCAGATAGAGATATTCATATCACATCAGATAAGAGTGTGGGGGTCTAGGATAATGAGGCCAGACTCCTTAATAAAAGTGTGGTACCCAACAAAGTACCTATGTTATCAGTTAGTTGGTTAACCCTAATTGAACTACTGATATAGAGTAAGCCAAGTGCTTTGATTCTTGAGTACCCTTATTTAGAAAAGAGTCCAATTATCTAGTCGCTTCCATTAGTCACTAAGTCCATACATGGTGAGGCCCATTGTAGATAGGGTAGCTAGATATTTCAAACTTAGAATCCAAGACATTCTTATAAATCTTGTATAGTGAGATCATAGCTTGATACAATGCTTTCACATGTTGTGATAGACCTCATGTGGGTTCAGGGTATATAATAAATGAACTAAGGAACCAAATGGATAATGAGTAATTTACTCTAATGAATTGATGTCAATACTCATGTTGTTTATGTATGATATCATAGTTTGCAATTACTTGTATAACCTACTTGTATCCTAAATAGTAAGTAACGCTCAACTTGTTTATCATATTTACCTATTGATTTTCTACACATTGAGCTGGTATATCATCGACCTACTAAAACATTTTTCAGGTAAAGCATCAGTTCCTCCAAAAGACACAAAAGCCAACTTTTATTAGGAATTCAACAAATATTTTATGTAGTAGTTAAATTAGTTATAATGTCTCTTATCTTTCCTCTACATCCTGAGAATGAGAGTGAGATATGAGAGAAGTCACATAATATGTTGTATTCATGAAGTAACTCTTTCTTTTTTTTGTAAAGGTCAAACTATATTGTAACCTTTCGTGTTTGCATAACCAAGGTTTTATCTCTATATTTATCATGATGTTTGATTAGTATTGTAAATTTCAAAGAATAGAAAATTTTAAGGCTAATTTTTGGTAAGTGATTAAAATTGGACGGTTGGTCTAATCCCTTCTTGACAGACCTAAACTATGGTTAGTCAATTTCAGTTGCATCAACTAGATCAGACCATTACCTTAAAATAGTTGAATTAAGGTCATAAGAGTTAAAATGAGAAGTATTAGTTCAAAGGAATTGTGATTACCATCTATATAGAACTTATCTCCTTATTATAATGTTCCAACATATATTAGTTATAATATGATGAGTAACCTATGCAACATGATTCCTCATTATAATTTACACTCATAGTATATAAAAATCCTATTTTGCCGCTTTATTAATTATTAAATATTATTATCTAATCACATGCCTTTGTCTAAAGAAATGATTCCGTTATCGAACATTAATAAATATTTTAATTATAAAATAGTAGTATGACATGCAATGTTATAACCCCAATTTCTCGGTTCAAATGGTGAGAAATATAATTTCTCATATTAAAGATGTTTGAACAAATAATCATATATTTGGTTGAGAATAATTGGATTTCGTTTAAAATAGCCTTGTTGTTTGATTTGTGGGCTTTATTGGCTATTGGGCCCAATAAAAAGGAAAATAACAAGGAAATTCAATTGGTAAATGGATAATTGAATTCTGAAGAAAAGAAATATGTAGAAACCTCTAGAAGGCAAATCCAAAGAGGGATTTCGTGCCTCTTGGATTCCTTGGGTTCCAAGGAGTCTAAAGTTGCAAAGAAAAGCAATAAGAAAAAGAAAAGATTAATTATGTATTTCTTTATTAAGAAAGAAATTGAAAACAATGAGAAAATGTGAAAATGAATGAAAAGAGGCATAAATGAGTTTTCTTGGTGATAATTCGTATCCATGAGGTTTCTAATGATAAAAGGAATACCCATGAGGAAAATAAAAGGGAAATAAGGAAAAATTCTCAAAAAGAGATATCTTAATAAGAAATAAACATGATAATGCAAAATAATGCATATAGGTGCATTAAGAAAGATAATGAGTATTCCAATAAAATGAATTTCGAGATAATAGAGTGCCTTGGGATCCAAGGAGTCCCAATAAAGAGGAAAGAAAGAGAAAATACTAAAAAGGCAAAATAAGAGGATAATATAATGCATTATTAAGGAATTATGAGGTATTATTAAAAAGAAAGTAATTTCTATTAAAGGAAATAGAAATTTCGTGGCTAATAGATTAAAAGCTAAGAACAAAGAAATAAAAGAGGAATTTCGAATTCCTTATTGACCAAGGATCATAGTTAAGCAAGGAGTTGCTAAGGAGAGAGAAAGTACTTCTTTTTTTAAGGGAAAATTTCTTTCCTATTAGGAGAAGCCTTTTCTCTTTGAGGGCAAGTATGTTGGGGCATGAAGACTCTCTCCTATATAAGGGACGAGTCCAGGGTCGAGCCCAAAGGATTGTCCAAGCATTTCTCTCACTTCCTCATCTCCTTCATGTTCTTCCTTAAACAAACCCTAATCAATGAGGTATAGGGCTTTCTCGGGGTCGTATAGCTGTTGTAGCAGGATCGCTGGAGAGGCACATAGTCACCACCGGGATCTAGGGTGGTTTAGCTGTCGTTCCCTAGCAACTGCCACCATACAACACCTGCAGAACGGCTGCCCGGCCGGCCGCAGGTTGCAGGCTCGGCCAGCAGGGGCCAGCCGTTCTAGCTGCGTGTGGGGGGCACCAGTGGTTGCGGAGGGGACTCACAGAGAGGGAGGAACTCCCTTGGCAGCCGACGGGGTCCAGAAGAAAGGAGATCGGGCTGCGCGAGCCGCAACTAGGGCTCCTTCCGCGGAAACAGCAGTCGTCCGAAGCTTGAAGACGACCAGGGAAAATTGGATGATTCTGCCCTCAGCATGACAAGGGACGGAACTCTTAAGTGGAGGGTAAAATCGACATTCGGTTATAAACTGAAGGCGGCCACGTTGCATGAGCTGGATGACGTGTCGCCATCTGATTGGCTCAAGTAAGTGGTTTAATGCAAAATTCATATTTATTTAACCGTAGCTCGGATTAAAACAAGTTATATATGAATTTTGATCAGGAGAACACAAGGAATCCAATAAAAATAGTTTCATAGCATGAATCTGATCATAGTTCGAAATATAGTGTGAACTAGCATCTTTAATGAATTAAAGATTAAGAAACCCTATTTTGATATGATTAATGTGTTTAATAGGGTTTAATGGATCTTTAGAGTTGATATTAATCTATTAAATGTAAAAAGGAACATTGAGTTCAAAAAGGAAGAACTTTACACATGATTAGTCTAATTTAGAGTTTATATGCTTGAAATTGGAAAAGTACATAAAGTTATCATATTTAATGATTTCATTAAGGAAAACCCCTTAGATTTGATGATAGATGGATAATTCAAAATGATATTAACCTGTTGTAAATAAAAGTGAAAATAGGATTTAAAAAGATGATCTTCTTATATAGTTGGTTTAATTTAGGGTTCTATGTACATGAATATGCCTTAATGGGATTAGAAACCCTAATTTATGTTGATATGAATTCTAATGGTTTTAATTGTACAAATCGACAAATAAAATAGAATTATGATGATTCGATGATAAATTGAGTACCAAAGTTCTTTAATGTGAATTATTTGGATAATTAGTGTTTCCTAGTGTATAAAAGTGGAAATAGTGATAAATAAGGTTCATATATGTGAGTTGAACTATAATGAAATATGATTTGTCAATTTGAAAGAAACCGAAGATGATAATTAGCCTTAATGTTTTGAATATGACCTAAAAGGATAAATATAATAGTTTTAGTGTAAAAGAAACATATTAGACTTAATTGACATTCAATTGTGCCTATGATGCAGAAATTAAGGTTTGTGAACTAAAAGAGCATTAAAAGTGATAAATGCATAATGAAGGATAAAACCCTAATAAAACCCTAAAGTTGGCCTAGAAATCATAAGGTGGAATCCAAGTTGATCTTGATGATGTTTGAATAAAACAATGACACTTGAATGTTATGCATTATTTTCAGGATATTGTTGATTGCTTGTTAATTGTGTTGGATGTTAATGCATGGACATCAAGTTACTATGGATCAGGTATGTGGTTACGATTATGAATAATCGCTATAGTTTCCCGATGGATTCTCGGATGTTTAATCACATTGAATGCAACTAAACTGTTGAATGTTTATTTATTTCTTGCAACTATAAAGTGAATATGATTATCACATAAGATATGTGCCTACTAGCTCAGATCCCGGTCCCCACTGTGTCATAATGGATGACCTAGTACATGGCTACCTAGGGGGTAGGTCCATCAGGTCATGAAAGACTTTGGTTGCCTAGAGGGTAGGTCCATCAAGTCACCTTTATAGAGGTACCATATAAGTCCTTACAGGGACAACACAGAGTTGTGGATATGTATGGATTGAGTAGTTTGGCTTAAAAAGTAATCTTGATCGTTAAATGATTAATTGAGTGATTACATTGTTACCATAGTTGCATGCTTATTTGTTTCCCCCACATATCAGCTAAGGCTGACTGACGTTTTGTTTGTCGGCGTTTTAGGTACAATGAAAAGAATAAACAGTAAAGTGGCACATGTGATGCTAAATGAGAATTAAAGTGCAAAGGAGGAGTAGATAGATTAGTATCGGTGTGGATAGAAGTTTAGAGATCCAAGTTTTCAAAAGGTATGTAAAGAAAAATTTTATTACCATTTTCAGTATAGTCTGTTAGAATTTAATAATTGTTTATGGTTATATGTCGAACCTTTGATCCAGGATTAATGGGTGCGGCTTCAACCTCTTGGTCTCCCTTAATTGGGGGTTATCGGGAGGTGGGGTCGTAACATTTGGTATCAGAGCCTAGGTTCCTCATTTAACCATTAATAATTATTAAATTTTACAAACTCCATAGAACCCAAGGGAGTTATTAGAGTAGTATCCGAAAGACGGAGGTGTCTAGAAAGGGATCACGACCGGGGGATGGCAAGATTTTCCTCCGCACAGCTAGTCAGAATACGAGGACTCCCGGACCCATGTGACCGCCTGGCCAAAGTCTTAGGGTATGAATCAAAATAAGATACCTTTAGGACTTCTCATCTTATCCATCCCTTCTCATCACAAAATTATGTTAAGGACCTAAAGGATTAGGGTTTTCTTTCTTCTCCTCACCCTCTTGAGGTATGGGTAAGGTTAATAAGGTTTAAGGAATCCTCCACTAAATTAATGAAAGGCATGTAAATAATATGTCATGGACATAAGCTTAATAGATTAAGCGCAAAATAAATAATAGATACATGCTTAGGTCGTATGACATAAGATGTCATGTACTCAGAAGAGACCTGAGGCTAGACCTTCTTATCAGGAGGATGAGTTAGTCTTGGAGATAGAGATCTCCATTGCAAGTTGAGACCTGGCACATCCTCTGAGGATGATGCTAACCCTAACCCTAAGCGAAGGTTAGAGAGAGATGAGTTGGACCAGGTGTTTGAAAGGACATGCCTTTGGGATGCCATACGATCCATGGGCGACCTAGCACCATTGGCAACCCAACCCTGGGAAGGATCGTGCATGTTAGGGTCAAGGATATCTCCTTAGATGATGATGTTAGTGAAGGACCATAGAAACCCTATGGGCTTGTATAAGTAGGGCATAGCTGGCACCTAGGGTACGTCATAGTGCTGACAGTAGGATGAAACCCTGAACATTGGATGACAGTGGTTGCCTCATAAGTTGATGATATCTTGGTTGCCTTTAGAGGGACCAAACCCTAGGGAGTGAAGATGGAGCATCTGGTGCCTATGTGCCTACAATATAAGTGTTTACCTTCTGAGGAAGGAAGAAGAGTTCCTTAGACCTAGAGAGGTTTAGTGAGCAGGTTCCGAGGCCTTGTACCTTGTTGGTTGTCCTTAAGGAGGATCCAACTCTAAGTGTTGCTCGAGTTGAAGGATGACAAGGAGTACATGTCATGCCTTTTGCATGCTTGGTTCAGAGATAGAGCATGCAGGTGGACACCTACAAGTGAATCTAGGGTTCCTAGGCCTAAGAGGGAAGTGGTGTACCTAATGCTCATAATGAGAAGTTGAGTTCCTTAGAACCCCTCACAACTAGGTTGATGATAAAGAAAGGTATGATCTTGATCCAACATTGAGGAAAGAGGACGAGTATGACCTAGCATGGCTCGGTAAGTGATCTTCTTGTTCCTTAATGGCTTGCTAGGGTTAAGTAGGCTCGTGTGGATGTAAACCCTAGACCTAAGAGCTTTTGTGACCTTAGAGATAGTTTTCCTCCCATCCTGGGAGAGGGACCCCTTTGGAAGGGTGTATATCAGTTTTGTTGGTTCAAAGTAACCTAAAGAAGTCTCATAGGATCTCGAGAAGCTAAGTGAAAGGTACATAGTATGAGATTGAATCTACAGACCCATAGATATCCATCTCTATTACATGTGAATGTGATACCAGTATGGGGCTTGACCAAGGTAGGCAGGTTGCCATGATGCCTATAAACGGATGAGAGTCAGCCCATGAATACAGAAAGAGAGATGATGAAGACTTGGGTAAGGTTCTAAGTGAACATGTACTGTATTGGAGAATCCTAAGTGTATCTTAGGGTCAGGTAGGGATAAGACTGATGAAAGTAGGAGTTTCCTAATTCCCCAGTTGCGCATGACCATAGGGTCGGGAGGTAACAACTATCATTGTCTAAGGGACATGGGTTAGGAGATTGATCACCTTCATGAACTCATGGGACCCAAAGGGCAGATGAGTAGGGCACTCTCTTTATGCATGAGGGAAGAGGGATGACCCCAAAAGAGTCTGAGCCCTATAGACCTAGAGGAGATGACCAAGGATATAAACCCAAGTAGGTTCAAGACTTGATTGATATCATGATGTCTGTGATGTAGAGACGTATGTGGCACGTTGCAACTTAGATATAAAGGTGTACTGGTAAGGTGGGATGTACCATCTCTACTCTTGGAACAAGAAGAACTCTGTATTTGGACTGCAGCCAAATGCTTATTTCCTCTTGTTATGGGGGTGAGAGATAGGATATTACGCATGCCATACACCAAGGATAAGAGATGATGTAGGTTGGAACGTTGCCACGAGAAATGGGGATAGAGAAGATAACCTACCGTGGTAAAGTGAATGACACATGGATGGGTTACAAACACTAAGAGGAATGAGGTAGTTCCCTTAAGAGGATGTTTTTATCATGAGCTATGTGGAACTTACAAGTTATACCAGGTTGAGTTTGACCACCATGATGATGGAATCAGAGAGTGTTTTTATAAAGATGAACATATAGTTTGAGGTGACATGATAAGTGAAATACATGGAAGTGTGATGTTACCTAATACCTAAGGATGTGAAGTGGTAATGGCTGCTCTGGTTGAGATACATCTGACTTGTTTGACCAGAAGCTAGAAAGGGTTGTTTGGCTAACCTTAAGTTCGAAAAAGAGAGGCGTTTGGATAACACTCAGATGTAGTAAGATGCGTTGAAAAGTTAAGGGTTGTTTGGTTAGCCAGCCTAGTTCTGGATACAATGAAAGGATGGTGGTAGAATCTCAAGTGCACTTCTTTGGAAAAGAAGGTGATGAAACCCTGACAAGAGTGGTTTAGGGTTTCAAAGGAATCGATCTTGAAAGAATCATGACATACAAGAAATCATGATACACCATGGAAAATGGCAATAGCACATTAGATGCTTAAGATGAGGTTGCATGTGGTTTATGACCATGCAAGCCAAGAGGTAAAGGACGAACCCCAATAACCCAGTGTATCGATATAGAGGACAAAAGAATCCCTGAGAGGGAATGAGAGCTCAACACTATGGATGTTGTGATAAGTCTTCTCGGGATCGAGGAAGGTCAAGATGCAATATGGGTTATGGTAGATCGCCTTACCTAGATGACATAAGAAATAAAGAGTTCTGTCAAGGGACAGATCTAGTTGAACTACCCATGAGAGAGATGGTTCAACTACACCATGAAGTGAGTTCAAAGGTTCTTGAGTTTGACCTAAAGGTTCACTTCCATAAAGTGGAAGTAGGTACATGAAGAACTCAATGTTAGTATAGTTTATCACCCCTAACTATGGTTAGTATGATCCAGACTAAAGGGTCTGACGAGGGCATGTGTGCTCGTTCAGGGTGATATCTAGAGACAGTTCTTGTCCTATGAAAGATGTGACAATGACCACCATAGCTAGTATCGGGTTTTATATGAAGCTCTGTAAGGGAGGTTGTGTCATTCACCACTTCAGTAAGGTGATGTTGGTGAAAAGGGCCATATGATGGTTAAAAAAAAAAGGACCACAGTGCGTGTGGATGAAGTCACTTTGATTGTGCAAGGGCTGAAAGGAGCCTAGAGACGATGAGAGTCGTGAGCAGATACAAAGTAGACTGACATACAAGTTACTGTGGGAGAAAATATGACATGAAAATCTGACCCCTCTAAGTTATAACTAAGAGAGCCGAGTCCTCGATACATGGGTCCATTAGAGATGGATGGGTGGAGAAGGTTAGGTTTGACCCTACCCCTCATGATAGAGTAACGAGAGATGTTTTCCATGTGTCCAATTCAGAGCACTATGTGAGGTACCCGACCATGTGCTGAGCAATGAACCTAGTGAGCCCCAAGGGAGGCTGAAATGACTTGAGTCACCTGTGCAGTTTATAGACGCCAGAGTGAAAGAACTCAGGGAAAAGAATAAGTGATGATAAAGGTTCTGTGGAAGCGCCATGAGTACGGAAAATCCACATAGGGGCCAATGATGGACATGGGAAGTCTTATCCTGAATTGTTTGTTTGATTGATTCATAGAATTTTGAGGACAAAATTCCTATAAGAGGGGAAGGATGTTATAACCCCAATTTCTGGGTTCAAATGGTGAGAAATATAATTTCTCATATTAAAGATGTTTGAACAAATAATCATATATTTGGTTGAGAATAATTGGATTTCGTTTAAAATAGCCTTGTTGTTTGATTTGTGGGCTTTATTGGCTATTGGGCCCAATAAAAAGGAAAATAACAAGGAAATTCAATTAGTAAATGGATAATTGAATTCTGAAGAAAAGAAATATGTAGAAACCTCTAGAAGGCAAATCCAAAGAGGAATTTCGTGCCTCTTGGATTCCTTGGGTTCCAAGGAGTCTAAAGTTGCAAAGAAAAGCAATAAGAAAAAGAAAAGATTAATTATGTATTTATTTATTAAGAAAGAAATTGAAAACAATGAGAAAATGTGAAAATGAATGAAAAGAGGCATAAATGAGTTTTCTTGGTGATAATTCATATCCATGAGGTTTCTAATGATAAAAGGAATACCCATGAGGAAAATAAAAGGGAAATAAGGAAAAACTCTCAAAAAGAGATATCTTAATAAGAAATAAACATGATAATGCAAAATAATGCATATAGATGCATTAGGAAAGATAATGAGTATTCCAATAAAATGAATTTCGAGATAATAGAGTGCCTTGGGATCTAAGGAGTCCCAATAAAGAGGAAAGAAAGAGAAAATACTAAAAAGGCAAAATAAGAGGATAATATAATGCATTATTAAGGAATTATGAGGTATTATTAAAAAGAAAGTAATTTCTATTAAAGGAAATAGAAATTTCGTGGCTAATAGATTAAAAGCTAAGAACAAAGAAATAAAAGAGGAATTTCGAATTCCTTATTGACCAAGGATCATAGTTAAGCAAGGAGTTGCTAAGGAGAGAGAAAGTACTTCTTTTTTAAGGGAAAATTCCTTTCCTATTAGGAGAAGCCTTGTCTCTTTGAGGGCAAGTATGTTGGGGCATGAAGACTCTCTCCTATATAAGGGACGAGTCCAGGGTCGAGCCCAAAGGATTGTCCAAGCGTTTCTCTCACATCCTCATCTCCTTCATGTTCTTCCTTAAACAAACCCTAATCAATGAGGTATAGGGCTTTCTCGGGGTCGTATAGCTGATGTAGAAGGATCGCTGGAGAGGCACAGAGTCACCACCGGGATCTAGGGTGGTTTAGTCGTCGTTCCCTACCAACTGTCGCAGCGCAACACGTGCAGAACGGCTGCCCGGCCGGCCGCAGGTTGCAGGCTCGGCCAGCAGGGGCCAGCCGTTCTAGCTGCGTGCGGGGGGCACCAGTGGTTGCGGAGGGGACTCACGGAGAGGGAGGAACTCCCTTGGCGGCCGACGGGGTCCAGAAGAAGGGAGATCGGGCTGCGCGAGCCGCAACTAGGGCTCCTGCCACGGAAACAGCAGCCTTCCGAAGCTTGAAGACGACCAGGGCAAATTGGACGATTCTGCCCTCAGCATGACAAGGGACGGAACTCTTAAGTGGAGGGTAAAATCGACATTCAGTTATAAACTGAAGGCGGGCCGCGTTGCATGAGCTGGATGACGTGGCGCCATCCGATTGGCTCAAGTAAGTGGTTTAATGCAAAATTCATATTTATTTAACCGTAGCTCGGATTAAAACAAGTTATATATGAATTTTGATCAGGAGAACACAAGAAATCCAATAAAAATAGTTTCATAGCCTGAATCTGATCATAGTTTGAAATATAGTGTGAACTATCATCTTTAATGAATTAAAGATTAAGAAACCCTATTTTGAGATGATTAATGTGTTTAATAGGGTTTAATGGATCTTTAGAGTTGATATTAATCTGTTAAATGTAAAAAGGAACATTGAGTTCAAAAAGGAAGAACTTTGCACATGATTAGTCTAATTTAGAGTTTATATGCTTGAAATTGGAAAAGTACATAAAGTTATCCTCTTTAATGATTTAATTAAGGGAAAACCCTTAGATTTGATGATAGATGGATAATTCAAAATGTTATTAACCTGTTGTTAATAAAAGTGAAAATAGGATTTAAAAAGATGATCTTTTTATATAGTTGGTTTAATTTAGGGTTCTATGTACATGAATATGTCTTAATGGGATTAGAAACCCTAATTTATGTTGATATGAATTCTAATGGTTTTAATTGTACAAATCGACGAATAAAATAGAATTATGATGATTTGATGATAAATTGAGTACCAAAGATCTTTAATGTGAATTATTTGGATAATTAGTGTTTCCTAGTGTATAAAAGTGGAAATAGTGATAAATAAGGTTCATATATGTGAGTTGAACTATAATGAAATATGATTTGTCAATTTGAAAGAAACCGAAGATGATAATTAGCCTTAATGTTTTGGATATGACCTAAAAGGATAAATATAATAGTTTTAGTGTAAAAGAAACATATTAGACTTAATTGACATTCAATTGTGCCTATGATGCAGAAATTAAGGTTTGTGAACTAAAAGAGCATTAAAAGTGATAAATGCATAATGAAGGCTAAAACCCTAATAAAACCCTAAAGTTGGCCTAGAAATCATAAGGTGGAATCCAAGTTGATCTTGAGGATGTTTGAATAAAACAATGACACTTGAATGTTATGCATTATTTTCAGTATATTATTGATTGCTTGTTAATTGTGTTGGATGTTAATGCATGGACATCAAGTTACTATGGATCAGGTATGTGGTTACGATTATGAATAACCGCTATAGTTTCCCGATGGATTCTCGGATGTTTAATCGCATTGAATGCAACTAAACTGTTGAATGTTTATTTATTTCTTGCAACTATAAAGTGAATACGATTATCACATAAGATATGTGCCTACTAGCTCAGATCACGGTCCCCACTGTGTCGTAATGGCTGACCTAGTACATGGCTACCTAGAGGGTAGGTCCATCAGGTCATGAAAGACTTTGGCTGCCTAGAGGGTAGGTCCATCAAGTCACCTTTATAGAGGTACCATATAATTCCTTACAGGGACAACACAGAGTTTTGGATAGGTATGGATTGAGTAGTTTGGCTTAAAAAGTACTCTTGATCGTTAAATGATTAATTGAGTGATTACATTGTTACCATAGTTTCATGTTTATTTGTTTCCCCCACATACCAGCTAAGGTTGACCGATGTTTTGTTTGTCGGCGTTTTAGGTACAATGAAAAGAACAAACAGTAAAGTGGCACATGTGATACTAAATGAGAATTAAAGTGCAAAGGAGGAGTAGATAGATTAGTATCGGTGTGGATAGAAGTTTAGAGATCCAAGTTTTCAAAAGGTATGTAAAGAAAAATTTTATTACCATTTTCAGTATAGTCTGTTAGAATTTAATAATTGTTTATGGTTATATGTCGAACCTTTGATCCGGGATTAATGGGTGTGGCTTCAACCTATTGGTCTCCCTTAATTGGGGGTTATCGGGAGGTGGGGTCGTAACATGCAACGTTTAATTAAATAAGATAATCATAGACCATTCGACCCCTAGTAACTTGGTTTGTTAGTAAAACCTCAATTCGGGTAGCATTTAGCTAAGTATGATTATGCATCAATTTAATTTGTCTATATTCAATCTAAACATAGCTAGAGGCTTATGAACTTTAATAGAGACAATTAATACAATATAAAAATCATAAGAATAGTGGAAATAAGATGTACTACATGAATCCATAGGTTGTACACTCACAACCTAGGGTGGGTTGTCAAGTGATATTAGAAATTCAATCTCATTCAATTCAATATAATTAAATTTTATGATGTATAAATAATACAAGTGAGTTAAAGCAATCATCTACATCGACCATATAAGTCATCTCTTCAAGAATTTAAATTTTCTTCACAATAATCACATACATGACCTAAATTTAGGTCAAAGAAGAAGAGGAGAGGAATTGAGATAAAGAACATGGGATTTCATCAAGAACTCTACATAAGTTCTGTAGGAGAGTATATGGGAGAAAAATAGATGATCACATGCGTAAAAACTTTTAGAATTAACAAATATTGGAACCCTAGATGGTTAGGAACTTGAGTCCTATCTTGAATATTGGAAAATCACCCAAAATCACCTCCGTGTAGTTGATCTCCCATGATTTTAACCTCCATATGCCTAAATTAATGGAAAGTAGTGTCTGGGGTTGGAATTTATTATACATATGGTTAGATGACATGGAAATTGTATTTATGTCCATTTTTCTAATTTATAGTAGAGCACTACATTCGATGGATAACTAATGATTTCTGGTCCACGAATGGGATGAAATGGGTGACTAACCACTTGGGGATTCTATTAGAAACCCCCAATACTCTAGCAGTAGAGAAACATTATTCTACATGACTATGGACCCAACCAACAATAACTTAAGATAAGAAGCACTTGATTGTGACACAAGTCCCCCACTATAAGGTCTCCAAGTTCGCTAGTTCGACTACTAATTATTTGGATGAGTAATAACTATAAATAGTAAATGAAAAAGGTGGGTAATTAAGTCACTTATTGTTCATGCCTGATTGGAGGGTTGATTAATGATTAGTCAGACAACGAAGTTCAATACTAAGAAAAAACCTTTTTAGGTCATGCAGCAACACCGGAGGTCCATCTAGCAACCATAAAGATTTCTAAATCCTAACTAGGGTCCAAATATTCATGAAAGAACAATGAGATTAGGGTAACATCAAATATCATGCCTACGTTATTGTATTCATGTTTAGGTTGTAAACAAACAATAATACCACTAGAACATAAGTTACTATTATAAAACCCTAACTAACCATATATATATATATATATATATATATATATATATATGTGTGTGTGTGTGTGTGTGTGTGTGTGTGTGTATGTGTGTGTGTATATATATATATACATACATCACAATTTTAACTATTTGATACAAAACAAGAGTGCATCACATACTTATTGTGATAAAGTGCAGTTAGGTTCAAACATCATAAGTAGAATATAAATCAATCTTGTATTTCTTATGACGTGTAGAAATGTGATTTTTTTTTTTACAACTCAAAAATTACGAAATTATATGACTCATCACACTACATAAATCAATTAAGATTTCTAAGAGACTTTAGCTTCATATTACATGCAAATGTCAATGGATTGTTAACATTTTTAGACACTATGCGTTTCTCAAATAAGATATGAAATAATAAAAAAATGCAGGTTGGGAATTTTGACATATAGCACAAGTTTCTAGACAACCAATATTATTCCACAACTTTATTATGCTTTATATTTACAAATAAGATTTATTTACTATGGTTTATTTTTATTAGCAAAATTATGTGATACATAAGAAACTTTACATTGTTTTCAATAATGATTATTAGTTGGTGTTAGAATGTGGGTTATGAATCATATATTCTTATTATTAAAAAAATTGGTAGTACAAGTAATGTTTTAGTTTGGTACCTTGAATGTATTGATATGTGCAAATTTATGTTTATTTTGACAACCTCAATTATAATTTTCTATCATCAACAATGCCTAGAGGACATTTATGTTTGACTTATTCTAGATTTCAAAATAACACCATAAGTAGATAGAATTACATTGATTTATAATATACAACATATTCAAATTTGTAGAGTTTATAATGTAATCTATACTCATAAACTCAAACAACTAGTTTTCTCACATTTTTATAAAAGTACATTTTATATTTAATTTTACTAATACTTTATTTTGGCCTATAATTTAATAATGATTAGCACAATATGATTGTACATACATATGGCACAAGTTTACAAATAGTAACAAAAAAAGACAGTTTCTAAATATTTGTGGCTTGTAATGAAGAACATGAGTAATAGGTTATTTTATCTAAATGGCCTATTCAAACCAAGAAGAAGAAGAAGAAGAAGAAGAAGAAGAAGAAGAATAAGAAGAGGACAAGGAAAGGGAGGAGGGTTATTTTTCAAATTTGATGTTTTAATCATGGATACATTAGTTGCTCTAATAGTGATGTGTGTTACATAATAGGGATCTATATGGTAAGACTGATTGTAAGTGCAATTCAAGTAAAAAAAGAATTGGATTGTACCATGGATAGAACAAATCATTATATACCTAGGTAAAAGTATCTTGGCTAAATTTGGATTTTTCTTACAGGTTGAAACTCTTGTAATACCCTCCATGAAGCATTCCATGTTGTTTATTGGAATTTCTAAAATCAATTTTTATTTTTGAGGAGGGATTCATTAACAAAAAGTTTATATATATATATATATATATATATATATATATATATATATATATATATATATATATATATATAAGGCTTTGCCTTGGATGGATATTGTAATAATTTGTATTTCTCCTTCTCATCAAATGACACATGGTAAGAGCTGTGTGCTAAAGATTTGTAGACAAAAACCTTCCCAAAGTTGGTTTGTGATTGCCAGGGAATGTCTTTGCGATACTGGGACATCAGGTATAGGCACAACTCTTGGGTTTCTACCAGCTGAAATCATCTATGAAAGAAAGGAGGAGAGTGAAACGGTTGCTCTTGTAAATGTAAATAAGAAATTTTATGCATTATGTTGTAAAGCATTTGAAGATTTCTTCATTGAGGAGGCTAACAAGTGGATATACAAAGAGGTTGAATACTTAAATTCTCAAAGACATGTACATGAACAAGGTAGATCTTGTTCCTATAAATTAACTTTTATCATATTAATACATCAGTTTCATGCCCATAACTTATGAAATTAGTTAATTTTTTGGTACTTATAGCAAATGCCCCCCTTCATGCAGTGGATAAAATACATGTCCTTCGTTTATTACAGCTTCCATTTCCTTCTCAAGGTGCAGTACTAGGACCAATATATGTATGAGTGACGCGTATTTTACTACGCGCTAAAAATGCAAGTGTACGCGTCGAGTAATATAGGCCTTTGTGAGGCCCGAGTCGAACACAGGGATACGTTGAATTATTGGAGACTTCTACTAACTATTTGCGATCAGCTAAGCCGGATAACAAAGTAGGGTTTGTTGTCGAAATTAAAAGAAGATAAAAATAAAACAAAGCAAACAATCGATTAAAGGTTGATTTAATCAATTCAAAAGGATATCTTTAGGATTTCGGTTTCACCGCGGGTCAACATTGCATTAGGTTTCATATAACTCCTCAATCTCTCTCTCTATCCGGGTAGTGGCCTGAAAATAGAATTACCCACTGTCGTGGTGTAATTCACTACTTAGGTTTAGGTTGATTCCACCGTCGTAGTAATCATTCCCCTAAACTAAGTGCATTACAATCGATCTCTCAGTTTCCACCATTAATTTTACACCTCCTTTGTCAAGGGATTTATCGATTAATGTAGGTTTCGTCTCTTTTCAACCGTTAATCCTTATGTCGAAGTGATTAAGGGCATTAAGTTATTATTATGGTGATCAAGCATAACAATATATGGAGAAAACGAAACTATACCACGGATTTAAGAGAGAAAATATGAATTATTAATATAAAACTGTCATACAATGCATTCCCGGGCTACTCCCGGTCCTAAAGATGGAGGGGATTAGCCCCACATGGTCATCTCGCACAAATACATGGTAGAAATAGGGGAAATCATATGAAAAACGTGAATCAAATGGGAAAACCCCTAAACGGAGGAGAACCGGTGGATCCTTTGCGTAGAACACGAGCTTTCCCACCTCTCGGTGGTAAAATTCGTCTTCGGCACCGTCCGGATCGACAGGGATGAGCTTCTGGCCTCTGTTCTCCTTTCTCTCGCTCCTCGGCACTTGTGCAATGGCAAATTAGATGATCCCCTCGTCTCGGCGGCCGTCGTTAGGTATAAGTCCCTAATTAGGTCGTCCAATAACTCCAGCCGTCCGATTGAGATCGAAATGAATCCAACGCATATCTGCCGACGTCGATACCATCGACGCGGGTCGATGGTATCGACCCGGTGTAGTAGCGACAGCCTTCTTGTCTTTTCGTCTGAGTGCCTGTGGTCATCTCAATACCATCGACTTGAGTGTCGATGGTATCGACCTCCTGTAGCGTCGGGTTGTCGTTTAGCGACGCTGTAGCCTCCATGCGTCGATGGCATCGACTTGGATGTCGATGGTATCGACTCTGTGATGCTCCTCTCGCTGGCAACATGTTGCCTGGTCGATGGTATCGACTTCCATCGATGGTATCGACGGAAGTAGATACTTGTTTTTCCTGAAATTTAAAGACCAGATCAAATAAATCCACACAAATTATGATAATGTGATAAATAATGCTCGAAATGATGAAACTAAGGGGATTTGACATAAAATGATGGCAAAGACCGAAATGAGTGAATTATGCAATATTATCCATAAAATGACTAATAAGAGCACAAACCACATATAAAACAGGTCTATAAATGTGACTCAAAATCATCGCATCAAACTCCCCTAAGCTTGAACGTTGCTTTCCCTCGAGCAACTAATCCTTAGAATAGAATTGCAAATGTCAACTGAAAAACAACACACCAACCCAACATCCCATGTGACTCCCACTGAACATTCTCAAACCGGCCTTCTCTAACCACAGAACAGTAATTACCCTAAAGGCGACAATAATCATCAATAAAAGAAATTAACCTCCAAACTAATGAACACTATCACATAAGGCAGTTAGCATAAAAAAATTCGCCGATTTCAGCATTGGTGCATCTTGTGATCGCCTATACTACGTTGCTCGCCCTAACTACCATCTACATGGAAGCCGTTCTCCTGATAATCATTAGTGAGGAGAAATTCATGGTGGCCTACCAATCCGAGCAACGGGTGGACGAAAATGGGTGGCTCATGGAAAAACTTGGAAGTATTGTACAGTTTCAACATGCATAATACTAAAATGTCCTAAATGATGCAAATGCACATTAGAAATGCCCTAATGCCTAAAATTGGGTGAAATGATGTATGCACTACCCTTCCACCCAAAATGAGATGGAATTCTAGTTAAGCTACATCATGTACTCAATTTCCTGTAATGCGAGTGACCTCATGTTCCTTTCTCCCTCTTATTCCACTTTCTTCTAAAATCTCTTTTTTTTCTTTTCTTCTTTTTTTTCTATTTCAGATTTTCAGAATTTTTTCTCTAGCCCACATATCCATAATTGCTTAGAGATAAGTTTATTGGGCTATTTTCTTCATGCTCAGAAATTCTTGCAATATTTAGAAGGTATGGAACAGTTTAAATCACCTTTGAGGAAAAATTGAGGTACATGGTGTGCTTTATGCATGAAAATCATGAGTGCAACTACATGGCATGCACCTAAAGGTAATGTGCATGAATCCCTATATTTTTTTTTATGCACAAGTATGGAAAAATATCAATGCGAGTCCTATCTAAATGCTATGCACACAAGAAGGAATTAAAACTGCACTTTACTTCCAATTCTTAGGTGGATTATGGAAAAATGAAGTGGAATGATCACAAGATTAAATGACTGAACCTTAGAAAGATATTATGTGTCCCTCCTTACTGACCTGTGTAGTGGTTTAGAGGGTTCTCTCTCTTACATCCAATTAAGGTATCATTACCATTTGGTTAGGTTAGGCTCAAACAACCACTACTGTCCACTTTGCATGAATCCATAGGAGTACAGGTGTGAAATGTTGTTTTAAAGTTGACATAATCAATCATTTTTGTAGGATGTGTTCCCCAAGGTCAACCAAAGCAATCTATCCAAAGACACAAAAATTTTTAAATTTCCCTTAAATTTCCCATGAACAAACAGCAAGATGACAAACTTTTACGACATCCACAGTTACACTAGATAGCACGTGGATCCTACAAAAACTAAAAATGCAAGAAATAAATAACACTGCTAAAAACTAAAAACAATAAAAGAAAAGATAGAACTGTTCCAACTACCCCCCTAAGCTTGAATTCGACTATGGCCTCATAGTAAAAAACAAACTTAAGAGTGGAACAGAGATACCCGATCAGTCTTGTGGAGGCGGAGGTGGGTACTGTGGGGTCGTAGGATCTCAAGAAGGATACTCCCTCTGGAAGCTCGGATCATAATGGGTCCTCGGCGGAGGCTGTGGATAGCCTCCAAAGTAGCTCTGACTCCAGTAGTGGTCGTAGAAAGGCTCCTGTTGCATCTCCATCCTTTGCAACCGATTGTGTATCTGCTGTTGGTTGTCGAGGAGGAGACGTTCATTCTCGAACATCGCTCTTTGGTTGTCAAGTAACCGGTTCGTAGTATCCTGAATACCGGTATACATCTCTAGATGCTGCTGCTGTGTCTGATGTATGTCCTACAGCATCGTATACATGCCTTGCATGGAGTAGGCATCCTCGCTTGGCTGCGAGGGCTGTGGTGATGGCGGTGGAGGCTGTGATGATGAAGATGCACCCGGATGCATCTGAGGATGCTTCCGGGGTGCTACCCATGCACGAAGAGGTGTGAATGCCTCTTCTTCCTCCTCAGCCTCGCCTTCTTGTCCGTCGTTGCCGCCTTCATCGCCGCCTTCTTCCTCATCAGAGTCGATGGCTATGATCGGCCATCTGAAATGTTGTGCGCCCTCGATGTTGAAGACGGGATCCGGCAATGCGCACTCCTGGTACGCTTGATTCACATGGCAATGTGCAAATGCCACGCCATCCCGAAGAAGAATTAAGTTGGCCCGGTGAAGATGTTGCAAGTTGACCTTGCTTCTTGTAGAAAGAGGAGTGAGGGTTTGGAAATTCAGTCCCAAGTACGATGCCAGTTTGGTGATGAGCCCATCGAAGTGAATCAGCACTTTCCTCGTACTCCTCTTTACATCCATCACACGCTGCAAAAAGAATGCACCCCAATTGCATTCTTGTCTCTTCAGAAGCTTGTATAGAAAGAAGAGATCGGAGCCTTGAAATTTGCTAAGGGCCAGATCACCCCGCGCAAAAACAGTAGAACTCAGCATCTGATGCAAAACCTGGACGAAGGGGTGCTCGAAGTCGGCTACCGCTGCATTGTGGTAGCTAACCGACCTCCCTTGTGGCACCGTCACCAACTCGGAGAAGATCATGTCGTAATCGGTGCGGTGGTCCGGCCTCCGGTGGTCATACTGGGAATGATTCTAGTTGATAATTTTGTTGAACTGCCGCAGCGTGAGGACGTAGTCGTGGTTGTACAGCCGGAAAGATACCTGGCCTTGAATCCACTCTCGGTCAGTAGCATTGATGTCGTTGGGATAGATGCAGACGTCCAACGACGCCATGAACTCGGCTACCAGCTCTTTGTATGTCGGCCAGTCACTAAAGAACGGCTGGCCATCTTGATGACGCTCCAGTTCGCCAGGCCTTATTCTAGTGTTACGGGCCTGTCCGTTAAGAACATAGGCCAAGTTGGCCTCGAATCCCAGATCGCGCACCATCTCCCGGTCCACATAATGGGTGGGTTCGATCTTCCTCCTCATTATCTCCTCGTAGATCTTTCGAATCTCCGGGGAAGGATGGATGAGTCGGGGATGAGAAACTGATGCCGTTGGTGGTGGGATGAATTCTGTCGGAGTTGCGTGTGAGGACGATTCTCCGGTTGTATGCACCATGGTGGCGACGAGAAAGGGGTTGAAGAAGAAGAGCTCGGGGAAGATGGAGACTTGATTCTCCGCTCGGTGAAGATCTTTGCTCTATGTTGCTGCTCTTCGATCTTGGATGGCTCGGGGAAGTGCTCGGCGTGAAGGAGGAAGTTCACTCTGAAGGTGTGACGTCAAATGACGTAATAACTCTCCTTATATAGACTTGGCCGGTGCTACTGTAGACCCGTCGATACCATCGACGCGGGTCGATGGTATCGACATGTCTCGATGCTATCCGCCTCCCTCACGAGTATCGACGGCTGACGATTGCTGGATCGTGAAACCCGGATTGCTGACCTGTCGATACCATCGACGCGAGTCGATAGTATCGACGCAGCACTCGGATCGCTAACGTGGACTTCGCGATCGCCGTCGATGTCGTTGCACGGATCGGTGACATGGATGGTCGATACCATCGACAGGAGTCGATGGTATCGACTTGGCTTCATTGCGACACCGCCACTTTTTCACTTCAACCTGTGACCATGTCGATACCATCGACGAGGCCGTCGATGGCATCGAGTTGACTGAGCGAAATCATTCTGAACTTCTCCAGAGATCTCGATGGTATCGACTGCTGTGTCGATACTATCGACTGTGGTTGGGCGACCTGCCTGTGTGTGGGTCGATACCATCGACGTGACCGTCGATAGTATTGACGCAGAATGAACTCCGCAGTTGTCAACCTGAACCTATGTCGATACCATCGACCAGTGTGTCGATGGTATCGACCCTGCCTCAGCCTGCACAAAGAACAAACAGATCAAGGTATCTTCTTTACATCAAAATTTAAACGAAATGAAAGCAATCTATGACTATAATTAAACTATCCTAATGTACCGATGGTTGGGTTGCCTCCCAACAAGCGCCCTTATTTAACATCTTAGGCTAGACGGTATGAAGCTCATCATCTTTTCACATTGGAGACTGCACTTAGAGGATCATGCGGTAATTTGAATTCAACTCGATCTCCTCCAATTCCTAAGGACAAAGTACCTCTCCCTAAGGCAGTCACGACGTCCGCCGTTGCTTGAAAAGGTCTTCCTAGAAGAATTTCACAACTTTGGAGCGGTGGCATATCCATGACGACAAAGTCCACCGGATATATGAATCTATCCACTTTGGCGAGAACATCTTCACACACTCCATATGGTCTCACGATAGACCCATCTGCTAATTCAATTGTTGCGGCTGATCTCTTTATCTCTTTTAACCCCAACTTTTGAAATGTCGCCAAAGGCATGAGATTTATGCTAGCCCCGGAATCACATTGCGCTTTAGGAAAATGTCGACCACCTATTGAGCACGGAATGTAAAAACCTCCTGGGTCTTTTCTCTTCTTTGGCAAACTCCCGTGTATCATAGAGCTCACCGTCTCATTCATCTGACAAATATCATCGTCTTTTATCCGCCTCTTCTTATTGATGATTTCCTTGATGAACCTCCCATAGGCGGGTACTTTCTCGATCATCTCCACTAATGGAATATTGATGTGGAGTTTTCGGAATATCTCCAGGAATTTCTTAAAATGGCGATGCTCTTTCTTTGACTTAGGATTAACCAAATTTGAAACATCTGCTGCCTCAGCGCGCCTGTGAGGTGGCACATATGAGCTTTTCGGGGGCACCTCCCCCAAGCTTGCTTCAATCACTCCCTCCGACGTGGGCTTTGGCGAGACATTCTCAATAGTAGCAGCTTGTTGTGGTTCCTCTCTCGCCTTAGATGTCTCCGCATGTGCACAAACAACCTGCACTTGTTCCTCTTGCCTAGATGGAGATACCATACTCACAACTCGCTGTGATTTCCTGAAGAAAGGGTTTCCACCCGGCAATCCGTAGTAAGTGTGTGGATACGGTATCGCCGGTGTCGCATGCGTATTAAACATCATTCTTCTTTCTTCTACAGCTTCTTGCACCTGAGGTTCCTCCTCACTGTTTACCACAGACATATACTTGACCTGATGGTGTGCTTGGGCCACATTTGCATTCTCGGCTGGTTTCTATTGATTGGTGTGCTTGATGGCCGCCACTTCACTCGAAATCTGTGCCACGGTGGTCTCTAATGCCTGCATTTGTGCTCCATGGCTTTGCAGCGTCTGCCCAAATTTGGTTAGGATGTCACCTTGAGATTGCAATTGCTTACCAAACATAGCCATCATTTCCTGATTCTGCTGAACCATTTGACTCAATAGTTCAGTGTTCTTGTCCTCCGCTCTAGGTTGTGGCTTGGCATCTGGATCCTGCAGAAAATTATTCAGATCCTTCCATGAAAACTTTTTGTCCTTTCTTCATGAGTAGTCCTTGTTTCTATAGCCCTGTTGTTGCATAAATTTCACTTGGGCCTCCTCATCTTCAGATGCATCTTCCTTAGTTAGCAGCTTCTTGGATAGAAGATCTAACTTATCATTCAGCTCCCTAACTATTCTAGATTCGCCAGCAGCCTTGACCTGTTCCACGGCACCTCTGTCACCCCATGACTGTTTCCTAGCCATGTTCTTTAATATCTCCCAACATCAGGTATCTGTATTATTCAGAAAAAATCCGGATCCAGCTGAATCAAGGTTACTTCTATCGTGCTCGGAGAGAGCAAAATAAAAGATTTTCACTTGTGTTTCCCTGTACAGCCCATGATGTGGGCACCTCCTCAACATAACCTGGAATCGCTCCCAGGTCTCAGAATATGTTTCACCCGCCTGTTGGGTGAAATTGTGAATCTTCCGGATCATGTCGTTAGTCTTCTCAGGAGGGAAGAACCTCTCGAAGAAAACCTCCACCATATGATCCCAAGACTCCACAAATTCGTCATCGATGTTATGTAGCCACTCTCTTGCTGCCCCTGCCAAGGAACTTGGGAATAGCTTGAGGTACAAAGCCTCCTGTGGAAACCTATCAATTTTGACCATGTCACAGTTCTCAACAAACTGGATGATGTGCGCGATGGGATCCTCATTCTTCAGCCCATGAAAAGCATTCGATTTCACCAGATTTATCAGCGCTGGATCAATCTTATATGTGGGTATGTTAATTGCCTGCTTATTTATAGGCCCCTTGGAAGCTGATGTGGAAGAAGCCTTGATCTTCTCCCATATGGTCTGTGCGTGGGCCATCTCTTCCTATTCAAATTCAGAATCTATCTCTTCTTGGTGCTCTTGCTCGTAATACTCCTCGTCCTCAGGTCCCGGAAGTGGAATCTTGGGTGTGCGATTGTCGTAGTCTGTACTACGTGTCTGCACCATGCAACGTACCTGAAATGAGAAAATTTGAGTTCAGTACTAAGCTTATACGAGTATAAACAATTAAAGCACAATGTAAAAATATTTGAAATTGAATGAAAAATAAAAAAAATTGTGGCCTAGAGTGGCCGCGCGTAGCACTCGAAGTGCCAACAATTCGCCGTATCCCCGGCAACGGCGCCAAAAACTTGACGTGTATTTTACTACGCGCTAAAAACGCAAGTGTACGCGTCGAGTAATATAGGCCTTTGTGAGGCCCGAGTCGAACACAGGGATACGTTGAATTATTGGAGACTTCTACTAACTATTTGCGATCAGCTAAGCCGGATAACAAAGTAGGGTTTGTTGTCGAAATTAAAAGAAGATAAAAATAAAACAAAGCAAACAATCGATTAAAGGTTGATTTAATCAATTCAAAAGGATATCATTAGGATTTCGGTTTCACCGCGGGTCAACATTGCATTAGGTTTCATATAACTCCTCAATCTCTCTCTCTATCCGGGTAGTGGCCTGAAAACAGAATTACCCACTGTCGTGGTGTAATTCACTACTTAGGTTTAGGTTGATTCCACTGTCGTAGTAATCATTCCCCTAAACTAAGCGCATTACAACCGATCTCTCAGTTTCCACCATTAATTTTACACCTCCTTTGTCAAGGGATTTATCGATTAATGTAGGTTTCGTCTCTTTTCAACCGTTAATCCTTCTGTCGAAGTGATTAATGGCATTAAGTTATTATTATGGTGATCAAACATAACAATATATGGAGAAAACGAAACTATACCACGGATTTAAGAGAGAAAATATGAATTATTAATATAAAACTGTCATACAATGCATTCCCGGGCTACTCCTGGTCCTAAAGATGGAGGAGATTAGCCCCGCATGGTCATCTCGCACAAATACATGGTAGAAATAGGGGAAATCATATGAAAAACGTGAATCAAAATTGGAAAACCCCTGAACGGAGGAGAACCGGTGGATCCTTTGCGTAGAACACGAGCTTTCCCGCCTCTCGGTGGTAAAATTCGTCTTCGGCAGCGTTCGGATCGACATGGATGAGCTTCTGGCCTCCGTTCTCCTTTCTCTCGCTCCTCGGCACTTGTGCAATGGCAAATTAGATGATCCCCTCGTCTCGGCGGCCGTCATTAGGTATAAGTCCCTAATTAGGTCGTCTAATAACTCCAGCCGTCCGATTGAGATCGAAATGAATCCAACGCATATCTGCCGGCGTCGATACCATCGACGCGGGTCGATGGTATCGACCCGGTGTAGTAGCGACGACCTTCTTGTCTTTTTGTCTGAGTGCCTGTGGTCATCTCGATACCATCGACTTGAGTGTCGATGGTATCGACCTCCTGTAGCGTCGGGTTGTCATTTAGCGACGCTGTAGCCTCCATGCGTCGATGGTATCGACTTGGATGTCGATGGTATCGACTCTGTGATGCTCCTCTCGGCTGGCAACCTGTTGCCTGGTCGATAGTATCGACTTCCGTCGATGGTATCGACGGAAGCAGATACTTGTTTTTCCTGAAATTTAAAGACCAGATCAAATAAATCCACACAAATTATGATAATGTGATAAATAATGCTCGAAATGATGAAACTAAGGGGATTTGACATAAAATGATGGCAAAGACCGAAATGAGTGAATTATGCAATATTATCCATAAAAATGACTAATAAGGGCACAAACCACATATAAAATAGGTCTATAAATGCGACTCAAAATCATCGCATCAATGAGTGTGAGAATAAAGACTAGTGTAGAAGCTTCTAGATATTTCCTTCCTTTGATACCATGCTTCTAGATGGTGGTCTGGAGGATGCTTGGATCTTATTGAGAGGTAGAGAAGGACATGGGTGAAACTTTGAGAATGATGAAAACTTATATATTGTGGGGTCATTGTTTAGATGTAACTGTTTTCCATGCATATTGTAAAATAGGGTTAAGGTTGATGTCCTCCCACTACAAGAAATTCCATTAGAATCGGCATTCCATTCTGGCATTTTCTATTCGCATGCCATAAAATATCATTATAAATGTGAAGTCAAAACGACACAATCGGTAAAATGCCGCAAAAGCATTATCTACCACCAACTACAATGCCTCAAAAGCATTATCTACCGCCTTCTAGGCCTAAAGGCGGATATATCTTAAGTATTTTATTTTAAAAAAATATGTAGAGTCCTTTCTCCGCTCGACCACTCTGTTAACTAATTTCCCCAATCCCGCAGAGCGCGGCGTTATCTCCCTTCCCAAATCGCTCTCAGCGCGGCTCCCTTCCCAAATTGCGCGGGTTACTTCCTCCCCAAAACGTCGCCGCGCGCTTTATATATGGTTCACTTCTTCAAAGTCCATCAGCGGCCTCCATCTTCATTCTCGATTGCAATTGCTTTTCCTTTCCTCTGTCGTCTCCGTCTCTGGTGAACTACTAGGTGATCAAGAACATAATGCCATATCCGTCACAGTTCGCAACTTGGAAATTGCTCCACCGTCTGAATTTGGAGGAAGAAAGAGGGTCCACTCCGGTAGGTGTGTCCGGCCAGTCTACATAGATAATTTCTTCTTTCATTAATATTGACAGATGCCATCTATTTCTCGTATCATCCGAGGATGATAACTACTGGGTCTCTTGATACTGGCCGACAAAGTATCCAGTGTTACCATCAACAACAAGATTAATAGGTAAGAGTTTGCCATCTAATGAGGCGATCTGCTCCATTTCTATAGACAAAATGTCGTTAATCTCTTCCTTATATAGTTAAAGTTTATCCATAGAGCGCCGAGTTCACTTCTATTTATTTTCATACATACAGTAAGGGAGACAAACTACTAGTTTCTACCAGTAAAGTGGTTTTTACAAGCATATTTTATAGATCGGAAAGGAGGTAATAACCTATTTTGGTTTTTTGTGTTTCTATTCTAGCAATGCCTATCATTTTATATGATGTACATGCGTGTACTAAGCAGGTTAGACCTCTAGCTTTTTGTTTGTATTGGATTCGTAGAAGAGTATTTTAAAAAAGGCTAAATAGAAGGCAATGTTGTCCACTTTAACTTTTATATTTGCGTGTAGTATAATGTTATTGTTACGAATTGTCAAATTCTTAAATCAAGAGAAAGATCCTCGCTTCACTTCCAAGATTTTTGTTCCATTGTAAATTGATTATTTCTTATTATGAGTCTTTAGTTTTATCATTGATTCGTATCACATATATAAAAAGTCATTTCTAGCTCTTTTGATTGGAAATGTGTTTTTATATATCTACTCAAAGGTAGAAGTTTAGGTAGGCATTATCAATAGTAGGTCACCTTTCTTAAAATAAATTGTGAATCATGCACGTAACCACCTCCCTTACAAATTCTAGTAAACTCACTCTTATGCATTAATTTTTTTATGAACATAGCAAAAATATGAATTTAAAGGATTCAGTAGAATAAATGTTTACTAATTCCATAGTCATCAAGGCTTCCGCCTAGGCACCGAGGGCCTAAAATTATGCGCCTGAGACCTTAGGTGACCATAGTGGGTGCCTAGGGCCTTTTAAGCTTGAGACACTTAAGTGCCAAATAAGAATGAATTATATTGAAATTTGGTCTCATTAGATCAACTTGATTCATTTTAGCATTGAAATAGTTCTGATTAGGTAAGTTAGGTTTGTTTTGGGCAAATTCAGTTTGACTTGGGCTAATTAGTTACGCTTTGGGAAAATGAAGTCTCATTGAGGTAAATATAGGAAAAATTAAGGGAAGTTAAGACTATTTAGATCAGGTTATGCCAAATTAGGTATTAATTTAACTAAACAGGGCAAGCTAGGCTAGAGTTGGTTTGTATTTGCTAGTCTGTATAAAGTTAGGTAAAATAGGGCCAGTTAGGTCTAGTATGGGATATTTTTGATGTAATTTTTCTAGGTCATGATTGATCAAAGTTAGATAAATCCACAAGCACACGCACACACACATGCCACACGGACCACACGCGCACACACACGCACATGCCACACGGACCACACACACACACACACACGCACAAGCACACACACACACACACACACACACATATACATACATACACACACACACACATATATATATATATATATATAGAGAGAGAGAGAGAGAGAGAGAGAGAATTATAGTTAAAATTATATATATGAATATACAAAATAAAACATTTATTTGAATTCCTAAGTTCCCGTTTAGGTGCTTCTTGGGTGGGTTGGACTGATTACTATCATTAACAAGTGTCGGTATACCCAATATTTATCCACTTATGGAACATATATGACAATTAAGGTAGACTCCCATAAAATTTTTATTCAGCCAATTTTTGTTTTATTAAGGTGTTTGTCCAAGTAGTTTGATTCTATTGTGCTTCTCTCTCAATGAATTGTTAGTAACTTCTTCCTAATCCTATAATAATTTTCTCATCACCGCATACTTTAAAGCCCCTTTATTTGTTTTAGATAACCTTTTGCTCTCTCAATTTAATCTTGTACAGTAGAACACTAGTATCTTATATGCTTCCCAAGGACTACAAATAGGAAATTTTAACATCCCCTCACATATTCCTCGTCATGATAAATAATCTCATAGCTATGATTTGTGGTTGATGGGTATATAAGTAGGTCCCCAACAAAGGGAGTCATGGAAGCTATAAATGACATGTTATTTATAAATGAGACACTATTGTGCCTCTATCGATGAATGAATTCATTCTCAAGGAAATAAATCTTATTAAACAATGCTTGTCTTATAAGGTAATAAGTTATTATGAAAATAATGTTAGTTAAAAATAGTACGGAAGACTTCTTGGTATTATTTTTAATAAAAATGAAAGTTTTTATGAGAATCACATGTAATGAACGAAATTGAAAATGTTGGGTCTATTTTGGCCCTTTAGTTTGTTGTCATAGTTAATCTTGTGGGGGAAAAAGAATGTATCAAAATTTAGTTTATAATCATCCATCATTTAAATACTTTTGAATTTGTCAAAATCGAACTATATTAATGAGAAAAGAATATAGCTGACTTTATGTTACAACATACAAAAATACAGTGTGTAGGAGGTACCAAATATAAGTAGAATCACAAATAACTATGTAGCCTTTTGAATTAGTATACTAAAAAAGGCTAGAATTGATCATTGAAGAATATAATCATGCATAGTTTAAATGACTCAATTAGGATTTCATTCTCTTCCCATGCTTTATTTTCTCAATTATTGTCCTCTTTTCCAAATTATACCAACTGATTACTAGAAAGGTTGTTTACGTTATGGATTACCTAATACTTCACAAATCATCGATTTTACAAATAGAAATTTATATGATATGCTATTTAGCTTATAGGATATGTTGCAGTTTATAAATATATGTGTTTGACAAAATGATGATTTAGTTGGATCATCATTGGGATGATTGAAAAGAGTAACTGAATTAAATTAATTGGTAATAATGACATTGTTGAGGTGAGTATAGAAAATAAATATTTGAGCAAACATGTTTGAAGAAACTGTATTCATTGTTTATACATATAAATCTACCATTTATTGTTTTTTTAAAGGGTGATACTTAATTTTCATTATCCAACTTAACTATTTATATACATAGTTTAGGATATGTGTCAAACATGATCGCATCGTGATGCAAACCAAGCCCAATACTACCAAGGTTATGCGCTACCTTGTTGCCTTCTCTACAGATGTGTTAGAAGCTAATATTGTTGACACCTTGTTGCTTAGTCGATCTCTTTAAGCATCTATTTTTGTGGGATGGGGCCTCTTTCTGAGCTCAAAATCTTTTGGATCACCATTGTTGCATCTATCTCCATCTGGACTGAGTTGAAACCCATACTAGTTGTATTTAACCCAAAGGGGAAGGGTATATGTTTCGTTGTTATGAGCCACCCACTCCGTTTTCACAGATTTTGCTTCCATCACCACACATTTTCCATTATGGTCTCTGAAAACAGTAGCTAAGACAATCGCTTGTTTGTTCCACATCATATCAACCATGTTTACCTTGATTATCCCTTTGGAGGGTGGGCTCCACTTGCATCTTTGTCTTCGTACTGAGCTCATTGGTGTCAATTTGTCTTTTGAAATGTATTTTTTGTGCATAAGAACCTATTTGATCATATTGTTCCTAGCTATGTGAGCATTGGGTTCTTTTTTATTGAAAAGGACCATGTTCCTGCACTTCCACACTGTGAGGCAGTATGTAGTGGCCTTCAAAGGCACAATTGCTGACCTTATCTTCTATATTTTTGCAGCTATGATTTTTCTACGCGTGGTTAATCATCTCCCTACATTCCAGTTCAAATAACCAAAAGCTATACACATTAATCTAGATTTGAACATTCTCAACCTTCCATCATCATTAGTATGAAGTAGAGTCGGGGCATGGTCTGACCATAACCTTGGTAAATGCGACCTAATCAATTAACTCATACCAAAATCATAAACACAGACACTATCATTTCCCTCATGCCCCCTTACTAGTTTTAGGTTTGTCACTCACAAATAATAAAAACTATGTCATAAGAATGTAGTCACAATCATATATATTTGAACTGAACTGATTCTAGATATAAAGTTCATAATAGTAATTATGAATCCATAAATCAATGGTTTGGTTGGAAGTTATTGTATAATGCTTACACCATCAACATATGAAATTTTATGACGAAAAATATAATACACCCTTTGTGGTATATTATAATCTTTGATGGTATCTTTTTTATGGTAGTTAAGTCTTACATGCGAGATATATTCATTCTCTAATTGGGATTTTACCATATTGTATGACCTTGATTTTTTTCTTAAGTGATCCCAAAGGTTTAATGAATCCACTATCTTTTGACTCCAAAAAGGGCTCTATTCAACCGGGGATATTGAGTAAGTTCCATTTGATCTCATCATGTCACTTTACATTATCAGTTATGATTGATGTGCATTGATGTATTCTATTAACTTGGACTGATAAATTTTCCTTCCACAAATTTATTATGCCCTCTACAAGTTATCTTTTATGGTACTTTTACGTGTATGGCTTATATGTTTATATTTTTTCATGGATGATTAAAGTTTCTCTCTAAAGATATTGTTTGCATTTGTTGTAACTCTCATTTCCACTTTATATTGAGTGAAAGTGTTCTTAATACATCTTTTTAAGTGCAACTCGTCAAGTTAGCATATTCTGATAAACATTTACATAAATTATTTCTATCTATAATTTTTTTCATCTTTGTAGGATTCAATGACTGAAATAGATAAAAGTTGGATGCAAAATAAAAATAGGCTATCAGAAGAATACATTAATGGTGTTGATGAATTTATTCAGTTTGCTTATAAAAATGTAGAGATCAATGGGATGATTCCCTACCCTTGTGTGAAATGTATTAATTCAGTCTACAAAATGAAAGAAGAAGTTACAACTGATTTGATTATCCATGGTATAACTGAATGGTATGTGTTGGGTGGCACATGGTGAATCACCTCAACAAACTAATTCTGATGACGATGATAGTGAGAATGAGGTTGATGGCATGGAGAGAATGATAAGGGATGGCTTAGGACTCCCTCAAAATTTCATCCCTTCTTTTGACCAAATGGAAGATGCTAATGAGATTGAGTTAAGTGATGAGTTTGCTAATTTTTGTAAGCTGATGAAAGACGCGAAGGTGCCACTTTTTGATGGTTGTGGAGGATTCTCAAAATTTTCTTTTACAATGTCATTGTTGCAATTGAAAGGCTTTCATGGAATGAGCAACAACTGTTTTGACAACTTGGTCACATTATTATCTAGGGCATTCAAGGGCTGTTAGATTCCTAAATCCTTTTATGAAGCTAGAAAGTATCTAACTGCTTTGGGACTTGACTACGTGAAGATAGATGTATGTGCTAAGCATTGCATGTTGTTTTGGAAGGAGCATAAGAATGATGATATGTGTTCGAGTTGTGGCTCCTGTAGATGGAAATACACCTATAATAACAATGTAGTAAAAGACAAATCTACTAATAAGAGTAGAAAAATTCTTAAGTTGGCAAAAAAAGGTTGCAATTAAGTCTTTATGGTACTTTCCACTAATCCCGAGACTGAAACGATTGTACATGTGCTATCAAACAACTTTGGATATGAGATGGCACAAGGAAAAATGTGTAGATGATGGTAGGTTGAGGCACCCAGCTGATGCTCAAGAATAGAAAAGATTTGATGAAATGCATCCACTTTTTTCTAGTGACCCTCGTAATGTTAGGCTTGGCTTGGCTTCTGATGGTTTCAATCCATTTGGGAACATGAGTCTTTCTTATAGCATATGGCCTGTTATTCTTGTCCCATATAATTTACCACCTTGGTTGTGCATGAAACAAGATTATTTGATTTTATCTATGCTAATTCCAGGAAAAAAATCTCCTACATACAAAATAGATGTGTATTTGCAACCATTAATCGAGGAGTTAAATGAGTTATGGGATCTAGGTGTTGAATCATATGATGCTGTATCAAAGCAATATTTTCAACTACATGCTGCATTGTTGTGGATAATAAATGATTTTCCAGCATATGGATATTTGTCTGGATGGTGCACACAGGGAAAACTAGCATGCCCATCATGTCACAAGGATACATGGTCTCTTAGGTTGAAACATGGGGGAAAGTTTTGTTACATGGGACATCGTAGATTCTTACCTAAAAATCATAGATGGAGGAAAAATGAATGTGCATTTGATGGGAAAAAGGAACCACGCCCTCCTCCTCAAGTTCTATCAGGAGAAGATACTTTGAACCAACTTCAAGATATATTTGTAACAAACCTTGGCAAACGTAAGACCAAATCACCAAAACAGAAGCCTATTCATGCTTGGAAGAAAAAAAGTATTTTCTTTGATCTTCCTTATTGGAAGGATCTTTGTTTGCGCCATAATCTGGATGTCATGCACATCGAGAAAAATATTTGTGATAGTCTACTCGGGACGATGATGGATATTGATGAGAAAACAAAAGACAATTCAAAAGCCCGCAAAGATTTGAAGTCTATGAAAATAAGACCAGATCTTCTTCCTAGAATTGTGAATGGAAAATTCGAAGTTCCTGTGCCCTTCTTTACTTTATCTCAGGAGGAGAAAAATATTCTTTGTGAATTTGTGAAGGAAATTAAGTTTCCAGATGGATTTTGCTCAAACATGTCCCGTTATGTCAACGTTAAGAAACGTAAGATTTTTGGTATGAAATCTCATGATTTACATGTCTTCTTGCAAAAAGTTCTACCTCTTGTAGCACGTGGATTATTTCCAAAACTTATTTCAGAGGCATTAATCTAACTATGCATTTTTTTTAAGGAGTTATGCTCTAAAGTCCTAAGTATTGGTGATCTACAGATATTGGAAAACCATATAGCCATAACATTGTGTAAGTTGGAGCAGATTTTTGTACCATCATTCTTTGATGTAATGATACACTTGCCCATTCACCTCGCAAAACAAGCAAGTCTTGGAGGCCCTGCCCAATATAGATGGATGTATCCGATTGAGCGGTATTTTTTTCTTCTATATTTTATTTCTTAAATTTATTTGTTTGTATGTCTAAAATATACCTGGTTATGTAGGTTTCTTCGTACTTTGAAATCTTATGTGCGAAATAAAAATCGACCCGAGGGTTCAATAGCAGAGATGTATATCATCAATGAATGTTTGACTTTCTGCTCAAGATATTTGAAGGAGAATGATATTGGGATTAACACTCAGCCAAGATACCAAGACACTGAAGAGACACTATCCTCAAAGCTTTTTGTTTTTAATCAAATCGGAAAGACTTTATCAGTGGGAACAGTAATCAACCTTAGTGTCACAGAATGGCTACAATTACACAAATATGTTCTAGAAAATTCAGATGAAATTCTGCCATATATAAGGTAATATTTATAAATCATTGTTTCTTAAAATTATTATAAGTAAATATTTTATTGTTTACCTATTTCTATCTTTAATTAGAGATCACAAGAAACATATACAAGATATGGGTATTGGCAATGTGGATGTAGTACATGCAAAGGAATTTCCTAAGTGGTTACATACACGAGTGAGTATACACATTGCTTATTTTATAAAATACATTCTTTATAAATATCTTTGATATTTCCAGTCATGTCCATCGATCTTTTTACTAGGTGGATCAATTATATAAAGAAGGTAAAATGGATGATGAGCTTATAAGTTTAGCTCGGGGCCCTGATAATCAAGTCTTATCTTATACCGGAATTGACATTAATGGATTTAGATTTCACACGTTAGATCGGGACAGCAGATTGACGACACAAAATAGTGGTATTCTTGTTAAGGTTGAGACAGCTACAGGGCCATTTAAATATTATGGTGTTTTGGATGGAATTTTGGAATTGAAATATACTGGTGGAAGAAAAATTCACATTTTTAGATGTGTGTGGTGGGATATTCATAATGAAGGAAGAGGGTTTCAGCGAGATAAATATGGCTTTGTTAGTGTAAACACAAAGCGGACATTGAAAACTAATGAACCATTTGTGTTGGCGTGTCAAGCTGAACAATGCTTTTATGTTCGTGATCTATCTAAGAGTAATTGGATTGTTGTTATTGAGTCACCACCACGTGACTTGTACAATGTGTCATCTGAGACTGAAGCTGTTGATACTGGTCCCAATGATCAAAGTGTATTCCAAGAATCTGAGTCTAGTCCAACTACAAATTCAACATTCCCATCAGATGCATTTCATCTTCATCAGAGGAGGAGGTCTGACATAGTTAAATCCTTATCCATGAAAGCTGCCAAGAAAAAAGGATGGATGGACAAGGATGGGAAACATATATGGGAATCTACTGATTAATCAAATTCACTATTATCTTTTTTAGTTTCTGTGCTGATGTTACTCGTGTGTGGACTACATCCACTTTTTGGCACCTGCAATTTTGAATCTCATGGATGTTATATTTTCTATTTGTTTGGATGTTATTGACATTAGCAAAATATTTTCACATGATAGTAGAGGATTTTTTTCATCTTCTATTGACTATAGTCTGCGCACATAACTTTTGTTGGTTGCATAATGTAGTAAATATTGACATCATCTCCTATAATTTACTAATAATTCATGTAGGAAGTATGGTCAACATATCTTGTCTTCCCAACAGAATTACAGGTAACACAGAGATACCTCTACCTAACTATGATAGCAAGAGTCAAGGTAAATTATCTATTTCTCCATATTTAAATGCTTCAAGTGAAAGGGATATTGACATATACAATTTTTTGCTGCTCAGAGCTTGCAAAAATAGGAGGGTTGAGGAATACTGGTATTTATTTTCATTTTTATCAACTGTTATACATGGAAATGAGCATGTCTATTATAAAGTAATAGAAAGACAAAGAAAATATGTACATTTTGTAGGTGTTTCTAGTGATATAGGTATCAAACCATATTTTCAAGGAAATGGTGTGCTAGACAAAGGAAGTAGTGATCCTAGTATCTATTTATCTCTGACTTTCATGTTGTGGTCTAGTACATGATGGAATCATATTGTTACAACATATCTGTTTCATTGCTTTGAATAATGCAGAGTTTTCAAGTATCTCTAGTTCAATGAGAAAGCGATGCCGCAATGGGAATCTTGATCATAGCTTGATTAAGTTGAACAAAAATGCGGATGAAGTAGGAAAATCCTCAAGTGTGGACAAAACAAGTATGTGTTCTTATAAAATTTATAATAATTAGCTATGGGTGTCATGAACCAATTTGTAATTAGTATATCTTATGCAGGTTTAAAAAGACTGATCATCTGAGTGGGAAACAACCCATGAGTCCTGGAAGTAGATTGTACAATTCTCTACAACAGACAGGTAACTATTTTAGTAAATTTTGTTCATATCTCGACTCCTGACATCATATTTATTCTCTTTAAATTCTTTTGCTGAAGATGCAAAACATGTGTAATGTTTTATAGGTTTGGATGTGAATGGGAAGCATAATGCAAATTCTTTGGGGAATTCATCGAACAAGCAACAAGGTATACATCATGATATGGAATTATACATATAATGGATCATTTTATAGAAATGTTAATGGAACAAAATCATCAATGCCAACCATTTGTATTGGTTTAGGTAACAATGAAAGAAAAGCAATGCTTGGTCAAAGTAAGAATGTCATCGAGGAGAAATGCCAACGAAATGAGGATATCAGTAATTAGTTCTATCTCTACCTTTTGCACTTTTGTTCCCAAAATTGGTAATTTTTTAGTTGTACCAAGTTATATACTTTATGTTACCAAATTCATCATGTATATTTTTGCATTAATGGATCATAATTTGTGTTTGTTGGTCATGTTATTAAAATGCTTTAACTCCATTATTCTTTATATATTATTTTGTAGCTTCAACAAATCAACCTAATGGAGTAGGGAATAACAAACGTTTCGATAACTATGTGAGTGTAGCTGATATGGATACTGCACAATTCATGAAGCATATTCAGCAATATGGAGATTTTTTTAGGCATAAAATGAGTGAAGGTCGTAAAAGCATTTGACTCTCAATTCTATATATTAAATTATAAGTGAAAAAATAAGTGAAGTGATTCTGAAAGAAAATTCTACTTTGTAGGAAGATCAAGCCAAGATGATATGAACACTCAAACACATATGTCGCTTGAACACCAGGAAACAACTAAGGATATTGGTATTCATAGTTTTCAAATATTAAACTTTACTTCTATCCTCTTTTTTGAAATTTACTTCTTTCCTAAATATGATATGTTAGATGTAAAATAAGTTTCCATAAATAGGAAGTTTGAATTTGATATTTTCTTAAGATGGACATTTAGGTACCCTAGAAAAAGGAAGAGATCATGGGAATAGTGGGCGAACTTCTTTACAAGACAAGCAACATGTGGTCACCTTAAGTTTACATGTCAAAAAGGATAATGGTAAAAATTAATGTTTCAATTTTTATTATCTTATGTGCTTGTATAGCAACTAATGTCATCATTACCCATAGTTGTTTCTCAACAAGAGGGAACAATCACCGCATCAGAGGTAGTCGATGTTTCAAGTTGGCGAACAAACACTGGCAAGAGGGTTCTGCAGTCTCAAAGTGCCATCAATAATTCACAAGAGATAAATGAACCACTTCAAGTTGTAGAGGAGGCAAATGGTGATGGCAGTAATAGTGTATTTCTCATTAAGTTATTTTGGTTACAAATATGATTGACAGATAGTATTATATTTTGTAGAACAACCACCAAGAAAAAGGGTTCAAGGAAAATCCATTAATCTTAACTCTATGAAAAATAACCAGCAGACTTATCATACTTCTGTAAGATCATTAAATAAGGAGCAAGGTATGTCTCCACTTTATACGCGATATGAATCTTTTCTTTTAGAGTTTTTCACAGGAAATTCAATTTCTTTCATGCATGCTAACAATTGTAGGTATGCCTAAGGATGGGATGACAAGTCCAATGATTACTAGATGCAGCCCAAATACTGTTGGAAAATCATCAAACAATAGGCAAGGTATACATCATGATATGATTATCTAACAAACTTGAATATAAAGTTCAGTGGTGGTAGAATCATCCATTCAAACTTTATATAGGTCTAGGCAACAATGAAATCAACAATGCACTGCTTGATCAATGTAGAAAGTCTAGCGAGGTGGAACACCAAAGAAACATGGAGCATGGTAATTATTTCTATGTCAACCCATTGTTCCCTTTTAACCACAATATTCTGACTTCTTTTTTTTATATATTTCATTTTCTAGCCTCTGAGTATCAAAATCCGGGAGAAAGTTTCAACATCCATGTTCACAACGATGTCAATGTAGATTCTATGCATACTAATAACTTTATGCAACATATTCAACAGTATGGAGATTTCTTGAAGTATATAATGGGTGAAGGTCATAAAATGTTTGACTATTTTTTATTACTAAAATGATGTTACCAAAAACAAGTGATTCTATCAGAAAATGCTACTTTTGTAGGAAGACCAGGCCAAGTTGATATGACTACACAATCAGAGATGTTGTTTGAAGACCAACCAACAAATAATGGTACTAGTATTTAGACTTTCTAAATTTAAACTTTACTGATTTCTTTGTTTAATACTTATATTCATAATCAATTTGTAGATAAGCTTACAAGGAGAGCTTCATATGTAAGTTTTTATTATCAACCCAACAAAAATAATGTTGATGTTTTGTCTTTGGCTCTTACATAACTAAATGATAACTTAGAAAGAATTAGGACTTATTTAGACAGCTAAGGTCTCATTTAGGTAAATCTAGGGTAAATTATGGAAAATAAAGGTCTGACAATTTTATACTATGCAAATTTAGGTTATATTTATATCAATTTTGGTCCACTATATCTAATCATACTAAAGTATCTATTGAAATGTAGCCATATACATGTATCTTTGAAAATATTTATGTAAAAAAGTAAGCAATTTTTAGGTTTCTATGTGAAGTTTCCCTTGGGAAAAAGGGACCACTCAGTCACCTATAAAGCTATTGACAAGAAATTTATGGTCAATCTAGATACACGTTGGGACGAGGCGAACAATATAAACTCAAAATTTAGTTTTTCTTTCTTTGATAATCATCTTATATGCTTGTAGAGTAATTGATGCCATGTTTAACAGCTGCTATTTCTCAACAAGATGGAACATTCACTGCATCTACAAATGCTATAGATGTTCCAAATAGGGGAACAAATACTACAAAGATGGTTTTACGATCTCAATCTGTCATCAACAATATGCAAGAGTCTGATGAACCATTTCAAGCAGTAGAAGAAGCAATTACAAATGGTAGTAGCATTGTATTGTTTTTGACATTGGTCCATATTACATATATGATTAACAATTACTTTTGTAATTTGTAGAACAACCAAAGAAAAAAAGGGTGCGAGGAAAATCCATCAATCTTAACTTGAGATTTAGGAATGTAGGAAAATTAAGGATAGAATATAATTCTGATGGTAATCCTACAAATCGCATAGAAACTTGACTATTAGCTAGCAGAATGGATTCAATTGTTCGAAGTTCCATCAATGCTCCACTTACTTATACAAGGTGGGACCGAATGCCTAGTGAGAAAAAAGAAAAGATGCTGGAGTTGGTTCAGGTTTGATTTCTAATTTGAGCAAGAGTATGATTTTGATTCTTAATGATGGTCAATGTTGTTATCGAGATATAATCGTAACTCTCTGTAGGATTGATTTTATTATTCTTCATAATGGATTGACTGCTCATGAAAAGAAATTGAGAATACGCTCAACATATAAATCATTAGGGAAGGCGTGGCGTGATTTTAAGAAAGAATTATTTTCACTTTACACGACTTATGCCACGGATGAAGAAGCTATTCGAAATTGTCCATCAAATGTATTACAAAATGATTGGGAGTTTCTTATTAAAAAGTATTGGAAAAGTGATTATTTCAAGGTAAAAATCTCAAATTAGCATTCTTTGAATACATAGTTTGTCCAGATTATTATCTAACTTTCTAATGATAAAATTTGGGTTTCTTCCTCAAGGCTACTAGTGCGTGAAACAAAAGAAGTCGTTCAAAACAATCAATGGCACACTGCACGGGAAGAACTCATTTCAATGTCCTGGAGCATGAGGATGTAAGAATTTTATTATATTGTTTACACTACAGAAAACTGGTGTATTAACGTCAAAGTTTACGACCACTTTATTATCTTGTCGCAATAAATACAGTAAAAATGACAAACAACATTTTCCGCCGTTGTTGGTGTAGGCAACAACGACAACTTTTTTTGTCTGTCGTAAATAAATAAATTTTCCGCCGTTGTTGGTGTAGACAACAACGACAACTTTTTTGTCTGTCGTAAATAAACAAATTTTCCGCCGTTAAAACTCTTCCATCTTTTTTTGATAACGAGGAACTAGGGGTGAGCAAATCTCAGTCCAGACCGCAAGACCGGACCGGACGGCACATTCGGTTCGGTCCAGTGCTGGACCGAATACGTAGTCGGTCCGGTCAACGGTCTTTAAAATTTGTATTTCGGTCTTTGGTCCGGTCCGGTCCAAAACTGAAGAAACTGTAAACCGGACCGCAAACCGGTTGGCAGAGTATTTTTTATCAAAAGACCGGTCCAGTGACCCACCCAGACCCGGTGCCCACTTTTGCCCTGTTTCTTTTTCCTTTTCACGGCCGATCCCTACGCCTCTCCCAAACCCCGACCCTAATTCTATCGCGTGCTTCTGTCCCCAACGCATCGTGTGCGACCAATCCAACGCCTGCCGGCTTCCCCTACAGCAGCGACGCCGACCGCCACAGGCATAGGAACAAGCAGCGACGTCAGCCGACTCTCAGCAAGCGGAGGTCGATCTCCCTTCTGCTAGCAGCGGACACCGGCTAGCAAGAGGCGGCGACCACCCAGCAGCAGCAAGAGTGGCAAGAAGCCATAGCCGAACCAGGTATTCCTATCTTCTATCTCCTTCGTTCTTCTCTGAAACTTCTAGGAGCCGTTTGGATAAAATATTTCACGGGGGGAACAAGTTGCGATGGCAAGAGGCGCCCCTGTTTGAGTATGCAAACGATACAAATCTTGATACCGAACTGTCAGACCATTCACCACCAACTTGCCTCTTCCAGGCAGTGGCGGATGCACAGCCAGGCCACCTGAGGCCGTGGCCTCACCCGCCTACCGCTGCGTCTGTTAATTAATAGTCTTGAATTTTGGCTGGCCTCACCTGCTTTGGTTATTGGCTTACCCGTAACAATATGTTGTGGTGTGATTTAATTTGTTGGAACAGACTGGTTAACTGAAACCAAGGTAATGTTAAGTAAAAACGATGCACCGGGAAGACAGAAAGTCAGTAATGTGTGTGAGAGAGAAACCTTTTGTGAAAGACGTGAGGGTGGGTGGGGGGAGACCAGGGAGGCGGAGAGATTGAAAGATATGTATGTATGGCAGGAAGCAGAAGCAAATTTTTTAGGAAGGTGCGATTAGCGATCGTGGGAATAGATGGCTGAGAGAGAAACTTAGCATACAACAATGAATGGAATTTGTTACCCTCTTATCGTAGAAGAAAAAAAGAGGGTATTAATTAGTCTCCTTTTGTAATAAAAGTGTAATAAAAAAATTAAAGGCCCTGTTGAATTAGACTAATCATGTACGTGTGGGATAGAAGTTGTCCATTATGTTCTGTAAAACCTCATTATTTGATTGAAAAGTATATCTATTTGATATATAGTCATATTGGTTTTGACAAAGAACAAATTTTCAATAAGAATTTGTCCTAAATGTATATATATATCATCCTATGTCTTACGATGGGACAATCCCATACAATACACAACAAAAACTTACAAAACCTTTCTATACAACTTCTTCATCCTATAATGATTAATTTGTAAGAAACATACTCACAAACAATCTACCATTTAAAGGGAACTTTTTTAAATTCTATATGTGGGAAAATTTAAAAGTATCTAGTTTTAGTCAAGAAATTTATTGCACTTTATCTAATACTTCTGCATATTTTATTTATCAAGACAATTATAATTTTTAAGTTATTTTGGCCTCACCCACTTTACGTTTCTGGATTCGCCACTGCTTCCAGGTATCTTCCACTATCAGCTCGTCAACCCTCCAATCTTCATAACTGTAAGGTAATAGAGCAAACATATTTCAAAAAATACTAAACAAATAAATTGGCAAACATGAGAGGCAATCTGCATACTTTGGGTTTAAAAATTTAGCTTCAGACAAGTTAATGTGTTAATGCTTAAAGAACGTAAAACCTTATTTCTCGGACAAGTTAATACTCTTTTACAAAACTTCAAAAATTTTAAAAAAGGTACACAAGTCTCACACCAAAGCCATTACACACAAAAAACAGCAGCAGAAACAAACTGTGTACAGCAAAATGGGTTCAGCCTCAACTCTTTCACTAAATGGATTCTTAAACAGCAGCTATCAATTTTGATACAGTTGGACTGTTGTAATCTCCAAGTACAGAGGTTTTCTTGAGTGATGCATCCAAACGGGACCCTACTATCATTTGTTTTCCTTTTTTTTAATTGTTGCCTCCAATCCATTACTGTCGGGGCTCCTGGCCAACTACTGTTCTTTATTTTTTGACAATAGAACTGTTTAGTTCTCTTTCTGTTGGCCCTTTTTCCCTGTTCGGCTGTTTTTGTATCTTCTCACTAAAAATGATCAATGCTTGGAGGTGGAAGGGGGGTTTATGGTTTATTTAAAAGCTGAATTCATCATGCCATCAACTGGGAATTGCTTGGAGAATCTTAGCCTAATGTTTATGAAATCACAAACCCACCAGCCACGAGGGTCTAAGGGGGGCGCAACTCACTTGTGATGACCAGAAACCCCTCCCCCTCCCTTTCTTTCCTTGTTCTATTCACTATCAATATATGTGTTCTTACTGTTTCTGTTTGTACTTATTCTTTGATGGGAAGTAGGAAGAACCTGCTATGTAATTGTTGAAAATTGACCAATGATTTTTGTTATACATTGTTGCATGCTATTTAATTACTGTCTTGATTTCTTTGACAAATGAAATTAGAGTTCAGTTCAACTTGTTTCATTTCTTATGCGGATTTGCTTCTTGCCTTCACCGCTTCTCAGACCTTATATAGATTTGCTCCTCAATAGCTAATGCCTTCTAAGGACCATCAGATGTATATTGTCCTTCATATCCGTTCCTCAGCTAGCTGCAAAGAAGAGTTGGTTGTCGTCCTTTGCTCCTTGTCGGATGGCAGAGCATGATGGTTGTGGGTATAGCCTACTCATTTTGAGTGAAAAAGTTGGTCTCATTGAAAAGAAGGACAAGGATCAGTTGTCCACTAGCCGTAATTTTAATTTAGACAACCTAAAACAATATGTTATCATGTTGTTCATTTTTACAATCGTTGAGTGAAAATATCAATCAAACAGAAATTTTGTGCAATGTTACAGCTGAAATTTAAAATAGTAGTAATGTTCTGTAATTTCGGTCTGAGTAGTCCGGTCCCGGTCCGGTCCAAACGTTGGGTCGGTCCGGTCCAAGACAGAAGCGGTCCGGTCTGAGGTCCAAGTTTTAAATTTTGATACCTTCAAATGTCAATGAATCTGAGTTGTACGGGCGGCGCCTAGGTGGCCCAGGTGTTCACCTAGGGTCCCAATCTCGGGTGCCCAGCCTAGTTACGCCTCTGGGCGACCTGGTTTGTGTTTATTTATGTACTGATTTTGTTATTATTTAATCATGTACTTATTTAAATTTATTTATCAACTGATTTAACTTTATTTATCAACTGATCTGTATTTATTCATCTACAATTTGTATTTATTTATGTATGGATTTAGGAATTAATTAATCATCTACTGATTTATATTAGTTTATCAACTGATTTGTATTTATTCATCTGCTTATATGTATTTTTTGTCTAATGTTTTATATAGTTTTCTACTCATTTGAATTTTTTTATGTACTGCTTTTGAAATTAAATAATCATCTACTGATGTATCTTTATTAATCAACAGATTTGTATTTACTTATCCGCTTAGCATTATGTATTGATCTACTTATTTGTATTTATTTATCTACTATTTTTTATTTAGTTATATACTAATTTGTGTTTATTTCTTTACAGATTCTGATATTATTTAATCATCTACTCATTTAACTTATTTATCAACTGATTTGTATTTATTATATTTATTCATCTACTATTTGTATCTATTTATTACTGATTTATGAATGAATTAATCATCTACTAATTTATATTAGTTTATCAACTGATTTTTATTTATTCATCTACTTATTTGTATTTATTCATCTACTAAATTTATCCGTATAATATTTTTTATTTAGTTATCTACTCATTTGAATTTATTTGTGTACTACTTTTGAAATTATATAATCATCTGGTGATGTAATTTTATTTATCAACTGATTTTTATTTATTTATCCACTTAATTATATTTATTGATCTAGTTATTTGTATTTATTTATCTATTAAACTTTTGAAGAAATAGGTTTAGATCTTTACTCATTTAAACTCATGCCAAGAGATATTGCTTCAAACAAGAAACATATTCTAATTTCTATTATAACATAAGGGGATATACAATGATGTGTTTCTCTTGGAATTTCCCCATACAATAAATGATACATACAAAAATGATGTATTATTTGAAGAATTGTCTTGTGATTCATTTTTATTTAGCAATGGTCGATTGACAACAATAATGCTAAATTTGTATCCCTATTTTTAATAAAATTCTATGTTTCTATGTAGAAGATGGCACCATGTAAGCAATGGATTAGACTTGTTGATGACCGACTTGATGATCCATCATATAAATTTGGTGTCGAAGAGTTTCTTATTTATGCATGTCAAAGAATTGGCTTAACTGAAATTAGATGCCCATGTGTTTGTTGTGTTAATGTTGTGTCTATGCATCGTGATTTAGTCAAAACACACCTAATGATTTATGGTTTCATGAGGAGTTATACCTTTTGGTATCATCATGGTGAGACGGGCAATGAAACTGATTCTGATTCAGATGTTGGAAATAATGACAATGAACAAGATAGTGAGACTGATGATGAAATGTTAGAGCTTCTGGAAGATATGCATCCGATCCATCATAATATTGAGGGAAATGTTGGGGATATGGGATATTTTGACCACAATAATTTTGAAGAGGAACCTAATTGTGAGGCCCAAAAGTTTTTTAGGTTGCTAAATTACCTCAAACAACCTCTTTATAAGGGCTCAAAGAGTTCAAAGTTGTCTGCACTAGTCAAGTTGCTTCACATCAAGAGTCTTGGGAGATGGAGTAATCGGTCTTTTACAATGTTACTTGAACTGATGAAATACGAGCTATTTCCACAAGACTCAAAGAAGACAATCAAAGATCTTGGTTGCTCATATAACAAGATTGATGCATGTGCAAACAATTGTATGTTGTTTTGGAAGGAAGACCACAATCTTGATAATTGTAAAATTTGCAATACTTCTAGATGGAAACATGACAAGTGTAGTGGGGTGGAGAAAGTAAAAGCAAATGGGAAAAAAATACCAAAAAAAATATTGCGTTACTTCCCACTAATTCCTCGGCTTCAAATGTTGTTTATGTCTACAAAAACATCTGCACTTATGAGATGGCATCATGATAATGGTGATATGCGACATCCGTCTGATTCATTGGCATGGAAGAGATTCAATGAATTAAATGAAAATTTTGCTGCTGAGAGTAGAAATGTTAGATTGGGACTAGCTAGTGATGGTTTTCAACCATTCAACAATTCTAGACCATCATATAGTATTTGGCCAGTTATTCTTATTCCATATAACTTGCCTCCTTGGATGATCATGAAGCAACCCAATTTGATTTTGTCTATGCTCATTCCTGGTCCTAGTGGTCCCGGTGATGCTATTGATGTTTATTTGCAACCTCTAATAAATGAATTGTTAGAGTTGTGGAATAATGGAATACAAACATTTGATGCAACTATGCGCCAAAATTTTAATCTTCATGCAGCTCTTATGTGGACGATTAATGATTTTCCTGCATATGGGATTTTATCTGGATGGAGCACTAAGGGAAAACTTGCTTGCCCATGTTGCCATAAGGGTACCCATTCAACTCATTTAGCTAATGGTGGAAAACAATGTTTCATGGGTCACAGACGGTATTTGCCTATGAATCACAAGTGGAGAAAAAGAGGAAGAGGACCATACATAACAAAGAATGCCCTATTGGATGAGCTAAAATCAAAGGAGCAAGCATTGAAAGATAAAGAGGAAGCTTTTAATGTGCAAGAGAAAGCCTTGAAAGAAAGTGAAGTTGAAAAGCATGCAACACAAAGTCGTTTGAGCAAAGTGGAAAATCTACTAGAGATGATAGTCAAAAATCCAAAATTTCAGCAACTTGTGCAATTTGAAGAGGATGTTGATGGTTCAGTTGGTTCTCCATCTATATCCGAAGACTAGTTTAAATTAGGTACGAGGTTAATTTCATTTATGAGATGAATATTAGAAATTTTTATGTAGTTTTTGCTATAATTTTATCCTTTTCTTATTCTAATTTGTTCCTCAGAAATGAAAGGAGAAGATTTTGGGTAGCATTGGCATACATATATATATTTGAGGTGGCATTGATATAAATTTTCTAATTCACAATTGTAGGTGATGATGCAAGTGATCCAATGACAAGTCAACTAGAGAATGAGTCCAATGGTTTTGTTTGTATGGAAGAAAAATTAAAACCTTTTTTTGTAGTTACTTTCACCTGAAAGTGGAGTACACACATTTTAATGTTACCCATCCAACATCATTATTCCTCTAGAAATTTTGTAATTATACTTGATTGTTTTTGGTGAACTACCAAAACACAGGAAAAATGAGATGTATTAACATATAAATCTTCAATAGGTAATTCGGTTGATTCTGATTTTAATTGAGTATGTTGCATTTTAATGTATACAGGATGTTCAGAAGTGACATATCCATATATTGAACATCATTTTCATATCACATCCATATGAGGTAATTGTGATAGGTTCCATCTTTTTTCCAATCATGTATCCAAATCTAATATGTATCTTTCTTTTGGAATAGCCTTTCTTCTTCATGTTGAGCATGGATGTTGCATTACATCCCATGCCATTTTGGTTTGAACTTGACTTATAATTGGGAGTGTTTTATTACTTGAATATGACATTTTACATTGCTCCATTAATAAGATAGTGTTGTTTAAAGAGTTTATCAAAAGGCATCTTACAGACCATACTTGTTTTCTTTTACAGCTTGGGTTATGCTAATTGTTCCAAGTGAATAAGAAGATGAAAGAGTTATCAAGTTTCTTACGCTTTTTTCAGGTTTGTTCCTCCAACAGCTATATTATATTTTTCCAGCATATTTGTCCAAAAAAATTCGGATTATATTGTTCTCTCTTTTTTTAGATTTTTCTTAGTCCAAAGCCAAGCAGTACTCATTGATCTATGCTCGATATGTATTAAAGGATCTTACACTAGCAGAATGATGATCTGTTACAGCCAGATTTCCTAGGGATATGGGCAACTATTGAGCCTTCTTTTTTAAAATATACTCGTGGATAAAATGCATCCCCGAGTTTGAAATTCATTCATGCAACATTTATTAATGTTGCTGAATGTAAGGATGCTCTAATGAAATCTGCAATTATTATTGGAAGAAACTAATGAACATTCTTTGTTACAACATACTCGTGGATGAAATTTCACAAAGTTCGTTCTTTCACTTTATTTTGATATCAATATTTCTTTATGTCTTTTATTGTCCTCATCTTCATATGTTTTGCTCTAAATTTAGGTTATTCAAATTGATGAGTTCGATTTGCACAATATTGATATCTTGGGAGATATGTACATTCCCACTCTGTTATGATGGTGATTGGTATTCAGATTATATGTTACACTCTGTTATGTGATTTAGCTATAAATGGTTTTCTTCTTCCACTTATTCTTCACTATGAGTGTCTCATTGTCTTTGGTTCAAAAGGTAAGTACTCTTTTCTTACTCATTAAAATATACAACTGTGAGTACTCGTTATATCGGTATAATCCATTCATATCCGTTGCACATGCAGAAAATGTATTCGTTGCACAGCTGAAGTTATATGTTTGTTGCACATTCAGTGATATGTGCCCCTAATATATTATTTTTTTGCAGGTACATAGTTATATATATGTGATGATGATTTCTGTTCATATGATATGTGCACACTCATTATGGAAAGAGCTATATATTATTTTCTTCTCGGTTCATTCTTCGGTTAACACAGTAAATTCTTTGATGCAAGAAAAGAATGTCGCATCCATTAAAAGACTGAGTGGAGTCTTGTACTGAAACACTTCTTGGAAACCCCTCCCTATCCCCTAAACTTCTAAATGCATGTTGTTTTGTTTTTCAACGCACAATGTATATGTTGTTTTGGTTTTCGAGTGAGCATATGGAAAATATGTCCCGTTGCACATGCGGAAAATGTGTCCGTTGCACATCCGGAGATATGTGTCCGTTGCACATGCGGAAAATGTGTCCGTTTACACATCCAGAGATATGTGTTCGTTGCACATTCGGCTTTATGTGTCCGACGCACATCTGGAGATATGTGCATTCCATGAATTGTGTTTCTAATACTTAAAATCTCTTTTGTAGGTTTCATTTATGGTGATGGTGATTGGTATTCAGATTATATATTACACTCTATTATGGGATTTAGCTATAAATGGTTTTCTTCTTCCACTTATTCTTCACTACGAGTGTCTCATTGTCTTTGGTTCAAAAGGTAAGTACTCTTTTCTTACTCATTAAAATATACAACTGTGAGTACTAGTTGTATCGGTATAATCTATTCATATCCGTTGCACATGCGGAAAATGTATTCGTTGCACATCTGAAGTTATATGTTTGTTGCACATTCAGTGATATGTGCCCCTAATATATTATTTTTTTGCAGGTACATAGTTATATATATGTGATGATGATTTCTATTCATATGATATGTGCACACTCATTATGGAAAGAGCTATATATTATTTTCTTCTTGATTCATTCTTCGGTTAACACAGTAAATTCTTTGATGCAAGAAAAGAATGCCGCATCCATTAAAAGACTGAGTGGAGTCTTGTACTGAAACACTTCTTGGAAACCCCTCCCTATCCCCTAAACTTCTAAACGCATGCTGTTTTGTTTTTCAACGCACAATGTATATGTTGGTTTGGTTTTCGAGTGAGCATATGGAAAATATGCCCCGTTGCACATGCGGAAAATGTGTCTGTTGCACTCTGGAGATATGTGTCTGTTGCACATGCGGAAAATGTGTCCGTTTACACATCCGGAGATATGTGTCCGTTGCACATTCGACTTTATGTGTCCGACGCACATCCGGAGATATGTGCATTCCATGAGTTGTGTTTCTAATACTTAAAATCTCTTTTGTAGGTTTCATTTATGGTGATGGTGATTGGTATTCAGATTATATATTACACTCTATTATGGGATTTAGCTATAAATGGTTTTCTTCTTCCACTTATTCTTCACTACGAGTGTCTCATTGTCTTTGGATCAAGATAAACTAAATATGTGCAATCAAAAGGTAAGTACTCTTTTCTTACTCATTAAAATATACAACTGTCAGTTCTCATTCTTTTTTCCTATCAGAATTGATATAAATTTAGTATTGTAACATTATAATAATCTATGTTGAATACACTTAGCTGCACGTATCAATTGTCTACACTATATAATTTTTTAGTCACATCTTAATTAGTTGTTCAGAACATAGCTATCTAAATCATAAGATATTGGACCTTATAATTAACTAAATGCATTGAACAATTCTGTAAAACACGACCAGCGATTAAGAAAGTGGCCAGTGCGGCCGCTTCCTACAAGGCAGAAGTTCCAAATTGCCTATGTATCTTAAGTAACACTTAAATGTATGCCTCTTCTCTTTCTCCCCTCTCAATCTCCAAGACACCTTATTTTTCATCTTCTCCATCACCACCAACATATTTCCTTACACCCTCTCATTCTTCCTCCTACCACTTTTCTTGCTTCTCTACATCTCCATCTCCCCTCCTTATCTCTTTCCTGTGCATCTTAAGTAACACTTAAATGTATATATATATATATATATATATATATATATATATGAGGGGATCGACCATAAATATGTAGATAACTACATATATAACTATACAATGTGTGTATATGAGTGGGGGAAAACCATGACACATGCATATATACATAAACTATTATTTTGAAAGGTCACCTAAGCGATGCCTAGTCACGCCTAGTCACAAGGCGTTCAGCTGGAACGCCATGCCGCCTTCACGCCTTGACAAGTATGACTTACACAAATAACAAAAACTAATGTCTCCAAAATTTTACTAACCTTGATTTTATCATTCCATATATTCTTACTACAATAATTATATAATTAACGATCTTGATATATGTTGTGAGTTAATTCATACTTTGACTTGTGGATATATTATTATATGTTGATTGTTGGTTGGATTTCATGGAGATTTCCATCATAGATGATTGATTTAGATCAATTTGTGTGTTTATACATAAAGCTTATTGTATGCCAAAATATTCATATATAAATATACATACTTGTATAATAATAAGTTAATTGTACCCATTGTCGTGTCATGTCCTGCATTGTTGAAAATTGTGGTGCCTCTTAGTTTGTCGATAAATCCATGCTCGTGTACATGTTCGTGTTTCCTAGGTTAGGATCCAAGTGTGTTGCAAACATGAAAGACAAATTTAGCAATTTGGTTTTTTTTTGTCATTATAGCTATTTACGACGGAAAAAGAACGTCGCTGTTGACCTTTGTGATCAAGCCTGCTAGTTGTTGTTACTAGTATCAGCGACAAGATTGGGTGGTCGCAACTAGTATCAATGTCAGACATTTTATATAGTCGTTAAAACTATTAACGACAAACTATATAAGTCGTCGTGATTTGTAATAGCGACGAACTGAAATTATTCGTCATTATCTTTATTAACGGCAAGACCAATAATGACAAGACGCGACAACTTTTTTTTTCCATCGTTAATAGTTTTAACGACAAACTTATTCACATTTACGACCAACTTTTTCCGTCGTTATTGTTAACTTTTCCTGTAGTGTTAATATTTTGTCTTTCATATTGAATTTATAATGGAGGTATTATACTTTCTGAAAACAAATGTAGGCTGAGAAGAATGGGGTAGTTCCTAGTCATCTGAGGATGTTTGAGATGACTCGGACAAGAAAAGACAAAAAAACACTTGTTGATGTTGTAGCTGAGGAGAAGATGGTAATTCAACTTTTTGATTTAGTGATCAAGGACCATTATCTTAAACAAACTAATTCTTGAACAGACACAAATCAGAGAGCTGATATCTCAACGTGATGAAGGGATAATTGACATGGATGATGAAGAAATATGTTGTAAAGTCTTTGGACCAGAAAGATCAGGCCATATCCGGATGAGAGGTACCTATGTGGCAAAATCTCATGAGAAAAACTTCAGTCACATGGCGGATTTAGAGAAATATAAACATGCAGTAGAAGAAGCTCGGGCTAGAGCACAACAGGCTGAAAAAGCAGCAGAGAAAGCTCAGTTATACATGAAGGAAATGTATGATATCTTACATTCTAAGGGGCTTATAGACCATATAGAACACGATGAACACACTAAACATGTAATTAATCATGCATATTTTCATATCTTTATCAATATGTTTTATATTCAACATATGACTTTACTAACTAGATTTTTCAGGCCCAGAATGAAGATGTTGAACATTTTGATTGGCAAGTTCCTCAAAGAAATAAAACTTGGCAGACAATGTTGGACGCTAGTGCTCATTATCAAGCCCAATAAGTATTGTATTCATAGGCAATAAGTGGCATAGTTATAGAGGTACATGGTCTAACACAACTGAATTATATTTTTTTCACATTTATTGACCTTTTTCTACATTGTAATTCAAGAGTTAATTGAGTGACTATAAATTTTTGAAATATCTCTAGATTGAATGTCTAACTCAAAGTAGAAAAGATCCATTAATTCATAGAAATTTTCCTTGTGATGAAAATTCTTTACATGATGATGATTAAGTATGTGATATTAGTTGTGATACTACTAACTTTTTTGAATAGATACACATTCGATTTTATACTTATTTTAACATTTTCCACTCGAGAGAATCAAAGTCTCATTTTCCTGACTATATCAATCATATTTGTGACCTACCCACAAAGAGCCTACTGGTGGTGAGGATGGATCTCGACAATTATAAATTCCTCCATTACGTCTTCAAGGTATGGAGTAGTAGAATACAACCTCTTCCTCTAAGAGATGAATAATATCATTTTGTAACAAAACCTAGAGAACATTTCACCTAAATTGGGGAACATTAATGGGTGTTGGACATCTGTTGTGTTGAAATCATATGTATGGTGTTGGACATCTTTGTAGTGAACTAAAAAAGTACCATGGTCAACACTCAATTCTCAACCCATCAGAAAGGTTGATTGTGGTCTTCTTAAACCGGGTCCCATGACCATCATTATCAAAGAATGGACATGGTCTAGGTTTTTATACATTAACGACATGTAATTTTGTTTTTGGGTGAATATAGTCAAATAGACCAATTTAGTAAACTCAGTATCTGTCTCGCAGCCTATGTCTTTAACTACATCCTAATTCATCTCATTAATATTCTTTGTTAAAGAGTTGTCAATGATTTATCTTATTTTTCTTATTAAGTATTCATAGCTTTCCAATTTATTTGAAAAGGATTTTCAATCTATTTGATATGGTTGATTTGAATTATGTTCTGGGTATTCAAGTTAGTCTAGACAATATTGGTCTCTATTAAGATAGTAAATGTAGATCATTCACATTCTCGATCAAGTTTAGATGACATATTGTGTATTCTTACTTCTTCTTAATTTTCCTTAATGATATAATTGTGACTATGATTATGCAACATGAACTACAGCCAAGAGACACATATTTGGGTGTGTTAAATAGTTATATAATGTTGTTTTCTCATGTTAAGGAGATGAGTATGGATCACTATCATTCGTTGCAGTTGTGAAAACTTGGATATCCTTTCTTCTCTAAAATCTACAACTTCCTTATCCTCAAGAGGCGATAAAACACAACCATAACTAATGGAAACCAGAGATAACATTCTCCTCTTAACTTTGGTGTATTAATAAGTTATGGATTTTTGCTTCTTTTATTATATTTTGCACTCTTGGGAATGTAGTTTATCTTCCACTCTTGGAAATGTAGTTCTACTCGCTCTATCTATAATTGTTAGAGAAATGATGTGCATACTAGTTAATAACTCTCTGCATCATGCAGTCGTTAGAGAAATGCTCTGCATAATCAATAATGAAATGTTCTGAACCAATGGGAAAGCTCAATCCTGCATAGCTTTTTTTATCTTCAGCTCTCATTGAAGATATTCTAGTACATTTCCTTCAAAACAACTCTACCTGGTCCTATATACTCCTATCTCTACTCATTTGAGCTCTAAAGCATTATGATTTCCTTTCTTATATATTCTGTCTTAGAGGGCTTTCTGTCTTTCTCGTAACTGTCATCTGTACCAGTTTAAATGGTCAAATCTTACCGTCACATGGCATTAATTATGCCTCCTCTCTTGCTGCTAGAAAGAAACAACAAAGAATCCATTAGGGAGCACACTATCTATGCATGATGTGTACTGATTTCCACCAAAACTCCGTAACCCAGACTCTCTAAATTGTGACATAGACTTGCGCAACTTCTAATCATGCATATTCAGTTTTTGTTACTTAAGATTCTTGGGTGTTTTTTCTTTTGGAAGAAGGTGTTGGGTGTTTGATTCAGCCGTAAGCCAATTTTCTTAATATTTTACATGATGCATACTTTGCTCTAACTTCTAGGTTCTTTTGTCATGTGCATGCAGGAATTATTCCACAAAAAAGAATACAGAAATTCATGTGTGGATAGCAGCTTGGACCGTTAAAGAATTAAGAAAATCATGTGAAGATAGGAGCTTTTGCTACTCTTCCACCATGAAGTGAAGCGGAGCATGCAAATATCACATTTCTAAATTCATGTTCTTTGTAATAAAGTGCGACTCTGTTTAACATCGAGTTGGCAATTAAGTTGTTATAGTTCGTTATTGAGTGTAAGAACTACATAATGACTCACTTGTATGAATGTTTTGTTATTAAATATTGAATTGAAGATTATTGTCAACATAATTTGTCATATGCAAAATCATTTACCATGATATAGATGTACATTCTGGAGTTGTTTAGAGACGTATATGAAGAGAATGTGGTGTGCGCCTATCAAAGTATAAGGTTCACATGAAAAAATTAATGTGCAAAACTTTATAGGTGTTTACAAAAATGTGAAACAAGAAAATACTGAATAGACGTGAACTCATTTTTGAATGCAAACACGTAATGTATTTACTAATATCGATATTGAATAATGAATAGATAATATAAATAATTATTATCCAGAGTGTCATGACGTGTTTCTCGGCGGGTTGATCATGCCGGAAAAGGCACGTAAACTGTGTATGCAAAACAATTTCCTGGCATTAAGAAATCGCTTTCCGGGCACATTTAGTGTTGTTATTGGTACAACTTCTCGACATCAGAAGTATTGCCGGATTTTTTTTTGTGGCATGTCGTATACTGACACCTTTGTGGCATTTTGTAAAATGCTGTATCACGTTGTTTCCGGCAATGCAATATGCTTTTAAAGGCATTCTGGTATGACGTTAAAGCTGTTATTTCTTGTAGTGTCCCCTTGTGAATTTATTGTTTCAAATATAAATAAAAGTATGATTATTGATAATCTAAGCACAACTTGATCTGGATCAATATTGAGTTTTCTTCTCCCTAAAAATATTTTTGTATTTTCAAGTCACTAATTGGATACATAATCCAACTATATATGTATGTGTAGTACATGATGTCTTTTATCTAACATTAACCACATTTACAATTGTAAGTGTTATTTTTTGCTACATATAAACTACATATACAATTGTAGTAAGTATGATTTTCCCCTACATATCATAGGTACATGTACAATTGTAACCATATATTTAGCCATAATTACAACTACATTTGTATGTGTAAAGATTTTTTAAGTACACTTCAGATTACATATGATTTTGTAAGTAAATGATTATCTAGCTACATATTTGAAAAATGTAGCAAATACAGTTAGCTGCATGGATATTAGCTTCAAATCTTATATGTAAGGATAAATGTCATTAATTCTTTTAGCTACAAAATTTGGGGCTTATCCTACACTTTTTTTGTAGTTGAAGATCGTTTTTCTTGTAGTGACTCCCTAATGAGTAATATGTGATGATGACGATGTTGGCAATGGGAAGTCATGATGTTATTATCATTGACTTGTGTAGCTGATGAAATGGTGATATGAGAAGAAATATCATGTATATATGTTTACTTGGAGTATAATGAGATGATTCGATTTAAGTAATGAGCACAGCCTAATTGTGAGTTAGACTAATTACAATCGAGAACTTGAAGTAAACAACAGAACATGAAATATGTTCTCCCTATATGTTTTCTTGTGGTTCCTTGTGTTGAATATTGGTTGCTCTAAGTGACCTATTCAACAAAAGACTGAAAAGACAACATTTTCTATAGTCATAATAACTATAAGTAGTGATTCTGTAAGAGAAGAACATTCTTCCAGGAGCCGAAGGAAATTAAACTATAAAGCGAAAGTGTCTAATAAGCGTCTCAAGATAAAGAATTTCCTGACTTTGGAATGCTCTGCACCAAATGGTTATGTAATGCGCGCAAGATGCCCCAACATCGTGGAGTGTGTGGGCATATGTAGGACTAAAAGTTATATCAAACATAATAATGGCATATTGTACAAAAGAATAGTGCTCCTACTCAAACAATGAGTACAAAAAATATCAATCATAAATGGGTCTTTGATCGGGTCTCCTAATATGACTTAAGCAGAGTATTCGGCAAAGCGGCAGGATTGATCGTTTTCCACTGCATCAAAATGACATGGTCGAATTGAAAGCTCTTGACCGCTGGAATTACGAAGGAGTTTGTGTTTACGAAATGATTTCTCAGCGGCAAATCACACCGGTGTTAGGCATGTCAGTCATAGACCTGCCCGCATATATTTTCAGACTGCCCGCTTTTGTCTGTCTCTACCGGTCGCTACCGGCAGCTTTGCCGAACACAGCATTAGACAACACCTCAAGATTAGCGTTGGCGCAAGATTCATCATCTTCATCCAAATCAGAAATTGGGTCATGAATCGGACTTGGGGGCACAACAATAGCTGACGTTCTTCTTTTTCTTTATTGAAAATAGTTGATGTTCATCTTTAGAACATAGCATACATAAATAAGAGGACACAGGCGGTGGGTCTTTGATGCTGACTGACACTGTGTGTGTGCTCGAATAGGGGTTTATTGGCCCATGTGCAGCAACCCTAGAGGGGCCACAGGGCCGGCAGCAATAGCAACTATAGCATCTATGATGTACATTAATGGGAACAGAAATCAATATATGGTTTTTATAAAAGTTTATTACGTCGAGGATCATTTACACTTGTTGCGTACCGGCTATCTCCTTCCACCAATATTAACCAAGATACACATGACAAAATATACTTACACCCTTTTTCACCCAAAACAATACCATAGCCAATTGAAAACATTGGTTCTATATGAAACATAACGATAATATGATAAAGCTGGTCCTTGTAAACTAAAAAAAAATAAAGCTTGAATTGATGGATCACTAGCTTGCAGTCAGTCGCTTTTCAATGACTCCAAAGGCAGAGGCCTGCAACACCCCTCCTCTCCGCCGAGCTTCACATACTTGTCCTTCCTTGCTAGGGTGGTGCACTTAAACCCAAGCGTCTGACCAAGCACCTTCTGGACTTGGTTTGCAACCTCGATCCGGGTCTTCCCTGCCTTGCAGGTCTTCTCCTCGGGAAGTGGCTCGAGGAAAGTAACTTCGTACGTCGGCCTGGGGTTCATGAAGAAGAAATAAGGGTCCATGATCTTTGACCCTTTGAAGTTGGTGCCATGGAACAAGGTCTGCTTCGTGTTTATGGCGGTGGGTACAATGTTGTTGCTGAGCTCGGCGAAGAGCGCACTGAACCGCAGCAGGAACGGTTCCCTGCTCGTCGTGCCTTCCGGACACATGACCACATCGCCTTGTCGTAGTAGAGAAGAGATTCTGCTGCCGTCGGCGTCGTGCTGGCGGTTGAGGGCATGGGTTGGGATCGGGGAGAGGAGCTGGAAGAGACGGTTGAGACGGTAGGTGACACAAGGAAGCTTGCGGCCAAGTGCGAGGCAGACGAAGATCGGGTCGAGGTTGTTGCGGTGGTTGAGGACAAAGAGCCGGCTCGATGCTGGAGGAGTAGTGTTACCACCGCCGATGGCCGGAAGCGGGAGACCACGCACGACGACGCGGACGCCGAGGAAGCTGAGTGATGCGCGTGCAAGGCGGGGTGGGAGGGTCAAGAAGAGGCAGATGCGGAGAAGGGAGAGGATGCTGCCCAGTGGTATCCATAACAAGACGAGGAGAACGTGGAGTGGCGTTGGACGATTGACGAATCGACCGTCGTGGAAGATGGCGACGGAGTTGAGGTCTTCTAAAGGCACCGTCACCGCACTCGGATCAGGATGCACCATGTAGCCTTCCTGTAAGACCATGCAAGTAAACCAAGTAAAGAAACAGTTAAATTAAAAACCCATATCCTCGTCAACGGTTAATACAAATTACCAAACTGTAAAGAAACGAGATCCATTCATACACTGATGTTTATCTGGAAACTGAATCCCGTGCGTGGTAGGGCTGATAACCATTAATTTTTCTAGATCAAGCGGGCACCCTATGTTTGGAAGGAAACGTTGAATGTGATCTACAGGGACAGCCATTTCATTTATGGCAAACAGAAAGAGACTATACGACCAACTTGTTCTCTCTTTTTATGTTTTCTTAATTGCAGATAACAGAGATTCCTAATTATTGTGTCTCCCGGCGTACACACATCCATGCCAATCCAAAGAATGGAAAACGTGTATTGAATATCATTATCTGATCGATTACTATAGTCATTGAAATATTCTTAACTAAACGGTAGAGAAGAAGATATAGATATTGATGACGTTGAAATGGAGATATAATAGTAACCATTGATTAGATTGCGGTTGGTGGGAGTCTGTTTCATGGTATTTTGGATTCGCGTCTTTAATACGCATTTACACACCAACCATGTAGTAGTTGGTAGTATTAATGGAAATGCCAGGATACAACTTCTAGTTATGGGCATCATAAATAACAATGTCATCTGCACCGACAAGAGGGAAATTAAGGTTAAGAATCTGGAGGTTTAGATAGTCCTACCATAAGTTGAGATTTTGATATTCAGGCTTTCAAATTTTTGGTTTTTCTTTTGCTTGGGAAAGATATGAAACGACCTTTTAACTGTTTTTTTATTGTTTTTAAGAAAAACTTAAAATCCAAAATTTAAAACAAGGACATGAAGTGAGATAGTTTGGTGTATCAAACACCGTTGGAATAACGTAAAAAAAGTTTTGAATTAGCAGGAGGGATATCAAGCTATAACTTGTTCTGTATAACACACGGGATTTTTTTAGAAAAGTGCATGACTTTCTACAAACCGTCTAGTAGAAAGCCCATGTAGGTATTTAAGGATATGAAACATCACAACGTAACTTCCCAAACCATTAAAACCAATACATAAGTGAGACCAAATAGGCAACATTTATTTCCCATGAAGAAGAACATTTTCATATTTTTATGCCTGTAAAAATTCCTACATAATATGAAAAATCAGATTAAAGGCCATATCTAGAAGACCTCTGTTTAACATCCGATTGATATTATTTTTTGCAGAACTTCATATGAATAAAATATCATTAAATTAAATTATGTAGTATTTTGAAAGTAGGTATTTAAAATGATTTATGTCATGAGCTTCCTACAACCGAGTTTCTTGGCCTTTTTGGAGGGAGATACGGTTTTCTGTATGACCTATAACAATTACTTAAAATGAAATGTTAGTTTTAAGATAAGTGGTTATCGGTACCTGAATGCATCTTAGTGAAAGCAAAAGACTCATTAAATGGATATCGATATATTAACCCATTCATACACAGAATGGTAAGAGCGCAAACTAAACTGAGATAGGTAGGAACACAAAGATAGGCTCAAGAGTATGAAAATGACATAAAGTTGGCCATTTAGGTTTTGACCGTGACTTTAGATGGACACAACTCCATCCATTGATTAAAAAAGAATATATAATATTCGGTTCATATATATGACTAATTGTTTCACTATTATATGACTCAATTTATCTTGGACTCTATTATGTTGATGTAGTATTATTGTTTTAATGGAAGTTAAACACGTTTTACCTAACTAATTCATAATTCGTTTCGATTACCAAAAAAAAAGTATAGTTTGTTCAGCAAGGATGTGACACATGGTAAGTTAACTGGTGGTTTGTGACTTGATGATCAGATAATAGATTAACACATGTTCTTGTCTTGACGATGTGATGAATAAATCTGTTATTTCATACGACTTGGTGAGCTTCATTTTCTATCCAAAATTCTATAACTAGTTACAAAATTTCATGGCTTGTCTATAAGCGCAAAACTGTTTTCATTTTAATTTGAGACTGTGACACTTCGTTGCAATATGTTTAGCATGGGCTTCGGAATTTTGGTCGGGCTCCAGTTGCGTCTAGAGCCTTCGCTAATTAATGTGTGAACATCATCTATATTTGTATATAATGAGCAAATTAGACAGACATACGACTGGACTGGCGTGAAATATTGAGGTGGGGGAAGAGGTGGTTGACAAGAAATTGTCCCAGTCACTGGACCAACTGTTACAGGAAGACTTTAAGGCAAAGCCAATTTCTTCAGTTTTCTTGCATTTTCGTCGGTAGGGTATTCGACCAGCATGTTTAGATAGCTACAGTGGTTTTGATGCCATTTCCTCTGCGTGCCCACTAGCCCCACATAATAAATCCATGCAGCTGAGATGGCTGTTACTGTGCAGAGTTTAAGTGAAAGAGCCAAAATACTGGCCGCAGTTTCTTTTAAAAAACAAATGTTGACCAAGACTAGGCAAGTAAAATATGACCATCAATTCAATCAACTTATAGTATACGAAGCTGAAAAATGATTGGTAATATGTGTATGGAAAATGATCGGTAACCCACTTATAATATATGCGATAGAACTGACATGACAAAGTTGACGGACTGATTATTCATCTTACACAAAGTATACTGCATGAAAACGTGATAGCGAAAAACCCGTGATTACTGAGCTAGGTGTTGCTTTCCACCTGCAGGCTTGTATAATATTTGCTCTTATTTGTTGCGGTTATTATATTTCTTAGTGGCTGCTCTACAGCCTATTTCGCTGAAACAATTTCTAATGTTAGGTTATACTTGTAAGTTTAGACTTCAATATAGGTGTTGACAGAAGGATGCATCACATAATCAAGCACAGAAAGGCTTTGCTATATTCAGACTTAAGCTGACAATAACCTAGAGGCACTGACTCCCAGCAAAATCAGTAAATAAGTTGAGCTCTTAATTTTTTTAATTTTTTTCACTTTCGGGCGCGAAAAATATAAATAGGAACAAGATCACGATTTGCTCACCTTGCACAGCTCCAAGAAGTGGAGGTCATCATCTGAGCTGCCGAGTCCCAACCGTGGCAGGAAACCCTCTACAGCAAACGTCCTCTGGACTGCACCCTTCCTGCCCATCCCAACAGGCACTCCACATCCGACGACCAACCCACTCGGCCTCCCGGTTTTCACGTCTACATGAATCTCAGTCCCGACCACCACGACGTCCTCTCCTAGGAACTCCCTCACAAACGGCTCCACCATGACGACCGGCATCGCGGTGGCGACCACCCTCCTACCGCCGCAGCTGCGGAGCACCCGCCAGGCGTCCGCGCGGACGTCGGCAGCGAAGAAACGAGGGAGCACGGTCCGTGCAGCGTAGCTGACGTCCTGCATGGACAGGCCCGCGAAGGCGACGAAGGTGAAGAGGCGTACGGCGGCAGCTCTGGGGAGGAGGAAGGTGAGTGGGTATAAGAGTAGGAGGAGGATGCCGCGTGGGAAGCTGCCGGCCTCTAGGGCGAGGAGGAAGAAGTAAGGGAACGTGTCCCCTGAGCGGAGGATGGCGCCATCGAAGTCAGCAGCTATCGAGTGGGTATCTCGGCTAGACACGTCGCAGCGGGAGATTGATGGGAAGAAGCCTCGGGCGCCACCGTAATCGGCGGGCGCTCCCATAGCTACAGACTCAACAACGGTATCTCTGCCTCTCTCTCTCTCTCTCTCTCGCTCTAACTCACTGTAGCTACTGCTCTCTGGGTGTGTTTCTTTATCAGTCTTCCGTGTTACTTCAGTCGTTGCCCCTTGTCTCTCCTCTATCTGACTGCCTCTCTCCCACAGTCCAACTCCCTCTCTCTCTCTCTCTGTGTGACTGTAGGTCTGTCTCTCTTCTGCATGGAGAAGACCCGCGCGATGGTGTTTTTATGGAGGGAAACTGGGAGAGGGAAGAGAACGAACGAAGCTGGCACTTGCTGTTCAAATGGCGGTATTACCCTCTGACATATCTTAGTAGGTAATTGCCATTAAGGAGTGCGTCGTGGGACCAGGGGGCAGGGGCACACGGACTGTTGTTCTGCCTGCCTATCCTCCAGAAAAAGATAGTCCGCAGACAATAATTTCTTCAAAAAAACAGAAAAAAAAGGAGGAAATTACAATTGACTTATGGAGATTGTTTTGACTTGAACGGCTGGTCGGGGACATAAATGCACGCAGCCATTGGTCCAGGGAGAGGCAAGGACTATCAAACAAAAATCTAGCATTCACATGGCAAAGAACGGGGTTGGTGAGGGTTTCCTAGCGTACTCCTTGGAGACTTGGTATAGAGATGATTGGGGAAATTGTGGTATTCCAAACCCTCGTGATGTTCAATCATGCAGTTTCATTATCAGTACCTCTTTAGTTTTTTATGTGATGTGCTACGTGGAGTCAGTTTGAGGTCCAAAATGGGAACCCGTTTGTCATTTCTACACAAAATAAGGAGCACAATTGTAAAAATAACATAGTTTTCTGTTATGTCCGTTATTTTGTATGAAAATGACTAACGGGTCTCATTTTGCATCCCAAAACCTACTCCATATAGTACTTTTCTTTTTTCATAAAGGCTCAAGCCTGTTAAGTTTAGCTGAATTAGACTCTTCCCCATAGGCAACCCAATCTAATGACAAGCTATATCTTTGAAATGGGCTATAAAGGCGACAGATGGAGTTATAGTTTTGGTTCTACATTTATCTTTATTTTACTCGTTTATCATGTCAATATAAGTAGAGCGTATTTCTTTAGACAACAATTATCAATTACACTGAAATGTACTTATGAGATTTCTTTACATGTTGCTTTAGTTACTTATGACCTAGTGGAGGATGGGTGAAGGATGGTGATTCGAGATATTCACCCACGTGAATGTAAATAAATATCTAAAATCCGTAGACTCAAACCAGATTTGAGTCCAAAATTTTAAAAAAAGATTGATATATGTCAGATTTGGATCAGATTTTGGATTATAAAATTTCAGATGGAATATCAAATATCAAAGTACCTGGTGCAAAAATCAAAATTAGAAAACATATACATAATAAAAGTATGTCATTCATATATAAACGTATAATAACATAACTATTTGGTCATATATGTTCAATATCATAATAATAATTTGTATACATATGTCGGTGAGTAGTAACTCAGGTGGTCGCAGCATGGGGGCCCTCACGAAGGGTCCCGGGTTCAAATCCCCCTGGTGGTGTTGTTCGAAATTATTTCTCCCGAAGCGCAGATGGTCTCTGTGTGACTAATTGGTGTTGTGTATCTTACAGAATGAGCGTCCCTACATTGGGCCTGACACAAGCCATACGGGTCTCCTGGGCTACCAAAAAATATTTCATACACATATAATACATATGCAAACATTAATGTATTATTTTTAGTTTGGTTTAGATATTTCTCTAAATTTGGATAGTATCCATTATGATTAGATTTAGTTTTTATAATGTGATACCCATTAGTAATTGAATTATACATATGGATTGAAATTTGTCTTGTATTCAAGTATCAAATATTGTAGCATCTGCTTTGAATTTGATTTATTTATAAGTCAATATACCAACACATGGAGGAGGATAAAGAATCATCCAAATCCATCAGGACTAACTCCAAGATGCTCAACGTAAAACTAAAGCAAATAACTATATGAATTCACACTTATAAAAATGAAGTGCACAGAAAAGCCCTCAGAATGGTCGTGACACACAAAATAGTCATTCCCAAAGGACACCAAATGACCAAATCGATAGAGTGGAGAATTGCTCAAGAATGTCACCCTATGGAACCAAAATGATCATGGCAAGCATAGACCATAAGGGTCATGCTCATTGCCATAACTGTAGTGATGATGATCCAAATTCCCTTTTCCCTGACATTTTCACCCACTATTTTCCCACGACTGTTTCCATCAGAATGATCGCTCTATAAAAAAACTATCACGGCTGTTCCCCTCACCATGGTTGTGGTGACATCTCCTAAATCTATTGATATTTCCACTTTATGGCCACATGTTCCCCAACGCTCATTTTGGTTAGAACGATCATTACCTCACACCCTCACCACGGCCATGGTGGGGACAAAATGGCTAATCTGGCTAGGAAACCTAACCTTTTTTTTGCTATCTAAATTCCCATTCTACCCTTGCATAGCCCTTACGCCCTTAGTTTCTATTAAAGCTTTTAGTTTGGTAGGGAAACATCACATCACCTCATTAAACTCGACCCACTGCCACAATACTGCTCACACCTACCCCCTTTCATGAACTACCTAAATTTCACCATAAAAACCCAAATGAATTTTTATCCATAAACCCCATATACCACCTTTTTTTCATGCCATCACTCACAACTAGAAAGAGCTCATCATCCAAGTATGGTGGGGAAATAGAGAGTAAAAGGAAACCATCATCCCCTCTATTTGTAGATCTATTCTATTCTCCAATTTTATTACTTTTTTTTACTATGAGTAGCTAAACTCTTATGTGGATAGTATTGGGGTAAAATATTAATTGTGGTACATCATAATTGGGGCTTGTATTTTGTTTATTAATGTCTTATTTATATGTGTTTCCAATCTCAATCTTGTTTTATTTTGCTTATTGTACAACTTACGATATGGAGAACAAACATATAGAGGGAAAAAGGTAAATACAACCAAGTTGCCTAGTTTGAACTCATCTAGTTTCTCTCTTTATCCTACTACCACTAACCCTAAGTGAGAGATTTTAGTATCTAAGTATAATTTTCCCCTTACACTTGGAAAAGAGCATCCCTAGAGGTTTAGGAGGTAAGAAGGGGTGAAAGCACCTTCCTACACCTTGTAGTGCCCCTTGCCACCACATGTGAGATAATGGTCATACTTGGAAACCTAGTGTCATGGAGCCATTTATTACCCTAAGTCCATATTCATAATGGTAGATAGACAAAAATGAGTGGACCTTGGCATCTGTGTCGAGTTCAAATCACATAGCCTATGCATGTATAAAACCAAAAAACAACAACACGAAGAACTAAGGTATGAAACCACATGGCAATAAAAGGAACTAAGCTAGTACTTTACATTAATATGATACTTCCATATATCAACCCATGTGAAAAGAATTTGCATGCCATCCCATAGTATCAGAGTAAGAGCATCAAATAATCATATTAGTGCAGAAGAATAGTCATAGAGAAAGTCATAGCATACTTTTTAACCAAATATATAAAATTAATATACATCAACACATTACGGTACAATAGATATAAAATCGTAGGTTTAAAAGAACATATATGCTTGGAAAAACTTAATGTAATAATAATAAATAAAGTAACATCATTAAAGACTTTCTAATTAACATACAAGTGTAGTTTAAGTGCATTTCCATTATACTAAATGACTTTTTATCGCCATTGACCAACTTTCCATAGGAAGAGTACATGAGAAGAATATGAGGACCAAAGCCTAACTGTCACCTTATTTCTACATGAGGGACCTCAACACTAAAGTCAATGAGCTAAAACTATTTCAGCATGATCCAGACATGTGTACAAGTTTTGCATAATGGACTAGTTTGATTATGTTTTCAAGTTTGTACAACATAGTAAGATCAAAATGGAAGTACTATTCACAGGGAACAAGTAGCTCGAACAAGTATATAAAGCCAATAATTTTAAGCATACATACAAGCTAGTTCAATACTAGTAGTCTATCCAATATGAGGATAAAGTGTACCTTGTTTAGAGCACAAGATTCACCATTTGATTTAGAAAACCATAAACATCTATATTCACTAGATCTTGGTAATTGAGTCAAAATATTGATCTTGAGATTACATATACATATATATATATATATATATATATATATATATGGTTTGATTAATATCAACAAGATTTGGTCTCATTCGTCATGATATGGTGGTTAGATGTGCCTCCTAGATCTACATATCATATCCTCAACATAGATTTCAACATCTCAAATAGTCATGTTAGTTAATTATCAAGTGACATTATACATCATAGATTCATATAGAACTTATGGTGACACATCACAACTAAGATTCATGACCACAAAATAAGGGCGATAAGAACTTAGATGGAGTGATCATAAGATTCAAGCAAGAATATTCAACTTAGTCATTATTATTTTTATTTCAAGTCACATGAATTATGTAAGATAGTAGTATTTACTGCATAGAAGAGATCCAAATAGATTTTGCATTGTCAATATCGTCGATCTATTGATTAGAGGTTGTACCTGTTACAGCCCCAATTTTTGGGTTCATTTGATGTGAAATGTGATTTCTCATAATAAAGATAAATGAACAAATAATGATGTCTTTTGATTGAATACATGAATTTTGTTCACAATAGCCTTGATGATTGTGTTGTGGGCTTTATTGGCTATTGGGCCCAATAACAAGGAATTTCAATTAGTAAAGGAATAATGGAGTTTTTAAGAAAAGAAAGGTGTGGAAACCTCTAGAAAGCAAAATAAATTAGTCCAAAAGTGGATTTCGTGCCACATGGGTTCCTTGGGTTCCAAGGAGTCCAAAGTTGCATAGAAAATGCAATAAGAAAATAGAAGATCAATTAAGTATCTCCTTGTTAAGAAAGAAATTGAAAATAATGATAAAATGTAGAAAACATGTGGAAAAAGGTATAAGTGAGTTATCCTTGGTGGATTTTCGTATCCAAAGGATTCCTACTATTAAAAGGAACTACAAATAAGGAAAATAAAAAGAGAGATAAAGAGAAATCCTCAAAAAGAGATATTTTAATAAAGAAAAAGTAAGATAATAAGAAAAAGGATGAAAGTTAAGGAAAGAGGCTAAAGAAATATTCCCAAGAGATCCATTAAGGTTCCATGAGGTTCAAGGAACTCAGAATAATAATTTAATGGCAAGGGAAAGAGAAAATAGGTGAGAAATATATATAATTAGGAGATAACTTGCATATAAAGAAAAGTATCTCATACTTTCGATTTTGAGTCCCACATTTGGAACACATGAGGATTAAGTCTTTATAGACTTTCCTTTAAAATTTGGGATCATTTGGATGTACAGTTTAAGGGATACAGAATTTTGAAAATCCCTAAAAGGAATGGATACTCTATATATATATATCAAAGTTTTTTCTGACTCAGTGTTAATGCCGCGTGAACTTTTGACCTTGGGATTAAAATCTGACGATATGGAGATTGTCTTCCACAATGAACTGGAAAAGGAAACTGTAGACCAGTAGTTGATAATGTGCCCAAGTGGAAATCTTGAAATCCAAAGCATGAATGTTTTAGGAAACATGTCCAACAGCCTTAGGAGACCATTGCGAGTTGGTCTACCCTAAGATTTGTGAGATTCCATAGCCTACTGGTGTTTTTCCCAAACTAGGGACCTATGGCTTCTCCGAAGCCAAGGGAGGCCCTATAAATATTGGGTCTTGGACCCCCTCTGAAGTCTTTGGTTGTGCTAATGGCTTCGGCTGAGTGCCTCGGGTGGATCTGCGCTAGGAATTGCTCTATCTACTCCACCCCTTCACCTCTGTCGGCGAGGTAGGCGCAACGAGCAGAGCTTGTCCGCCTAGCTAACATCGATCCCCACTCCACCAATTGAGGGTCTCGGTCAGTTCGACGGAGGAGGCCGAAGGTGAGTGACCTGATGCGCACGGAAGAGAGAGCCGATGGGCGGAAGTCAACTACTGAAGTTGACCCGCCATGGCACTGTGTCGAGGTGGGGGAAAGATCGGGGGTTGAAGATGAGTGCTCGCAAAAAGAAGAAGTCATCCCTCAAGCACCTATAGATCGAGAATAACAAATAAGAGAAAATATGCCCTATCAGCAATAAACTAGCCGGCTGCCTAAATAAATGTAATTGGGGAAGATGCTCACATGTCACCTAGCGATTTGCTAAAGGTAAGTTATCTTGCAAAATTAGTAACTAATGATTGGTAACTCTGATTAGAGAGTATTATATATCAAAATTGATCAGAAAAATGCAAGGAATACAATAAAAATATTATTGAAGCCCAACTCTGCCTGCAGTTCAAAAAGTATGTAAAGATGCTATCTTTAATGGTTTATCTAATGAAAAACCCTAATCTTTATTGATTAATGATTGGGAAGTGTTATATAGATGTTTAAAGATGATATTAACCTGTTGTTAATAAAAAGGACACATTAGATCTAAAAGGATGATCTGTATGCATAATTTGGATAATTTAGGGTTCCATGTACATGAATATGCTTTAATGGGCTTGGAAACCCTAACTTTGGTAATTATGATCCTTAATGGCTTTAATTACCCAAATCCATGAGTAAAACTGAGATATGATGAATCTACATTATTTCGAGTATAAAGGTTCTTAGAATTAGTGTTTTGTAATGGATTAATGTGGAATTAGTTCAAATATGTGAATTGAACTAGAATGCAATAAGAGTTATCATTTTGTAAGAAACCGAAGATGATAATTGGGCCTAATGATCATATCATGGATTAAAAAGATAAAAATGGTAGCTTTAATGTAAAAGGGGCTTAATGGACTTAATTGATGGTTAATGGTGCCTTTAATCTGAAATTAAAGTTAAATGTTGTTAAAGGATAACCTTAATATCTTTTGTGAAGAATAGGTGAAATAATTAGGGTTTATGAGTAATCAGGGTTTAAAATAGTAAAAGATGAAGGGAAACCCTAATTGCAATGAAAACCTAAAAGTGGACTAGAAACCCTAGGAAGCGAGCTAGATTTAATAGATCTTGATGACATGAGTAATAAAAGGGAATTGCATGATTGTTTCATGATCTTATTGATTGCTTGCTTGCCTATCGCTGATTGGATTATTTTTGTCTCACCTCAGCTTGACAGGTATGTGGTTAATTATGAATAACCGCCTTTGTTTCCTGAGGATTTTCCGGATGGTTAATCACATTGAATGCAAATTATCAGTTTGGATGTTCATACTTGCAAACTATAAAGTCACTATGATTATCACATTAATAATAGAAGTATAGATTCTCGCACTTACATGCCACCCTGATGCATGATGCCAAAGGTCAGGCCCATATGGGTAGACCAATGGACACCTTGAGTGGTGACCACAGGCACTAAGCTCAAGAATGAGAAGGTGGCCTATGATATTTCATGACTAGTGGGAACCATGAGTGGTGACCCCCAGGCACCAAGCTCGGGATTGAGAAGGTGGCCTTAAGTAATTGGCAACAGGAACCCTAAGGTGGGTATGCCAGGGTTAGGAAAAAAGCGGTGGAGAATGTCATACTGAAAAGTGTAAATTGGATTGTTATTAACTTGATTGTGATAATTAGATTGTTAGCCATATTTGCAAGATTTTGGTTGTTCCCACATACCAGTATATTTCGATATACTAACCGACGTTTTGTTTGTCAGCGTTTTAGGAACAACAATTGAAAGAACAAACAATAAAGTGACACATTGTGGAAATAAGAAATAAAGTGCAAGGAGGATTAGATAGAATATTTCCAGCTCTAGATAGATAGATTTCCAAAGTTTTCAAAGGTAAGTAAAGTTTTAATTTTATACCAAATTCCAGTTAGTTAGTAGAATTTCATAATTATTATTGATCATTTGTTGAAACTTTTATCCTTTTAATTGAATAACGACTCTGACTTTCGGGTCTCCCTTAATTGGGGGTTACCGGGAGGCGGGGTCGTTACAATTGGTATCAGAGCATAGGGTCCCCAATTAATATTTAATAATTATTAAATTTTACAAATTCAGTAGAACCCAAGGGAGTTATTAGGGGATTATCCGAAAGGCAGAGGTGTCTAGAAAAGGATCATGACCGGGGGCTGGTAATATTTTCCTCCGCACTGCTAGTCGGAATATGAGAAATCCCGGATCTGTGTGACTGCCTGGCCAAAGTCTTAGGGTATGAATCAAAATAAGATACCTTTAGGACTCTCTCATCTTGTTCATCCCTTTGCAACTCAAATTCTGATAAGGACTTTGAGGATTAGGGTTTTCTCTCTTCTCCTCACCCTCTTGAGGTATGGGTAAGGTTGACAAGGATTAAGGAATCCTCCAGCAAATTAATAAAAAGCATGTAAATAAGATGTCATGGACATAAGCTTAATAGAGTAAGCATAAAAGAACAAATACATGCTTAGGTCGTATGACATAAGTTGTCATTACCCTCAGGAGAGACCTGAGGCTAGACCTTCTTGTCAGGAGGATGAGTAGAGAAAGTGAGTCTTGGAGGTAGAGATCTCCATTAAAGTAGAGACCTAGCACATCCTTTAAGGATGATGTTAACCCTAACCCTAAGTGGAGGTTAGAGAGAGAGATGACATGATGAGTTAGATGACATGGTTGACTGGGTGTTGGGATAGATATGCTTTTGGATTGTCATACGAGCCATGAGAGGTTGGATGACCTAGCACCTTTGGCAACCCTAGGAAGGGTCATGCATGTTTGACCGAAGGATAGTGTAACATCTTGATCTCTAGCCCAAATTAAAACTCCTTATTAGAGCTATTCATAAAAACAAGCTTCTTTGAGGATTTTTTTGTAAAATCAATTTTAATATTAAAATAATTCATTTTGATTAGTTTAAAGGATTTTATATATTGAAAATATAATTGCGATACTTTTTGCCAATTTTGGAAAAATATCATTTTGGTGGGTAAGCACACAAGCAAGTAGCTGGGTGGCAAGCAAGATGCTTATGGAGGCAAGCATATAGTTGGATAGCAAGTAGGTAGCTTGAGCAAGCACATTAGTTGGTGAAGCAAGTAGATGAGTGGCATGCTCCTTCCCTTGACACCTAGCACCTCCAAAAGTTGACACCTATCCTACCATGTGTCAACCACCCTTTAATAGCTATCTTGAGATGACACATATGCTTCCATGTGTCATCTAGCAATTCTTGAGATGACACCTAACCATCCATGTATAACCTAACTAGTAAGCATCCACCTAAAGATGACACCTTGCACCCATGTGGCATCCACACACTTTTTTCTATTAGGACCATGCTACCCTTCACCATTCCTATATAAAGAGCCCCCATCCACCCCACCATAAGAACAAGTTCTCTCCTCTTCATCCCAAAGCAAAGGTGAACGTCCCTTCTCCCTCCTTTCCCATATCCATCACCATAAACCTCCCATCTCTCACTAGATTAGCAAACCACTCTCTCTTTCTTTATGTTAGTGAAAGGAACCACCTCCCAACAAATACTCTCTCTATAGAAACCTACTACCTCCTTCCTCCACCATAGTAAGAGCAACCCAATACTATGTCTTCCGAAATATCCTTTCTCTAAGAATATATAAGACATCTCTCTTCTACCCTAGTGAGAGAAACCCTAGAAGCTGATCTAGCTAGGAATGATGATTGAGGTAATGGAAAATACAATAGAATGTTGTCGAAATATATCAAGACTGGATATATTTAATGATGCTATGGTCTTCTTGTGGAACTATGTATCAATGTACATCTAAAGGTTTGGTTCCCACATTTTATCATCCAAAAAATACAGTTTATTATTGTTTAATATGATATTCAATTCCTATTGTAATATATTATATCAACATCAATAAAAGCTATGGTCCTCACTCCTTGTAATAGTTTCTTATATAATCATTAAGGAAAAGTATGATTTTGTATGGTTCCCACATTTTATCATCCAAAAAGTACAATTTATTATTGTTTAATGATATTCAATTCCTATTGTAATCTATTATATCAACATCAATAAAAGGTATGGTATAGAATGGTTTGGTATTATATGCAGTAAGAGTATAGTATACTTCATATACTTTCCTAAAGAATGAATAAGTTATCAACTATACACAACCTATTATTTAATAAGCTATGTATGACTTCCATATATTCGTCCATATTATCCTTTAAAATTGAGTTTAAAGGCTTTAGATGATAACCAAGCAAATCTTTGGATTCTAGTCCTATTATCTTTTGGTTCCCTTTTCCTTTATTTCTCTCTATTAATTGTGTCATGTGATATTGTTGGAAAGTGGAATTCTATCAGACACTTCTAAGGTGACTAGGAGCCTATTTCACTGATGTTTGTAGCCAATAAAGAGAAAAGGTTATTTAATTGGTTCCGTGTTCGTACGGGGGGACTCCCTAACCTCTTGCATGCTCCTGGCCATAGACTTCTCTGATTTAAAACCACAATCCCACAAGTTTACATTTTAGGTTTCGTATTGGAATAATAATCAATGATTCATTTACTTGACTACGTTTTGACTCTCCAACTCTGAATATCCATCAAATAGTTGTATATCATTGATGATGTCCTTTTGATTCTAAAATTCATATTGGGAGATGTGTTGGTAACAGAGTCGGCATGTCTTGGCTGGGGATTGATACATTTGGGATTAGGATCTAAGTCCTTTGGAGTCAGGGATGGATGAGTATAATTCTCTACCATACTTAGGCCCACACTTGGGTTGGTCATGTAGAGTCAGGCATGATCAAGTTAGTAATGGGGAATAATCTCCTGCAAAGATTAAGCATGCTAACTAATGATTATTCAAGTGGCATTTTGTGTAAGGAACACCCTCTTCCGGTCTAGGAAAGGCGATCAGTGGCTACATGTGGTAATCTGATTCATTATGTATAGCATGCAGTGTGCACGAGTGGCTGGTGGTGTGCCATGGTACTTATCGGTGGTTTGGTAACCCTCATGGCCTAAAGTCTTGGCTAAAGCAAGTTTTTGTTGTTGCAGGCCAGTTGCCCAAGGTGAATTGACACCTTCTCTAAGAGTTGTAGATAAACTCGTTTATGGAATAAGGTCTCCCTTTTGGTTATCCTTATTAAAATAATCCTGATTATGCTCCACAGTATTGGTCTAACATTTTGATAGAGTTGTCATATGATAAATGTTTTATGAATATACATACATACACATTCCTTATGCTTCATGATAGTATATGGTCAATAATTTTGGTTTGGACTTTTGTTACTTTAGTTATCTGAGTAATGTATTAAGAATATAGCTATATTAATAGTGTCTTTCTGCTTATCTCTATTTGTCCATACTTAGACAATTGTCTAACCCATACTCTCCCACTTGGGCTGCAACATATTCCTCCATGTTGCAGATTATATTATTTGTAGGACCTTTCCTTGTGGAAGACTCATCTTGAAAAGATCCTGAAGGGTGTCAATAATCAAAGGAGGATCAAGCTTAATTTTAAATTCATGTATCATTTCTTTATTGATATAGGAGATAATGTAAAAATACCTTTTGTAAGGGTGAAATATTTTGAAATGAAATATTTCTTATCTCACTCTTGTGCTTTGATTCTTGGTGCCATATTAACGGCTCAGATTTAGCCACTTAATTTTTTGAAGGAAGAAAATTAGGTGGTTGGATCGGGGATGTTACAGATAGCTCCTTCATGGATGAGGTTAGAGAAGAACCTATAGAACCCTATGGGCTTGTGCAAGTAGGGTATAGCTTGCACCCAGAGTACGTCATTAGTGCTGATAATAGGATGAAACCCTGGACAAGGAATCATGATGGATGTCTTATGAGATAAACATAAAGAGCTAAGGATAATCTTGAGCCAAACATGAGTTGAGCAAGGGCTTCACCCAGGTAGGGATATGCTGGTAAGCTTGATCCAACTTCATGTAGTGAGGTTGGATGTGGAATTAGATCTAGAGAGAGAAAGAAGGACCCAAGAAAGAAGGTTGGAAGCATAGAGACATGAGGAATAGTGGTGAGTTGAGGATGATACGACCTACGTGGATGCTAGTGGTTTCCTTACGCTTGATCCCTGGATGCTGATGATATCATGGTTGCCTTTAGAGGAACCAAACCCTAGAGAGAGGATGATGCTTCTAGTACCTATGGTATAAGCGATTACCTGCTGGATGAGATAAAGAGTGCTTTAGACCCTAAGGAGGTTTAAGTAACCAGTTGTGAGGCTTTATACCTAGTTGGTTGTCCTGGAAGAGGACTCAACTCCGAAGTGTTGCTCGAGTAGAAGGATCATGGAAGTACATGACATACCTTGGACATGCTTGATTCGTGGTTAAGAGATTGATCATGCAGTCAGACACCCAAAGGTGAACCTACGGTTCCTAGGCCTAAGAGGGGAAGCAGTGTATCTGATGCTCATGATGAGATTTGAGTCTCTACAGTTTTGAGCATGGTACTCCTCATGTGTAGAGGTAAAGGAAACCCCTTAAGTTAAGGGTATGCTTGACAAACCCCTCACAACTAAGTTGGTCTAATGTTGAGGATGAGAACAAGTGTGACCTAGCATGGTTTTGTAAATGTCTTCTTGTGCCTTAGTAGCTTGCTAGGGCTAAGCATGCTCATGTGGATGCATACCCTAAACATAAGGACATTTGTGACCGCTTTTATCAAGGTGTAGTTTTCTCCCATCTTGGGAGAGGGACCCTTTTGTAGGGTGTATACCGGTTTTGTTGGTTTTTGTGGTAACCTAAAGAGGTCTCATAGTATCTTGAGAAGCTAAGTGAAAAGTACATGGTATGAGAATGAACCTATAGACCCATAGATAACCATCTCTAAGTGCATGTGGATGTGTTACCATGGAGGTAACTGGTATGGGGCCTGACCAAGGTAGGTAGGTTGTCATGAACCCTATGAAGAGATGATGAAGGATTGGGTAAGGTTCTAAGTTGAACATGTACTATGTTAGAATCCTAAGTCTATCCAAGGGTCAGGTAGGGATAAGACTGATGGGAGAAGGAGTTGCCTAATTCCCTAGTTGCACATGACCATAGGGTCGGGAGGTAACAACTATCATTGTCTGAGGGCCATGGGTTAGGAGATTGATCACCTTCATGAACTCATGGGACACAAAGGGCATATGAGTATGGCACTCTATGGATGCATGAGGGAAGAGGGATGAACCCAAAAGTGCCGACACCCTATAGACCCAGAGGAGATGACCAAGGATTGTGTGTAAACCCCAATAGGTTCGAGACCAGTTTTCCATGGAAGTAATTTTTGATATCATGATGTTTGAACATGAGTTGCACGTTTCAACTTAGATTTGAAGGTGTACTGGCAAGGTGGGATGTGCCATCTCTACTCTTAGAACAGGAAGAACTGTGTGTTTGGACTGCCGCCAAATGCTTATTTCCTCTTGTTATGGGAGTGAGATAGCACAATACGCATGACATACACTAAGGATAAAGATGATGTGAGTTGGAACGTTGCTACAAGGTATGAGGATAGAGATGATAACATACCCTTGTGCAGCGAATGATACATGGATGGTTTACAAACACTAAGAGGAATAATGTAGTCAACTTATGAGGATGTTTTTATCATGAGTCATATAGGGTTGAATTCAAAAACTAGGAGGATGAGCTCGGAGTTTCTCAATGAAGATAGGTTTAGAGTTTGAGTTTGAAATGATAAGAAAAATGCATGGAGGTGTATGTTCTCAACAATACCTAACACCTAAGGATAAGAAGTGGTAACGAATGATCTAGTTGAGATATAGTTCCCTTAAGTTTGGAAATAGAGATAAGTTTGGATAACACTCAGGTGTGCCAATGGCGATTGATCAAGTTAATCGTTGTTTGGTTAGCCAGCATAGTCCGTGATATAATGGAAGGATGGTTGTAGAACACCTCAGATACACTTCCTTGGAAAAGAAGGTGATGAGACCCCGAATAAAGAGGTTTAGGGTTGCTGAGGAATCAATTTTGAGGAATCATGACATACAAGAAATCATGATTTTAAGATCACCATACATCGTGATACTACAGAGATAGTAAGAGATAGTACCACTTTGGATGCTTAAGATGACGATGCATGTGGCTTGTGGCTATGCATGATGGTAGGTGATGGACGAACACCAGTAACCCAATGCTTTTACATAGAGGATGAAGAGTCCCCTAAAGGGAGTGGGAGTTCACCATTATGGAAGTTGTGGTAAGTCTCCCCTTGACCAAGGAAGGTTAAGATGTAGTATGGGTTATCGTAGATTCCCTTACCTAGATATAATGAGAAATAAAGAATGTTGTCAAGGGACAGATTTGGTTGGATTACTTAAGAGAGAGAGATGGTTCAACTACACCATGATGCGAGTTCAAAAGTTCTTGGGTATGACCCAGGTTCACTTCCATGAGGTGGAAGTGGATACATGAAGAACTCAATGATAGGAAAGTTTATCACGCCATACTAATGGATGACGCAAATCTACCGTGCGCGGAAACGCAAGTGAACGCGTCGAAGTAATATAGGCCTTTGTGAGGCCCGAGTCGAACTCAGGGATACGTGAAATTGTCGGAGACTCCTACTAACTACTCGCAATCAGCTAAGCCGATTAAATAATTGAGAGTTGTTGTTAAAATTAAAAGAAAATAAAAATGAAACAAAACAAAGCAATCAATTAAATGTTTAGTTTAATCAATTCAAAAGGAGATCTTTAGGATTGCGATTTCACCGCGGGTTTTCATTGTATTAAATTATATATAGTCACTCAATTTTATCTCTCTATCCGGATAGTGGCCTGAAATCAGAATTGCCCACTGTCGTGGTACAATTCACTACCTATGTCTAGGTCGGTTCCACTGTCGTAGTAACATATACTCTAAACTAGGTGCATTAAAAACGACCTCTCGGTATCCACCATTAATCTTACACCACCTTGTTCAATGGATTTGTCAATTAATGTAAATTCCGTGTCTTTTCAACAATTAATTCTTCTTTCAAAGCAATTAAGGGCATTAGACTATTATTATGGTGATCAAGCATAACAATATATTAGAGAAAACGAAATTATACCACGGATTTAAGAGACAAGATATGAATTATTATGGCGAAATCTTCATACAATGAATTTCTGGGCTACTCCCAGTCCTAAAGATAAAGGGGATTAGCCCCGCATGTTCATCTCAAAGCTAAATATGGAGAAGAAAAAGGACAACATGGAGAAAAACGTGATTGAGTGGTAAAACCCCTGAACGGAGAAGATCCAAGCAATCCTTGGCGTGAAATACGCGTTCTTCCACCTTTCGGTGGTGGAAATTGTCTTCTTCGGCATCCGGATCGGCTGGGGCGTGCTTCTCGGCTCCGTTCTTCTCTCCACCTCTTCTCGAGATGTGTGTAGCGGCTAATGATGTGTTGATTCCCTCTTGGGCACCGTCATTAAGTATATTTCCCGAATTAGGTCCAATTAATCACAGCTATCCCATTAAGATCAATCTGAAACAAACTCATATCTGACGGTGTCGATACCATCGACACGGGTCGATGGTATCGACCTAGCACGATATCGGCTGTTCTTCTTTTCTTTTGTCTTTGCGCCTGATGCTATCTCGATACCATCGACGAGGGTCGATGGTATCGACGAACCTGTAGCGATGATTTTGTCTTTATGTGTCGCTGTAGCTCCACCAGTCGATAGTATCAACATATGGGTCGATAGTATCGACTCACTTCTCGCCAGCAACCTGATGGTATCTCGATACCATCGACATCCCTGTCGATAGTATCGACTTTCTTCTGGTCCTTGTGGCTAGCACCCTGTGGTCTGGTCGATGGTATCGACCACTGTCGATGGTATCGACAGTAGCATATACTTATGTTTCCGGAAATTAACACACGAAACCACATAAGTCCACACAAAACGTATTCTTTTGATAGTTAATACTCAAAATGCTGAAATAGGCAAAATTTGACATAAAGAAGTAGCATAGACCAAAGTGAATGAATTATGCAACATTAACCATGAAAATGACTAATAAATGCATAAAACACATATCAAACAAGTCAATAAATGCGACTCAAAATCATCACATCAAACTCCCCTAACCTTGAACATTGCTCGCCCTTGAGTAACTAAACCTTAGAATAGAATTGCCAGAGTCAACTAAAGAACAAAGCATCACAACAAACATCCCATATGACTCCCACCGGACATTCGCATACCGGCCCTCGCTAACCACAAAATGATAATTACCCTAAAGGCGATAGTAATCATTCATAAAAGATATCAACCTCAAAACTGATGAACACTATCACATATGGCAGTTAACATAATAGAATTCGCCGGTCCAGACTTAGTGCATCTTGTGATCTCCTATACTACGTTTCTCACCCTAACTACCGTCTACATGGAAGCAGTTCTCCTGATATTCACAAGTGAGGATAAGTTCACAGTGGCCTACCAATTCGAGCAACGGGTGGATGGAATGGGTGGCTCATGGAAGAAGTAGAAGTATTATACGGTTTCACATGCATAAAACAAAAATGCCCTAAATGATGCAAATGCACATGAAAAAATCCCTAATGCCTAAGATTGGGTGGAATGATGCATGCACTAACATTCCGTCTCAAAACGAGATAGATATCTAAATTGAGCTTTATCATGTACTTACTCATCTTAAAATGCAGGTGAGATTATGTTCCTTTCTCCTTCTTATTCTAGTTGCTTATAAATGACTTTTTTTTCAATATCAGTTTTTTTTCAGATTTTTTTTTCTTTTTTTTCTTTTCAAACCCTTATATCCATAATTGACAATGAATGCTTTATTGGGCTTATTTTTTATGCATAACTCAAATATTTGCACTCTTTAGAAGGTATGGAACAATTTAATTCACCATTAAAGAACAAATGAGGTACATGATATACTCTATGCATAAAGGTTATGAATGCAACTAAATGACATGCACCTAAAGGTAATGTGCATGTAGACCTATTCTATTTTTTTTCTTTTTTCATGCAAAACATATGAAAATGGTTGCAATGCAAGTCCTATCTACATGACATGCAATCAAAAAGGTTAAAACCATACTTTACTTCCAAATCTTATGGTGGATTGTGAAAAACAATGAGGTGAACAGATCACAAGACTAATTGACTGAACCTATGAAAAAAAATATTATGTGTCCCTCCCTATTGATATGTGAGGTAGTTAAGAGGTTTCTCTCTCTTACTTCAAATTAAAGTCTCATTATCATTTGGTCAGTTTAGGCTCAAACAACCACTTCCATCCACTTTCATGAATCATTAGGAATGTACAGTTGTGATTTTCTATTTTAAAGTTGACAAAACCAATCATTTTCTAAGTTAAGTGATCAAAGTTGAACAACACTCAAGCTTGCGAACACTCAAAAATTTTTAAGTTTCCCTTAATTCCCATGTACATGCAACTGAGATGACACAAAATTTAAGACATCCACGATTACACTAGATAGAATGTGGATCCTACAAACAAACTAAGATTGCAAGAAACAAATGACAAGAAACAAAAGCAATAAAACTAAAAATAGAAAAAATAAAAGATAGAGCTATTCCAACACCCCCCTAAGCTTGAATTCGACTATGGCCTCATAGTCAAAAACAATCTTAAAGGTTGGAACAGAGATACCGATTTACTCTTCAGGCGGAGGCTGGTACTGTGGAGCCGTAGGGTCCCAAGATGGATACTCCCCCTGGAAGCTCGGATCAAACTGGGCCCTAGGTGGAGGTTGTGGATAGCCTCCAAAGTAATTCTAGCTCCAATATTGATCGTAAAAGGGATACTGTTGCATCTCCATCCTATGCAACTGGTCATGAATCTGTTGTTGGTTGTCGAGGAGAAGACACTCGTTCTCGAAGATTGCCCGTTGATTGTCCAGTAGCCGGTTTGTCGTCTCTTGAACACTTGTGTACATTGTCATGTGATGCTGCTACGTCTGCTGTATATCTTGCAGCATAGCATACATGCCTTGCATCGAGTAGGCATCCTCGCTTGGCTGTGAGGGCGGTGGTGGTGGTGGAGGCTGTGATGATGAAGATGCACCCGGATGCATGCGAGGATGTTTTTGTGGTGCCACTCGTGCCCGAAGAGGGGTGTAGACCTCCTCTTCCTCTGTAGCCTCATCGTCATTGTTGTCATCGTCGTCATTGCCGCCGTCTTCATTGGAGTCAACAATGGCTATGATAGGCCATTGGAAGTGTTGCGCCCCTTCGATGTTGAAGACCGGATCGGGAAGCGAGCATTCTTGGTAAGCATGGTTGACGTGGCAGTGTGCATATGCCACGCCATCTCAAAGAAGGATGAGGTCGGAGCGGTGCAGATGTTGCAAGTTCACCTTGCTCCTATTGGAGAGAGGAGTAAGCTGTTGGAAATTCAACCCAAGGTAGGAGGCCAACTTGGTGATAAGCCCTCCAAAGTGAATTGGAGCTTTCCGTGTACTCCTCTTCACCGCCAAAACCCACTGCAAAAAGAAAGCGCCCCAGTTGCATTCTTGGTGCTTAAGGAGTTTATACAAGAAAAATAGGTCCGTCTCTTGAAACTTGTTGAGGGCCAGATCACCCCTAGCAAACAACGTAGAACTCAGCATCCGGTGAAGTATCCGGACAAAGGGGTGCTCAAAATCAGCTACCGCAGCATTATGGTAGCTCACTGACTTGCCCGGAGGCACCGTCACTAGCTCGGCGAAGATCGCATCGTAGTCGGTGTGGTTGTCTGGTCACCGATAATCATGTTGCGAGTGATTCTAGTTGAAGATCTTGTTGAACTGCCGGAGTGTAAGGGTGTAGTCGATGTTATACAGCCGGAAAGACACCCGACCCTTGATCCACTCACGGTCGGTGGCTATGACGTCATTGGGTATGACGCAGACGTCCAACGATGCCATAAACTCAGCCACCAACTCCTTATACGTAGGCCACTCGCCGAAGAACGGTTGGCCATCTGCATGAAATTCCAGCTCGTCAGGCCGTCTTCCCATGTGTCGGGCCTGACCCTTCAAGACGTAGTCGAGGTTGGCTTCGAACCCCAGGTTGCGGATTGTATCCCGTTCAACATAACAGGTCAGCTCGATCTTCCTCTTTAAGATCTCCTCGTAGATCTTCTTGACTTCCGCAGATGGATGGATCAACTGTGGGCGTGCGATTGACGCGGTCGGAGGTGGCACAAATTCTGGGATCTCCATCGGGTCGGCGTGAGACGACGATGCACCAACAACATGCACAATGATCGCGAAAGAAAGAGGAATAGAAAGGGAGCTCGGTGAAGATCGGAGAAGTGAATCTCCGCTCGATGAAGAACGTGCTTGGTGTTGCTCTTCGTCGGGCTTGGATAGATTTAGAATACGCTCGGCACAAGTAGAGGAGGATTGCTCTGGAGTTGTGATGTCATCTGACTCAAATCCTCCTCATATATAGCCGTGGTCGGTGCTGTTGTATGCCCGTCGATACCATCGACGTGGGTCGATGGTATCGACACGGGTAGCACAATCCATACCGCCGCGAGTATCGACGGTTGTCGATGGTGGGATCTGTGGGGCTCGGATTGCTGACGCGTCGATACTATCGACGCAAATCGATGGTATCAACTCGTCCCCCGGATCAAACTCCTGATTGATGCAATCACCGTAGATTGTTCCTCGCGGATCGTTGACATGGCGCGTCGATACTTTCGACGCGAGTTGATAGTATCGACTCTTTGATTAGGGCAAACCCTCGCGAGGCCCGACCGCCGCCTTCTTTGCATGAATGTGTCGATACCATCGACACGCCCGTCGATGGTATCGACTTTCCTGAGACGATTCGTTCTGAAAATCTCTAGAGATCTCGATGGTATCGACTGGCATGTCGCTACTATCGACCTTGACTTGGCGATCAACCTGTTGGTGTGTCGATACCATCGACAAGGTCATCGATAGTATCGACGCAGTGCGATTTCTGCAGTCGCCAACCTGTACCATGGTCGATACCATCGACACAAGGGTCGATGGTATCGACTCTGCCTCAGCCCTGCACATGTAGCAAACGATCACAGTATCTTTTTTACACTACAAACTAAGTTAAAACAAATCAAACTACGAATGTAAAGGAACTAAACTAAAGTACCAATGGTTGGGTTGCCTCCCAACAAGCGCCCTTGTTTAACGTCTTAGGCTAGACGACTTGAAGCACGTCATGCATCTGAAAGTGAAATGAGTTTGACCTCATTCACCTTCCTTGTGTAATCTTCACCAAAATACAACTTCAACCTTTGTCCATTCACCAAAAATGTAGTCTCGCCATCCCGCACCATGATTGCGCCATGTGGTTTGACCTCTTCCACCGTAAATGGTCCACTCCATCGGGATTTTAGCTTCCCGGGATGCAAATTCAGCCCGGAATTGAACAAAAGCACACGATCTCCTTTCTTGAAGGTGCGCATCTGAATGTGGCAATCGTGGATCAACTTTGTGTGCTCCTTGTATATCCGAGAGTTCTCATATGCAGTCATTCACAACTCATCCAGTTCATTTAATTCAAGTAATCCCTTCTTCCCCGCTTCATCATAACTCAAGTTGAGCTTTCTTAGCGCCCAATGTGCTTTGTGCTCTAACTCCACCGGTAAGTGACAGGCCCGACCGTTCGCCAACCTAAAAGGTGTGGTGCCTATAGGTGTCTTGTATGCCGTCCTATATGCCCACAACGCATCCGGTAGTAAGGCACTCCAATTCTTCCTCGTGGAAGCCAAAGTACGCTCCAGGATCTTCTTAATTTCACGATTGGAGACCTCCAGTTGTCCTTGAGTTTGCGGGTGATATGGGGTACCAATATTATGTTTGACCCCGTATTTTCTCAATAGTGCCGAGAACTTTTGATTCCAGAAGTGCGTACCCCCATCACTAATGATCATTCGGGGCACCCCAAACTTGCAGAAGATATTTTCCTTAACGAACCTGCACACTACAGTAGAATCATTAGTCCTCATGGGTATTGCATCTACCCACTTCGACACATAGTCAACAGCTAAAAGGATATACAAATTCGAATTTGAGGACACAAAGGGTCCCATGAAATCTATACCCCATAAATCAAATACCTCAACCTCTTGGAAAACATTTAAGGGAATCTCTTGTCTCTTTGAAATGTTACCCGCCCTTTGGCAGGAATCACATTGTCTCACGAACTCATAGGCGTCTCTAAACAAGGTAGACCAATATAGGCCACTTTCTAGTACTTTGGCTGTCGTAAGAGAGCTCGCATGGTGTCCGCCCGTAGGTAATGTTAGGCAATGACGAAGAACACTCTCGTATTCCACCTTAGGTACACACCTAAGTAGGACACCATCCCTGCATTGCTTCAAAAGAATAGGGTCATCCCAAAAATAATATCATAGAGAATGGAAAAATTTCTTCTTCTCTTGATACGTCCAATCATCCGGGATGATCCTGCAAGCAAGATAATTCACGATATATGAAAACCATAGATCCTTAGAATTCACTTTCAAAAGTTGTTCATCTGGGAATGTCTCGGTAATGGGTATGTGCAAATCTTTTTCATATACCCTCTCTAACCTAGACAAATGATCCGCTACAACATTTTCAATCCTCGCCTTGTCTTTGATTTTGATATCAAATTCTTGTAAGAGCAAGATCCACCTAATCAATCTATGTTTGGCATCTTTTTTCTCCATCAAATATTTAATAGCGGTGTGGTCAGTCCAAACTACAACTTTCGATCCAACTAGATATTGTCGAAATTTTTCAAAAGAGAAAACAACGGTGAGCAATTCTTTTTCAGTAGTTGTGTAATTTAGTTGGGCGTCATTCAAAGTCTTGGAGGCATAAAAAATCACGGCAGGTTTATTATCCACCTGCTGTCCCAACACATCTCCTACAGCGAAATAAGATGCATCACACACGAGTTCAAATGGCTTAGTCCAATCCGGTGTTTGAACAACTAGTGCGGAAATCAATTTCTCCTTCAGCACGTTGAACGCGTGTAAACATTTGTCATTGAAATAAAAAATAGCATCATTTTCTAGCAGCTCGGATAAAGGTTTGGCGATTTTTAAAAAATCTTTTATGAAGCGACGATAGAATCCGGCGTGACCTAAGAAACTTCTTACCCCTTTTACTGAATTTGGTGGGGGCAATTTATAAATTACTTCAATTTTTACCGGATCTACCTCCAAACCTTTGCTAGACACTTTATGTCCTAGCACTATCCCTTCACTCACCATCATATGACATTTCTCCCAGTTGAGGACCAAATGTGTGTCCTCGCATCGTTGTAACACCTTATCCAGATTATAAAGGCATTCATCAAAATATGCACCATAAACCAAGAAATCATCCATAAAGACCTCTAGACAGCGTTCTACCATATCAGAAAAAATGGCGAGCATACAACGCTGAAAGGTCACCGGTGCATTGCATAATCCAAAGGGCATGCGGTGATACGTGAATGTTCCATAGGGACAAGTGAAGGTGGACTTCTCTTGGTCCTTAGGATCAATCGAAATCTGATTGTACCCCGAATACCCGTCCAGAAAACAAAAGTGTGATCGGCCGGCTAAGCGCTCTAAAATTTGGTCAATAAACGGAAGAGGAAAATGATCCTTTAGCATAGCGGCATTCAGTCGTCGGTAATCAATACAAACTTGCCATCCGGTTACCAATCGAGTGGTGACAGGTTCATTTAAGAGGTTATGAGTAATAGTTATTCCCCCCTTTTTAGGGACTACATGCGTCGGACTCACCCATGTCGAGTCTGAAATTGCATAGATGATACCTGCGGAAAGAAGCTTAATCACCTCCTTCTTCACAACCTCCATCATGCTCGGATTCAGTCGACGTTGCGGTTGAATCATCGGCTTGGCTCCCTCCTCGAGCCGAATCTTATGCTGGCACAAAGTAGGAGAAATCCCCTTGATATCTACAACACACCACCCAAAAGCTCCCCGGTGGTTCTTCAACACTATCAACAACTGGTCCTCCTCTTCAGCACTCAGATAAGAAGAAATAATCACAGGCAACTTGTCTTCCTCAGCTAGAAAGGCGTACTTGAGGTGCGGTGGCAGCGGCTTCAATTCCAATTCCGGCGGGCTGATTAAGGATGATTGAAGCGGTGGTGGAAGTTTGCCTAAATCTTCATAATACCTCGCATAGAAGCATGGCAACATCTGAAGCATCTTGGCACACTCCTTGAGTGATTTGCTTCTCATCCAATCATGAGTGATATTGACTAAACAAGCCTCAAGTGGTAATTCCGGATATGCATCAAAAACTGAATTTTCTATAACATCATCCTCAGTAGAGGGAGGAATGTCCTCATTCTCATCATTCGGGAACCCTACAGCCTTGCAAAGTGATACCACTTTGGTCTGCTCCATGATGTCCACAGCCAAAGTCCCTTTGTCCACCTTGGTCATCACATGGGCCATATCTAAAAATGGCTTCCCTAGACAAAGTGAGATATTATTATCAAAATGTTTTACCATGTGGCATTGCTCCTTGGGTTTGGGTGAAGTGGCATTGGAAGGCATGACCATCTCAAATCGGTCATCGGCTATACCTAAGGTCAACCGACCTCTCCCCATCTCAAGTATCATGTTGGCTGTAGCTTGGAATTGTCGTCCGAGTAGCAGCTCATTGCCTTGTTCATCCTACATCTCCATGACGACAAAATCTACTGGAAATACGAATCGATCCACTTTAACTAGCACATCTTCACAAATCCCATATGGCTTTACCACTGAATTATCCGCCAATTGGATTGTCATGTTGCTTGGCCGTGACTCTTTTAATCCCAACTTCTTGAATGTAGAAAGGGGCATCAAGTTAATGCTCGCCCCTGAGTCACATAGTGCTTCACCAAATTTTAACTTTCCTGATGTAACATGAAATGTTGAAACAGCCTGGATCTTGCCTCTTTGGTGGCAATGTGTCCATGATGAAGGCACTCACCTGCTCCTTAAGCACAACAACCTCTGTGTCTGGGATTTTTCTCTTCTTGGTGACAATGTCCTTCAGAAATTTCCCGTAAGAAGGGATTTTCTCAATAGCTTCCAATAAAGGGATGTTGACTGAAAGCTTTCTGAAACTGTCTAAAAACTTTTTAAATTGGGCATCTAACTTCCTTGTCTTAGCACTGTTCAGATAAGGGACCGGGACAACCTGTGCTCTTTGATGTGGTGGCACATAGGGTGTCCTTTTCTGAGGCTCCTCCTCCTATGCAATAGGATCTTCAGTAGAATCCACTGCTATGTCAGCGACTGGTTCTGTGACCGGTATGGGCAGCTCCTCAGTGGCCTCACCTTCAATTTCTTCTTGGGGTTTGCTTGGTTCATCGGCTCTGGGGTTTAACAGTTGCTTGCCAATTCTTAGCAAGATGGCCTTCGCCTGCTGGTTTCCTCCTGGAACATTAGTATTACCCGGAAAACATGGGTGCACCGGCTTCTTCAAATTGGTTATCTCTGCTGCCATTTGTGCCATGGATGTCTCTATTGTCCTCATTTGAGCCCCATGGCTCTGCAGTGTCTGCCCAAATTGGTTCATAAACTCCCCTTGTTGCTTTATTTGCTGGCCGAAAGTAGTCATGAGTTCTTGGTTTTTCTTTATCACTTGATTGAGCAGCTCTGTGCTCTTATCCTCCGCTACTGGTTGGGGTTTAGCATATGGATCCTGTAAGAAGTTATTTGGATCCTTCCAGGAAAACTTCTTATCTTTCCTCCATGAATAGTCGTTATTCCTGTAGCTTTGCTGCTGCCTCATGAATTTAACTTGAGCATCATCCTCGGACTCAGTATCCTCCTTTGCAAGTAGTTTCTTTGCGAGGAGATCCATCTTATCATTCAGCTCCTTGATTGCTTTAGATTCACCTGCCACTCGAACCTGCTCCACGGCGCCTCTTTCGCCCCACGATTGTTTCTTGTCCATGTTCTTTAGGATTTCCCAACACATGGTGTCCGTATTATTCAAGAAGAATCATGAGTCGGCTAAATCGAGGTTGCTTCTATCATGCTCGGAGAGAGAAAAATATAAGATCTTGACCTGTGTCTCCTTATCAAGCCCGTGATGCGGGCACCGCCTGGGCATAATATGAAACCTTTCCCAGGTCTCAGAGTAGGTCTCTCCTTCTTGTTGGGTGAAGTTGTGGATCTTCCTGATCATGTCATTGGTCTTCTCGGGCGGGAAGAACCGTTCAAAGAAAACTTCCACCATGTGGTCCCAAGACTCCACATATTCATCGTCCAAGTTGTGTAGCTATTCTCGTGCGTTTCCCGCTAGAGAACTCAGGAAAATCTTCAAGTAGAGCACATCTTATGGAAATCTGTCGATTTTTATCATATCACAATTCTCCACAAATTGACTTATATGCGTGACGGGGTCTTCATTCTTGAGCCCATGGAAAGCATTCAACTTCACCAAGTTGATTAAAGCCGGATCAATCTTGTATGTCGGAATATTAACCGCCTGCTTCTTGATTGGCCCCTTGGAAGCGGATGAGGAAGAAGCCTTGATCTTCTCCCATATTGTCTGTGGCTCTTCCATTTCTTCTTGTTCGGATTCTGAATCTGTTTCTTCTAAATGGTCTTGATTGTGGCCTTCCTCGTCGTCAGGTCTCGTCAGTGGAACCTCTGGTGCATGACTTGTGTAGTCTGTACTACGCGTCTGCACCATGCACAGTACTTGCAAATAGAAAAATTAAATTTAGTACAGTGCTTTACGATTGCAAATATTTAGAAAATAGATTATGAATTTTTGAAATAATAAAAAATGTGGCCTAGAGTGGCCGCTTGCAGAACTCGAAGTGCCGACAGTTTGCCGTATCCCCGACAACGGTGCCAAAAACTTGACGCAAATTTATCGTGCGCGGAAACGCAAGTGAACGCATCGAAGTAATATAGGCCTTTGTGAGGCCCGAGTCGAACTCAGGGATACGTGAAATTGTCGGAGACTCCTACTAACTACTCGCAATCAGCTAAGCCGATTAAATAATTGAGAGTTTTTGTTAAAATTAAAAGAAAATAAAAATGAAACAAAACAAAGCAATCGATTAAATGTTTAGTTTAATCAATTCAAAAGGAGATCTTTAGGATTGCGATTTCATCGTGGGTTTTCATTTCATTAAATTCTATATAGTCACTCAATTTTATCTCTCTATCCAGATAGTGGCCTGAAATTAGAATTGCCCACTGTCGTGGTACAGTTCACTACCTATGTCTAGGTCGGTTCCACCGTCGTAGTAACCTATACCCTAAACTAGGTGCATTAAAAACAACCTCTCGGTATCCACCATTAATCTTACACCACCTTGTTCAACGGATTTGTCAATTAATGTAAATTCTGTCTCTTTTCAACCATTAATTCTTCTTTCAAATCAATTAAGGGCATTAGACTATTATTATGGTGATCAAGCATAACAATATATTAGAGAAAACGAAATCATACCACGGATTTAAGAGATAAGATATGAATTACTATGGCGAAATCGTCATACAATGAATTCCCGGGCTACTCCCGGTCCTAAAGACAAAGGGGATTAGCCCCGCATTTCATCTCAAAGCTAAACGTGGAGAAGAAAAAGGAAAACATGGAGAAAAACGTGATTGAGTGGTGAAACCCCTGAATGGAGAAGATCCAAGCGATCCTTGGTGTGAAATATGTGTTCTTTCGCCTTTCGGTGGTGGAAATCGTCTTCTTTGGCGTCCGGATCGGCTGGGGTGTGCTTCTCAGCTCTGTTCTTCTCTCCACCTCTTCTCGGGATGTGTGCAACGGCTAATGACGTGCCGATTCCCTCTTGGGCACCGTCATTAGGTATATTTCCCGAATTAGGTCGCCAATTAATCACACCTGTCGAATTAAGATCAATCTGAAACAAACTCATATCTGACGGTGTCGATACCATCGACGCGGGTCGATGGTATCGACCTAGCACGATATCAGTTGTTCTTCTTTTATTTTGTCTTTGCGCCTGATGCTATCTCGATACCATAGATGAGGGTTGATGGTATCGATGAACCTGTAGCGACGATTTTGTCTTTATGTGTCGCTGTAGCTCCACCAGTCGATAGTATCGACATATGGGTCGATAGTATCGGCTCACTTCTCGCTAGCAACCTGATGGTATCTCGATACCATCGACATCCCGGTCGATAGTATCGACTTTCTTATGGTCCTTGCGGCTGGCAACCTGTGGTCTGGTCGATGGTATCGACCACTGTCAATGGTATCGACAGTAGTAGATACTTGTTTTTCCTGAAATTAACACACGAAACCACATAAGTCCACACAAAACGTATTCTTTTGATAGTTAATACTCAAAATCCTGAAATAGGGGAAATTTGACATGAAGAAGTAGCATAGACCAAAGTGAATGAATTATGCAACATTAACCATGAAAATGACTAATAAATGCATAAAACACATATCAAACAAGTCAATAAATGCGACTCAAAATCATCGCATCAATGGACAATATGATCCAGACTAGAGGGTCTGATGAGAGCATGTGTGCCCATTCGGGGTGATACATAGAGATAGTTCTTAAGATGAGCCTTTATTGGGATGCAAGAAGTTTTATAGAGAGGTTGTGTCAATCACTGCTTCATTAAGATGATGTTGGTGAAGGAGGCCTCGCGAAGGTCAGAAAAGAACCACAGTGTGTGCAGATGAAGTCGCTTTGATCATACAATGGCTGAGAGAGAGCCCAGTGGTGACATGAGTCACGAGCTGATGCAAAGCAGACTGACATGCAGTTCACTGTGGGAGAACATGTGATGTGAAAATCCGACCCCTCTAAGCTTCAGCTGAGAAAGCTGAGTCCCCGATATATGGGTCCATTTGAGATGGATTGGTGGAGATGGTTGTGTTTAGCCTTGCCCCTCAGGATAACATGATGTGAAATGTGTTCCATGAGTCCGAACTAGAGCACTATGTGAGGTACCCAAGCCATGTGCTGAACCCTGAACCTATTCAACTTTTGAAAAGCTGAAATGTCATGAGTCACCTATGAGGGTACGATATACCAAGGTAAGAAAGAAGTCAGATGGAAGAATATGAGATGATGAAGGTTCTTGGGAAGCACCATGGAAAGGGTAAAGCCACATGGGAGCCCTGATGGATATAAGAAAGGTTTATCCTGAATTGTTTGTTTGCTTGATGGAATTTTGAGGACAAAATTATTATAAGAGGGGAAGGATGTTACAACCCTAAATTTTGGGTTCATTTGATGAGAATGTGATTTCTCATAATAAAGATAAATGAACAAATAATGATATCTTTTGATTGAATGCATGAATTTCGTTCACAATAGCCTTGATGATTATGTTGTGGGCTTTATTGGCTATTGGGCCCAATAACAAGGAATTTCAATTAGTAAAGGAATAATGGAGTTTTTGAGAAAAGAAAGGTGTGGAAACCTCTAGAAGGCAAAAGAACTTAGTCCAAAAGTGGATTTCGTGCCACATGGGTTCCTTGGGTTCCAAGGAGTCCAAAGTTGCATAGAAAATGCAATAAGAAAATAAAAGATCAGTTAAGTATCTCCTTGTTAAGAAAGAAATTGAAAATAATGATAAAATGTAGAAAACATGTGGAAAAAGGTATAATTGAGTTATCCTAGGTGGATTTTCATATCCAAAGGATTCCTAATATTAAAAGGAACTACAAATAAGGAAAATAAAAAGAGAGATAAAGAGAAATCCTCAAAAAGAGATATTTTAATAAAGAAAAAGTAAGATAATAAGAAAAAGGATGAAAGTTAAGCAAAGAGGCTAAAGAAATATTCACAAGAGGGGATTTTGAGCCATTAAAGTTCCATGAGGTTCAAGGAACTCAGAATAATAATTTAATGGCAAGGGAAAGAGAAAATAGGTGAGAAATATATATAATTAGGAGATAACTTGCATATAAAGAATGCCGACCAAAAAAAACTTGCATATAAAGAAAAGTATCTCATACTTTCGATTTTGAGTCCCAAATTTGGAACGCACGAGGATTAAGTCATTTGGGATCATTTGGATGTACAGTTTAAGAGATACAGATTTTTGAAAATCCTAAAAAGGAATGGATACTCTCTCTCTATATATATCAAAGTTTATTCTGACTCAGTGTTAATGTCGCGTGAACTTTTGACCTTGGGATTAAAATCTGACGATATGGAGATTGTCTTCCACCTTGAACTGGAAAAGGAAACTGTAGACCAGTAGTTGATAACATACCCAAGTGGAAATCTTGAAATCCAAGGCATGAATGTTTTGGGAAACATGTCCAACAGCCTCAGGGGACCATTATGAGTTGGTCTACCCCAAGATTTGTGATATTACGTAGCCTACTGGTGTTTTGCCCAAACCAGGGACCTATGGGTTCTCAGAAGCCAAGGGAGGCCCTATAAATACTGGGTCTTGGACCCCCTCCGAATTCGTTGGTTGTGCTAATGGCTTCGGATGAGTGCCTCAGGTGGATCTACGCTAGGAATTGCTCTATCTACTCCACCCCTTCACCTCTTTCGGCGAGGTAGGCGCGGCAAGAAGAGCTTGTCCACCTAACCAACACCAATCCCCACTCCACAAATTGAGGGTCTTGGTCAGTTTGACGGAGGAGGCTGAAGGCGAGTGACCTAATGTGCACGGAAGAGGGAGCCGATGGGCGGAAGTCGACTACTGAAGTTGACCCCCCATGGAACTGTGTCGAGGTGGGGGAAAGATCGGGGGTTGAAGATGAGCGCTCGCAAAAAGACGAAGCCACCCTTCAAGCACCTGTAGATCGAGAATAATGAATAACGGCAAATATGCCCTTTCAGCAATAAACTAGTCGGCCGCCTAAATAAATGTAATTGGGGAAGATGCTGACGTGTCACCTAGCGATTGGCTAAAGGTAAGTTATCTTGCAAAATTAGTAACTAATGATTGGTAACTCAGATTAGAGAGTATTATATATCAAAATCGATCAGAAAAATGCAAGGAATACAAATAAAATGTTATTGAAGCCCAACTCTGCTTGAAATTCAAGAAGTATGTACAGATGCTATCTTTAATGGTTTATCTAATGAAAAACTCTAATCTTTATTGATTAATGATTGGGAAGGGTTATATAGATGTTTAAAGATGATATTAACCTATTGTTAATAAAAAGGACACATTAGATCTAAAAGGATGATCTGTATGCATAATTTGAATAATGTAGGGTTCCATGTACATAATATGCTTTAATGAGCTTTGAAACCCTAACTTTGGTAATTATGATCCTTAATGGCTTTAATTGCCCAAATCCATGAGTAAAACTGAGATATGATGAATCTACATTATTTTGAGTATAAATGTTCTTATAATTAGGATTTTGTAATGGATTAATGTGGAATTAGTTCAAATATGTGAATTGAACTACAATGCAATAAGAGTTGTCATTTTGTAAGAAACCAAAGATGATAATTGGGCCTAATGATCATATCATGGATTAAAAGGATAAAAATGGTAGCTTTAATGTAAAAGGGGCTTAATGGACATAATTGATGGTTAATGGTGCCTTTAATCCAAAATTAAGTTTAAATGTTGTTAAAGGATAACCTTAATATCTTTTATGAAGAATAGGTGAAATAATTAGGGTTTATGAGTAATCAGGGTTTAAAATAGTAAAAGATGAAGGGAAACCCTAATTGCAATGAAAACCTAAAAGTGGACTAGAAACCCTAGGAAGCGAGCTAGATTTAATAGATCTTGATGTCATGATTAATAAAAGGGAATTGCATGATTGTTTCAGGATCTTATTGAATACTTGCTTGCCTATTGTTGATTTGATTATTTTTATCTCACATCAGCTTGATAGGTATGTGGTTAATTATGAATAACCGCCTTAGTTTCCCGAGGATTTTCATAATGGTTAATCGCATTGAATGCAAATTATCAATTTGGATGTTCATACTTGTAAACTATAAAGCCACTACTATTATCAAATTAATAATAGAAGTATGGATTCTCGCACTTACATGCCACCCTGATGGATGATGCCAAAGGTCAGGCCCAGATGGGTAGACCAATCGACACCTTGAGTGGTGACCCCAGGCACCAAGCTCGGGAATGAGAAGGTGGCCTATGATATTGCATGACTAGTGGGCACCATGAGTGGCGACCCCCAGGAACCAAGCTCGGGATTGAGAAGGTGGCCTTAAGTCATTGGCAATAGGAGCCCTAAGGTGGGTATGCCAGGGTTAGGGCAAAAGCGGTGGAGAATGTCAAACTAAAAAGTGTTAATTGGATTGTTATTAACTTGATTGTGATAATTAGATTGTTAGCCATATTTGCAAGATTTTAGTTGTTCCCACATTCTAGTATATTTTGATATACTGACCAACATTTTGTTTGTCGACGTTTTAGGAACAACAATTGAAAGAACAAATAGTAAAGTGACACATTGTGGAAATAAGAAATAAAGTGCAAGGAGGATTAGATAGAATAATTCCAGCTTTGGATAGATAGATTTCCAAAGTTTTCAAAGGTAAGTAAAGTTTTAATTTTATACCAAATTCCAGTTAGTTAGTAGAATTTCATAATTATTATTGATTATTTGTCGAACCTTTGATCTTGTTAATTGAATAATGACTCTGACCTTTGGGTCTCCCTTAATTGCGGGTGACCAGGAGGTGGGGTCATTACAGTACCATAGCATGGTTGATCATCTAGAGAAAGGTTCATACAAGATTAGAGATCTAGTTCTCACCATGTGCATTAGGTTACAAATCAAGTCATGATCAGGTCACTTAGCCACAGTAGCATAAAAATGATCCATATAGAATTTAGGGGTACATGGAATGTAGGATTACTAAAATAGAAGTCACATACATGTTTGAGTTGTATTTAAATTAATATTTTAGCAATGTTCAAGAATAACATACAAATTCCACAATAATCACCTTCTATAAGGTCCAAAAAGAGTAGAAGTGTGAATAAGTTTGATTCTTAGCTCAACATGCATCCTTTATTATTGATTTGGAGTTTTATGAAGGATTTGGGTCATTGATAATCAGTTTAGCGTAAGGTTTAAGGTCCATAATTAAAAGGTCCATGTAAGTCATATTCAAGGTAAAGAGCATCATTTAAGCACATATTAGGGGTCAAAGTTGGATCTAGGGTCATGATATGTGAAAACAAATTGATCCTAGGCAAACATGAATATTTGGAGCATAAAAGATTAAGATTGATAAGCATACATCATTTATCATGTGAAAAGTGATAAAAATCTATTTTTATCAAAAAAGGAGTTGTGAGTAAAATTAAGCCTTGAAACTAGATTCATTACATAGATATTTTTCTCTCGATAAAATATCATATATAATATGACCGAATTTGTTAAAATATCAAATTTTAAACAATTCTTCAAACATTACCTCTAAGAGGATGATTATAGATAGCCAAATTTTGAACTAGAGGCTAGAAAATTATCACGCATCCCTAGGTTAGGGCACCCTTTTGCTTGTTCTTGTAGTTGGGCCCTAGATGGGCTGGCCACCCGGTCTAGCCCACCTAGCTAGAAAAAATGTTGGCTGCCACGCTACTACACCCATCATTGTGTTGAAGGGTTGCTAGCCACTCTCTAGAATAGCACCCCACCGCTTGTGGTTCAACAACTGATACTTCGTTGGGGTCATGTGTATGTTAGTAGAATGCTAGACATGGTTCTAGGCATCACTAAAATAGCAAAAGCATCATCTACGAGACTCCAAACTCCGCCACGGATGTGCTAGTCCATACCAGTAGAGCTTTGTGATGATAACCATGAGTTGATTCTATCTTATGGATACTGAGGTCAGAGACCCCTTGGCTAGGGTCCACTGCAGCATTGGGGTGGCTACCAGAGTTGAAGGTTGAAGATGAAGTGGGAAAGGAGCTATAGGCCATGAAAGTGCATAACCAATGATACAAAATAAAGGTGAAGAAGAAAGAGGAATAAAGGAAGTGAAATGAGAATTATGTAGGTTTGAAAAAAGGTGTTGGGTGGAGCTTTTCCTCCAGCCACCTATTCCCATGCATGGGAAAAAGTGAGGAGGATAACCCTATGGATGTCGGATCTTGGTCGGATCGTTAGTCATATGATCTACGTGTTATGGTTGCTCGAGGAAAAACAAATGGATTGTTGACATGGGCAATCTGGCTGAGACCAAGAAAGCAAAGCATTTTGATTGGTCAAGAGAATTTGGTTCAAATTGAATGATGTGGACCACTTAAATATCAAAACTAAAATTTTTAATCATGTTTCTTGAGCAATCTTATAAAACTATATATTTCAAACTAAAAGTGCAACTTGTGTGAACTTTTCACCGTTAGTTCACAAATTTCCTCTAGTTATGAATTAAAAGTTTGGATCCATATGATGATGTGAGGGAATTCCATTTTGTATATTCATTTAAAAGTCTAGTTATGAACTCAATTTTAGTCAATTAAGTATATTATAACATTTAATCAATGTACATAAATTGAGAATATAGTGAATCAAAGTCATCCAATTGAGGGTGAGGGAATTTATTTAATACATTAGATCTTATAATGAGTAAAGTTTTATAGTAATTGAAGGAGAGAGAAAATATAAGTTATCACATCCTCCCCAACATAAAAGGAGTTTTATCCCCAAAATAAAACCAACCCTCTAGTTAAGACTAGTATTTCATATTCCCTATCATAATCACTTTGTATACCTTCAATATCATTGATCTTTTAATAGGAAATATCATCACATGAGTCACAAATTGGGGGAGATCATCCTAAAAATCTTAAAACTTAGAAAGATCACATTTTAGGTCAAACAAATTGATCTCTTCAAAACAATAGTAAATCGGTTTTTATTCATAATATTTAGAGTTCTAGCTTCTACATTGTCATAGGTAGGCTAATACATCCATGATTGAGATTTTGTATCTTAACAATTTGAGACGAACATCATATTTCAACATCGTGATTTCATGCTCAATACCAATAAAGGTCCCATTATGGTCCACATGAGAGCTCTTCCCTAAATCATGAATTGAGTGAATCAACATAATCATCATTTCAAGTCTTTTGATAATTGATAACAAGAAAGTAATAAATCATATATTGAGGATGATCTTAAGATCCAAATAGGGTGACCATAGAACTTGAATCAATATTAAAAACAATAAACATTAGTCAAGATTTCATACACCAGTATCACGAGTCAAAGTTTGGACATAAAAGTCATATTTCCAAACATTTGGAAGATAGGGTTTAGGTTCCTACTTAGACCAAAGGGATGATCATTCATCCATATGCAACAATTAAGCAACATTTGAGTAATATTTAGTCAACATATTGATACATCAATATAGAGTTCATTATCATGATATGATGAATGATCTAGATGTAGGTCCTTCTAGGAACATAACCATAAGGTATAATCAACATCATGATAGTTCAAGATCATCATTAAGGTGAGATTCAAGATGGGGTGTCAATATCATCATATAGCTGACCAATTAAGGTTTTGAGTAAAGAAATCAAAATAGTGTGGAAGGGCTTACCTTCACAAATTATAAATAATTAAAATGATGAAAATTTAGGGGAAATCATAATGGGGATGTGACCTAGGTTAGGGGTATCATAAGCCAACTACCACCCTAATCCAACACATTTGTCCTCACTAGTCCTGAACCATCAAGTATGTCAACATTGGGAGAGTGTTGATTACCAAATCGTACTTCATGAGGTAATGAGATTGAGGATCAAGATCATAATAGGATAACAATGTCTCAAGATTTCACAAACTCAGGGTCATATATTGATCCCTTCCTTTCAAGACTTTGGAAATCAAGAAGTCAAATTTGGATCTCCAAAACTTTGAGTATAATAGAGAAAGAGTGATATCCTTGTCTATCGTACTATTCAAAATCAATATTACAAAGGGGCATATATAGATATGAATATGAAAATCCCTCTTGTACCAGAATCTTTCATCATGATTTTGAGAGTCGAGGAGTAGAGTCATTCTAAGGCATAACTAGGGTACGTCAAAACATGGGAAAATTTTGCTTAGTTATGCTTGATGTTTAATAAAAAATAGGACAAAATGGCCTTAATCAAATTGAAACCTCAACAAACATGAGGTATAAGGTATAAATCCTCCTTATTTCCTCATATCAAAAGTATTATCATTTCACCACCAATATTGAAAGCATATAGTATAGATTTGGTGAAATTAATTTTACATGATCTGAGGGGCCATATAAGATTTCTTGTCTTCAAGAGCACTTTCATTATTCATAATAATGTTTTCAAATTAAGGTTAGATCATGACATCATCATCATTTTACCTAAATTTTACCAATCATTGCAAAATTTAATTTTCCCCTAATATAAGCTAATCAAGGGATCATTTGATTAATTGTAATGATAGAGATCACATGAGGAAATGATAAACTAATTAATCATCATATAATAGGTGGATTTGGGATAGTACTCAAAGAAGATATGAGATGCTATAAGACTCTCTAAGGTATGTGGAATGGGGTTATTAAACATGCATACATGATGTGTGATTGCTCGGATTACATTTATCATGGAGCCACTTATTACCCTAAATTGACACTCCTAATGCCTAGACAAACAAAGGTGAGTAGACATGGGCATCTTTCCCTAGAATGAATCACATAGCATATGCATGAATAAAACCACAAACAACAAGATAGATAACAAAGGTATGAAATGAGATGGAATAAAAGGAACTAAACTCATACCTAACATCGAGATGTTAGTCCCATATATCAAGCCATGTGAAAACCATTTGCATGCCATTAGATATCATCAGAGTAAAATTAGTATATAATCATGTAAGAGTAGAAGCACAATCATAGCAAGAGTCAAAACATACCTATTACTTTAGATCATAAAATGGGTACACATCAACACAGTTGGGTTGAGTACTCTATAAAAGACATAAACTCACAGGTTTATGAGAAATGGAAATGCTTAATGTAATAAAATAAAGAAATTAATAGAATTAAAGACTTTCTTATTTACATACAAGTGTCTTTTAAGTCCATTTCCATTGTACAAAATAGCATTTTGTGTCTATTGACCAACTTTAGATATGAAGGGTCTTTGAGGGCCATATGAGGCTCAAAGCCTATGTCACCCAACTCTATAAGAGAGACCTCAAGACCAAAGTCAATGAGATAACCATGTGTCAGCATGCCTTGTGCCCTACCCCAAGAATTCAGGCAGGTGCACAAGGATTGTATGTTGGACTATTTTGATTATGTTTTCAAGTTTTTAACCATAGTAAAATCAAAACAAAGCCTTATTCATAGGGCACAAGTAGCTCAAATAAGTATATAAAGCCAAGCATTTTAAGCAAACGTGCATGCAAGAAAGTTTGATACCACTAGCCTGTCCAATATGAAGTTAATGATACCTTGATTAGAGCACAAGTTTAACCTTTTGATTTAGAAAATCATACACAACAAGCTTCACTAGATCTTGGAAATTGAGTCAACATAGAAATCTTGAGATTAAAAATACATATTATTAGACTAACATCAACAAGATTTGGTCTGTTAATCATAATCATGGTGGTTGGATGTGTCAACGAGATGTAGGTATCATATCCTTAACATAAGTATCAACTTCTCAAATAGTCATGTATGTTCATTGTCAAGTTAAATTATTACCCATCATTGATTCATATAAAACTTAGGGTCACACGCCACAAATAGCACTACTATAGAAAATACTTCTTACAATAGTTTATCGATCCATTATACGACAGGTGTCAACCATTACATTAGATCGTGTGGTCTTCTGGGGGATTCTTTATACAACAAGTTTGTGTGTATTATAGTACATGTATCTTATACAATAGTTGAAGTATGTTGTCTTTCGTTGAATAAACCCATTAGAATAGGGAGGTTTTTACAACATGTAGTGTGTCAATTGTAATATATATGTTTTTTACAATAGTTGAAGCATGTTGTTTTTTCACAAAACCCACCTATTGTAATAGGGGTGTTTTTTACAACATGTGGTAGCTCTGTTGTAATATATATATATATATATATATATCTGTATGTGTGTATGTATATATGTATATCTATGTGTGTGTGTGTATATATATATATATATATATATATATATATATATGACTGTTAATTTAATGCCTATGTGGGGTAGTTTTGTTTTTCTATCCATGCAGCCAAAACATGGTGGCACTTTTGTAAATTGTTGCAATATTTGTGCCTACCTCTCTGAACTCCGTTGTTCTTCTTCTCCACCTTCACTGCCGTAGTCCAAGCAGTGGCCATCATCCATGGCAGCCTTTCCACATCCCCCTATCACCATCCTCCTCACCGACCACCTCCATCAGCCACACTAGTCAACCCATGGGGCAATTTTGTTTTTCTATTTTGTGTGCTTGTTGCAGTCCATCATCTTCCCCGTATGCAAGTGCCACACCACCGGATCGTCCGACAAGCAAGATGCCCATGAGTTCCAGTCCATCATCTTCCCCGCAAGCAAGTGCCACACCACCAGATCGTCCAACAAGCAAGATGCCCATGAAAAACAACATCGACTACTTGATTTTGGGTGAGGTTTAGTGACTTCGAGGTCCGCCCGTTTTCCCTTCACGGTCGGTCTCTCCTAGTGGATCCTATACTCTATCACCACCAGGACCATGTGTGTTGGAGAAGTATGACTTCCTGTGGGAGATCCTTGTTGGGCGTCGCTGCCTCACTCATCAGTAGTCTACAAGGTTCCTTTTTCTCAGCCGATCATGGTTTATGATCTCAATTACAAGAGACAAATCAAGATTGTAGATTGGATCTAGGCATAATCATTGACATGAAAGGGGTGCTCTTTGTCAGGTTTGATGTTAGGAAATGATAGAATGGAAGGCCGCTACAATCAATTTCGAATATAGTATCATGTTATACCACATAGGTAAGAGGGATGTGCGTGTGTGATGCCCCATATTTTCCAACACACCTAAGTATCTGTTTCAAATTTGTATTCTCACAGTCAACTATCAGGACCTTATATGTTTACATTGGCAATCTACCACAAAATACCAACTAAAACAGCTAATCTTCTAGCAATGCACGCATGTGTGGAGGAAAAACTAGGACAACAACTCCTTCCGTTAACGAGACATAAAGGAGGTACTTTGGGTGGCCCTGACTTGTAAAAGTTATTTTTACCATTGACGAAGTGCCTTACCAGTAATTTAGCAATTTTAAAGAGAAGCCAAAAAGCATATGGATCTCCCCAGGGCAAAATCATTACTGCAACCTATTGAGATCTTGCATGTAACATATTCATTTTTGTTTCCAAATCATCATGGACTGTGGTACTTGGATCGGTTTTTTAGATTTTATACTTAAATCTCAATTCATAGTAGTCTCTCCTATGTAGGAACTTGCCCAGGTCAGCCTTTGGATCCTCCCTAGTAGTCGGATTAATGGCGACAAAGACATATATATTTATCACTTTTGATGACTCAACGTTACTTTTTGTGTCACATAGTTACTTTTTTAGGCTATCTAGTTACTATGTGATTAACATGCACTGGTTTCATCTATTTGACTTACCTTCCTCCACAAGAGTTACTTTACTAAGTACATCAGTTACTTTTTGAATGCACAAAGTTACTTTTATGTTGTCACAGTTACTCATAGTGCTCTTACAGTTACTCTAGGTGTTCTTATAATTACTTTATCGATGACGAGTTCATATCTTTTATTTTCCAGTGAGTTCTAATATAGTTATTTTTGGAATAGAACACTTACTTTCGTGTTCATACAATTACTTACAAGATGTCCCTTTTACTCTGTGTTCCATACACGTTGTTTTTGTGATACGTGTTTTACCTTCCTCTGTTAGAGTAACTTTTACAAAGTATAAGAGTTACTTTTTTGAATCACATGGTTACTTTTCTCTGTTGTCACTGTTACTCTAAGTGTTCTTACAATTAATCTTAGTGTACTTACAATTAATCTTAGTGTTCTTACATTTACCCTTAGTGTTCTTATAATTACTTTATGGGTTACGAGATCATCACTCTTCCTCTTGAGTTAGTTTATTTTGACAGGCTAACTGAAAGTATATATCTTCATACAAAACCACATTAGCTATTCATGCAAGAATACCACAGACAAAGCATAGAATGTTATCTATTAAACCCACAAATACTCCTATTTATAATATGATTTAGAATAAATGTATTTTCAGGCTTGCAGCACATAAGTAAATGTATCTTGTAGTAGTTACATATTATAACTCTAGAACCAAATTTTTCAAATTTAACATTTCGCTTAATAAACCAGTATTCAGCTCGAATTCAGCCATCTGTCGAGGCTTGAAACAACTTCTTCCTTCACATCTGTATCTACTGCTTGTTTCTACTCTCCTTCTTGCTTCACTACTACAGAAACGGCCTTTGGCGTCGGTCGTTTAACCCCATTTGGCGTCGGTTTCCGACCGACGCCTATGTGGGTGCCGCTAAAGGTCGAACACTTCGGCGTCGGTTTTTTAACTGACGCCTATTAATTATATAGGCGTCGGTGTTTTAGTATATAACCGACACATAAAGTACCCTAGATGACGCCATTTTCTGTGGCACGAACACTTTTGGCGTCAGTTATATACTAAAACACCGACGCCTATACTTCAAGACGACACGGCCGTGCTTCCCTGCACGGCCGTGTTTAGTACTATAGGCGTCAGATTTATATGAATAACCGACGCCTTTTCCACCACGGCCGTGCTATCCTGCACGGTCATGTTGTTTGTATTATTAGGCGTCGGTTTTTATCAAATAACCGACGCTGTATGTCTTTGCTGATGGTTTTCTATAAATAACCAACGCCTATTTCTATTTTTTTTCATATCAGTTTGCAGGCCTGCTGTGGCTGGTCAGCAGGATGAGAACCTGCAGTTCAGTTTTTTGAACTGCAGGTTTACGACATCCATTGATATCATCCTACAAACAGGCCGCAAACCTGCAAAAGTCACAAGGAAAATTTCACACAAGTACATACATTCAGACATCAATTCAATTCTCACATTCACACATATAGAAACATTCAAATACATGTATTAACATTCAGAAATATTCATTTACAAAGTATCATTCATTATCGCTATCAACATCCCAATTATATCTTACAGTTGCCACTGCTTGTATGGCTTTTGCCCATTCTTCTCTTACTTCATTTAATGCTTCCATCGTATATGGAGCATGTATATTTTTTAAGTGTTTACCTATAGTGTGGTTAGTTTTAAACACCTGCAAAGAGAATGATGTATATATATAAGTAATAATATAAAATTAAGATTGATATATTTCATACTAACTAATGAGACTATATATAATACCTCATGTATGCTATCGATGTCCAATGCGGCATGTTTGATAATCATCTACATAAATCACATCACATAGTATGCGCATGCCCAGCCATTGTCTTGTGTAGCACACTATAAATTGAAACATACAAAATAATACAACTAAGCACAATTCATATCAATAATATATATATTCGAGTCGGGAACTTACTTGTACGTTCTGCCAATTTATTGGCTGGTTCTTTTTCCTTGGGACCGTACCTCCAGCCTTTTTGAATGCATCTAAACCCCTACATGTTAATATAACACAATAAATTGCATAAGTAAATAGTAATGTAATAAAAGATGTTAACGGATATAAAAATAAAATATTTCTCACCAGAATAATGGCATTCTCATTACGTGTCCAATTTTAGTGTTCAATGTACTCCCCGCAGGATCTAGATAATAAACAGTGAATGTCCCGGGGACAATAACTAGTAACTCCTAATGTCTACCGCTAGAGGTAAGAAGTTAACAATTAATAACTCAAAATGCAAAATAAAAATGGAATTTTCATAAGTCCAAATTATAAATAAAGTAAACTTACTTGACATTGAATGGAGCTATTATTATCGTCTTCTTTTGCTGACCAAAAATTGTAAAAGCATCTATACAGTATTGTTGAACATTATCAGGGTCTTTAGCTACCAAACTAATCAATGATGGAATAAAAAATCCCACATGATCAAATGCAAATTGTTTGCAATGATCTTCGACTAAGTAGCTGCAAAACATATAGGCGTATGCATTAATATATAAGAAACCAGATCACCGGATCTTACACAAGGTATATGGATGTATAAACAAGATCTCACCTTATCCATGTCTCTATCATTGATGTATTCAGCCAATCATACATAAACAGCTCAATAATATCTTGTATAAATAAAGAGCTATCGTATGATTGACCTGCATAATCTGCATCGAAAGAAACTATTATAGGGCAATGTATATTATGTGCCCGTAGCCAACATGCCATTCCCCTACAAGTAGGACCTAACGAGTATGTTAGGTTAGTTGGAACCCAAGTTGGTAATGCGGGAAGTGGAGGTGGAGGCCTAGGTGCTCCTGGTGTCTTCTTTTTAAGCTGTATATATAATTTCAGATCAGTTGACATCATATATACACATTAACAGTCTAAATCAATGTAAATTTATCTTACAATTTCAGTCGTGTAGACGACATCTGCTTTGGGCCACAATATGACCCCGCCTTCTGCCTCACCAAGTGTATCAATATCTGGGTGGGCATATGGCAACGCAACTTCCCTCCAATCGGGTAATACATGTAGCGGGCTCACACGAATGTAGCCCTGCGGCATTGGAGTCCCATGAAATGTTGCCCCAGGAAGGGACTGGTAAGCCCGCGCCTCTGCAACAACATAGTCTTGCATTCTTAAGCGGCATGGCTTCAATGCCTACAAATTTACGTAAAGAATGTTATACATATATACATATAATCTTGAAAACATATCATCTTGAAAAGACTAGCTACAATGTCATAAACAATACTTACAACAGACGTGCTAGGCGATGGGTCTCCAGGATTACTCGCAGTCTGTGCATCAGGAGAAGAGTGGGTCGCCATAGGCTGATTGGAAGCCTGAGATGCCTGCCACCGCAGCAATTCTTCCTTGACCTTCTCAGCAACTACATCGTTGACCTTCTTAGCAACTAAATCCTCAAGTCTCTTATTCTCCTATACATGGATAAAAGTAACATTAGCTTCTTATTAATGAATTTCCTTTTGTAGTAACATTCTAAAAAAAGAATAGGTTACCTCTTCTTGAGAAAGTCCTGCTCTGGGTTTGCGCTGGGATGGCCCAAAGAATGCTTTGATGCCAACACCAACGCCGGCACCTCTAACACGTCCAGGATGCTCTGGGTTACCAAGAGCAACTGTCAATTCATCCCTTGTGCCCTGAGGGATGAACGTGCCTTGTTTCCTCTGCTCGTGCAGCTCCCGCTAATCACCATAAACAGAAATTGGTAAGTTAACACCACAAATAATCAATATTCAAACGATTTCTCTAAGAGTTGTATTTTACCATTTTTGCAGCCGCCTCAGCAGTTACAGGCTTCTTTATTTCACCCTTCTTGTTTTGCCTGCCAGCTATCCAGATATCATGGCGAGGCATGGGTGTGGCAGACTCCTGAGTAGGAGCAGACTCCTGAGTAGAAGCAGACTGCTGAGTAGCCGCAGACTCCGCCTGTAGTCTTTGGCGAACACTTGCATAGCCTTTTGGACCCATAGTGTGGTCATGCACATTCAGTGCACGCCTTGCTTTTTGTGCGTCACTGAGGGCCTAGTTAGTATGGACATTAATGATTTGGTTAGTAGCACTAAATGTTAATCTTGAATAGGTGAATACAATGTATATTAATTAAATTGGGAGTGACGCCTAATTCCTTGAATTCTTCAGATTTTCTTGAAGCAACAAAATTGTCCCAATCTTCTTTGTCCAAGAAGTTCCATTGTTCAAGGGCTGACTTCTTCTTCTTATCACTCTCTTTTATGTATTCTCTGTTCAAATTTGTCCTATAATTCCTAAGCATCTTTCCAGCGCGTTGCATCACACTTTTACGATGCAACTTCTCATCCAATGCAAACAGATTCTTTAAAATAGAAATGTTATTAACTAGTATCCAAAATAGAATTGCAAATAATAGAATTTGTAATCTACAAAATAGAATTGCAAATAATAATAACTCACACATAAATCTTTCCATATCAAGTCTTTTTTCCCTTGAGGAACTTTATGCCAATTATCATACTTAACACCACAATGGCTCCGAGTGGTACACCCAAGATAGTTTACAAAATTATTGCGGTTCACTCCAATTGCATTTCCTCCATTATCAAACTCCACCACCAATTTGGATCCACTACCACTTAGCGCTAATAACTTCTTCAACAGAGTGATGCCCCTTTTCTTGTTAAGTGTTTGGTGCTGCGCATCAAGTTTCTCCAGTGCTTCAGTGGGTACAGGTACATCATCAACCTAAAATTTGACAAAAATAAACACACTAAATTAGCCCAATATAGAAATATAGGATATATGACATAACTAGAAGATAATGAATTTTATAGAGATAATGAATTTTATAGAAATACAGGATATGTTTTTAGAACTTACATTGGTATCCTCGCCATGCTCGTCATGGACAACATGCTCATCATGGACTTCATGCTCATCATGGACATCATGCTCATCATGGTCAGCCATCTGAAAATGTCATTAAAAAGGCAAACATTTAGCATTTGTATTAACTAGAAAAAGGCAAACATTTAGCATTTGTATTAACTAGAAAAAGGCAAACATTTAGCATTTGTATAAACATACATGTCTCTAAAATTGTGATCTTTTATCAATTAACAATCCTTCATTGTGATCTCCGCGCACATATAAGTCATCATTAGCTTCAATATTTTGTGGAGTTGGCAACCCAACTGAGAATGGACTGGAGTCATCATACTAATCATAGTACTCTTCTTCATCTATAGGATCTTCAATGAATTGTCTTTTACCATGAAGAACAACCGACCATTTATCATTCGCAGGATCATCGATATAGAATATTTGTTTCGCCTGTGATGCCAATATGAATGGTTCACCCTTCTCGCCAATCTTTTCAAAGTTCACCAAAGTGAAACCCAATTCATCCACTATAACTCCTTTGGTGTTATCAACCCAATTACATTTAAAGAACGGAATTTTGAAATCTATGTAGTCAAACTCCCAAATGTCCTCAATGACACCGTAATATGACATTTTAGCTTCACGTGGACTCTTATCCTTTGCACTTGCAAAGTACATAGTCGACGCTTGAAGAGTGACCCCACTATTTTGGACGACACTCTTATCATCTTGGCACTTTGTGTAATATGTGAATCCATTAATGTCAAACCCTTCATAAGACATAACATTCGGTTTTGGTTTAAAGGCGAGGCATTTGATAGTTTCTGTAATATCATTTGGTGTTTGAGATAGTTGATGTAAGACTTTATCTTCAAACCACTTAGTAAAAGTCTTATTATGCTCTCTAGCAAGCCACATTGAACTTGCTCGAGGATGTTGTCTCTTTATGAAATTGGTATGTTCCTCGATATAAACACTCACTTCGTCCATATTGTGTAAAATATACAAGTGAGCTTGTTCCAACTGCTCACGGCTGATTACTTTCACCCGTGATCCCAAAATTCCTTTGCCCTCCTCAAAATTCTTGTCATTATCAGGAGTGTCATTACCACTGAGAAAGTCATTGCAAAAATCCATAACCTCTCTTGCCACATAACCTTCAATAATACTCCCTTCAGGCCGATAACGGTTTCGAACATCACCTTTAAAAACACTCATGTATCGTTCAAAGGGATACATCCAATGCAAGAAAACTGGTCCCAACATTTTCACTTCCCTAGTCAAGTGGACAACAAGATGTACCATGATATCAAAGAACGAAGGAGGGAAATACATCTCAAGCTGACATAGGGTAACAACCACTTCTCTTTGCAAATTATCGAGAGTATCAGGGTCAATAACTTTACTGCATAGACTGTTGAAAAAGAAACAAAGTCTAGTAATTGCAAACCTTACATGCTTCGGCTATATAGATCGAATTGCCACGGGTAATATTTGTTGCATTAGAGTGTGACAATCATGAGATTTAAGACCTATCAACTTCAGATCTTTCATTGATACCAATCTACGGATGTTGGATGAGTAACCATGTGGCACCTTAACATTTACCAAGCATTCACAAAAAGTTTTTTTCTCCTTTCTAAACAACGTGTAACAAGCGGGAGGTAAGTATGCTCTTTTACTACCCATTTCACATAATTCTGTTAATTCTGACCTTATTCCCATTTCACGTAGGTCCATTCTGGATTTTATCCCATCATTAGTCTTACCTGGTATATTTAACAGAGTACCAATGATGCTATAACAGACATTTTTCTCAACGTGCATTACATCGATACAATGCCTGACTGTCAAAGAACTCCAATAAGGAAGATCCCAAAATATTGACTTCTTCTTGAATGAAGAATTGTCACTCCGTGTGGCCATACTACATTGTGATTTCTTACCAAATTCATTTCCAATGTCTTTTACTCTTTCATAAACAACATCCCCTGGTATAGGTTTAGGTGCACTCCGTTCATCATTCCATCCATTGAATGCTTTGCGCTTCCTACGATACAGATGGAATTTTGAAAGAAACCTTCGATGACCAAGATATACAGTCTTGCCGCCATGTTTTAGTCTTATTGAATCAGTGTTTTCTTCACATATAGGACACGCTTTAGCTCCTTTGACACTATATCCAGACAAATTCCCATATGCTGGAAAGTCATTAATAGTGCAAAACAACATAGCGTGCAAACGAAATGTCTCTCTTGCTGAAGCATCATAGGTCATCACACCTTCAGCCCAAAGTTTCTTTAAGTCAACAATCAAAGGTTCAAGATAAACATCGATATCATTTCCGGGTTGTTTAGGGCCCGATATCAACAATGACAACATAACGTACTTATTCTTCATACACATCTAGGGAGGAAGATTGTATATAACAAGCATGACTGGCCAAGTGCTATGTTGGCTGCTCAATGTCCCGTACGGATTCATCCCATCTATACAAATCCCAAGTCTTAGATTCCTATCTTCTTCACCAAATTTGGGGTACAATAGATCAATCTTCTTCCACTATGGGGAATCAGACGCATGTCACAGGATCCCATCATTATTTTTCTTAACATCTGCATGCCACCTCAAATTCTTCTCATCTTTCGGATTTGCAAACAAGCGTTGAAACTGTGATATTATAGGTAGATACCACAACACCTTGGCAGGAGAACCAATTTTGGACTCCCCCGAAGTTGTCAATTTATACCGTGACGCACCACATTTTGGACAATCTTTCAAATCTACATAGTCCTTTTGAAATAATACACAATCATTCGGGCATGCGTGTATCTTCTTGGCCTCCATTCCCATTGGGCACAACATTTTCTTTACCTGGTATGTTGAGATTGGAAGCTTGTTTCCTTCAGGAAGCATTTCTTTCAACAAAGTCAACAATGAAGTGAAGCTTTTGTCGGTCCATCTATTGTTAGCTTTCAACCTATACAATCTCAACACAACGCTAAGCTTCGTAAACTTAGCATAGCCTGTGTATAACGGTATCTCAGCATCATGCACAATGTTTGTAAAGAGAGGAGGTGGATCGGTGTGCTCTACCCTACAACTATCCAACATCGCATCAACGATGTCTGCTGGAACTGGTTCGTTCACATTTACGTCATCGGAGGCAATTTCTTCTTCCACCCAAGCACTGCTATCGACATCTACTGGTTTCGATTTTGAAATCTCTCCATGCCTGTGCCATTCTATATAGCCTTGTACAATCCCGTTGCACATGACATGACTTTTGATTTCCTCACCAGTGTTGACTTTCAAGTTGTTACCGCAATGCCTACATGGACAGTAGAACCTATCTGTAGGTTTTTTCCTATGTTCCTCGACAAATCTAATAAACTGATCAAGACCAGATATAAACTCTGGGGTGCAACGATTACGAATGAACATCCATGATCTATCCATTCTATGATCAGAGAAAACAAGTATATATTAGGAAACAAGTATATATTAGGAAAAGATTAGGGTATACACTTACAACCTAAGCGTATAATGTGATGTCATTCTTATATATAATAAATGTGTACCACCTATCCCATCCTTGAACACCTAATCTCACTAGTAAGTGTATAATGTGTATTGGGTTTTCAAGAAAATTTCGGCAGCATTTCCCCGCTGTTCTCTAAGTACATATGTACTTAGAGAACAAATGGGGAAATGCTACCAAAATTTTCTCGAAAACCCAATACACATTATACACTTACATCCTAAGTGAGATTAGGTGTTCAAGAATAGTCCCAAACCGGGGACTATCCAAGATTTACTCCTAATGAGTCAATCTTGGACGGGTTTCTAGGCCAACAAACACATTTGATGTCATTCTTATATATAATAAATGTGTACCACCTATCCCATCCTTGAACACCTAATCTTAGTAGTAAGTGTATAATGTGTATTTGGTTTTCAAGAAAATTTCAGCAGCATTCCCCGCTGTTCTCTAAGTACATATGTACTTAGAGAACAAATGGGGAAATGCTACCAAAATTTTCTCGAAAACCCAATACACATTATACACTTACATCCTAAGTGAGATTAGGTGTTCAAGAACAGTCCCAAACCGGGGACTATCCAAGATTTACTCCTAATGAGTCAATCTTAGACGGGTTTCTAGGCCAACAAACACATTTGATGTCATTCTTATATATAATAAATGTGTACCACCTATCCCATCCTTGAACACCTAATCTCACTAGTAAGTGTATAATGTGTATTTGGTTTTTAAGAAAATTTCAGCAGCATTTCCCTGCTGTTCTCTAAGTACATATGTACTTAGAGAACAAACGGGGAAATGCTACCAAAATTTTCTCGAAAACCCAATACACATTATACACTTACATCCTAAGTGAGATTAGGTGTTCAAGAACAGTCCCAAACCGGGGACTATCCAAGATTTACTCCTAATGTGTAAATCTTGGACGGGTTTCTAGGCCAACAAATACATGTGTTGTCATTCTTATATATAATAAATGTCTATAAAGTACAGGCAACATGGTTAATCCTAATCAACAGAGCATTATTAAATAATAAATCAAGAAATCAATAGTTTCAAACAAAAGGTCTAGGAATCTTTACTAGACATTATATGTATCCCTAATCATCATATTTAACATACTACATTATTATGAACATCCAGATCAGATTAAGATCATACTATGTTATAACCATTGGTTTAATAACCCTATTTCCGCATGTACATGTTTATCAACTTTAAAACCCTATAATTCATGAAATCATTCTAATTCAATTTAATATGTTGGGATCACATAATTATATAATGACATCAGAATATATAGAAGAATCATAATTAACATGATTAACAACATGCTCATCAAACTAGGGTTTTCTTGAATATCATCTAATATTTGTGTACTAGACATTATATTTATCCCTAATCATCATATTTAACATACCATTATTATGAACATCCATATTAGATTAACTCTAATCAAATACATTACATGCATTTTTATCACAACAATTTGATCGATGCATAAAAAAGCAGAGCAGCTAGCAGCGGGAAGACCAACCTTGTCAGAGGGAAGAAGGCAGAGGCTCCGGTGGCTCTGGCTGGAGAAGTAGCTAGCAGCGACGGAGGTGGAGGAGCAGCTAGAAGCTCCGGTGGCTCTGGCGGTGGTTGCGGCGGCGCGACGACGGTGGAAAAGCACCAGGCGGCGCCTAATCTCAGGCGTGGTGGCGGCGCCGGTTCTCATGCGCTTGGAGCAGCAGGGGCGGCGGAGAAGGGGGCGCGGAGATAGTGGTGGCGGAGAAGGGGGCGCCGGAGAAGAAATAGCCGGAGAAATGGCGCTGGAGAAGAAATCGCCGGAGAGAAATCGCCGACAGCAGAGAAGGTAATTGCTCGCAATGAAACAGAAGAAAGGGGAAGAGTCGGGCGATCGTGGGTTATAAGTTCCCAAATAGTGTCGGTTGTTTAAAACAACCGATGCCTAAACATCTTTAGCGTCGGTTGTTTTAAACAACCGACGTCCAATTGGACGATATTTTCATGAAATTGTTTGGCGGGAACCACCTTCAGTGTCGGTTATAAAAGGATAACCGACGCTGAAAGTGACACTTTTCGCGCAAATTTTCATCGCACATAGGCATCGATTTATACCTACATAACCGACGCTGAAAATGACACTATTTTTTTTATCAAAATTTGGATTTCGCGGCCGACTTTCAGCGTCGGTTTGTTATAAACAACCGACGTTGAATACAAAGCGGTACCCGTGTCTGGCTGGTCTTCGAATATAGACGTCGGTTTGCTTAAACAACCAATGCCTAACATATAAGGCGTCGGTTTTCCTTAATAACCGACGCCCAAAAAAGTGACACTGAATGCTATTTCTGTAGTAGTGCTTTTTCTGACCCTTATCTGCTTCTTCCTTTTTTTGTTCAACTAGACCTTCTTTGTGGTCTTAAAGTTAGTTTCTATGCATATAGTTACTTTTTGTGTCTGGCATTATTTTCAGTATTGAATGGGTACTTTCATACCATTGATGAAGAGCTTGTATGCTCGACCATATCCCCAATACATGTAGAATCTGTCTAGTGTTATTCACCTGACATGATTGACTACTCAAATACCCACTTATCGACATGAAATCAATTCTACTAGTTGCAACTTGTTCGCTTCTGGACCTACTGAATTCCTCAAGCCTAATTACATATCCACAAGCATGAACACACTTGTTATTCACCTGACATGATTGACCACTCAAATACTCACTTATCGTCATTTCTTATTTTATCCATTTTCCCTTTTTGCAGAAGCCCTTGTGGAGCCCAATGGAAATGGCGGACTTGGTAGCCCCAGCCGGTGTAGTCACCGCCGGGGGAATCGACAAGCATAAACAATAGCTCACTCAGACGAAGAGGCACGCTGCCGTCTCAGGTGGAGAGGCTGTCGGTGGCCAGAAACCACCTACAGACGCCTGCTTCGACTGCAACATCTGCCTAGACTTCGCAGTGGATACTGTCATCACTTTGTGCGGTCATCTCTACTTCTGGCCCTACATCTACAAATGGCTCCACCCGGACTATGCCAAGGATGCCGCATCTGACCTCAACAGACCGTCTTCCATCCCACACCATTAGCAGCGCCCTGTGTGTAAGGCCGCACTCTCGGAATCAACACTTGTCCCTCTTTACGACTATGACATATGTGACCAGGATTTAGAAGGCTATACCGCCCTTGCTGTCCCTAGGTGGCCCTTACTGTCTGTGCTACCCGTCTGTGAGAACTCATGCCTACTCCAGCCGTAGGTCGATGCCCACTGTTCTGCCTGCCAGGTAGGTCGGAATTACCTCAGCGGCGTCATGTCTTCTACGGTCACCCACCCACTGTTCGACGGGGTTGCTATGTTGTCGTTCCTGCTCAGCGACAGCAGTGCTGGTAGCGGCTCCTCTTCACAGATGTACTATCTTGACGTGTACTGCGGTGCTAGAAGAGGGGTCACCGAGCGGCGATGATGAATGCATATTCATCATGATTTCCAGTCACCTTCTTGTGCTCTTTTTGATTCAATACATCCAAAATCAGTTACTAAATATCAAAATGTGCAAAATTTCCTAATTGGTTCAATTATTAAGGTTCCTAACTGAGTTCATGTCGATTCTATGCATGTCTTGATGAGGTTGAACAAGCAGCTGGGACCGACCTTTATCTACCCTTGATCTACCCTAACTCACCCTTGGTCTTGACCATACGGTCTCACCCATGCGGTCTTGACCATACAGCTTCATCCATACAGTCTCAAGACCGTGTGGACATACTCACCTCGAAATCGTTTGCAGTTGGGTCTGCGAGACCGTTTGGAGGTGAGGTTGCGAGACCATTTGGAGCTGGGTCTGCGAGATCGTTTGCCACAACTCCAAAATTGTTCGATCACCTAGTGTCCAAGATCGATTTGGATAGCATTAGCAAACCGTTTGATAAATCTATGCATGAGACCGTTTGCATCACCTCCTACTTTCCTCCCTTCTTCCTCCCGCCAATACCCAAGCTCCATCCCACAAACAACTACAACACCACCATCAACCTACAAGTCTTGGCACTACTCCATCGCACCCTCTCCCTTTGCTCTACATCTCTGTCGCCACCTGCTCTACCTGCAAGAAGCCATCACCAAATGGTCCTCAAGACCGTTTGGCCAGCGCCCGCGCTCAATACCGTGAAGCGGCCAGCGGAGGGTAAACCGTTTGAGCAAGGAGCAATGATCTATGACCATTTGTACAGGTCCTCCGAAAACCGTTTGACACACCTCACAGGGATCATGAAGTCAAGATCGTTTGAAGCCGCGATCGCATGAAACCATTTTCCCGGAGGTTGGCTACCGAAACCGTATGATCAATATCAGTCTGCAAGACCGAGAGAAGTAGAAAACTAATTAAAGGAAAGATAACGCAAACCGTATGGAAAAGACCCTACGAGACCATTTGCAAAAGAATACGAGACCGTATGGAGGAATGCATTGCCAAACCATTTGGAGCCTTGGTAGCCAGACCGATAGAGCTAATAATGAGACGAATGAAAAAGTAGCTTTGTCAAACTATTTGAAAAAGTGCAAATGCAAAATCATTTGATAAAGTAGCATGCATGCGAAACCGTTTGAAAACGTACACAACCCAGACCGTTTGGTCAATATAAATCAATACCGTATGGTCTCTTATTCTAAATCGTTTGTGCAAAAAAGTGACCAAACCGTTTGGGCCAGACCGTATGGAGGACTCAAACCAAAAATGTAAGAACCAAACCCGAGCATATAAATAGGACCAACAGGATCCTCATTTGGGCTACTAGGGCAAGGATCAGTCTCCCTTCCACACCGTCGCCACTCCACCATCTTCAGACATTGCCACGCCGCCCACACCTCCTCCTCCTGGTGCAAGCAAGGATGTTGAGAAGAGAAAGAAGGTGGAGAAGAAGGTATGCACAACCCGCCTTGGTGGTTCTTCCTCCTCGTCTAGATCTGCCCCGACATGATGTAGAAGACTGCATCATCTTCACCGAGTTGCGACTACCTTCTTCATCATGCTCATGGCAGAATCTTCCTTCTCTCTTGTTCTTCTTGTTTCTCATACCATGAGTGAGTAGTTTCTTTTAGCTGGGGTGCGGGACTAGCCCCGCTACCCATGCATTCATGTCTTTTCAGTTAACATTCTAAGGCAATGTATATAACTTTTCATTTCATTGCTAATTGATATGCTTGTGGTTGTTTTCCTGCTTACTTTCACCTTATTCTTCTCTTTGTAGCATAGAATGTCGATTAATGAGGTAGACTCCTTGATGAGAAATCTGATAGGGTTCCTTGAGGTCGTAAGTGTGTGACATGTGAGGGGATGAGCCATCTAACCTACGGTGACGCTTCTGTAGTCTAAACATCCCTCAGGGAGGACCACCACCTTAGTTGGATGTTGTATCTTCTTGTTAATCGTCGATGTTTGCTTACAGACTTATCGCCTACATGCTTGTCAATTAGTGTGGTTGACTCCCGGACTAGAAATAGAATGGGGTTCCTTGAGGTTGTAAGTGTATCTAGCCCACGGTGACTCGTTTGTGGTATAAACATCCCTTAGGGAGGACCACAACCTTAGTTGGATGTTGTTTCTTCATAACCGTAAGTGCATGATCCGAATGGCGACGAGAAATTGGATGCCTAAGGGGATGCTTACGTGGGCCTAAACATCCCTCTGGGAGGGTTCGCAGTAGTTCCATTTGGATAGTTAGATGCTTGCCTAGATGTTATATGTGTTTGCATGTGCAGTGGTGGTGAAACCCGATACCATCCCAACGATTCCATATCATTTAATCTAAAACAAACTTTCATTCTGCTCATTTACTTTCCTACAATTAGTTTAATAAACCTCAACCAAACCAATCGTTCTAAATATTAGTCTCACTTGAGCTAGATTCGACTGAGAAAAATTCATAAAAACATTGTCCTTTCGGATTCAATCCTTAACTATACTGCGATAAGACTCATCCACTTGCGGGTGGTATTATTGCATGAGGTTTTGGTAAAAGCTCGGGGATTTCAACCCCGAGTGAATTTGTTAGTGTGATATTTTCCACGTCAAATTCTGGCATCGTTGTCGGGGACAACGAAATTAGTTAGTCAATTCTAGTTCTTTTAAGACTAATCTAGGATTTTGTTTTTCTTTTGATACAATCGATCATCTACTTGGATTTGACTCCACTCCATCAATCTTACTTCAGAACTTTTCATTTCAGGTACCCCTAAGACTAGTGTATGCACCATTTGAATAGTCCCAGACTCACTGCCAGCTTTGATTCGGAGATAGACAGAACCTTTCATCATCAAAATAGAGAAAACCAAGAAAGAATGGCTCAAGAGGAGGAAATAGCCTGAAGGGTGGCTCAAGCCATCAATGTATAGAGAGAAAGGCTCATGCAAGAAGCCAGAGCCGCAATTCAAGAAGAAATCCAAGCAGCACAAGTAGCGACGCAAGCATCGGAACTACAAAAGGATCTTAGAGAGTTCTCAATCCCCAAAGCTGCTAATGTTCGTCATCTAGTACAACCTCCTCCCATCAATGCGGGCAATTTTTAGGTTAGGGCACATTGGATCACATTGCTTCAAAATAGCCCATTCTACAAGGAGAGGATAGTCAGGAACATCTTTTAAGGTTTATTGATCTATGTGCTATGACAAAGAAAAATGAAGTATCCGACAATGCCATTCGTCTCCGTCTCTTCAAGTATTCACTTGCTAATAGAGCAATAAGCATGTATGATTTATTGTAAAGTGAACCCATCACCACTTCGTAACAACTTCAAAATGTATTTTTGGAAATGTTCTACCCTCCTTCTCTCACCTATGAAATTAGAGGATGGATAAAAAATTTCACTCAAGTCCCTGGAGAAACCCTTGCAGAAGCATGGGATAGATACAAAGAGCTTCTACGCAAGTGTCCACATCATGGAATCCCTAAGAATCATCTTATTGAAATCTTCTATAGGGGAGTGGACGATGATATCAAGAGGTTTTTAGATTCCTCCTCTGGAGGAAATTTCATGCATTAGAGTTATGACAGTGCATGGAGGGTTGTCACCCTTAGAGCTGAAAATCAAGCTAATTGGGGTAGGTCTGTAGGTAAATGAGTATTGAAGGTAGCTATGGCTGAAGTTGTTCCTAAATACAAGTCTATCACTGAGACTCTCAAACTCTTAGTTGCAAAGAAAGACCATATTGAATCATCCCTTGCTGCTTTTGAAAGAAGTCATTCACTCCCACAACCAAAAGAACAGATCCAGTCAGCTTCATTGTTCTGTGAAGCATGTAAGGGTACTGATCATTCCAATTTAGCATGCAATGTTCTCTACGATGTTGTTCTTAGCAACACATGTGGACAAGGAGATAATGGTCAAATGGAAAATCTTAATGCTGTCAACACCATCCCTGGTCAAGGATATTACAATCTGAGTCAAAATAGGAACCACACTAGTTTTCAATATGGAAATCCTTCAGGAGTGGAAAACTCACGACAATTTGGTTCAAATAATCAGCAACGATGCCCACCAGGATTCCAATATAACCAACAACAAAATTTCGAGAATCAAGGAAACTTTAGGGGTAACTTTTAGAACAGGAACTACAATAATTATCAGAACAATTCTCAGTTCCTGAATCCCAACCAAGCCCCTTACCAGAACCAACAACAAGGGCAAAAAGTCAGCCCCATCTCTCCTGACGACAAGTTGTCAGCCATTGAGAAGATGTTGCAGTCACAACATACAATGATAGCTAACCAGCAAGCCCATTAGAAGGCTATTGAATCTCAATTAGCTCAACTTATAGCTAGCATGAAGCCACCTGTTGGAACCTTTGCTGGCCAGCCAGAGAACAATCCAAAGCATCCAGAGCAACTGAAGGCTGTCTCCACCAGGTCTGGAAAAGACTATTCAGATCCCCCTGTCAAGACACCAGTAGTTATTATAGACAAAGATGTCTCTGTGGCTGTCCAAGACTCTACAACATCTGAGTCTCAACCAAAAGGGGCAGTAACCGCCAATAAGATAGATAAGGAAAGTTCTGAAGAACCTACTATTATCGAAAAAGAAACACCAGAGCCAGAAGTACCAGTGTACAAGCCTCGTAAACCTTTCCCAGCTCGTTTAAGGTAGACAAAGCTTGACACTCGATTCAAAAAGTTCAAAGAAGCTATGAAGAAACTTCATGTTGATATACCCTTTCTTGATGCACTGGCTGAAATACCAGCCTGGACAAAGTACTTAAAGTCACTCCTTACCAGGAAATATATAACTGAAGAATATGAGACAGTCAAGTTAGCTAGAACCACTTCAGATATCATCCAGAGTAAGATGCCAAAGAAATAGAAAGATCCAAGATCTTTTGGGATTTCTTGCCATATCGATGATTCTTCATGCAAGAAAGGGCTGGAAGATCTTGGTGATAGAATCTCCATCATGCCACTCAGCCTTTGCAAAAGGCTAGGGTTTGATGAACATCTCCCAATGGGCATGACTATACAACTCATAGACAATTCAATAAAACATCCATTAGGAATTATTGAGGATGTACCTGTCAAGGTGGGAAAAGATTCCTATGTTCCTTGTGACTTTGTCATCATGGATATAAAAGTAGATGCCAGATATGCTCTCATTTTTGGACATCCATTCCTCACCACTGCAAGAGTCCTAATTGATGTTGAAGCAGGAACATTGCTTCTTAGACTCAGTAAAGAAACTCTCGAATTCAAAGTTTTTGAAAGTATGTGAAGACCAAGCATGTGTGAAGAAGTATATCTTGTCGATTGCATATAGCAGATGTCACTTCTCACTCAAGAGAATAACGAATCAGACGATCCATGAGAAGTTTCTCTAATGGACCCATCATCTGATAAACCCATTGACAAACAAGTAAAGGTTTGCATCAAATTTCTTGACTCTACAGAATAAGATTTTCAAGCTACTTTTACAAAACTGAAGCCTATTGAAACTATTGAAGTCATTTGTGGAAAGGAGGAGACACCTCCCAACCTTGTCATGACACATATAAAACCATTTTTAGGTGTCAATGAGCCTCCCCATCTAGAAACAACCATCCTCGAGAATGCACCAGTAGCCCAACAGATAGGGACTATTGATTTCATCCTCCCTCTGCAATAAAATTTGGACTGCAGTTTCTACCGAGAACATCCCTCAGATCCATATCTGATAGATGTTAATAACCAACATTACTATGATGAAGGGATAGTGCATCAAAAAATGAACTTTTCTTCCGAGCCTCAACAACACTACATTATCAATGATGCCATTCATATTCCATACAACTATTTTCTAACTCAAATTCAGCAACAAATAACAAGTCAACGTAACTCAGGTTGTTTCCCTATATGCTCTGACATTGCTCATTCTATATGGGGAAGGATACAAGAAGCTAAAATCAAAGTGAAGATTAATGAATGGTTGAGAAAGAAACCACCAAAAGAATATGTCAATCATGTTCCACCTAGAGCCCCACCATGGTGATAGTATCCACGTCGAGCCATCGACGTAAAACAAAGGTGCTTGTCGGGAGGCAACCCGATAAATAAATTCGTATTTAGTTTTAATTTCAAATTAGAATTTTTCCTTCAATTTTTTTACCTTTTAGATAATTTTATACCAAATAAAATTTCATCGTGAGATGCTATTTTGAGTTTTGAATGGTCTTTATGTTTGAAATTTTCAGATGGAGGAAACACGCTGATTGGAACGTAACCACATCCGGTGGTCCAAACGGCATGAAATTTCACCTCCACTTCAGATTTAGAGTTTGCTTGGGATGAAAAAAATTCTGTGTTCAGGGTGGAGGGTGGGTGGTACGTATCTTACTCTCTACTTTCACCCATCTAAATCAGACTTAAGATTTCATTGTCACATTTTTGACCTAAAGTTTCAAAATTTTCAAATAAAATTTTCAAAAAATTTAATGTTTTCAAAAGAAATTTGAATAGATACCGGATGAAGTTTTGACACTTTTTCAATCTCTATGCATTTTAAATCATTATACCCTCCTTATTCAGAACAAATCCTCAAAAAGACCACTTTCTGAAAACTAGCCTTTTGATTGAAATCATCTGGTGAAGCTTATGAATCCCAACATCATGATCTTTGTGCAAAAATGGCAAGTGTCTGTCAAACTGATAGGGATCAAACATGTCGTGCTTCCTAACTGACTAGTGGAACAACAACATGGAATCCCCACTAGATCCCAATCAAGTCATTATTAGAGCATAGGATGACAAAGAGAACAACCCAGTGCATGGAATTGTAAATCAAGAGGCATTCTGTTCTGAACTCTCTTTTACACTTCTTCCACCATCTTCATACCCCGCCATCCATAAAAAAGAAACAAAAATAGCCAAAATAGTGCCAAACCCTAAGTTTAGGGTGGCACACCACTTCCCTCTATATCTGCTTCTTCCACACCCCTCGTAAATAAATAGGGGCGTACACCAAGAAATGATGCCAAAGCGCACACAAAAAGAAATGCTATCTCGAGTCTAATAGAGGAGAGATTCACACACAAAAAAATGCAATAAGTGAAATTGTGAATAATATTTTAAAAATCTCTAGTCGAATAGAGGAGAGATTTATTTCTTCCTTCCATACCTCCCTTCACTCCCTTTTATACCTAAAGGCATAAATAAATGCCTCCACCACCCTAAAATATACTAGTGTCAGATCAGATGCACACTTGTTGTTCTGCGGGTATCTCCAGACTCTTACAAAACTCTTTGACATGCTTGTTGTTGGAAAAAGTGAGGAGGAAGCGATGTTGGAAATAAAACTCAAGAACGAATATATGGTAAGATGTGTTCAGTGGTCTCAAGAAGTTGAGATACTTAGTCATACTTAGCAAAGAAGGAAAGCAATCGTGATGTGAAGAGGAGGCAATCACAGGATCAGAAAGTATTCATTTGGCGACTGTTTCAGATTTTGTGTTACTCAAGGATGAGCAATGTTTAAGTTTGGGGTATTTTGATGAATGCATATTCATTATGATTTTCAGTTGCCTTCTTGTGCTCTTTTTAAATCAATACATCCAAATTCAGTTACTAAATATCAAAATGTGAAAAATTTCCTAATTGGTTCAATTATCAAGGTTCCTAACTGAGTTCATGTTGATTTTATGCAGGTCTTGATGAGGTTGAACAATAAGTTGGGACCCACATTTATCTGCCCTTGATCTACCCTCACTCACCCTTGGTCTTGACCATATGGTCTTGCCCATGCGGTCTTGACCATACGGTCTTGCCCATGCGGTCTTCACCATAAAGTTTCATCCATACGGTCTCAATACCGTATGGACATACTCACCTCGAAACTATTTGGAGCTGGGTCTATGAGATCGTTTGGAGCTGGGTCTGTGAGACCATTTGGAGGTGAGGTCGCGAGACCATTTGGAGCCGGGCCTGCGAGACCGTTTGACACAACTGCAAAATCGTACGATCACCTAGCGTCCGAGACCGATTGGGATAGCATTAGAAAACCGTTTGATAAAGCTATGAATGAGACCGTTTGTAGGACCTCATTCTTTCCTCCTTCTTCCTCCCTCCAATACCCTAGCTCCATCGCACCAGCAGCTACAATGCTGCCATCAACCTGCAAGTCTTGGTGCTGCTCAACCGAGAGAAGTAGCAAACCTATTGAAGGCAAGATAACGCAAACCATATGGAAAAGATCCTACGAGACCGTTTACAAAGGAATATGAGACTGTGTGGAGGAATGCATTGCCAAACCAATTGGAGCCTTGGCACCCAGACTGATAGAGCTAATCATGAGACCAAATGAAAAAGTAACTTTGTCAAACCGTTTGAAAAAGTGCAAATGCAAAACCGTTTGATAAAGTAGCATGCATGTGAAACCGTTTGAAAAGTACATAACCCAGACCATTTGGTCAGTACAAAGCAAGACCGTATGGTCTCTTACTCTAAACTGTTTGGGAAAAAAAAGTGACCAAACCATTTGGGCCAGACCGTGTGGAGGACTCACACCAAAAACATGAGAACCAAACCTGAGCCTATAAATAGGACGAGCAGGGTCCTCATTTGGGCATCGATTCGAGGATCCTGAGAGGCTGCTTGGGCAAGGATCGATCTCCCTTCCACACCACTACCACTCCACCATATTTATCCATTGCCACGCCACCCACACCTCCTCCTAGTGCAAGGAAGGAGGTCGAGAAGAGAAAGAAGGTGGAGAAGAAGGTCTGCCCAGCCCGCCTTGGTGGTTCTTCCTCCTCGTCCAGATTTTCCCCGACACGATGTAGAAGACCGCATCATCTTCACTGAGATGTGACTACCTTCTTCATCATGCCCATGGCAGAATCTTCCTTCTCTCTTGTTCTTCTTGGTTCTCACACCATGAGCAAGCAGTTCCTGTTCGCTGGGGTGCAGGGACTAGCCCCGCTGCCCATGCATTCATGTCTTTTCATTTAACATTCCAAGGCAATGTATATAACTTTTCATTTTGTTTCTAATTGATATGTTTGTAGTTGATTACCTTCTTGCTTTCATATTGTTCTTCTCTTCATAGCATAGAATGTCGATTAATAAGGTAGACTCCTTGACAAGAAATCTGATAGGGTTCCTTGAGGTCGTAAGTGTATGACCCGTGAGGGGACGAGCCATCTATCCTACGGTGATGCTTCTATGGTCTAAACATCCCTCAGGGAGGACCACAACCTTAGTTGGATGTTGTATTTTCTTGTTAATCATCGATGTTTTCTTGCAGACTTATTGCCTACATGCTTGTCAATTAGCATGGTTGACTCCTGGACTAGAAATAGAATGGGGTTCCTTGAGGTCGTAAGTGAATGATCCATGAGGGGACGAGCCATCTAGCCCACGGTGATGCTTTTGTGGTCTAAACATTCCTCAGGGAGGACCACAACCTTAGTTTGATGTTGTATCTTTGGAACCATAAGTGCATGATCTGGATGGCGACGAGAAATCAGATGCCTAAGGGGATGCTTATGCGGGCCTAAACATCCCTCCAGGAGGGTTCAAAGAAGTTCCATTTGGATAGTTAGATGCTTGCCTGGATGTTATATGTGTTTGCATGTGCAGTGGTGGTGAAACCCGATACCATCCCAGTGATTCCATATCATTTAATCTAAAACAAACTTTCATTCTGCGCCTTTTGCTTTCCTGCAATTAGTTTAATTAACCTCAACCAAATCAATCATCCAAAATATTAGTCTCACTTGAGCTAGATTCGACTGAAAAGGATTATTAAAAATGTTATCCTTTGGGATTCGATCCTTAACTATACTGTGATAAGACCCATCTGCTTGCGGGTGGTATTATTGCACGAGGTTTTGGTAAAAGCTCAGGGATTTCAACCCCGAGTGAATTTGTTAGTGCAATATTTGCCACGTCATGCGATAGGAGATGCATTCCGCTAGGTCACTACAACGGGTCTCTGGCTTCTTAGTCCTCTACGTCATCCTGTGCCTCCTCCTGTTCTAATCATCATCCCCAGATCGTGGTGGATTTGTGAATGCAACTAAGGCCGGTGTTCAGCAGAGCCAGATTGTAGAAAATTGTGCCAGTATTTACAATGTGCCACCATGTTATTAAGGCACGGGTAGCATTGTCAACATACCTGTGCAGGTATTAAAAACTTACTCTCTCTCTCTCTTTATATATATATATATATATATATATATATATATATAATCTCAAGATCAGTATTTTGACTCAATTACCAAGATCTAGTGAATATAGATGTTTATGGTTTTCTAAATCAAATGGTTAATCTTGTGCTCTAAATAAGGTACGCTTTATCCTCATACTGGTATATATGTATATGTATATATATATATATATATATATATATATATATATATATATATATATATATATATATATATATATATATATATATATATATATATAACAGTTGAAGCATGTTGTCATTCAAAAAATGAACATATTGTAATATGGGTGTTTTTACAACATGTGATGGGCCTATTGTAATATCTATGTTTATAAAATAGTTGAAGCATGTTGTCTTTCAGTAAATACACCTTTTGTCTTAGGGTTGCACATACCAAACACACCAGTTGTAATATGGGTGATTTATAAAACATGTGTTGTTTGTTGTTATACCATACCTTATACAACCTATCATTAAATGTTTTATTTTATTAGATTTTTTGTCTCTCATCAAAGTAATTTAAGTGACATATTAAATATAAATATTTTACAATAAATTTGAAATTGTTATTTATAAATTTCATATAAAACCACATAATTGAACAAAATCTACACCAAACCTACAGAAAGCTTGCAATGGATATAAAAAATAATAAATAATCCATTCAAAATTCAATTATATGAAAAAGTATCATGTAGCTACATAAACTAGTGAGTACACCCTTAGAGTCAAAGTGGAAAAATAGCTAGAAAAGTTTCACATATTTGCATATGTTGAAGAATAGACATCGCCTGCTTATGTTAGATAAATTTGTGTATGCTCAAGATAACACATCAACCACTAATTTTGGATCTCATCGATCTCTTCTTGGTTGAAGCAACAACCAATATAATTTGGATAATAATATAATCATATGTCAAATATATCAACATATTGTAAATTATTCAATGTATTTAGAAGTTTGAACAAACGAAAAGAATATAATAACTACCTTGCATTTTTAGGAATATTTATTTTTCTTATCTCAAGGATGTCTCTCATGAACTTCATCACATAACCATAATGTATACTATTTGGCTTCTTTAGACACTATATAAAATGAATATTAGATACAAAGAAATAAAATTTGTAAAATTTATCAAAGAGATATGTATTTCAAAATATAGTGACATAGCATATTTAAAATAGCGTAAGTGATGAAATACATAAATGTTAAGCTAGACACAATTCAAAATTGTGAAAAACAGAAGAAATGTTAGGAATATAAATAATGCAAGTAAAAATTTGTGGGAAAGATTGTCTTCTTCAAAAGTACACATGGATCAATAAAGAATGTCATCGTGTAGTTTTAATGAGAGGTTTGACAAGATTGACAAGGATACACATGCTACAATAACAAATTTCACTATAATGAAGAGATGGAACTTTTACGTTTACAAGTTTGGCAAAGAGTCAGACCAATTCATAGTTAAAAACATATAACTTAAGTTCATGTTAATAATAAAAATTGTGTGTATTTATATGCCTACAAGTTTGACAAAGAGTTTAATTGATTCCAAGTTGGGTGATTTTACTTGGACCCATAAATATAAATTAAAAAATAGCTAAACTCCATGTCTTAATCAACTTATGCAACAACAAGTATGTTTAAAATTAAAAATGACCTTAAGTTTATAATAACACTACATGACTATCATAATATGTAATAGAAGTCTCAAATATAATTGCATTTTGTTATGAGAGGGCATATGCATGCTTCAATTTTGATGAATGTGTCTTCAAGTGAAACTATACATATAAACAACCCTTCCTGTTAATGGATACTACATAGATAGAAAACCAACATTAAGTTTATTTTCAAGGTCCAGGTATAAAATTTAGAGCCTTCTTGTCATATACATTACAAAATTGATTTAAAAGCTACGAGTCATCCTCTTTATCTAACAACCAGAACTTTGCCATTTACATTAGGGCTCTAATTGTAGTGGTGGATCTTGACAAGAAATTTTAGGGGACTAAAAGTATGCTATAAAGTGAAAGTCTAATAAGTCTAGTTAAACTTAAAGTTGATGAATGATCTCTTTTATTTTAGGCATACAAAGTAAAAGCTACTTTTAAATAATAGAATAATATAAAAAAAATACATAATATAATTTAAAATCTAAAATAATTACTTTGAAATTAGTATATACCTTTACCTATTAAATATGATATTTATTTCTTTAGGTCTTTCATCAGTTGCTAATCAAGTCTGTTTTAAGTGACTAGCCATTATCTATATTTCAAAATGAATAATCATTATACATAAAAAAAATTCAAATCTATTTATTGTCTTTATAAATAACATAATAAAATCTTTGGACCATATCAAAGGAAGAAAAAAATGAGAAGAATTAGTAAAAATTGTGAATAATAAACACAAAAATGCAAAAATAGAAAAATATGAAACATGATAACATACATGTATTTTAAGTAATATGCCTTTTCTTAATGGCACAACTATCAAACTTGTAAATCAAACATGTAATATGGGAAGATTCAAATATGTTATTTATTGTATCTTTTTAAAAAAGATTGATCAATGCAAAATAATTGAATCATGTCTATAAGAAGGATCAACCAATCAACACTACTAATATATTTGCTCTAGTTTTGACAAAGTTGACATGGTTTGGGAGGAATGCGAGAGAACAACAAGAAGAGAATTTTTTTTTAATTTGGTTAGACTAAGGGAAATGGAAGTCGGTGTAAGAAAAGTAATATGAAAGTGAGGGAAATGGAAGGGAGTGAATAAGAAATATTTTTATTTATTTTTTGGAAGATCTTTCCTCATAAATTACATAAAACAAAAAGAAGGATGCCATGACCATGAACGATTATAGGCCTATCTCATGCTGCTCAACCCTCTTCAAAATTTGGGTGAAGCTCCTTGCTGGTCGGCAGAAGACCTGGATGCCTTACATTGTTTTTTAGGAACAATGTGCTTTTGTAAAAGGTTGCAAGATAGCTGACTGCGCTCTTCTGGCGAAAGAATTCCTCATGGGCTTCAAAACCAAAAACTCTAATGCCGAAGTGTGCATCAAGATTGACTTGATGAAGGCTTATGAACACATCCGATGGGATATGATGCTTTCTCTTGATTTTTCTTATAGGTGGATCAACCTCATCAAAAAGTGTGTCAGCACAATTTCTTTCTCTATCTTGCTTAATGGCAGGCTGGTGGGCATGATTAGGGTGACTAACAGCCTATGCTAGGGGGACCCCCCTATCGCCCCTTCTCTTCACCCTTGTTATGGAGGGCTTAACCTCTATGATTAGGGATGCGGAACAGAGGAATGTTATTAGACCATTCAAGATTAAAGGCACAAAGGTCAAAATCCATTTGATCTTCTTCGATGACATTATTCTCTTCTCCATAAGACATGCGAATAGTCTGGTTGAGTTTAAGAGGTTGTTAGAATGCTTTGGGAAGGCGATGGGTCTGTACATCAGTGCTATAAAATCTCGTGTCTACCTCTCTAAATCTTGTGATAGTAGGATATGTAGGCTCAAGACTGCGGCTGGGCTGCACAGCGGAGGAGTTAGCTCCCTACTAGATACCTTGGGGCACTAATTACAGGTGGAAGAGGAAACTCAAGTGACTTTTTAATGTGCCTGGACATGGTTAGGCTCAAGATTATAGGATGGACAGGGATCCATATGTCTATGGAGGGGAGACTGAAGTTGACTCGATTACTGCTACAAATGATGGTTAGATTTTGGAGTGAGGTGTGCCTTCTCCCCAATCCAACTGTGAATAGACTCATTGGGTTGATTACAAACTTCATTTGGGATGGGAAAGCTCATGGCATTACTTGGGGGATGATTTCAAGGAGGTACGAACAAGGAGGACTGAATGTCAACAAAGTTGAGGACATCATCAAGACAGGGAACCTTCATAGGTTGGATAGGTTCCTTACAAAGAAATATGGGGTGTGGGATAAGTGTCTAAGGTGACAATATGGTAGCACCCCCCAGCCTTTTGGGTCTTCTTTCATGATTTGGGAGAACATCTGCTCAACTTGGCGTCAAGTTGGGCACATGTACTCTGTGGATGTCGACGGTTTCTACAGGCTTACTGGACAACATAAACCGTGGATCCACATGGACACATGTGAGCATGTTTCGTGGTCCAAGTTGTTATGGGGCAAAGGGTATGTCCCAAAGTGGAGCACGACATGTTATAAAGTTATTCATGGAAAGTTGCTCACAAAGGATAGACTAAGAAGATGGGGTATCGACACAAGTCCACGTTGTTGCTTTTGTACTGAGGAGGAAAACCATGAGCACTTGTTCCATGAGTGCAGTAAGGTAGCATGTGTGGTCAGTGATGTGGCTTAAGAATGGGTGGGGGCCGTTCAGGTGTAACAGCCTGAGGGACACCATGGAGTAGATTAAGAACAATTGCTAAACCTAAAGGAGTTGGCTTTTGGTGGGTTATGCCTTACCAACATCTGTTTCAATGTGTGGAAAGTCAGGAAGCTGGTAATGGATGACAAAAAGGGAAACCTTGATATCTTCCATCTAGTGTCTAGAGATATAGGTGCTATTTTAAATGCCAAAAAAGGCCTTGATAGAGGGGTCAGACCTATAGCTAGGTTGCACTGGGGCTTTAGAGTCAGCCTGTGTATACTTTTGTTTTTGACATGTATAGTATAGCCTTCTATACCCCCCCCCTCTTGGCATTATATTTACCTATTTCAAAAAAAAAAGGAATATATTATAGGAAAAAGATAATGAGAAGTTGAAAATGAATTTGGAGAAAAAGATAAAAGTCTAAATATTTTGTATAGAATTTTCGGTTAACTTTGAAGGAAACTTAAAATCTATCATAAAAAGTTACAATAACTTTGCATAGAAAATTAGTTGGAAACATGGAGAAAACTATCAAATGGTTATATTATAGAGAAAAAATAAATATACAAATAAAAATTTAGTGAGAAACATACTGAGGTGTAGTGAGAAATACTTATGTATCCCACAAACAATATAGAAAAGTAAATTTACTACATTATTATAGCATAAATAGTATTTATTTTAAGATGTTTCACAAACATAAATGACGTAACCTTATTTTCATAAATATATGTTGACCTATAAATAGTAGAAAATCATACATATTTTTCAACTATTTGAAAAGAATATTATGACACTATCTACTCTTAATGAACTACCATTGTTAACGAACTATTTAATCATCCTTGAGAAGGATACACCATTAATCATGTCACAAGAGATAAAAATAATCCACTTTTACTATAATATGATCTACAAGTGGAATTAATCCTTGCAAGTAGATTCATTGGGTAGATCTCGTTCTCTATATCAAAAATGATATATAATATGTCCTATTAGAGCAAAACATCAATTTTTAAAATTTACCATGTTTACCTCCAAGTGGATGATTTTGGATCGCCAGGTTCTGATCAAGAGGCTAACAAAGGGCCACGAATCCCTGGGATGGGGCATTCCTTTTCTTGGTCTCATAGTTGTGCCCTAGCTAGGCCATCCACCCATTCTAGCCCAACTGATTGAGTCAGACACTGGCCACCACTTACTACACCTATCATTGCATTGAACAACTCAGGCCACTGCTCTTGAGCAGTGCCCACTACTTGTGGGTCGGCCACTGGTTGCCTGTCTGCTACACTCAGGCATAATCTAGTAGGACACTAGACATGGCTATGTGTGTCTCTGAGTAGAAAAAGCATCATAGACAAAACCTCAAAAGCCCTCACTGAGGTGTTGGTCCACAATGAAAGAGCTTTACAAGGTCAATCATGAGTTGAATCCAAACTACAGTTGCATGAGGCCGAAGATCCCATGGCTAGGATCTACAATTGTGTTGGGGTCTCTACTAGAGTTGAAGGTCGAAGATGAAGTGGGGAAGGATCTATAGGATGTGAAAATGCACAATTAAGAGTGCAAAAGAAATGGGAAGAAAAAAGAGGAAGAAAAGAAGTGAGACAATGCATTATATAGGTAGCAAAAGAGGTGTTGGATGGATATTTTGCTCCAACCACCTACTTGCATCTATGAGAGAATGTGGGGAGGATAACCCCATGGCTATTAGATCTTGGTCGGATCCTTGGTCATGCAATCCAAGGGTTGTGCTTGGTTGAGGAGAAACAAATAGATTGTTGACGTGAGGAATTTGATCCCATGAAAGCAAGAAATTTGATTGGTTGAGAGAAGTTGGGCCAGATTGATGATGTGGCACATTAAAATATAAAAACCAAAGATTTAAATTATGTTTCTTGAACAATCTTGTAAAAATCATATCTTTCAAACTATTACTCTGAGGCAAGTGGAACTTTTTCCAATGGTTTAAAAATTTCCTCTGGTTCTTATACTAAAAGATTGGATCCAAGATAATTATGTGACGGAATTCAAGTTTGGAAATTCATTTCAAAGTCTAATTATGAACTAAAGTTTGGTCAATTGAATACAGTGTGATATGCAATCAATTTCAACACGTCAATTGAGAATATAGTGACTCAAAGTCTTCCAATTTAGGGTGAAGGAGTTTATTGAATATGATAGAGAACCTAATGAGTACAAATGTATATTAGTTGAAAGTGAGAGGAAATATAGGCTATCACACCTTGATTTTGTCCTTATACTGGATTGAATCATATATTCACTTGTCGATTGATACCCTTATGGTTGGATAATTGGTGGTATAGGAACTACTTTCCTATGTGCAGCACATGCCATAATGACCAAAAAGTAGAATAGGATATTTATTTTGCATTATTCCTTTTTTATTTTCTAGGTTTAACTATATGTGAATGAATGGTCCCAATTGCATGGTTATTGGTGTTTAATAAATTAGAATCTCCTTGTGGTTATTTGTGTTTAATAAAATAGTTGGTTACTTGATCTTAGTTGAGTATTGTTTTAGTAGATTAGTATTTTTTTCATAATTACTCTAAGTGATAACCCTCATTAACATAAAGTCACCCCTTTAATTATGGGCATGCCCTTAGTCTAATAAAAACCAACCCTAAGTTAGATACTAAAAGCCCTAGTCCTACATTTAGAAACCTAGAGGGACTACATAATTAATCCAAGTACAGATTGTGTGGATTCCACCCCAACCTGCCACTCTTCAACATCACAAGCACATACACTTACATTGGAGCGAGTGATTTCACTACTCTTATAAGTCATTCATTTCACACATATAGATTTCTAGCATCATGGGAAGGGATGGTAGACAAGGAATAGTTATTAGTCTATTTTGACTTCTCTAGTCTCCCTTAACCCAGTCATAATTTGAATTCTTGGGTCTTGAATCCTTTGTTATGTAAATGTGTCTCTTGATTAAATGTAGTAGTGCAAAGTGACATTGCATTCTCAACCATCACTCTCTCCCTCCACATACATTCTTTGGGTATTCCAAGATAGGGTGATATAGAATAAAAAACCATCACAATCGAGAATAAGAAGAAAGAATCCATCAAAATGGGAAGAAGAGGAAGACATGGCACACATGAATGTAGTTACACCTCCGCATCCTCATAATCATGAAAAATAATTCTATGAAGAAGAAGAAGAGAAGAACCAACCTGATCAACCACATGCAGTCCAAATGTCTCTTCAAGATTACTTAATAGCATGGAATTATTCCTCTCCAATTAAAACTCATTTGAAGGTATTAATAGGGAAACCTTCTCTATTTCATCAACGTTAGTGAAAGTCTTTCCAACCTTCTTCTGGTTGGAGACAAAGAACCCGTACAAGAACATTAATTCTTTCTTGGTGGTATACTCCACCTTCAACACGCCTATTGCAATAGATAATGACACATGTTTGACCTTGTTCCCATTTTTCATCAAATACAAGATGTTAGAGAGTCTATTAAGTTATTTTTTTAGTTTGTTTGTATTTTGGGCCTAGTTGTGTTGTCCCATTAGGATTTGTCTTGAGTCTTTATGCTTTCTCCTTATCCTATATACAAGAGAGGGGTAGCACTTCTATCTATAAGTAAAACCACATGTATTTTTTCCAAATGGTATTAAATTATGATTTCCTATGTCGCCCAAACCTTGAGAGAGAGAGAGAGAGTGCAAAGGAGAGAAGCCTACACTTATGGGCAGTTTCCACCAGTAGGCATTGCTTGGTTGATTGTAGGGATTTCTCATCCTTGCTTCTTATTGGAACTATCTTCATAGAGTGTCTCCATCAAATTTAAAAAACAAATTCACTTTGAAGTTGTTGATACCATATCTACAAGGGCCACCATGGCTCCATCAACATTTCTTGCTAATGGAACCGCCATGTCTCTCCTTTTTCCACCTTCATCTACACCGCTATCGATCTACACCACCATCATCTAACCTGTGTAGATCTACATTGTCATCATCTACATCTCTACAAATCTACATTGCCTTTGTCATCCATGTATCTATTGAGATCTAGTCCCAAATCTTGGATTAAGATCTCTCCTTATTGGTGATATTAGGTACATATAATCCTTGTATTGATACGATGAAGATCTGGAAGGATTAATCCATCTTTGGCTACTGTCTCAGGGGTTTCTTACCGATGTTCGCTGCTAACATGGCATATCACTTCTATGCACAATGTGTACGTAGAATTCTACTTCATTCATACCTTCGTTCGCAAAATTTGTTCGAAGACACGGTGTGTTGGTTGCACTTTGACACGACGTGTCGCTCGAATGGCACAACATGTCACTTGTGTTCTATCATGATTCTTCCCCAAGTTCTTGTTAATTGATGCGAGGTGTTTTCTTACTGGCTTCTTACCAACGATCACTTCTACTTCTGAATTACATGGTGTGTTCCTTTAGCAACACGACATGTCAACTACTATTATATCTACATATTGGTGTGGTATATTGTCTACAATGACCTATTATATAGTGGAGGTTTCCATACTTGGCTATTTCCTTATTTGTCCTATCCAGCAATTTTATATTTATTTTGTTCTTTAAACCCCCATCCTTTCTAGACCTACATATATATTGCCTGCTTACTCAATACTTAGCCTACCATATTGTACCTAATCATAATTAGATCCTATAATTTTTTTAACTTGTATAAAATTTTAACGGGTGCTTCATTCCCGCACCTCCAGATTTATCAGTCTAATGATCAGACAAATATCCTTTTCAAGTCGTAAAAACATTCATCCATTTTTCTTGTTTGAATCTAGATAATAAGGTCATGTTTGTTTGGAAATAGGGAGCATATATAGGCAGTAGAAACAAAATTATATTGACATATTTCCCATAAACCAACGGATCACGTCAATAACTATATAATGGAAAGGATGGTTTCGAGGATATATTTGGTCTTGGAGCAAGTTCAATGACATAATCCTTATCGTTGTAGATACACAACTATCATCTAGTTGCTCTTAGATGGTGTTTATGCAGCTCCTGGTCTTCACCATGGATAGTAGACTAGAACAATGTCTATAGCGGCTCATGCGCTCTCACCATGAACTGTAGGTTGACGTTGTCCTCCAAGTGGAAGACAACAGCCTCGCATCTCTAGAATAGTCCATGCGGACCACCGCGACTCAACGTTGTGCTACTAGAGCCAACATAAAGAAGTTGTTCCCTTTTGACAACATACTAGTCACCGACATGCTCTCCCACAACTAATCCTCAATTTTTCTCTCCCTTGCTATCTCTCCCTTTAGCGGGTAGGACTTTCTTGGGCACTCTATTAGTTACCACAACTAGAGATGAAAACAATTTTTAGAGAAACTAATTCTCAATTGTGTGTCTTGGGAAGCCCCTAATACCCCTCTATTTATAGTAGAGGCCAGGGTCAGGGTTCTCGATCAGTGTGAGATTAGAAGGGTCCAAAATCATGAAAGTTATAGAACCTATGAACTGCGAGACGGTCATCTCACAACTCCTAAATGTTCATTTGGTAAGTGATACGGTCGTCTCGCACTCCCAAATGGTTGTTTAGTGAGTGAGACGGTCGTCTCGCACCGCGAGATGGTTGTTTTGCAAGTTTCCAATTTGCAATTGAATTCACAATTGGTTTCTAATTAATGTACCACATCAATCCTTGTACCAATCTCATTGAACAAGGTGAAATGATCCTCTTTTCTCATGATTTTGGAAAACACTAGAACCTTCAGTTGGCCTGTCCAAGCTGATCGATTCACTAAGTAAATTGATCATCTTAGTTCCTAAGCCAGTCATTTCACTACATCTCATCATCCTAAGACGATCGATTCACCCAATGATCCAATCAGTTGGTGTCCTGAGCAATGCAGAAATCAACCAATTCAATTTCTAGTCAACCTAGCACTCCAATCATTCAGTCGAACACTTGAAGTTAATGATTCTGAGTCTAGTCATTTGATCTATTATTTAATGGAATACCTAAATACCTTTTGCATTCAATATAAACATCATTCATGAATATACTCCTTTAATCCAAGTGTATCCTATGTGTGTGACCCTATAGGTCCACAATCACGTTGGCAGTGAATGCCCATAACAACTTATGACATCACAAGCAAAGAGCGGTGCCCAATTACACCTCATTGCTATCCAAGTAATTTGGAAAGTTGGAGAACAACTTCAAACTATAATATGTGATTAGTGTTACCTTGATCGTATAGTTCCTTTATCTCTAATATCTAGATTGAACTCAAGGGATGTAATTGTCATCCTCTCAATGTTCAATCCATGTTCCTTGAACCATAGCAGACTATTTGAGATGCATGTGAGTCCACATATCATATATTGAATCACATGAGTACGATCATACTTTACTTTGTCTCTCTTATCAAGAGGCCTTCGATATGAAACTCCTGTAGGAGGCACAAATCCCATCTACATCACTCACACTTAATCACCATGTGTCAAAGCTACCCAATTATCAATGTTATGACAACCCATATTTTAGGATTAAGTTTGATGATGTCAAAGTATACACAATAATATGTGATAAGTGTAGTGACTTCACATCTAAGAATCACAATCACCACAATCACTATGAGAGATAATTCTAACTACCATTCCACGGTCTCTATGTATCACTCTCATGGTGGGTCTCTCTGATACACTATTCACTGACATGCATATGTGTGAGTGACTTGATACCACATATCATGACTAATGGGATTTTGTCATCAATCAACATTCACTCTATTCTTATGTCATATTGTTGTCTATTTTTCTTCCACATTAATATCTGACTAGGGACATAACAAGAATGTATGCACTCTTATCATACATATGATCCCATCATTCAAGTCCTCAACCTAAAGGCATATGTCATCGAGTAACATCATTCTTTAGACATCTACTTACGTCTATGTCATCATTTCATGACTAAGAAAAAAATAATGATAGAATTACCTTTATTATTATCAAATTAGGTATCTAGTGCCACATGTCAATCATCATATGATTGGATCTCTAGGCATACATACCAACAATGTTGCACATTGAATCAATTTGTCAGTTACCCCCTCCACATATTTGCCTACATAAACCCTACCTCAACCATTATTTTTGACTCTCCACCCCAACAACTGTCTTGACTATTTTTGTGGTTGGCATGAGGGGGAGAATGAAGGATGATGGGTAGAGGGAACATATGATATGGAGGAGAGAAACAAAGTATTTTGTTTTTATTATTATATGGATCTTCATGAATACTTTTGCTGCTACTATGTGGATCCTTCTGCTAATATGTTGTGTTCCTTTTACATCTATGTGAATCCATCTACTGTTATGTGGGTTCTTCATGCTATTTTTGCTGCTATTTTCTAGTGCTATTATTGATCTATTTTCTTTATGAAGAGCTTGAGAAACTTATTCATCATTATCTTGACTATTTCTCTACTTCACTTCTACTATCTGTTGATTGCTTTTCAATTTCGAGATGTCATTCTTGATACTTGTGCTATAGTTTGCACATTTTTTGTTGCTTTGTGCTTGTGTACTATCTACTATTTGTGCTTTATTTGCATGTTTACTCTTTGTTAGTACTCTCTCACATAAATCATTGTACTAATTTGACCCAACATTGTCTAGAATGTGTTGTCAACTACATTGATGGATGATTTATGGTGAGAGAAGGTGTTGAAGATTTCTTCTGGTGCTTGTTCATACACAAACTTCTTGGTTCCTTCTATATTAGATCTTGGAGTCATTTGTCTTCTTCCTACTTCATGCAATGGTTTCATATTCTACTACATCATCTACTTCCTACTATTGTGTACCAACACTCTCCGGCTTATCTGTTCCCTATACATGTTGACTCTTTTATTTTCCATGCTTTGTAAGCATGTTGACTACTATTTCTTGTGTTCTGACACTCTCTAGTCTATTTTTCAGATGTTGCTTGAGATGAAAACCATGATGCATATATATTTCTATTTACTTTCAATCCAAATTCCACTTCATAGTGATCAAGAAGCTCCTTCTACTTATCTGTCTACCTACTTTGAGATTATCTACTTGAGGGGGAGTGTTTGTGTGATTTACTGTAACATTGATTGGGAGAAACATTCTTGAATGATATTGTTTTATATGTTGTTATTCTTTTCTAGTCTATCTGTCTATTTGCAAGGTGACTTGGGACTTTGAAGTGGAGTAATAAAGAGTCTATTTAATTAAATCGTTTAGTCTATTTGTAATATGTTCCTAGTTGTGTCTTGGCTCACTACAATTTGTTTTAAATTTTTATGTTTCCCCCTTATCCTATGTATAGGACAGGGAGGATGCCCTTCTATCAATAAGAAATACTACAAAAGGGAATTTCACCCATCATATCATTTTTCCACACAAGGAAAAGGAATGGACTCCACAAGAACTAAGATCATGATAGTAGAGAGGATGAAAAATGAGTTTTTGAAGAAATCATACCATGTTGCAAAACAAACTTCAGTAGGTCGATTCATCACATCTTTTGGTCAAATGAGCATGGAATAGATTAATGATAGTTGGGGGACATTCCTAATGCTCTTGAACGATTGTCCACACCTAGAGGTGCCATAGTGAATTTAGTGCAATCATTTTATGCCAGTCTATATTAGTTCCACTAAACATGATGGATTGTAATGTGAAGATACCTTATAGGAACATACCCCAAAATGGGGCATGCACATTGTTTAAGCATGTTATGGAGAATTATATGCATCACACCTTGTCCTCTATTGATGTCTGCAATCTAAACATTGGTGCAATCCCTTCAAGTTTAATGACCTCCTCCAATGACACTATACACAACTCATAAATGTTCTCACAAAAATGATGGGAATGATGAATAACCACGGAGAATGTAGTTCTATTGATTTGGTGCAATATATTAATACATTTAAGAATAAAATGCAAGGTTTATAAACTTTTGGAAATATGAATGAAATTTTCCATATGTCACAAACCTAAATGTGCAAGTGGCATAATGAACTTGTAAATTTCATACTGTGAAAATATATGAAATTTCCTTGGCCTGAATCTAATAATCTTGTGACTGAGTGATGCAATGGAAGAGCATGAATACATAGACAGTTGGTGTGAAACATGTCATCTTGATGATTATACCTATTTTATAATTGTCTTTCATAGTTTAATTTCATTTTTATTGCATATTAGTTTAGTGCATCAACCAAATATCAACCATTTATCATGTTAATTAATTTTAATTATTAGATTAAAAATACGACTTGTACTTAAACATGTTGTCTCTTGCATTCAATCCTTATCTACACTACCATAAGATCCATTCACCTTACAACTCTAAGTGATTTTTTTAGTACAATAATTGATGAATGTCTTCATCATGTTTTTAGTTACATTATATATTTGTTTTTGTATATTTTTCTTGCATTAAACTCAATCGTTCACCAATTTGAGTATTTGAGTAGTTTTTACAATTTATTTTTATATTTAATGTATTTTGTGTTTTGTATTTAGGATTGATGTGAGATTGAGAGAGAAGGATGTATCTGTCACACCCCGATCTCACACTAACCACAACCCACGAGATTAGGGCACGACGGAGGGATTATTATATAAACAAACCACTGAGAACTTTTCTTTTTAAAACCTCGTAATGATATCCAGATTATTGCTGTAAACTAAAACTAAACAAACTGCGGAAGCATTTCAATTAAACTGGCTAGAGAACATAAACAGAGTTTACAACATGTAATATTGTTTATCAGAAAGTAAACATAACAGTTAATTTACATCTTTATACACATTCGCCATACATACTCTCTCTCACCCACACCATGTCCCAAGGATCGAGGGGAAAGACTAAGAGACCTCTAACTACTAACTACATAAACCTTCTACAGACCGAGCGTTAGGTTGAACGGATCCTTCAGATTCCTGTGATGTTGATAACCTGAAAATGTTTTGAATAGAGGTATGAGCCTACTCGCTCAGTGAATAGCATTTCATTTAGCTATCACTAAACAACTCATCAGGTTTATAAAATTGAAATGAACATAAATACAGTACAAGCAGGGAAGTTCTAATGACATAGCAGATTACAGAATATAATCACATTTCTATGCAACAACAGATAATTTAAACCAATAAACAGATATAATGAATTGGCACAAAAGTTCGGATAATATTGATTTACTGTGATCCTATATGATTACATATTTATATTATTATGCCCCAAACATATGCAGTGCACTCTACATATGAAGATCTGTAGCGAACTACGATCCCACCGTACAAGACTTAGCGACACATCCGGGAAATGCTAAGTCTGACTTCCCGTCCTGGTCTGCACAGGACTCTCAGGCTCTCAAGGGCCTCAGGCACTCAAGGGCCTCACAGCACTCTCAGGCTCTCAAGGGCCTCACTGCAGTTCCTAGGCACTCAAGGACCTCACTGCACTAACTCTAAGTGCTCTAGACTCCTCCTCTAACCTGAGTACACAGGCGTAGGGAGTCAACACTGGGTTACCACCAGAATTACTCAACTGGTTGGTGTTGGATAACCCTATATTACTCCAGTGCCACCGTGACACACACACGGATTATTGTTGAACACTGGTCGCCAACAATCTAGACTCAGGGCTAGATCGGTCGTTTCACCCCAAAGGTACAGACCGCGCAATGGGGTTCTACGGTGTTGGGGCACCTAAGTCTATTAACTGATTAACATATAAACATTTAAACAGGAAAATCACATTTACTGATTTCATATCAGATCACAATACACTGTCATTCTAAAATGACAGAGCAATATATTTTAAATCATTGTAATTTCTGAGAAATTCCCATACCATGCATTCAGACAAATTAGAAATGCATAAATAACCCAACTTATTTCAATTTGGCACATACACAGCGAATTTACGCAATTGAACATCTTATTGCACAAATTAAAGAAATTTACTTCACATATGAGAATCATACTCAACAATTATCAATTTTCTAAAATTCTCGAAAAACGTGCACATTAACCCAAATCCTGGTTTGTGCATCACTTAACTCAATTAAGAGTTAATTACATATCACAACACAATTTAATAACAATACTTGAGAATTTCTGGTAATATTTCAGAGAAATGTGCCATTTCATGTAAATATCAATTTACACATATTAATGTCAAAAGATATATGCAATTAGGGTTTTCATGCATATTTTTATTTATTCATATCAACTTTGAAATCGTACATCTGATAATTTATCAGAAATCTTCATTATCTGGGTTCATACCCAAATCATACCATTTTCAGACATGAATTTCTAATTTCAACATTCAAATGAGCAATTTAGGTTCCAATGAACCATATAAATCTACGGATTCAATCCATACTGTTAAAATGCTAAATTTAATCATATAACAGTGTCTAGAAACATTTTATGAACTAAAAAGGTCGGGCGACGCCAAACGCTGCCCGACGCCTGATAACGCCTGTTATCAGCGTAATTCGCGCACAAAATAGAAAATATTCAAACGCCTGAGTTTATTAATGATAAATAAATGAAATCCTACTCACAGCGATTTGGACTGTCCGGATTCGTCCGGAGATGCGTCCAAGGCCGGATTCTGGGCTTCAGCGGGGTTGTCTTCTTTCTTAGTTCATCTTGGATTTCGGACCTGCTCCTGCTTGAACACAGATATTTAGTTGTCGGGCAGCATATTTGCACACCGAAGAACCTATCACCAACCTGTCCATAGTTGAGAACTCCAGGTGAAGGGCTCAATTCAATGTTACCAAAAGGCCGCAACTCACCTTTTGTGAAGACTTCATTTTGAGAGCATTTCGTCAAATACATATAATCAGTAGGTGTCAATCCAAAACCAAGATCTTCCCAATTTATATTAGCTAAATCAGAAGCTTTCGTGTTGCTTTCGGTAAGTGTACTAACAAGCTTAGCATTACATCTTGAATATCTTGGTACAGAAGCGAGAGTGGAATTAGGAAGACATATCCTTTTTTTTATCTTTACATCCGAGCACATGGGCAGTCGAGTGGCCCTATCGGCGGAGAAGTCGTTCAGAAAAAGAGCCACAGTGTTAGAGGCGCCGATTGCTGAGGACAACACCGTGCTGGTCGCCATCGCTGTCCCTCTTCATTCAAGTTTCCCTTCTTAATCTATCGCTTCAGTTTTCTTAAGAAACAACCAGCAGTTTGAACTCGTGAGGCTCTCAAAATATGAGAAGTGGAGACAGGCACTCTTTGACCTTAAGGACTTGGTCTCAGAATGACAGGGGCAGGGTTGTAGACTGCGATGAGAGCTGCAAGCCGCTTGGATCCGCGTGACGCCCGATGGCTGCGTCAGCGCGAGCTCAACTGGTGTGGATGGGCGGCGATGGCTGGGCTCGAGGTGGTCAACTCCAGAGTGCTGGTTACCCTTAAGGCTCCTGGCCGCTGCCCCGTGCAGCTGCTGTGCGGCGCTGCTGCTGGGGTGCTATCATCCTGGCGCCGCTACTTGGCTGCTGGCGTGGCTACAAGGGGGCGCCGCCCTAGGCGTTGGTGCTGCTAGTAGAGGCGAGGAAGAGGGGAAGGTAGAGGAGGAAGGACAAGGGGAAACGACGCCCTACTGCTCGGAGCTGAGAAGCTTGAAGATAATCACCCAAATCGCCCCTCTATTGCGACCGATCGGGCGCTGCTAGCGCTGCTTAGACGGTGCTTAACACTGTTCGGGTTAAAGAGATAAGGGAAAGGAGGAAAGGGTTATTATAAATGGGTAAATTGCACTTTAGATCCAAGGAAAAATAAAAATGCTATAACTTTTGCCTCGAGGGTCCAAATCAAGTGATTTTTCTTGCTACATTTCAAGCACGAGGTCCTCTACACCCTCAATGCAAGAAATCATGCTAATTGGACGGTCTCACCTAATCAAAGTACCAAACGCATTAGTGAGTACTTAATTCAACTTAATCAACCTAACGATCATCATTGCCATTATCATTAATTACCTCAGATGATTCAATCTCAACTATTGATTCACATATTAACTTATCTTAATTAACCATGATGTTTAACAAAATACTTAGTATTAATCAAGGTGTTTCACGCTAATCGAGGTACTTATTAGTTAACTTAGTTATGGGTCATAACAATCTCCCTCCCTTATAAGAATTTCATCCCGAAATTCCTAAAAGAGAAAAGGAAACTTGTTACGCATCTCTGACTCAAGCTCCCGTGTGGCTTCCTCTAGGTTATGGTTCATCCACAAAACTTTCTCTATTGGTATCTCATGATTCCTAAGTTTCTTGATCCTCCAATCAGCTATCTGTATTGGTCCTTCAACATAGGACACATCAGGTCTGAACTGTATAGGGTCTGGGTCCATTATCTTTTCTGTACCAGGATAGCATTTCTTCAACATAGATACATGAAACACATCATGTAGATTTGACAACTCAGATAGCAATTCTAACCTATAGGCTACAGGTCCAATCCTCTCAATGATAGGATACGAGCCCATAAACCTAGGAGTCAGTTTGCCTCTCTTACCAAATTCTCAGCACTCCTTTCCATGGTGAAGCTTTCAAGTATACTTCATCACCAACTTCAAATTCAAGAGGTCTACGTCTTTTCTCAGCATAACTTTTCTACCTGTCCTGTGCAACTTTCAACTGTTCTTTGATCACAGTAATCTTTTCAGTGGTCAAATCCACTATCTCGGGTCCAAGAATCTGCTTTTCACCAACCTCATACCAACATATGGGTGATCTACAATTTCTACCATACAGAGCTTCATACGGGGCCATACCAAGACTGGAATGGTGACTATTGTTGTATGCAAACTCTATAAGGCTTAAGTGTTCTTCCCAACTTCCTCTGAACTGCAGAACACATGCTCTCAGCATGTCTTCATGAGTCTAAATGGTCCTCTCAGACTGACCATCTGTCTGCGGGTGAAACGTTGTACTGAACCTCAGCCTTGTGCCCAATGCACGATGTAACTGATTCCAGAACCTGGATGTGAACTTAGGGTCTCTATCAGATATAATAGAAACTGGAATTCCATGCAATCTGATTACCTCATTCACATATATCTTGGCCAACTTTGGAACATCAAAGGCTAACTTAGTATGAAGAAAATGAGCAGACTAAATTAGTCTATCCACAATCATTCATATCAAGTCATAACCTCTAGGTGTCCTGGGCAACTCTATCACAAAATCCATTGTGATATGTTCCCACTTCCATTCTGGTATATGAAGAGATTGCAAGGTTCCTGCAGGTTTCTGGTGCTCAGCCTTAACCTGCTGACACACTCTGCACTTAGTCACATACTCCGCTACATCCTCTTCATACCAGACCACCAATACAACTCCTTGAGATTCATGTACATCTTAGTGTTACCTAGAAGTATAGCGTACATCGATGCATGTGCTTCCTCAAGAATCTTTTCTTTCAAATCAATGTCTTGAGGTACACAACCTATCATGTGGATACAACAAACCACCATCTGAAAACCTAAACTTTGGTCTTTTTCCCTTTGTCATATCATGCATGATCTGTTGTAACTCACTATCATTCTGCTGAAGTTCCTTGATCTGATCATAAAAAGTAGGCTTGACTTGCATCTATGCAATCAAACCACTATGTTATGTCACCCTTAAGTCTAAGTTCAACTTTCATATTTCTACTAGCATGTCTCTCTCGAAACATGCCATAGAGAATGCATCAGTTGTTGAACTTAACTTCCTACTGAGGGCATCAGCTACTACATTCGTCTTTCCAGGATGACAGTCTATCGTCACATCATAAAGATAGTGATGCTATGTCATAAGAGCATGAACTACAACAGATATCTCCAAAACATGTATCAGGTAATACTCCTCATTCTATGCTACTTACTTCATGTTATTACCGTAAGAATTTATTTCAAAACGCACTTCACTTATTTTTGTATTTCTCCTTTTACTCAAAACACACTTATTACATTTAAAATTTATATCTTACTCTTTTTTTTTTTCGAGTCATTTCATATTGTTTATCTACCTTTCAGATTAACTACTTTTAAACCCTGGATTTTATTAGCACCAGCTTATCTAATCACCAGAATTTCCTTTCTCTAACTTGGACATTCAGATAAATTACATTCTGAATTTACCCCGCTAGGGTTTTATCATCGTATTGTGTGCCATTATTTCATTCATTTAGACGTCTCTACCTTGGTATTTATGCAACATATATGATGCATTCATTTTCTAAATTACACGTTTGTTCCTTATTTTAGAAACAAGTTAGTTAGCCTATAGATACTTAGAATTCCAAGGTAGTATGTATGAATATGCTAAACTTTATAATAAGGATATACATGCCATACTCTCAATTTTGTCATGAAATCCTCATTCCTTAACCAAGATCATCATTTCTAACATTTCTTTTAATCCAACTAAGTTTCTTATCTTGGTCTTATGATTTTCATAAGACTCTTTATTTCTATGTACTTATTATATACTCAACTCTTTTCTTTTATTTTCTCTTTGCTTTGAAGTACATAAGAGTATTTTACTCCATTCCATGATCCAACCCAAAGCTGATTCTTACTATCTTAGCCATTACATATTTTTCTCATATCCTTTCCATACTCTTATATTTAGAGTTCGTATAATACAAATCATTAAATTGAATCTGAACCTTGTATCATGTTCCTTTATTTCCAATTAAGGATTGCTCATATGAGACTCCAACATTGGGCCTCTGATATCATTTCCAGCTACTTATTAGTTGTTCTAATCTTTCCCTTATATCTCAACATCTTATCGTATGTACATTCTTACTATGATTCAGGTCTAAATCATCCAGAGTCTACTCTAATTATACTGTTAATAGGAGTCATTAGATCCCAGTAACGCATCCTGCCAGCCGGACCAGGACGAACCTGTAGTCCTAAGCCAAGAGCTACTCAAGATTAACCAACTCCTATTGATTTCAAACATGTGGAATGAATATCCACTTAAGGCAAACTCATTTAAACATAACTTTTGGTCTACTTGATACAAAGAATTTAAACAATAAATAAATCATTTCATGACATACAACAACATAAAAGAATCATGTTTATTTACAAACTGAAAATCTAATTTCATGCATATAAGAACATTTCTAGTGATTTTCACTCAAATAAGCAAAAATAAACAAGAGTTGTATCGCATCCTATATTTAATCTCTTATTCCTACATTAATTTCCGATTCCTTAACCCTAAAATTTCTAGGGTTTCTCTAGCCTATCCTCTCTCTGAATACCTGGCCAGGGCATCCAGAGAAGAATAGACAGAGTAGCTTGATACTGGTCAATCTAAGTATTCAGACACCTGGCCAGGGTATCTAAACACTCAGACCTCCCAGAGCTAAAGACACATCATTTCCTTATCCATCTTAATTATAATATTATCTTTTGATCCTAATGATCCCTGATAACTCAGCTTAAACTCTCAACTTGATTCTCGTGACCACGTCCTCTTCCTGCCATCTGCAATAGTATAACAGAACATTTCCTGTTATAAAATTGCAGTTAGAAGGAAGACACCTAAGTCCTAATCCTATTGGTCTCTTGTCGTCCCCTGACCTTGACTTAGAGTATTCATATACTCAACCTACGCTCTGATACCAAAGCTGTCACACCCCGATCTCACACTAACCACAACCCACGAGATTAGGGTGTGACGGAGGGATTATTATATAAACAAACCACTGAGAACTTTTCTTTTTAAAACCTCGTAATGATATCCGGATTATTGCTGTAAACTAAAACTAAACAAACTGCGGAAGAATTTCAATTAAACTGGCTAGAGAACAGAAACAGAGTTTACAACATGTAATATTGTTTATTAGAAAGTAAACATAACAGTTAATTTACATCTTTATACACATTCGCCATACATACTCTCTCTCACCCACACCATGTCCCAAGGATCGAGGGGAAAGACTAAGAGACCTCTAACTACTAACTACATAAACCTTCTACAGACCGAGCGTTAGGTTGAACGGATCCTTCAGATTCCTGTGATGTTGATAACCTGAAAATGTTTTGAGTAGAGGTATGAGCCTACTCGCTCAGTGAATAGCATTTCATTTAGCTATCACTAAACAACTCATCAGGTTTATAAAATTGAAATGAACATAAATACAGTACAATCAGGGCAGTTCTAATGACATAGCAGATTACAGAATATAATCACATTTCTATGCAACAACAGATAATTTAAACCAATAAACAGATATAATGAATTGGCACAAAAGTTCAGATAATATTAATTTACTGTGACCCTATATGATTACATATTTATATTATTATGCCCCAAACATATGCAGTGCACTCTACATATGAAGATCTGTAGCGAACTACGATCCCACCGTACAAGACTTAGCGACACATCCGGGAAATGCTAAGTCTGACTTCCCGTCCTGGTCTGCACAGGACTCTCAGGCTCTCAAGGGCCTCAGGCACTCAAGGGCCTCACAGCACTCTCAGGCTCTCAAGGGCCTCACTGCAGTTCCTAGGCACTCAAGGGCCTCACTGCACTAACTCTGAGTGCTCTAGACTCCTCCTCTAACCTGAGTACACAGGCGCAGGGAGTCAACACTGGGTTACCACCAGAATTACTCAACTGGTTGGTGTTGGATAACCCTATATTACTCCAGTGCCACCGTGACACACACACGGATTATTGTTGAACACTGGTCGCCAACAATCTAGACTCAGGGCTAGATCGGTCGTTTCACCCCAAAGGTACAGACCGCGCAATGGGGTTCTACGGTGTTGGGGCACCTAAGTCTATTAACTGATTAACATATAAACATTTAAACAGGAAAATCACATTTACTGATTTCATATCAGATCACAATACACTGTCATTCTAAAATGACAGAGCAATATATTTTAAATCATTGTAATTTCTGAGAAATTCCCATACCATGCATTCAGACAAATTAGAAATGCATAAATAACCCAACTTATTTCAATTTGGCACATACACAGCGAATTTACGCAATTGAACATCTTATTGCACAAATTAAAGAAATTTACTTCACATATGAGAATCATACTCAACAATTATCAATTTTCTAAAATTCTCGAAAAACATGCACATTAACCCAAATCCTGGTTTGTGCATCACTTAACTCAATTAAAAGTTAATTACATATCACAACACAATTTAATAACAATACTTGAGAATTTCTGGTAATATTTCAGAGAAATGTGCCATTTCATGTAAATATCAATTTACACATATTAATGTCAAAAGATATATGCAATTAGGGTTTTCATGCATATTTTTATTTATTCATATCAACTTTGAAATCGTACATCTGATAATTTATCAGAAATCTTCATTATCTGGGTTCATACCCAAATCATATCATTTTCAGACATGAATTTCTAATTTCAACATTCAAATGAGCAATTTAGGTTCCAATGAACCATATAAATCTACAGATTCAATCCATACTGTTCAAATGCTAAATTTAATCATATAACAGTGTCTAGAAACATTTTATGAATTAAAAAGGTCGGGCGACGCCAAATGCTTCCCGACGCCTGATAACGCCTGTTATCAGCGTAATTCGCGCACAAAACAGAAAATATTCAAACGCCTGAGTTTATTAATGATAAATAAATGAAATCCTACTCACAGCGATTTGGACTGTCCGGATTCGTCCGGAGATGCGTCCAAGGCCGGATTCTGGGCTTCAGCGGGGTTGTCTTCTTGCTTAGTTCATCTTGGATTTCGGACCTGCTCCTGCTTGAACACATATATTTAGTTGTCGGGCAGCATATTTGCACACCGAAGAACCTATCACCAACCTATCCATAGTTGAGAACTCCAGGTGAAGGGCTCAATTCAATGTTACCAAAAGGCCGCAACTCACCTTTTGTGAAGACTTCATTTTGAGAGCATTTCGTAATATACATATAATCAGTAGGTGTCAATCCAAAACCAAGATCTTCCCAATTTATATTAGCTAAATCAGAAGCTTTCGTGTTGCTTTCGGTAAGTGTACTAACAAGCTTAGCATTACATCTTGAATATCTTGGTACAGAAGCGAGAGTGGAATTAGGAAGACATATCCTTTTTTTTATCTTTACATCCGAGCACATGGGCAGTCGAGTGGCCCTATCGGCGGAGAAGCCGTTCAGAAAAAGAGCCACAGTGTTAGAGGCGCCGATTGCTGAGGACAACACCGTGCTGGTCGCCATCGCTGTCCCTCTTCGTTCAAGTTTCCCTTCTTAATCTATCGCTTCAGTTTTCTTAAGAAACAACCAGCAGTTTGAACTCGTGAGGCTCTCAAAATATGAGAAGTGGAGACAGGCACTCTTTGACCTTAAGGACTTGGTCTCAGAATGACAGGGGTAGGGTTGTAGACTGCGATGAGAGCTGCAAGCCGCTTGGATCCGCGTGACGCCCGATGGCTGCGTCAGCGCGAGCTCAACTGGTGTGGATGGGCGGCGATGGTTGGGCTCGAGGTGGTCAACTCCAGAGTGCTGGTTACCCTTAAGGCTCCTGGCCGCTGCCCCGTGCAGCTGCTGTGCGGCGCTGCTGCTGGGGTGCTATCATCCTGGCGCCGCTACTTGGCTGCTGGCGTGGCTACAAGGGGGCGCCGCCCTAGGCGTTGGTGCTGCTAGTAGAGGCGAGGAAGAGGGGAAGGTGAGGAGGAAGGACAAGGGGAAACGACACCCTACTGCTCGGAGCTGAGAAGCTTGAAGATAATCGCCCAAATCGCCCCTCTATTGTGACCGATTGGGCGCTGCTAGCGCTGCTTAGATGGTGCTTAGCACCGTTCGGGTTAAAGAGATAAGGGAAAGGAGGAAAGGGTTATTATAAATGGGTAAATTGCACTTTATATCCAAGGAAAAATAAAAATGCTATAACTTTTGCCTCGAGGGTCCAAATCAAGTGATTTTTCTTGCTACATTTCAAGCACGAGGTCCTCTACACCCTAAATGCAAGAAATCATGCTAATTGGACGGTCTCACCTGATCAAAGTACCAAACGCATTAGTGAGTACTTAATTCAACTTAATCAACCTAACGATCATCATTGCCATTATCATTAATTACCTCAGATGATTCAATCTCAACTATTGATTCACATATTAACTTATCTTGATTAACCATGATGTTTAACAAAATACTTAGTATTAATCAAGGTGTTTCACGCTAATCGAGGTACTTATTAGTTAACTTAGTTATGGGTCATAACAGTATCACTACATGAAAATACAATAAAATGAATAAACGTTGCATATCCTACCTCCGCAACTCCAACAATTAGAGTGAGGATCATTGAAGTATAGATAATCACTCCCATATCAATAAATTTTGCATAAAACTCATAATTGGATGGTTAAAATATCTTTGGATTAACAATCCAATTATCTTAAAATTAAATATATATATATGATACAAGCCGGTTGTCTGACCCACTCTTGAATTACTTTTAGGGTTTGGAGACTAAGCTATAAGTAAAAGAATGGGCATACAATGGATTGGTTGATTAGTATTATCGATCGATCATCCTAAATTCATATTCACTTACTTAGTAACCAAAACAAACTAATTTGGATCAAAGTCCACTCAAGTAGTTACTTGGAGGGTTTGAGGAGGAAGAGGAGGGCAAAACGGTGAGTTTGAGTTGTGTATCTTTCTTCCCGTGTCATACATTGAGTATCACAATGGTTGACTTTGTGGGTCGATTAACCTACCCATAGGTGGAAATCTTTGTCGTTAGTATGTATGCCTTGAGAGCCAATCATGGGATGATTGGTGGGATACATTAAGATTGATTTGATATACATCAAAGGCAAGCTTCCAACTCTTTCTGGTTCAGTCACATGAGATAGTGATAGAACAAATTAAATGTCTAGAGAATGACAATACTCAATGATGTATGCTTTCAGGTGGAGGACCTGAACGATGAGATCATACAGATGCTAAGAGTTTGTACATTCTTGTTATGTCCCTAGTCAGATGTCATTGTGGAAGGTAGATAGACAACAATGACACACAATACTAGATTGTGGTGTTGGTTGATGACAGAATCTCATTAGCCATGATATAGAGATATCAAACCAAACACATAGGTACTTGTTAGAGAACAAGTGTACCAGACAGACCCACCGTGAGTTTGACACGTGGAACCATGACATGGTAGTCACAATAAATACTCACAGTGATGTTGGTGAGTGTGATTCTTTGACCTGAAATCACTACACTCAACACATGTCGTTGGGCACACTTTGACATCATCAAACGCAGTCCTGAAACATGGGTTGTTATAAAGGTGATGATTGGGTGGCTTTGACACATGGGGCTTTTGAGGGGTGATTGATAGATATGGGATTTGTCCCTCCTGAAGGAGTTTGATATCCATGGCCACTTGATGAGTAGGATTGAGAAAGGTGTTGTTACAACCCCAACTTTTGGGTTCATCTGGTGAGAAATGTAATTTCTCATATTAAAAATAATTGAACAAAGAATGGTATAATTTGTTTTGAATAAATGGATTTCGTTTACGATAGCCTTGATGTTTGTGTTGTGGGCTTTATTGGCTATTGGGCCCAAATAACAAAGGAAATTCAATTAGTAAATGGATAATTGCATTTTTAAGAAAAGAAATATGTAGAAAACTCTAGAAGGCAAATCCAAAGATGATTTCGTGCATCTTGGGTTCCTTGGGTACCAAGGAGTCCAAAGTTGCATAGAGAAGGCAATAAGAAAAGAAAAGTTTAATTAAGTATTTCTATATTAAGAAATAAATTGAAAACAATGAGAAAATGTGGAAAATGAGTGGAAAGAGGCATAAATGAGATTTCTTGGGGAAATTTCGTATCCATGAGGTTGCTAATATTAAAAGGAATGCCAATGAGGAAAATAAAAGAGAAATAAAAAGAAATCCTCAAAAAGAGATATTTAAATGAGAAATAAACAAGATAATGTGAAATAATGCATAATGATGCATCTAGAAGGATAATAAGTATCCAATAAAAAGAATTTCTAAATAATGGAGTGACTTGGGATCCAAGGAGTCCCAATAAAGAAGAAAGATAGAGAAAATACCAAAGTTGAAAAATAAGAGGATAATGTAATGTATTATTAATGAATTTCATGGTTTTAGTAAAAGGGAGATATGAACAACTAAAAGAGAATATAATTTCGTGTCCATTGGACTGAAAAGCCAAGCACAAGGATCATAAAAGAGGTAAGATTCACATTTCTTAATGACCAAGAATCACATTTAGAAAAGGATATCTTTTCATAAAGAAAAGAGGAGTTATATCTTAAACAAGGAAAGTATGTGGTTGCCATGTTTAACGAGGGACTTGGTTTCCTCATGGATAGGCGAACTAGGGCATTTCTATACTCCTCTATATAAGGGTATCTCCCTTAGCCCAAGTTCAAGAAGATCCTTGGCACCCCTCTCCCTTAGCCCAAGTTCAAGAAGATCCTTGGCACCCCTCTCTCTTTCTCTTTCTTGTTTCTTTTCAAAACCTTAACCGGAGGGGGGGTAATGTGAACCTGGGAGCAATGAGGATCATACGAGGAGGTCGTGATGCTCTTGCGTCGTCAGAAAAGGACTGGAAGACCTTCGTGTCGACACCCTACACCTGCGCAACGTCTGCAGATGGCTACATGGCTGCCATGGTGGTAGGCCTGCTTACCCTAACCTTGGATGACCGGCTGCATGCTTGAAGCTTCCTTGCCTGCATGGGAGTACAACGAAGGCAAGGGGCAACTGCTTGGCAACCGGCGGGGTTGAGGAAGGAGTGGAGAAATCGTACCCATCCCGAATAGAGAAGCAGCGCTAGGTTAGCGTGAGGAAGGAGAAGGGAGGAGGCGCGTGGACAAGGATGCCCCTCCGCGGGCTGAAGGAATGCATGTTTTACCAATGGCAAATACGTAAATCGATTATGTTTCCAAATCGATATGTTGCATGGAGATAGAGGCGACGTGGCACCCTCTCATTGGTCGTGGTAAGTGATTTCTTGCTAAAATCATATCTAATGATTGGTAACTCTGATTAGGACAAGTAATATATGAATTTTGATCAGAAGAACACAAGGAATCCAATTAAAATCGTTTTTAGCCTGAATCTGATCATAGTTCGAGATGTAGTGAAAATTATCATCTTTAATGAATTAAAGATTAAGGAACCCTATTTTGAAATGAATAGAGTGTTTAATAGGGTTTAATGGATCATTAGAGTTGATGTTAACCTGTTAAATGTAAAAAGGTACATTATGTTCAAAAAGGGAGAACTTTGCACATGATTAGTCTAATTTAGAGTTTATGTGCATAAATGTGCTTGAATTTGAAAAGGACATAAAGTTATCATCTTTAATGATTTAATTAAGGAAAAATCCTTATATTTGATGATAGATGGACTTAATGATGTTATTTGGATAATTCAAGCTGATATTAACCTGTTGTTAATAAAAGTGAAAGTAGGATCTAAAAAGATGATGTTTTTATATAATTGGCTTAATTTAGGGTTTCATGCATGATTATGCATTAATAAGCTTGAACCTAATTTAGGAGAATATGTATTTTAATTGGTTTAAGTGTCCAAATCCATGAATAAATAGGGATGTGATGATCCTAAGTCAATTTGGGTATAAAAGACTATTAAAATGGATAGTTGAGCAATTAAGGTTCATATAAATGGAAAAGAGTATTTTAGGGTTTGTTAACCTAAAAGGGATAAAGTTTGAGAAATTGATCTAAGAAACCCTAATGAATATTAATGAAACCTTAATGTGGATTAGAAACCCTAGAAAGTGAATCCAAGTCAATAAAGTAGATTCTTGATAAAGTGTCTAATAAATAGAGTACATATTCTTTTCAGGAATTATGTGATGATTGAATTACTTGCTTGGATTTGTTGATTGGCTTGATTGTATATACATGAAGTATATGTTGGATTATCTGCATGACTAATCAAATCAGGTATGTGGTTACGCTTATGAATGATTGCTCTAGTTTCACGGCGATTCCTGAAGTTTTAATTGATTGCTCAAAAATAACTGTTGGATGTTTATTTATTTCATGCAACTATAAAGTGACTATGATTATCACTATAAATGTGTGTATATAACTGACTAGATCTGGGTCCACCTCTATTGCTTTGAAAAGGCTAAGAAAAAAAGGGGTAATCCTAGATCAAGGTCTAGGTTACCGAGAGTTAGAAACTGGGCTACCTACGTGTAGTGCCATGAGACTCATTAGCCTGCCATGAGTTAAGGAGTGGGATACTTAAGAGTAGTGCCATGTGACTCAACCCTAGAAATTGGTTCACTTATAGGTGGACCATGAGGGGTTTAATGGGGACAACATAGAGGATAGGGTACTCTTGGATTGCAGAGTTATATCTAAAATGTAATTGGTTGTTAAATGATTCATCGAATGATACATTGTTAACGTATTTACATAATTATTGTTTCCCCCACATACCAGCTTTGGTTGATCGACGTTTTGTTTGTCGATGTTTTAGGTACAAGCCAAAAGGACAAACAGTAAATCATCATATTGTGAAATACATGAAGTAAAATACAAGGAGGATTAGTTTGAGTAAAGTCCTTAAGTGGATAGAAGTTTAGAGATCCAAGTTTTCAAGAAGGTATGCAAAAATTTATTTTCTTACAGATTTTCTGTATAGTGTGTTAAAATTTGATAATTATTCTTGGTTAATTTCCGAACCTTTGATCTGAAAGTTATGGGTGCAGCTTCGACCTCTCGGTCTCCCTTAATTGGGGGTTATCGGAAGGTGGGGTCATAACAGGCATGCACACATGTGTGAATCAGTATGTGATATTGATATCATACATATCTCTTCCAATCTACTCTGAGATCAAGAAAGTGAATGAACATTGACAGGATGACTGTTCCATGCCTCGATTTCATTCGGGATATCAGTGACAAAGTAATTATACATTCACTGTAACACCATTTACAGATTGTAGGATTGAAAGTTGTTCTCCAACTTTCTATTTCACTTGGGTAGCACTGATGTGTGACTAGGCACCGCTCTTTTCTTGTGAAGTCATAAGTGTTATGGACTTTCACTGCCAACGTGAAATGGACCTGCACGGTCACACACATAGGATTTAACCTGGAAGAGGAGTTTTGTCCACAAACAATGTTTAGATTGATTACTAAAGGAGTTTAGTAGTTCAATTAAACACTCAATTAATTGATAGCTCAATGTCATAATGTTCAAGGTGTTGGACACATTGATTGGAGTATCAGATTGATTGAAACTGCAATTGACTGACTCTGCACAATCTGCACTCCCAACTGATCGACTCATGTGATGAACCGATCAGCTGAGCTTGGTGAACCGATTGGCTCAGGTGATGAGTCGATCAGCTCATGGACAGGGTGAAACGATTACTTCAAGTGTTGAAACGATCAGTTCAACTGATGCAACCGAGCAAGTTGGGAAAGTAGAATTGGTGAGAAATTTTCCTTTCGTTTCACTTGCCCAATTTGACTGGAACAAGGATTGGTACTTGATACTAATTAGAAACAAAAGAGGAAAAGTCAATCGAGAACTGACCAAGACCACAAACCGACCGTTTCATGGGTCCCAACTGATCGGTTGAGGTGTCAACCGACCGGCTCAGGTCCCCAACCGACTGTTTTAGAAATGAAATGATTGCTTCAGGTTGCGTAGTTGGTTGTTTTTGTGGAAAATCTCAAACTCTTCTACTCCTGCTTTAGTCCCGCATTGCCCGGGATAGAGAACCCTATCCCATGACCCTCCTATATATATAGGGGTATTGGGGGCTTCTCAAAGAACAACACAGTGCAACCAGTTGCTCTGTAAAGTTTTCATTCTCTCTGGATTTGGTAACCGAGAGAGCCCGAGAAAGTACTACCCGATAAGGGAGACACAACAAGGGAAAGACAACTGTAGAAAGTGACTGGTGGAAGGAGAGTGTGTCAGTGACTAGTACGCTGACAGGAGGGTGTGACTCCTTCCAATTCCTTGTGAGACAAGGAGATTGGAGTTCCAGGTGATCCGTGTGGACTACTTCAGAGGCAGGAGATTTCTACCGCTCAGAGGACAACTGTCAATCCCGACAGTCCCAGTGAGACCAGGAGTCATCAGTCCCGGTGCGACCAGGAGCTGCAAAGACACCGTCTAAGACCGGAGGTGAAGACCGCGCAAGCTAGAGGTATTATCACCGAGCAAGCCTCAGGACAAGGTATGATTCCACAAACCATCCTTTCCTAATGTATAGACGTTGCCGCATTTCCTTGTTCTGGGTTTGGGGAAGAGAAAATTTTTGTTTCTGCTGCCTTCTCTGCCTCCCCTAAAACCCAATAGTGGTATCAGAGCCACGTCAACTGCTCTATACTTTAGGATTATCGATATGATCGATTTTGGTTTGTCGCCTTTATTTATTGCATACGATGCAAATTAAATTGGCTTTATGCATGTCTAATCCTAAAACCACAAATCCCAATTTACATATATGATATGTATTATGAATGCACTTGATACGCGTCGCCCTTAAATGAGTTTTATGGTGGATGTATAGCGTGGTTATGGCCAATAAACCCTATATGTGTATGGTTGTATGTGGTTGCTTGCATCTCGGTCTGCGCACTGATCTTCCTTCTCCTATTCCTGATGTAACTCGAAATAACTCAAGATTTCTTTCCTACCTTTGCTCCCCTTGAATGTAACTCGAAGTTTCTCTTTTTACAATGTAAAATAGGATAGAATTTTATTTCCTATTATGTCAAAGATAGGATGACATCCAGACGACAGCTGAGACGATCAGTTCAAGGTGTGAACCGATTAGTTGATGTTCAAGACGATCAGTTCAAGGAGTGAGTCGATCGGTTGATGACTAGTTCGAGGAGTGAGACGAGAGGGTGGCGGCCATGATAAGATCATGCACGACGACCAGGCAAACTGATCGGTTGGAGGAGCCAACCGATTCGCTGGTGGCACCCAGCCGACCGGCCTGATGGCGAGTCGATCAGTCATGTGATGAGTTGATCAAACCCAGAAAGGCAAAGCACAAAGTTCATCTTGTACAGGTTGCATGTGATGTAGACCTAGATGACTTTGATTCCTCTTGGCTCAAGGAATCACATTAGGATGGCCATAATCATCGCTTTTATCATTTCGCATGTTTTCTGTGGGATATAGCATGTATATGATATGTACTATATATTGTGGTGATTGGATATGTATATGTATATAAAACCAAATCCCTCATTAAATATTAAGTTTTAGATGCCTTCCAAATGCAACACACGTGAAAAGCTTGATCGACTAAGTGTGGGCACTCCCAAGCGTGGTGCACCGTCTATCTCGTGGAAGCGTGAAGGATGGATATGTGGGTCTGCCCAAGGAGGGTGCATATTCATCGTGTTGGCTTTGGGTCGGACTTAACAATGTGACCTAGATAGGATCTAGCACCTTGAGGCATGGAGATGATCATGGCAAGGAGTTTCATATGACATCTTATCAAGAGTTGCATATGATGCAATTGGCAAGAGTTGCCTACCTGAGAGAACTAAGTTGTAGGTGACAGCCCAAGCTAGTCCATGACATAGAGGATTTCAGGATCTTGCCCACTAGAAGGTTGTACACTGCAATCTTCCGAATTGATGGTGAGGGCTATCAATTTGAACTAAAATAGTGGGAGTGATAATTAATTAAAGGCCTAATTATATCGTCAACTTTTCAAATCAATCAAATAAGTCAAAAATGAGTTTTTGGACTAAAATTGCATATTTTCCTTTTGTAGTACAAATGGCAACAAACAACAATCACTTTTCTTTGTGATCGGTCCTTGAAAAGGACAAGATGAATGGGACAAACTTCCACAACTGGTATAGGACATTGAGAATTGTTCTCACACAAGAGCGAAAGCTCTATGTCTTGGATACTCCAATTCTAGAGGACCCTACTCCTAATGCACCAAAGGCAGAAAGGGATGCTTACAAGAAGCATTCTGATGATGCCATTGATGCAAAGTGCTTGATGTTGTGCTCTATGAACCACGAGTTGTAGAGACAACATGAGAACATGGGTGTCACTGAGATGATTCAACATCTAAGGAACATGTATGAAGATCAAGCACGACAAGAGAGATACGATGTCTCAAGGGCACTATTCAAGTGTGTCATGACAGAAGGAGATCCAGTTGGTCCTCACACACTCAAGATGATTGGGTATGTGGATAACCTGACAAGACTGGGATTTCCACTGAGCCAAGAGTTGGCTACTGACCTGATACTGCAATCGTTTCCAGAATCCTACAGTCAGTATGTGATGAACTAGAACATGAACAACTTTAATAGGCCACTGTCAGAGTTGTTGGGCATGTTGAGGACAGCCGAGACACAAATGAAGAAGGACAAACCTAAGTCTGTGATGGTGATCATGAGCAAGAAAGGCTAGTCCAAGCGCAAGGGCAAGGGCAAAGCTAAGAAAGGTTATGATGCTTGCCAGGAGCCCAAGTTGTCTTCAGCTCTCAAGGCCAAGGGAGGCGTGACCAAGAAAGGCAATTGCCACCATTGTCAAAAGCCAGGACATTGGAAAAGGAATTGTCCTCTCTATCTGGAAGAACAAAAGAAGAAGGAGGCGACATACGTCTCTACTTAAAGGTGTCATGAAAGTAAACTTGTAACACTTTTGAGGTATATGATACCAAGATGTAAACTGTAAAGCACTCAATAAATGGGGCAAGTGTTGCCGCCATAGATAGAGTACTTTAGTTTATTTTCAGCCTAAAAGGCATGTAATACATTTATGAACTGCTATTTCATATTTTCCAATAGATAGAAACACTTTATTTTTGCATATTGTATGACAATGATGGCAATCAATAAAGAGATGTTTCAATTTCTAAAGATATGATCTTTGTGGCAATGCCTTGTTTATCTTGTGGTATTTGATATGCATAAGATAAAATGATACCTAAAAGTTATACATAACTCAAACAATCAAATTAGCATCAATCATGAGAAATCCATTTCTAGTTTCCATGTGATGGATAAATCTAGACTCTTTTGGTTAGAGAACCAGTAAGAGACATGAATATCTTGGACATGATTAATCAATCTTCACTAAAGGTAGTAGGAGAATGATCATCCTATTAGGTATGATACATGTGATGTATTTACATACCTATTGGAACAAATGCTAATACTTCAAATGGTGTTTGGAGAAATACCAATATGAATATCTTGAAGTGTTCAAGATTATCATAGATGAAGTGTAAATTTGGTAAAGTGTTAATTCTTGATGAGATCAATGAATGAAATAGTTGGACCAAATGTTTGAGATCCTTATGAGTGATTATGATAGTGTATCATAGTGAACTCATGATTAAGGCATGGTGATGTCTAAATCAAGAAGGAATCATACTCTAAGGAGTTAGAGAATGATTATCAAATAACTGAATTCTTCTTATTAAAAGAATACCCCTCACTAATAAAAGAAATTAAGAATTACAAGGATTGTGAATTCTTATATCCTTACACCTCAATTATCTATGTGATGAGTTGTTCATGTGATGAGTCAACTATCTAGATGAATATGAGGAACCAAATTTTGAGTTATGGTTTATGACCATTACATCCTAAATGACATCCATGTGAACCATAAGGTATGACCTTGATGATAGCACCCATTGGATGAAATCCATAAGTGCAAATGAATCTTAAGTGTTAAGTCACATGGATAACATTTTGAGAAGGATGATGCTTATTGATTGCAACTTAATGACTAAGAAATTTCGCATATGGATACTAAAACTGCATTCCTATGAGGAATAAAACAAGGATGTGTACGTGACACAACCTATAAGGTTTATGAATCCACTAATGCAAATGAAGTCTATAAGTTACAATGGACTAATCAATGTGATTGATTGAGTACAAGAAAATCAGAATTGGATCTTTACTTTGATGATATAGTCAAAGGGTTTGACTGATATGTCAAAGATAAAGAAGGGATCTGTGATTTAGTGGGAGCGTATTCACATTCCACATGTTGATGTGAAATGGAAATGTTCTAGAATGGAAATCCAAAAGTGGAAATTATCTTTAAGGAAGATAAAGATGTTTCCTATGTGAGAGGAATGGAGATCTATAGAGATAGTTCTCGAAAAACCTCTTGAACTGAAAAGAGAAAGCATACATTGGCAATATGTACTGAAGGGTTCAGTATGCACAGATTCAGTGGGAGAAAACTTGTCCATGTTACATGGAGTTAGTATCCCATGGCCAAGTGTCCAATTCTTATAAAGAATGGCAACACTAAGAATAGATATGGATCTATCATGTATGTAATCATCCCATTATCTTGCATGGCAAGAACAAAATGCATTCATCATCTTGTATGTAGGACATGGAAATATGATGTGCTCATCCTGATAACTCGTATGTGAGACATGACGAGTGGATGCCTATCTACTTCCAGTAAGGGTTACTGGAATACCATGAGAACTTGATAAGTACTTGGGAAGTACTAGTTCTATGGAGATAAGGAAGAGTTCAATGTAAAGAGTTACATTGATGCGAACTTCCAAAACGATAGAAAATTAATCGCAAAATATATATAAGATATACAAAAGTGAAAGTTTGTTGATAATTGGAAGTGTTCCAATAAAACCATTTAAAAGGGAAATGCCGAGTATCTATGTGTTGGAGAACAACAGTGGATACTATATGGATCTGGAAGTTCATCAGATGAACTTATAGATATTCCGCTCATTGATGACAAGTATGTAATCCTTGATCATGCAATGTGGCTAAAGGTTAGCAAAGGAATACTAGATCGCATATTATGACAACTCCATCTCATACGTGTGACGTACATTGAAGAGATGAGAGACATGCAATTTATACTGACTTTGACAAAGTGTTGCCATTACTCACTATGTTCACACTAGAGCACAGTAACATGTGGGACATGTTTGAAGATCACTATGAATATGATTCAAGGGTGATTGGCTCGCAGTGCAAGTGGGAGTCTGTTGGTATGTATGCCCTGAGAGCCAATCATGGCATGATTGGTGGGACACATTAAGATTGATTTGATAAACATCAAAGGAAGGCTTCCAATTCTTTCTGGTTCAGTCATATGAGATAGTGATAGAACAGATTGAATGTCTAGAGAATGACAATACTCAATGATGTATGCTTTCAGGTTGAGGACCTGAACAATGAGATCATACGGATGCTAAGAGTTTGTACATTCTTGTTATGTCCCTAGTCAGATGTCATTGTGGAAGGTAGATAGACAACAATGACACGCAAGAAGAGATTTTGGTGTTGGTTGATGATAGAATCTCATTAGTCATGATATAGAGATATCAAACCAAACACATAGGTACTTGTTAGAGAACAAGTGTACCAGACAGACCCACCGTGAGTTTGACATATGGAACCATGACATGGTAGTCACAGTCAGTACTCGCAATGATGGTGGTGAGTGTGATTCTTTGACCTGAAATCACTACACTCAACACTTGTCGTTGGGCACACTTTGACATCATCAAACGCAGTCCTGAAACATGGGTTGTTATAAAGGTGATGATTGGGTGTCTTTGACACATGGGGATTTTGAGGGGTGAGTGATAGATATGGGATTTGTCCCTCTTGAAGGAGTTTGATATCCATGGCCACTTGATGAGTAGGATTGAGAAAGGCGTGCACGCATGTGTGAATTAGTATGTGACATTGATGTCATACATATCTCTTCCAATCTACTCTGAGATCAAGAAAGTTAATGAACATTGACAGGATGATTGTTCCATGCCTCGAGTTCATTCGGGATATCAGTGACAAAGGAATTATACATTCACTGTAACACCATTCACGGATTGTAGGATTGAAATTTGTTCTCCAACTTTCTATTTCACTTGGGTGGCACTGATGTGTGACTAGGCACCGCTCTTTGCTTGTGAAGTCATAAGTGTTATGGACTTTCACTGCCAACGTGAAATGGACCTACATGGTCACACACATAGGATTTAACCTAGAAGAGGAGTTTTGTCCACAAACAATGTTTAGATTGATTACTAATGGAGTTTAGTAGTTCAATTAAACACTCAATTAATTGATAGCTCAATGTCATAATGTTCAAGGTGTTGGACACATTGATTGGAGTATCAGATTGATTGAAACTGCAATTGACTGACTCTGCACAATCTGCACTCCCAACCGATCGGCTCATGTGATGAACCAATTGGCTGAACTTGGTGAACCGATCAGCTCAGGTGGTGAGTCGATCGGCTCATGGATAGGGTGAAATGATTGCTTCAAGTGTTGAAACGATCAGTTTGACTGATGCAACCGAGCAAGTTGGGAAAGTAGGATTGGTGAGAAATTTTCCTTTCGTTTCACTTGCCCAATTTGATTGGAACAAGGATTTGTATTTGATACCAATTAGAAACAAAAGAGGAAAAGTCAATCGGGAACTGACCAGGACCACGAACCGACCGGTTTAGAAGTGAACCGACCATTTCATGGGTCCCAACCAATCGGTTGAGGTGTCAACCGATCGGCTCAGGTCCCCAACAGACCATTTCAGAAATGAAACGATCGGTTCAGGTTGCGCAATTGGTTGTTTTTGTGGAAAATCTTGAACTCTTCTACTCCTACTTTAGTCCCGCATTTCCCGAGATAGAGAACCCTGTCCCATGACCCTCCTATATATATAGGGGTATTGGGGGCTTCTCAAAGAACAACATAGTGCAACCAGTTGCTCTGTAAAGTTGTCGTTCTCTCTAGTTTTGGTAACCGAGAGAGCCCAAGCAAGTGCTACCCGATAAGGGAGGCACAACAAGGGAAAGACAACTGCAGAAAGCGACTGGTGGCAGGAGAGTGTGTCAGTGACTAGTACGCTGACAGGAGGGTGTGACTCCTTCCAATTCCTTATAAGACAAGGAGATTGGAGTTCCAGGTGGTCCGTGTGGACTACTTCAGAGGTGGGAGATTTTTGCTGCTCGGAGGACATCTATCAATCCCGACAGTCCCGGTGAGACCAGGAGTCATCAAACCTGGTGCAACCAGGAGCTGCACAAACATCATCTAAGATCAAAGGTGAAGACCGCGCAAGCCGCGAGGTATTGTTGCCGAGCAAGGCTCGGGACAAGGTATGATTCCACAAACCATCCTTTCCTATTGTATAGACGTTGACGTGCTTTCTTGTTCTGGGTTCGGGGAAGAGAAAATTTTTGTTTCCGCTGCCTTCTCTGCCTCCCCTAAAACCCAACAGGTCCCTAGACTATAAAGTAGGTCGATGTATCTGAGAGTATATGCTAGCACTAAAATGACTCTAGATTTCTCATACAACGTTAGAATTGACTTATTCAAGTTTAGTTGGTAGAGTAATGTGGTTATCATGTGTAGAATATTTTTACTAACTATTTCCAATTGTTTGGGAAGATATATAATAGCACAAACTCCTATGATGGAAACATATAATAAATTGATGACCGTCATTGGATTAACTTGGATGGATCTGATATTTTCTGGGGTGATACAAAAGTAGATGGAAGACATGAAGGGAAAAAAGGTTCATGACCTATTGACTCCTATAAAAAGCCCTAGTGTCGCTAAGGAGAGCCAGATACAAAAGTGGATCATTTGATGTAGATATGAGCTCTGTCGAAGAACATGATCAAAGATTGTAGTCATCCTTTGGGGAGTTGTGATGAAAATAATGTGCTTCTCCTCCAAGACTATATATTCTCTTTGGGATTCTTCTTTTTCTCTTTTTTGTATCATAAACATGATTAGAGAGTAGATCCTTTATTGGAACACAAGGATTAGCCTCACTATCAGAACTCTATTTCTATATTGTAAATTGTTGTTTGTATGAACATTTGGATCGATTATTGATAGTTCAATGCTTATTTTATAGTTTGATCATCTGTCTTACATTATTGTTATTATTGTAGACATATAGACCTTGAAATCTAGGATTAGAGCATGAATCAATATTGTTGGACCCCGATGTATCATGTACTCCAATATTGATATCATATAATAAATAATATATATTAGTATACAATTATATGTCTTGTATTGAATGATAACACAAGTATATATTTTGATATTAAGTAATTGTTGGAATATGGCTAAAAATAAAAAAAGTTATAATTTAATAATTTCATAACTTTAATATTGATATTTAATAGTTAGGTCAGTTACTTGTAGTTAATGAAATAACTTTTAATTTAAGTTGGAGATACAATTCAATCTACCTGTTTTAATATACATTTAGAATTACCAGTTTGCCCCTAATACAACTAAGTGTTTTAATTAGTTTAAAACTCTAGCATTATGTTTTATTTCTGTCAAATAATATCTAGTAAACTCCCTTCTCGAATTTGATGACCAAAATATCTACTGACAAATTATAAATGAAAGAAACAAATTAACTATACCCTTTTTATATTATATGATATTTAAATATGTTAACTAAAGGATTTAATGATGTTTTTGAGATTTGATAAAATTATTAAATAATTAACAGACTCAATATCATTTTGTTAGATTAGTCAGTTTACTATGTAAATGGGCCTAGTTGATTTGGCCCATTAGGGTTAAGTTATGCTTCCTTGTACTTACCTCCTCTCCAGCATATTGGAGGGGAGTTTGTCTAGTACCAATAACAATTATCTTTCTACGCTCCATGTTATTTTTCGACATGGTATTAGAGCATCGATCCTAAGCCCTAGGGAGAAAAAGAGAGAGTCTCCACCTGTGGGTGGACGTCCCTTCTTAGCTTGGCAATCTGCCAGGCATCATCCCGGCCTACATGGTCATCAATTCTATTCTTATTGGATAAAAATCCAATCTTTACGCCAACACTTGTCTTCCTGGCCAACACCATCATTATGTAATAAAGGACTATCTTGTTATTCCTCTAAGAACATAGTGGTTGTTTCTCCCATTTCAATTAACAATTAGTTGACCAGTCAAAGATTTTGGTGAACTACGAAAAAAAATAAAACAAAACAAAAAACACTCATATCATTATATTGAAAAAAAGAGAAACAAAAAGACCCCATGCTAGTTTATAAGGCAAAAAATAAGAGGGGGAAATGCATTAATTTTTTCCTTCCGTGCTTATTCTGGTATTGCTTTACTTTTCGTATTGAGATCCATCCCGGTAGTTCTACTCCTCTTTCTACTAAGTTTCTATTCTGGTAGTGTTTTTATTTAGTTACTTCTATTGCTTATTCCAGCAGTGTTTTGTTCTTCCAACCGTGCATATATAAATTAGTAGTGCTTTATTTCTGTGTTATCATTCCCCTACCAATATTTATGTCTCTCCACCCAACCACTCTAATGATCTTTTTCACAGTTGGAGTGAGGGGGAGGATAGAGGAAGATAAATAAAGGAAAGAGATGAGAGGAAGGAGAGAAGATGAAGATAATAAGCGATGCCATTCATCCATGTTGCCTGATTTCTGTATATTCATATGTGTTGTTGACATCTACTATGGTGTGTATTCCTATAATAGAATATTTTTAACACATGTCCACCTGCTATGGCATAATATATATAGCAGTGCTCATATCCCAACTACTGTACATTATTGTGGTATTGATGCTTCTTCTGTAGAAATACTTCACCAACAATGACAAATCAAATGGATTCCTACATATGTTCTCCACCATCTATACTGTTCTAGTTTCTTGTCAAAGATTCAAGAAACATATTTGGGGTTGCTTCGACGAGTCTGACTTTTATAACCTCAATTTTTCTTATATTATAAATAATTGAAATGCAACTTTTTCAATAAAAAGGACATATTGGAAATATGTTATGCTTTGTTTTGAAAGTATGGCTTTCTTTTACAAAATTTACTTTATTATGAATTTTGTGGTTTCTACTGTTTGTTATTACGATAATGGATATAAGGGAAAAGGATAGTAAGAAAATTCAATAATAAGAAAAAAGAAAAAGAAAATAAATAAGAAAGAAAGATAATTGTTTTAATAAATGTTTGAAAGGAGAGCGCGATTTTTGTAAGATATCCCAATAAAGCCCCACAAATTGGATCTAGGTGGGAAAAGTAATAATGAGTTACCATAAGTGGTTTAGGGAATACATCAAGAGAAAAAGGGAGAGAATAGTCTAGATTTTATTATACAACATAGTGCCATATATGGATGTGGTTTTCTCTATGGTTTTGTTTTGCCAAGTTTAAATGAAAGAGTGGTGTTTCCGTCGTGACCATTGGATTTAAGTTTTTAGTGAAAAGGGAAAATAGTAGGGGAAAGTAACAGGGAGCCTTATAATTGTGTATATGACAATGAACAAAGATTTTGGAAAGTAATTAAGAGAAAGAAAAGGGAATCAACAAGTGTGTATGACTAAACATAGGGATGTCATCTAAAGATGCATACACGAAAGGAAGGGTTTTGTGAGTTTAACACACACACACACACACACATATATATATATATATATATATATATATATATATATATATATATATATATAGAGAGAGAGAGAGAGAGAGAGAGAGATGTGTCTTCTGTCTTCTGACAACACCTCCATGGTCAGGTGATCGTGAGAACCCCCTCTCAGCCACACCTAACACCTTCAAACAGTAGCGGCCAAAAGCATTGGCCCCTTGATACCTTAAACATGAATGATGACTATATCTTTCACATATGTTTAGATATAATGCCCTCTCCATCACATGCTCCCTGGGTCGGTGTTGCTTTGCTGCCAGGGGAGGATCATCCCTCTACAAACTTCCCCCATTCTCAGCTCTGGTCCCTACCACCCAGGCTATCTCGACCCTGACCTACAACCATGTTATGTGCAACAGGGGGTGGAGAAGGGGTAGGCACCCTCGCGCGAGCCTCCCACACTGTAGAGAGGTTCCTGAACACAGACAGAACTCACCATGGTAACAACAAAAAAACTCACCAAGAGGAAGGTGACCTGGGTAGAGTTGGACCAAAATAGCCTTCTAGAACTACATGAACAACCAACACCATGGGGGTATATTGGAAAATTCATTATAACTTAAACCAAACCACGAGGTACCTGCATGAGTAAGTTGCCTATGTGGTACTACTCTATTGGTCCATTTATGTTTATTTGTGAAAATCATAACTAATTATAGAAACTCAGATTGAAACTAGGTATTTAGTAAAAATATAATCAGGACCAAGATATGCTTCTAGTTCAAAAAGTATCAAAAGTTGGCATCTTTAATTTATTAAATGAATCAAAACCCGAATTTCTAGGTATTGATGAATCTAATGAATCCAATTAAAGTTGATGATCAAAGATGAAGCTTTTATGGACAAAATAACACCTTAGAACTTATGTGAACTTATGAACCCATAATTTAATGAATTAGGGTGCCTTTGAGACTAAAAGTGCAACTAATGATAAATCAGGGTTTGTGAACCAAAAGATCATGAAAAGTGGTAATTAGGGTTTAGGAAGCCAAAACCCTAATGGAACCCTAAAGTTAACTTCAAAATCCTATATTGAGACCCAAGTCAGTCTTAGTACTGATTTTAGATAAAATAATTATACATGGATGTTATGCTTTAACTTTCAGGATAAATTGGTTGGTTTCTTGTCTGGCTTTTCTGATAGATCTTTCTTAGACTTCAAGTTACTATTGATACATGTATGTAGGTACTCCTAAGAATAATCTCTTTAGTTTCATGTTTCTTTCTTGAGGATTTTTCCACATGGATTGAAAATAAATGCAAGTTCATACAAACCGTAAATTCACTATGGCTATCACATTATATGGACATGACTAGCTCGAATCCTTGCCACCTCTGGATCTATGATATATATGATAAATGATGGTTTGGCCCATGTGGAAAAAGAAACATCAAAGGTCACCCTCCTACATAGGAGAAGACTTGAATGGCACCGAGGAGGTGTCCTAGGTCCATTGTAGGGACCATACCTGAGAAGGGTTTGACAGAGGTTGGATAGGTCATGATTGAGTAGTTGTGACTAAAATGTTAATTTTGATTCTTTAAAAATAATTGTTTTGATTATGTTGTTACACCTAGATGCAATATTTTGTTTCCCCTACATACCAGTATAACTTGTGATACTGACCCCATGCTTTGATTCTCGGTGTTTTAGGATAAAATGTTGTTATTCTGCAATTATGATGGAAACAAAAATCCAAAAATGAAGAAATAAGCAAGAACAAACATTAATGTAATCATGGAGGTTATAGATAATTTTTAATTTATTGTTGGAAACTCTAAAATGTAATTCCTTTGTGGAAAGTTGTCTTGTACCAATCCCTTTTGATATAACGAAAATTTATTAATTATTTCTATTTATTTGATAAACCTTCAGTCATGTATTAGAGTAATGATCCTTGCCCTCTCGGTCGACCTGAATAGGGGATACCAGGGGGAGGGAGTCATTACATTTGGTATCAGTGCCAATTTACCATTTAGACTCTAATAATTATTAAATATATTAGAGTTTTGTAGAGCCCAAAGTGAATTATTAGAGTGTATTCCAAAGTCGATGGTGTCTAGAAAGGACCACGACCCAGGGGATGGAAATCATTTCCTCTACACCGCTAGTTGAGTTATGGGGACTCCCAGGCCAGTGCATCCTGCCTAGCCAGAGACAAAGAATTTACTCGAAGTAGCATACCTCTAGGATTTCTCATCTTTTCATCACTTCTTTTCCCCTTTCACTAACCAAACCTAGGGTACCTATAATTTCTCTCCTCACCTTTTTCTGAGTGATAGGGTTATGAGACTGAAGGATTAAGGATTAAGGAAACCTCCCCCAAATAATAAAATGCATGTAAATAAGTTTTCATGAACATAATTTTAGAGTGTTGAAGAAAACCTAAAGATGTTGGAGTATGGTTACTAACCCTAATCTTAAACAATGGAGATAGGAAAGAGAAAAATCTAAGGAGTTCATCCAAGAATGCAAGTACGTCGAGTAAGGCATGCAGGATACTGATGCAGGTTGAACGTGAATACAAAGAATGGGAAATAAGTGAGTACATAATGAGGAAAATATGAAACCATTTAGTGCAAATTTTAGCATTGATGTCCATACCTAAAATGGATCAGTCGAAGAGTAGATAAATGATCTATGAGAGAGAGTTAAACCCTAAGATCGGGATATGTAGAAAGTCTTCTGGTAGGAACCCTATAGGAAGTGTGTCCCCACACAGATAGAATTAGGAGGTAGACATCCATCTACATGAAAGCAAGTGACATCAAAGCTTGAGAAATGGATTGGTTCTAAGACATAAGACTTATTGCCTATTGGTTTGGGAGATAGGAATACTAGATGGAATTTAGGAGTTTAGTATCACACAATGAGATGATATATGTTATGGTGATCAAAGTGGGATTGAGAGTTTGGCATGGAATTAGAGGATGCAAGTATATGTTTTCCTTATAAATTAAGTAAAGATTGGTTGTGAATCAATAGGAGCCTAGAACTCTTATGCAAGAGGGAACTTGTATTGTTAGGACCAGTGATAAGTTAAATTCTGAAAGAATGGGTCCTGGTGTGAGATGGTTTAGAACCTAGTCTCCAAGACTTGAGGAATTATGAGAAATATTATAAATGTGTCCTAGACTAGACTACCCTGAGTGAATGAGTTGAGTTTCTACAAGCATTATCCCCAGCGGCTGGTTGTACCCTTGATGTCTTTGGTAGGGCCAAACCCTAGAGATATAGGAGGCTTCTTACATGGATGTGTAGATGATATGAGTACCTACCATCTAGCTGAGGGAAAGAGAGTCCCAAGGTCTTAGAAAAGGTAAAAAATGGTAATATGTTGTGAATCCTTGTACTCAGATAGGTAGTGTCTTGTGTAGGATTCCAAAGGTTGTTTACGTGAAAGAGAGTTAGGAAGAAGATGGCATGTCATGTTTTGGTTCAGTATGTGCTTGAACGTCTAAGGTGTACAGTTTGGATGATCAATGCTAAGAGGTAAACTAGAGGTTACTATACCAAAGTGGGGAAGTGGTAGTATCTGGTTCATATAGTTCTCACAAGGTTGAGTGAGTTCATAGAGATTAAGAATAGCACCCCCTCAAGTTTTGGGTTAAGTGGAACCCCACTTGTAATATATGCTTGATGAACCACTCACACAAGCTGGTCTAGCATTACATGCTATCATGTGTACATATGAAATGAGTCTCGCCCCAAGAGGTGATGAATAAGTATTACATAATGGAAAATGTGGAAATGAAATAATGCTCATGATAAATATGGAAAGTGATTACAGTTGACATGAGGACTGTGCGGTAAATAAGGTTGTCTTCTTCAAGGTATTCTTTACCTCCTCTGGCCTACCATATGTTATGGATTTGATAATGTACTTGACATATGATGTTAGTGCAATAGATGTTCCTATAGTGTAGGACACATGAGATAGGTCCTATTGTATCCAAACACTTTGATTCATGGTAGTAAGGTACCAAAAGTGATACAACTCTAGAGTGGTAGATTACAAGATTTAATGATAACTCACATGGAGGAACTACATGGTTAGAATAATAGGAAATATGCCTAAAGGACATATCATGATGTAATGATATATAATTTGGATTCAAGTAGCTTTTTGTGAACTTGGTATTGTCAAGTAATAGTTTTATTTTGTCTTGGGAAAGGACCCTTCCTAAAGGAGTGAGTTCCAAAATTTTGTTTAAGAATTGAGGTTAATTTAAAAGTCCCTTAAAGACTTGAGAAATTTAGTGTTGGAAGAATAAAAGCAAATATGTTGACTATTACCCATTGCACCCATGTATGCCATCTCTAAGGGACATGATAAAAGTCACTATGGAAGTGAATGATAGAATGAGATCATGCCCAAATGGGTAGGTCGCCATGAGAGAACTATGGGTATCCTAAGAGATGAATGAAACATAGGTGAAAGAGTTATCAAGGATATAATGTGCTTGGATATTATCAGAAAAACCTCAAGCAAAATGTTTAATTAAATAAAATAAAGTCATGAAATCTCAATCGAACACCATCTCAATCTTAAGGTCAAGAAGGCGTGATTAAAGGTACATATGACTGTGGGATTAGGAGGTGATCATCCCTAACTGCATAAGAAGATAGGGTTAATAGGTTAAAGTTATCTTTGTCTGGGGCCCATGGGTCAGGGGATTGGCTACCTTCATGAGTTCATAAGGTAAAAGGGTAAAAGACAGGGTCACTTTTACATGCTTATGGATGAGATTGCTCCACAAGTACCAGTACCCCTATAAATCTTTGAGGAGATGACTACGGCTAATTAGAAAAGATATAAGAAGTCCAGTGATAATGAATTGCACAAACACTAGTGTGAGGGAAGCTCTTGACTTCAAGAAATATAATAATTGTTGAGAAATGAGAACATGTATCATTTAGAATCATGTTGAGAGGGATTCAACTAAACCAAATACCAAAGACACAATCCCTGATATGAAGCTGAACACCAAGGTGTATGTTCTTCATAACATGGTAATCAATCATGGCTATATTCCTTTTTTGGTCAGCCGAAACTCTTGTTTCAAAGGATAGGAATATCATTTCAAAGAATCCCAAAAGAGCCTTAAAAAAAGGAGAACCATGCAAAGCCATTTCAAGCACTTCCATAGGCAAGAGCCAACATAGAATCCCATCCTTGGATGACATCCAATAGGGAAAAGACAAACCAAGCCAAGGACAAATCATATATCTGTCAGCCAACGATAACCAACAGAAGAAAAAAGTAGAACATCACTCAAAACCACATCATAAGAAAGGATTCAAAAGAAAACAACATACAAGACCTTCCAATCAAAACCAACAGAAGCTTCAACCAGCAGAGCCTGAAAAGAGGTGGGAGAAAAGTACTGCACCTTGACCCATCATAAAAATAGAAGCATAGCCTCCAAAAGTCTAGAATCAGAATGAATAGAATATGACAAGAGGAGCAACCGACCCCCCTTTGACAAGGAGAATCGAATGAACATAATATAATTGTGCTCACATGTAACCAATTCATGGTGAAGGGAAATGGTGTATTTTTCTTTTCTATTTCTTAGTTGTGTCATCTTTAGACTACCCCCCCCTTTAGAAGTCAGTGATGCTCAGTAAGCCCCTACTTTTTAGAAATTTCGTTTGAAGTATAGTTTCTACTATATAAGTGGATCAACCCATGTATTTTGGTATAGAAATTTACTGTGATGAAGACGAGATGCTTAATCATTCTTGGCCTCTGTGCTTTTTGAGAATATATTAGATTTCTCACTTATATTAAAGGGAAACATATAGCAATAAAATGACATTGTTTTGTAACCTATTTATATACACTAATATAAAAACATAGAAGAAAATTGGTGTGGATAATGACATATCACAATGTATACTAAAAATAGCTAAGCTTAATCAAACCTAATTTCATGTATATATCATAACCATGAATAATTACACTTCATTAAAATTAGCTTCTAATTAGAACATGGGAATTAGGATGGCATACCAGGTCTAATATCAGGGAGGTTCCTTGTCTCAAAACCATTCCATATATTATAAAATCTTAATTTGTACTTCGTTGGAAGTTGTTATGCATAAATCTTAGTGATTCTTGGCCTCATTAAAATCCATGTGTCTTAGAGGTGTGCTGGTTGCAACTGAAACATCGACTCAGTTGTAATGCCCACGATCAAATTTCCATTATCCTATACTTCTTTAAGTCTTAGTCCCCTAAATTAATGGAAGTAATGAGATTTGATTATTTGAATACTTTTCTATCTTATGTTTATAACTATTGAAGTTGGTGCTGGCTACAATTCTTGAGTTATTTCTAACCTTATCATGTTTGTCGTTTCCTCCTTGATATCAAAATCTACAATGATGGACAGTCTGTTAGTAAGAGTTAGACCACTAAAGAAAGTCATGTTTAGATACCCATCACCAAACCCATGATTGCATCTCCACATTCTCATGAACTCTATTATTCCTCTCCCTCCATAACCAGTACAAGATGCACATTTCCAAACAATGATTCTCCTTGCTAGTGCAATTAACCAAGTCAGTCATGGAATTAGGAATAACGAATAAACCAGGAACTCTAACTTCAGTCCAGATCTTGCTCGAAACTGAAATCAATCCAAAATAAAGCAAGAATATAGAAAAATTAAGGGAGTGGCAAGAAAATCGTAGAGGTAGGAATATATCTTACAGAGACGGTTCTTCCTCTACTAGTGTGAATCAATACAGAGTAGTCGATTGTGATGGTGATAATGGTTGGGGAAGAGAATCTATTTGTAATCACCTGGCGCCAATGTAGCAAATGTGGTTGAACTGGCTTCCTCGACATCGGCAAAGTAGACTCCTGGCTTCCTCGGTGCCAGCAATGTGGCACTTCGCCAGCCAGTAGTCAAAAGCGATCCTCCATGCTACGATCAACATGCCGCCACCAGTCAGTCGATGCACTCGATCCCCCAAGACATTGTTAGCTAGGGCGAGCGACGATCGACCAGGAGGCTATATCTCCTCCACGCGTTGTCAATTTTGAAAGATTATCGACGAGGATTGGGGAGATAAATCACCACAGTCACCGCGATACTAGCTATTACTTACGTGGGAGCACGAAGGAAAAGTGGGAGAAGTGAAATGAAAATTTTTGATAGATAATACTTCACGCATGTCATTTGGTTTGGCAATTTAAAATTGTCACTAATTAAATATAAGAATGCCTTTAATGTTAAGTCTTTTGTATAAACTCTATAATAGGTGGTTTGGTGACATTTTAATTAAAAATGCATGTACATTAGATAGATAGTGGCTTTTTTTATAAATGCCACTAGAATAAATGCCACTAATGGGCAATTTTGTTGTAGTGCAAGTATCCTAAGATCTCTTCCCCTCGGTCAATACGAGTAAAAAGGCAGTGACATATCAGTCAAAGCTACCACCACAACAGTATATAGTCAAGCTGATAACCACTAGTACAACCTTGGTATAGGTCATGACACTAGAAACTAGGGTATTCAAACCCAATCACTGAGGTACAACCGCAGTTGTCCTCTAATCACATCATGTTATAATCACCGAGACACGACCGCAATCGTTCCCAATCACAATAGATGTATGATGCATGACCATAGCCGACCTACACAATCTACATTATAGATGACAAGGATATATACTCAACCTACCACCCCCCCACACTCAACAGTATGCACTCTGAGTTTCCCTTTGGAATACTCATTTCACCATCCAACAAGTTTTGACACTAAAGATGGCTCTACGGCACATGGCACTACATGATTAGAGTTGCACTTGATTAGTTATGCCAATTGGGTGAATTAAGGTTGCATCAAACAAGTAGACATACAAACCCTAATCCACTTCTAGGAAGCATATACATATCACAACTTTGAAAAGATATAAAACGTGTGAAACATAATTTCTCATCTCATCATCACATGGTACTATTCACTTGCCATTCGTGAGACCACACTGGCCATCATACTATCACAAGATATAAATCATTTTCACAATATCACAGGGTATCAAACCTTATCAACATAAGAGGATTACACCTCATTCAGGGCTCACCCATGCCCAAAGGTCACTTAGACTATCATATTATTCCCTATAAGATCATCATTATCTTTGCATGCCTTATAACAAGGCTCAACAACATCACGTACATATAATACACTAGATCAACACAATATTTCATTAATGAGATAGGAGATATTCATAAACAATCATAGCAGGGATATATTAACATTAAGAGCATTCCTTTATTACATCAACGTGCAAATAATCTAGATATGATTAACACTCATCATATTCATAATGCACATGTTTAGCATAAGAAAGTATCAACCATGTGGCTATGATAACCACCAATGAACACATTAAGGTTATGATAATGTTAAGGAGGTTATTCTACCATCATTCCATCATATAAGAATGTTAAACATGAATACACATATTTATCTATTTGCATTAGAGTTAGGTTCAACATGACAAATTATATCAACGTTACTAATCAGCACTCATACCCAAACCCTAACTCACGACATCCCCATTGGACCATGGATGCATAAGGTGAAGAATCACCATCACATTCCATACCATTCTAAATTATGAACCAACACATAAATCAAGGTGTAACCATCAGGTTATACATTACTAGGTCTTCAACAACAATAAGAAAGTACTCCACGATTGTATTAATCATTCAAGGACTATTCTTACCCAATTACTGTCATTTAGTTATATTAAAACTAGGTATAACAAGCTATACCTCATTAGGGTTACATATCAACACAATATGGTTATAATCCCTCTTATTAATATGAGTGATTAGGTAAGACTACCTTATTAAGGGTAACCTTCCATTTGTTCCATTTTCATTCAACCCCTATCTCCATACCACAATGTCACCCAGAACCATTGGATGTTGAAAAGGTAAGACCATTGGTTGTTTACATAAGTAAACACCTTGAATGAATTATATATGATGTTATTGAGTTGTGATCTATAAAAGTCACCATTTAACCCTAGACATCCTTTGGTTAACAACAATAAGGGTTCCATTGAGATTCTAGGGTAAATCCTACAATTGACTGTTCATTTAAAACAAGCTATCCAATGTCAATAGGTAAGCTCCTTAAGTTGATCATATAAAGGAAACCATATAAATTAAATTATTAGGACCAACATATTAAATTAGACATAATTCCACTTTATTGTAGGAATAAATATTATATCTTGACCATTGGGTCAAGTTCATATATTAAAACCATCAATTACAGTATAGGTCTGACCATTGCATTAAGTGACCCAAGAAACCATTGGTATAAGGCTTAATTGATGATACAACTACAATGCTTAAATCAATATAGTTTATAGAGACATGATCCACCATCATTAGTGATCATGAAATAACAATAGGTTGTTAGATCAACATTATATTCATTAATCAACATCAAATATTAAGCTGATGTCATCATTGATTGATAACATCAGTTGGGTACTCATTGATTGATCATTAAACTACTAATTGATATAGAACCTGACCTAAGGGGGTGACCATAGGTTGTCACCATCATTTCACACCCTTCATAACGATCATCAGTTGTTATGAAGACAACACCATAGGATTGTTGCAATGGTACCATCATCAGGTCATGGTTTATAGAAGAAATCAGCTTTAAACCCTAAAATTGACCATTGGTTGATAGGTGCTTAGCACCATAGGTTGTCAAAACAACCTGATCTAAGTCATATTATACCTTAGGAATAATGTACACATGATCACAGGTTCATCTAGAACTAAAATCAGAATAGGGAACATTATAAAAATCGAAATCCAAGTCAAACATAGCCTTTTAGTGCATAAATCATCATTTTCAAGCAAGAACATGAGCTAGTAAGCTTATGGTAAGCAATAAACGTAGAGAAAGTTATAAAACTTGCCTCTAATGAGAATATGAAACCCACAAAGAAGAAATATCGATCAGGTAGGGTAGAAAATCCAAGAATAAGATATGAATTCATCCATCTAGCACCTTTCTTCATCAAATGAGCAAACCCTAAGAATAAGGAGCAAGAAAGGTAGGGTTTTAGAGCTTTAGAGAAAATTCTACCATGGAACGGCAAGGTTACGACCTGGAGGAAGCTAGGAGGAAGGATAACAAATGAATAAACAGGGGAAAGAAGGGAATTCTTACACTTTTAGGTTAAGATCACTAGATGGAAGCTTTTTCAACCCAAAAATGAAGTCAATTTCAACCTTAGAGCCTTCTCCAATAAGATCCCCATTTTCTTCTTCCTTGGGCAGAAAAATTGGCAGTTGAACAGAGGGAGAATGTGGTTGGGAGAAGGAGGGAAGTGGTGGACAGAAAATGGCTCGTTTTAGTGCTTGGGGATAAATATATGACACTTTAAGATAAAGAAAAAGAAAAAGTCGAAATTCTAGTATCTATCCAAGTCTCCATGGCCTTAATTTATTAAGAATATACAAGCACACACACAAGAAACTCCCCCATCATGTGTATAGACCTTCTTATCTTTCCTTTTTCGAATTTCCCAACCAATCAAATAATTCATTAATTGATAGCTACTAAAGGTAGCTCATCTGTGAAGGGGAAAACCCTAAAATACCCTTGGAGAAAAAACCCTTCAAACCAAGGTTTAAATAGGTGCACCATGGCTCAACAAGATCCATAATGATGAGAGAATTTCCAAGGAAAATAATTCAAGTGATAAATTGCAAATAAAACCTCTCAATTGGATAAATTGTAGAAAAGTCCAAAATATGCATAAAATTTGCATAACTTGCTCAAACAATGTCCAAATTGGACTAAATTTGAAAATTAAGATTGTCTTATGATTTTAAAGCATATAACAAGGTTAGATTAGGGTATTAGCATTAAATTATGGTAAATAAGCTTATTCAACTCATTAAGCAAGTTTAGGGGCCTTACAATAGCTCCCAAGATGTAGAGATTAGGATATCTTAGAATGGTCAGGTTTTCCTCTATATTTGGGCACACATACTAGTAGCTGTTCACGTTTTGCCTTTATTATTTACCTATACTAACAAGGAATAATTTATATGAATAATCTTATAACTTTATAATAGTTATGCGCTTCTATATTATTATATGGCTCTTTTTGGCATACCATTTGAATTGATTCCCTCTCGGGTTCCACTCATTACAATATGGTATTAGAGCCTTAGCAGTTAGTCACTTGACTATTTCAAGTTATCCCATGTTGTTTCTTAAATAGGTAGGTAAGTAACTACATGTAGGTTGTCGATATGCTTATCCTTAGTCGTGGACCACCAACTTGGGATTCAATCCCATACTAATTCTTATTTACTTCTACACCCTCACACCATTTATATAGTTGAGACTCAATATATATTACCCATGCCCTTTTTATGGAGGTGGAAATATATCTACATAGAAGTTGACTCTTTAAAAGATTAGTTTCAATATCCTACTTTTAGAGAGTTATTTTGACACCTAGGATATGTATGACTGCTTGTAATATAGTATCTAGGGTTAAACCTACTACTTACCTTAAAACCTTCTCTATGTTGATTTCCTAACGTTCCATACATACACTCACTTTGAGAAATGACCATGCAAGTATAACTAGCTTTGGGTCCTGATGTGAGTTAGAGCTCACCTCTCTCTGGTATCCATAATCTGATTGATTTACCTACTCATTGAAAATAGTAGCAGTTTGAGTATATGGTACACCATGTCTTGTGATTATGGTGAAGTGAAGAAGTAACCTAAATTTCTTCTTATAGTGGTTTGGTGATCTTATAACTATCCAATGTTTGAAATAAGATGGTATAAGTAGTGCTAGGGTGAGGTGGGGAATAATAGATATTCTACCCTAGTTGGACTTGTTACACGTTGACTACATGCCATAAGAAACCTTTGTCTGCTCTTAATAGAGATGTTAGATATGCTTGTTTTATGGCCTGATGATGCATATAAATTAGACTCTTTTAAAAAATAAAGTGATGATAGGATGATGATATATGTTTACGGTGGTGGATAGTGGTTGACTTGATCTTGAATTAAGTTTGGTGCCATTTTTGACTTGCATCGCAAAGTTTTCCTAGTAAAAGTAAAATTTATTTTTATTATTAAATTATACATACAAAAAGAAAAGATTTCAGATTTATCGATGGTTTTTGGAACCAATTCACAACCACCAAAAAGTTTGTGTAGTGTAGAAATCCGTAAGGGAAAAAACTTTTGACTAAAATGACCATCCTTGAGATCCTAAGTCTAAGTGTGATGCAGTGGTACTAAGTCATCACCCTTGTTTTTCCCCTAGATGACTAGCTAAATTAGAAATTCATTCTTTTAAGGGATGGAGTAGTATACGATCTAGTCATTAGGAGTGTAACTTAACTTAAGGACTAACTAAAGTTAATTGTGGTTGTATTTAATAATATTGGGGTAACTTTTGGTAATAATGTCATCATTTGGGATAATGTGAAGCCTTGTTAACTTCCCGCCACAGATATTACTTTGATAATGGAAATAATTTGTGAAATGTAGCTTACCCTATTTTAAGTAATGAATTTAGGATAGGTAAAAGCTCTAAGTTACGTTTCAAAATAAATATGATATTAAAAAGGTAAACTGATGAACAATACTAATTATATATGTTGTTGTTGTTGTTCCTAAACTAGTTTCATCCACCAACTTAGTGGTTGCATGTTGAATGATCCCAAGGGATTCGTTGTTTATGTAAATGATCATCCCTTCTTAGGTAATGGAAAATGAGAAGTGGTAATATACAGTGACCACATGCATGTAACATTCAACAAAAGAAATGGTATTACACATGGTAAGAGAATGTGTAACTATCATAACAATATAGACAACCACAATGAATACAAAATCATTGAGAAAATATTAGATGTTATTGTAACTTTACTAGCTCAATCTCTAATAAAAAAAGTTACAAGACACTTGATACATGTAGTAAAATAGTTCACCTTGGGATGTGTGACATAGGGTGGTATACTATGTTTCAATACATTAAGTAAACTAAGAGGTAATGAATTGGTTAGGAGGAATAAGTTAGTATATTAGGATACATCTAGGTGGATTTCCGGGACGAAATCCTTTTTAAGGGGTAGATTGTTGTAACATACCAAGATCTAGGTTCAAAACATAAAAAAATCTTTTTCTAGGCCCCTTTCGTTTTATATTATAATTAAACTCCTTTTTACTCTAATTTAGAATATATGAAATCAAATTATATCCAAATAGTAGCATTTTTCATTCATAGCCTTTATATGTGATGTTTTAAAAATAAAATAGCTACAATATATATATATATATATATATATATATATATATATATATATATATATATATATATAACATGACTTAACGTACAAATACACCAAGTAATAAGTATACTTTTAATTTGACAATCTAAAATATTTTTAGGAGCATAAGATTTAAGAAATGAGTTAATGTCTTATGATGTCACAATTGAGTAGGTGAGAGGGGAAAATACGTTACATGAATGCTTAAGACACCGGCAACGAAATCAAATGTCAATCATTTCCAAAAGGTGAAATTGATGCCAAACTCGGATTCTTTACACCCCAAATAATTTATCAAGCAAATTCGACATTAATTGGATAACGTTTACCCATCTAACTGAACAAATAAAGGATTGCATTGAATAACCTAGGTGTAATAAATATTTACAACGTCAAAGTTTACTTTTCCCTAAGTTTCCTTTTATTCTTCCCGTAATGCGTGGCTTACCACCTGCGTTATTGTTTGTCTTCCTCACGCTGACAGCCGCGACAAACGTGGTAACTGCCGTCTGTTTCCCTTCATTTTCTCTTCTTCGCTCTCCTCCCCCTGTCCTCCTTATCATATAGCCCTAGCCGCACCCCTTTCCACTATTCACTTCCCACCAGCATCAGTGGATTAGACATTGTTGCCGATGGTCACATTCTATGAAACCACGTTTCCTCCGCCACCAACTAGCCCTTCCCTCTTCCCACCGCAAAACCCTAGCTGCCTCTGACTACCCACTCGTCCTCTACTGCAACAGCCCCTCGTTGATCAAACAGACAGAAACTCTGGTGGCGACCATGATCGTCTCCTAGCTCCAACACCAGGGTCATCGATCTCTCTGGACCCTTCCTTCTCCGTCCTGCAAACCCCGTCCCTATTCTATGTCAGTGTACACTCGGCCATCGCAGCAGCCTGACGGGCCGCCACCTACTGCAACGGCTACGCCATGACCATCACAACCACGAAATCCTCGAAGCAGGTCATCTCCAGGTCCATCACCACCCATCTATAACTTTCCTCCAACTCCCCGAGAGTCTAGCTGCAGTTCTTAACTCCCTCCTCGCGCCCAATCATTGTAGAGGGAAGAATCCCACCACCGCCATCGTGATGGGCGCCACCAAGATCCAGCAACAAGCGGCTGTTTACCAATGGCTGCCTTACACCACGGACAATGGTCCTTTCTTCATCTCTAAATCTTATGCTACCTGTACGACCGAACTCCATCATCCTTTTAACCGAGACGCCTTCTTCTACATCCCATCAGAACCTGCAATACCATATCAGGTCTGGAATCTGCAGACATGTTTACCTCCTTCAGATCACCATAGCGCCAAGTTCGACCAGCGCACTACCTTCTCCTAACTCCTCGACGCTCAAACAACAAACACCATAGATCTGCAACTAATTCCTGACGCCGCCACCTTGCTTTAAGCATATTCTCGTGATCTGAAGATGACAACGAATGATATTCAGTGCTAATGTCATTGCCACCTCAGATCAGGGTGCAACATATGGATCCTGTTGTCTCCTTGCCCATCCCACCAACATTTTCCAATCCCACCCTGCCTACCGCTTGCACTATCCTGGTGTTGGTCCAAGGAGTCGACTTGAAGCAACAGCGTAGGAAATAGATCGCCAAACACTAGTGCACAAACCCTCATAGTCCACGGTCTAATTTGTGTCCACGGTTGTTTTTATTTTCGGTCCACGGTTATTTCTTGCCTGGGTCAAAGATCGTATTGGTCCACGGTTATTTTACCTTTAACCCTAATCAACATTTCCCATCTATTTATATGTCTGTTTTCAGTTCTGCCAACCTTTGCCCTAGCAAACATAGCCGCCGCCAGAGTGGAAAGGCGAACGGACAGGAGTCACGGGACCTGCCATGCTGCTGAGGGACCCGTTGGCACAGAAGGCAGTAAAGGGGTTCGACCCTGACTTGCCTCCAGGGAAGACGAGCGGGTACGGCCCGGAGTCGGAGAAATCCGCAGGCTGGTAGAGCGTCTCGCCGTCGATCAGTAACTTATTGCCTAGAAACACGGCCGCGCGGATGTTCTGGTCCATGGTGCTGGCGCGGACAGTGAAGATCCAAGGAGCCTCGTTGGTCAGCGAGCTCGGTATCGGCCCGCCATTCCCCGCAGCACAGCTGACGAACCGCGGACCGCAAGTAAGTTGGAACATCTACGCTGGACTAGATGGTATGGCAAAAAAATACCTTTTTAATTTATCAGTATGTCAGATCTGAACTACACGATGCATACAATTTTCAGCCAACTTCACGTCAATCTATGTAAATTCTGGACACCACTATATAAAAGTTGTTGGTGCAAAAATGTCTCCTACTATTGATTTAGGCATATCCAAATTTTAAAATTTTGCATACGTCTTAGGCACAACTACAATATACATACGACAACACATGATGCGTGGGAAATTTTCAAAAATAAATAAAGAGGACACCTTTTCAGAATAAAATCTGCATTTAAAAAAATAGGATGTCTAAAAATTAAGTCTTTTTTATTTTGACCTATTATTTGTCTTTATGTTACATCTAACAAAATTTCTTTATATCATGTAGGTAAAAGCAACTATAAGAATAAGTAGTCTTACAAGTGAAAGACAGGGTAGGATTCAAACATGCATCTTCATATCACGAGTATGATGAGTTGATTCAGCAAACTCTTGACAAGTCTTGTCCCAATGATACACGACTATCTGTCGTTGGTGTCTTGTATGATTGATAAACGTGTGCAATGATGCATACTATATAGACATTGCACATACTATATAAGAAAATAATAATAATCCACAATCTTCACAATCGACTGTAAATTTTAATTAAATTATAAAATAACAATAGTCCACGGTTATCACAGTGGACTATATGGATTTTTGATTAAGATACCGAAATAATAATAGTCCACGGTCTTCTACCAGTCCATGGGTTTAACCGTGGACTATGAGGAATAGTCTACCGATACGTAATCTACGACTATAGTCCATGGTTGTTTTATACTCCACGGTTAAAACTATAGATTATAAAGCATAGTCTACACTAATATTTGTGGACTATGAACCTTTTTTCTCTAGTGACACAGTACACACACATTGTAAGGAGTGGGACCCGGGCCCACTCAATGATATAAACAAGAGCCATGAAATATTTAAGCAGCATAAAACATAACTATTTGCAAAGTTACAAAAAGTTTCTATACAATCATCTTGAGTATCTGTCGTGTAAAACACCTACACCTGGGTTGACAGAACACCCAAAAAAAAAAGAAAACAATGCAGAAATCAGCAAAAGTTGAGTATATACATTAGAACATTAACTAGGGCATTAATTATTTCAGAATTAAAGTAAGATGTTTCCATAAAAAAGGGGGCCATTAAATCTAGGTAAGTTTTAATAAGAAGTAACAAGAGGAGAAATTTCCAAAAGAATGAGCAATATAATTAAATAATTGAGAGAATATCTTGCCATTAGCATCCACAATGTCACAACAATCATAATCATTTGCATGTAGATTATTTAGACGAAATAGCTAAAGTATGACCAAGACACCATTAGATCATTGGTTTTAAAAAAATGGGTCAAATAACACACCCTGGGCGGAAATAGTGCTCCCTTGTATAAGAGAGGTGGAAGCAGCTCACCTCGGGCAGAATAGCACACCCTAATAGATGTGCCCATGCACCATACAATAGATATCAAGCTAAATTAGCAATATGCATAAATAGAGTGGCAAGATATAGTATAAACCATCAATCATATTTTCAAATCCAAATAAAATAGCAGGTGTGGTCGTTGACCCAATTCAACATTATAATAGTAATTTCAGAATAATAATAATAAGTCCAATTGAGAGTATATGATTTGTTCAATAAATATAACACGAGCAAGTATTTCAAAAGTTGCCTCGTTATGGGAAAATTTAGTCATATAAATGCCCAATTATAAATAGGGAGGAGTACATACTTGATCGTCAAGACTAACTCTATTTCTAGGGGTGAACTCCATAGTTCATCCTTCTCAACCTAAAAGTAATTACATACACATTACTTTACCATATTATTCTTTGATGTAAGATGTTTCTTTTTGAAATATAATGTAGTGAAGGTGTGTCCTTATCCACTTGATTATAATATAATTAAGTAGAGCTACTACCATAATAATTTACTCAAGTACATAATGATATACAACAATAAACATATATCTATATATGTGAGTGTAATATACTAATGTACAAACCTATATAAGCATCATTAATGAAATTGACTCATCAATGTAGGTTGTAGTCTCTCTTATGTAAAAATAGTTGGATTGAATTCACCCTAATATCCATTACATAGGTATTCAATAATATTTTACAAATATCTAATATAATAGGCATGAAAATCGGCTTATACATTTCCATTTGATAGCCAAACATGTATATACTCTAGTGCTTATACAAGTGAGATCAATACTCTAGAAAATACCAACTAGGAAAGATTAGTCTAATAATTACATTCTTTATGTAGTGGGCCCTAGTTTCATGTGCACATCATTTAGTATTACTAGAGTGATTACTGATGTGTTAAATATTGATAATCATATGCCCGTACTATAGGTATTTATGCTTACGTGCCCTAGGCCAGACTATCATCTTCTCTATCTTTTTAGGTATTGCTTTTAATTGTCATTAACTTGCAGATAGGTACCTTAGAAACTGAATTGTTAATAGACTAAGAAAAGGAATACAACATGCTGACCTTCTGTTGAACAAGACCTTGCATAAGATGGCCACTTCCTACAACATCAGAGGAGATTGTACTTAGTAGTGAGATCACCAATGCTGGTGATTGCTGATGAGGAGGGACACTGGCCACTATAGGAGCCTGTAGGAGTCCCTTGATTCCATGGCTATTTGTGCATAGATATGATGCACTGTGACTTGAGGGTTGATGAAAGGAGTAAGGTCAGTGTCGTGATGATTCATACAACAACCGTGGATGGTCTCTTCAACCACGGAGATGGCTTGTCCTTGGCCAGACACCTTGCCATAGAGAGAGAGAGGTTGGCACCGAGGTTAATCATATTATGGTATAAGGTTCAATATAGTAGTCTCATCTATCTTTAGACGTGTACCACAATAGTGGATTTGCTTAGAAAGAAGAATTCGTTGGGGAGGGTCGGTGATTGATGATAGTGTGAATAGTGGATAGGAGAAGAGATTGTTGAAAGTGGGGGCAGAGGTGCGTAGGGGTGCCACTGGATCTGGAGGTGACGGTGGGGCATGGCAAGTGACGACAAGTCTGTGGTGGTGACGATGAAGGTGGTGTAGAGAAGACTACATATAGGTCTATAGATCTGACACCCAGGTTTGTCTTTGGCGAGTCAAGGAGGATTGAAAAGGACATGATGCCTATTGCAAAGTGGTCCTGATTAGGCACCACCGATTTAGGTTGGTAGGTTCGCGGTGAAACTAAATGAAGGGGAGATTGGTGTCCGGGTTCGTCAAGTTTGAACAAGCGATCAACATTCGTGTGAGGAAGAGTGCGGATAGGGGTTCTAAAATGATTGGGTTGATCAGAGGAGGTGGGTCCTTGCAGGTCCATATGGGCAACAACATCGGTCATTTTTGGTAGCAGGTGGTGGCCGTGATGGGGTAAGTCGTAAGGACAGTGGTTGCCTGTCGTGCTGAGTTTGAACTAACGACAGTTGGCACCAGAGCAGGAGAATACTTTGGTGTATATGGCTTAGCAAAAGATGGTCGGAGATGGTGGATCCAGAAGGCACTGCTAAAGCCACTAGATCTCTCGGCAGCAAGGAGGGCCATGTAGGGCAAACTATCGGCTATCTCAGTTGGCCAAAACTAATGGAAGGTGGGAAGTAGTTGTGACATAGGAGGAGGAGACATCGATGGAATTCTTTTGTAATGCCATAGGTAGAGGATTGCATGGTGGTGGTTTCTTGGTGTTTTTATGTCTTGGCAGATTTAGAGAAATAACGATGTGGATGTTATGTTGGTGGGGCATTCATGGTGAATGAGTGGGGGTCAATCCACCAGTGGTGACCCTATTAAGTGGGACTGATTCTCATTGTTGGGCTATTATCCACATGGTGATGATGAGTGGCGGTGGCTAGGGTTTTTGGGTGTGGAAGAAAAGGAAGGCCGAAGTAGAGATATAGAAAAGGGAGGTAGAGAGGAAGAGGGGAACTGAAGGAGAGAAGGAACAGAAGAAGAGCAAAAATCAAGGCGTTGGTTTCGTGGCTTCTAGGCATTGAATGTTATTAAGTGTAATATTTATTTTACATTTCAATTAATAAAATAGGTACTCAATTAGAGGGGGGTGACCAGACCACACCCTCTCATGCCTCAAGAGTTTACCATGTCGGGCTCGCCCCGGGTGGGTTCTCTAAGTCACCAAAAAAAATAGGTACTCAATTGAGATCAAAATGGGATCAATTTTGGAGGGGATGTTGAAAAAGTATTTTATCACATTAGAAAAATGTTAATTTCACATATTGAAAATATTTCATATTTTGTTTCTTATTTGCAAGTTAAATACTCAACCAATGATTTTGATGCCTCTCTGAATTGATAATTTCATATTGATTCTATATCTTGTAATCCTAGGATAATTTTAGAGTGTTAGATAAGACTCCAAACTATATGTTGGAAGTTGAATACAGTTAACTACATTTGTGAAAATAGACTAATTCTTTTTACAATATTATTTGGATCTAATGGATCTTAATATATTATAAACTAGAGGTGATAGGGAGCTAATATTATCCAAGCCAAAATGGATTGTAAAAAGGTTTATCCTCAGTGCCTAAGTTTGAGTATGTTAGAACACTTCACCCCTTAAGAGGACTTCGTCCCCAAAATCCACCAAGCAATAGTCCAATATCATAAGTGATAACTTCAAACCAATCATGTGTTTCTAATTCACTAGATATAGTTAATGTAGTAAGTCCCAGCATAATATACCCACATCACACTTATAAAAAAACCAATGTGCACTTATATTACTTCATCCATCAAGTCTCTATTATCTTCTCATACCACGTATAGCTAATCTATTTGTACTTTATGCCTAGGGTCTGAGGTTGGACACACAAATCAAAGATTTCTACACTAAGGCCTATCTCCTACTACAGCTTCCTTGTGGTGGTGACTTGGTTCTAAAACCATTGAGGAAATCTGAAAAAGTTTTTTTTCTATATAATATAATAATGAAAATTAGTTTTACTATGAAAACCTTGTGATGGGAATCCAAAATGGTGCCAAAATCAATCTGAGAACCAAGTCGACCACTTTATAACATATATTATCACCCAAACATCACTTCATCTTTATGAAAGAGGCTTCTCTACACACATCACCAAAGAATACAACAAGAATATCCAAAATCTAGATTACGAGGGGATACAAGTTTCTTCTAGCATGCATTTAACTTCTAGTGGGTCCTACCAAACACAACCTCCATTATTCAACCATTCTCTTAATCATGAGTTAGGACATTACACCCCAACATATCACTCATTTATAAGATAAAAAAACAATAATAAGAAGAGATTAGAGTCTCTACTTCCCTAATAAGTTTACATCCATGGTTCCATTACAAGCCTAGATGAACTAGATAGCCAAACTACTTCTCATCTCGTACCTTTGGTTAACTAATTATACTGTGATGATGAGAGGTTGGTAAACTCTTAACAATCAACCCTAGATATACCTACCTCACATAACCTCAGTGTTAGAGTACATCCAAGATTTCAAGAAGAAGAAAAAATATCTAGTATTGCTTCCAAACATGATTGTGCCTCTATATGTCCTCGAGCAAAAATAACATGACACAAAGTTTTCTTATGTGATCCAACAGTGTGATCATTCCTATATAGGACAAGGGAGATATGCATCATTACTACCTGATGGGATTGTGAGGGATGGAATCCCTAGGATCTTCTTTCAACAAACCCTCATTTACAAGATATTCAAAATTTATCTAGGATAGTATCCAATCCTTGGATGACGAGTATCAAGCAAAGTTATGTTGAAATAACTTCATGTGGCAGAAAGGTAAGCTTAACCTTAAAGGATCTAGTTCATTTCATCATGTTCTATCTTAGAACATCTCAAAATCTAAAAAATGTAGCATTATTCTAAGTTTGTATCCATTCATGCTCATCCCACATAATGTGTGCATCATAGGCATGCAAGAACACCACAAAAGTAAAAGGTTTAATGACTTATTCTAGGGTTACTCACAATAATGTGAGTTTCGGTTAACCTACTCTCTATAGTAGATGAATTGTCCTTCCCCTAAGGTGGGAGGTAGAGGCTACTTCCTAGCATAGTCAACCTTAACGTATACAAAGCTATACTCATAAAGAGAGGGTAGGAATTATAAGGGTTTACCCAAAACAAGGTCATCCACATACTTTGTTTGGGATACATATATACCACCAAATAGGATAGGGGTTGAAACCATGATTTGTAAACACGACTCATGTTTAGGTTTGACAACAACCTCTATAGGGTGACCTACCTATTAAGGAACAATCTAGGATAACTTAAAATAGTCTTTTTATCGACTACTTAGGCTCTGATACCATTCTGTAAGGAGTGGGACCCGATAGTGGGCCCTCTCAATGATATAAACAAGAGCCATGAAATATTAAAGCAGTGGAAAACATAACTATTTGTAAAGTTACAAAAAGTTTCTATATACATAACTTTCTCACCCTAAGGGTAATATACAAAATGAAAAGGTTACATCTATATACACATAATCCCATATGCAGAGGGTAATAAGGCTATCTCAAGTTGTCCTTATGTCCACCAATTAGCTCACAATCATCTTGAGTATCTATCCTATAAAGCACCTACACCTGGGTGGAGGGAACACCCAAAAACATAGGAAAACAAGGTAGAAATTAGAAAAAGCTGAGTATGTACATTAGAACATTAACTAGGGCATTAATTATTTCAGAAGCAAAGTAAGATGTTCCCATAAAAAAGGGGGGCATTAAAGCTAGGTAAATTTCAATAAGAAGTAACAAGAGGAGGAATTTAAAAAAGAATGAGTCAATATAATTAAATAATTGAGAGAACACAGCTTGCCATTAGCGTCCACAATATCATAACAATTGTAATCATTTGCATGTAGATTATTTAGACTAAATAGATAAAGTATGACCAAGACACCATTGGATCTTTGGTCTAAAAAATGGGTGGAATAGCACACCTTGGGAGGAAATAGCACGCCCCTGTATAAGATAAACAACACATCCCGGGCAGAAATAGCACACCCTAACAGTTGTGCTCATGCACCATACAATAGATATCTAGCTAAATTACCAACATTCATAAATAGAGTGTCAAGATATAGTATAAGCCATCAATCATATTTTCAAATCCAAACAAAATAGTAGGTGGGGTCATTGACCCAATTCAACATGATAATAGTAACTTTAGAATAATAATAATAAGACCATTTGAGAGTATATGATTTGTTCAATAAATAGAACAAGAACTAGTATTTCAAAATTTTCCTCATTATGGGAAAATTTAGTCATATAAATGCCTAATTATAAATAGGGAAGAGTACATACTAATCATCAAGACTAACCCTATTTCTAGGGGTGAACTCCATAGTTAATCATTCTCAACCTAGAAGTATTTACATACACATTAGTCTACCACATTATTCTTTGATGTAAGATGTTTCTTTTGAAATATAATGTAGTAAAGGTGTGTCATTATCCACTAGATTATAATATAATTAACTAGAGCTACTACCATAATAATTTACTCAAGTGCACAATGATATACAACAATAAACATATATCTATATATGTGAGTGTAATATACTTATGTACATACCTATATAAGCATCATTAACGAAATTGACTCAACAATTTAGGTTGTAGTCTCTCTTATATAAAAATAGTTGGATTGAATTCACCCCAATATCCATTACAAAGGTATTCAATAAGATTTTACAAATGGATAATATAATAGTCATGAAAATTGGCTTATACATTTCCATTTGATAAACTAACATGTATATACTCTAGTGCTTATACAAGTGAGATCAATACTCAAGAAAATGACAACTAGGAATGATTAGTCTAAGAATTACATTTTGTATGCAGTGGGTCCTTGTTTCATGTGCATGTCATTTAGTATTACAAGAGTAATTACTGATGGGTTAAATACTGATAGTCATATGCCCATACTATAGGTATTTATACTTACATGCCCTAGGCCAGACTATCATCTTTTCTATATTTTTAGGTATTGCTTTTAATTGTCATTAACTTACAGGAAGGTACCTTAGAAACTGAATTCTTAATACACTAAGAAAGGGGATACAACATGCTGACCTTCTATTGAACAAGACCTTGCATATGATGGCCAGTTCCTACAACATCAGGGAAGATTGTAGTTGGTGGTGACATCACCAATGTTGGTGATTACTAATGAGGAGGGACGATGGCCACTATAGGAGCCTATAGGAGTCCCTTGCTTCCATGGCTATTGATGAATAGAGATGATGCATAGTGGTTTTAGGGTTGATTAAAGGAGTAAGGTCAGCATCATGATGATTCATACAATAATCGTGGATGGTCTCTTCAACCACAGAGATGGCTTGTCCTTGGCCAGACACCTTGGCGCAGAGTGAGGGGCTGGTACTGAGGTTCGTCATAGTTTGGTAGAAGGTTCAATAGCAACCTGATCTATCTTCAGATGTGCACCATAGTAGCCAATCTTTAGGGATTTGGTTAGATAGAAGAATTGGTTGGGGAGGCTTGGTGATTTATGACAATGTGAATAGAGGATAGGAGAAGAGATTGTTGGAAGGGGGCAAAGGTGTGTAGGGGCACCACGGGATCTGGAGGTGATGATGGGGCATGGAAAGTGATGATGGGTCTGTAGTGATGATGATGAAGGTGGAATAGAGAAGACTACCTGTAGGTCTATAGATCTAAAACCTAGGTTTGGCTTTGGTGAGTCGAGGAGGCTTGAAGAGGTCATGATGCCTATTGCAACGTGGTCCTGATTAGGCACCGCCAATTCAGATTGGTAGGTTTGCGGTGCAACTGAATCAAGGGGAGATTGGTGTCTAGGTTTGTCAAGTTTGGCCAAGCGATCAACATCCATGTAAGGAAGAGCACAGACAGGGGTTTTGAAATGATTGGGTTAATCAGAGGAGGTGAGTCCTTGCAGGACCATATGGGCAACAACATCTGCCATTTTTGGTAGTAGGTGGTGGCTGCGATGGGGTAAGTCATGATGGCAGTGGTTACCCATCATGTCGAGTCTGAACCAACAATAGTGGGCACCAGAGCAGGAGAATATTTTGGTGTATAGGGCTCAGCGAAAGATGGCCATAGATGGTGGATTTAGAAGGCACTGCCAAATCTAGTAGATCTCTCGGCAGTAAGGAGGGGCCAGGTAGTGCAACCTATTGGCTGTCTCAGTTGGCCAACACCAATGGAAGGTGGGAAGTAGTCATGACACGAAAGGAGGAAACAATGATTGGATTTGAGATGCCAAAGGTAGAGGATTGCATGGTGGTGGTTTAATGGTGTTTGCAGATCTCGATAGGTTTAGAGAAATAATGATGTGACCGTTATGGTAGTGGGGCATTTGTGGTGAATGAGTGGGGGTCAATTCTCCGGTGGTGACCCTATTGAGATGTGTTGTTTCTCATTGTTGGGCTATCAGCCACATGGTGATGATGAGTGGCGGTGGCTAGTGTTTTTAGGTGTGGAAGAAATGGAAGGCCAGAGTAAAGATATAGAGAAGGGAGGTAGAGAGGAAGAGGGGAATTGAAGGAGAGAAGGAAACAAAAGAAGAGGAGAAATCAGGCACTACTACAGAAACAACGTTCAACGTCGCTTTTAGAGGCGTCAACTTTTTAGTAAAACCGACGCTACTCACATTAAACGTCGGTTAATAAGGACATCCGACGTCTATATTTGAAGACCATCTAGACACGGGTATCATTTTCATTCAATGTCGGTTGAAGAAAAAAAACCGACGCCTAAAGTAGCCCGCAAAATCCAATTTTTTTGAGCAAAAAAAAACTGCGCCTAAGTATCAGATACAACGTCGGTGTTTTAGCTAATAACTGACGCTGAATGAAAATAAAATTTGCGCCAAAAGTTCTAATATGGGCGTCGGTTGTCTTATAATAACTGACGTTATAAGTGTGCGCGCGCCGTCCCTGCCAAAATTTTTTACACCCCTATTGCGTCGGTTTTTTATGGAAACCGACGCTGTTAGGCTGTAGCGTCGGTCATTTAAACAACTGATGCTTATGTTTAACTTAACAGCACCAACGCAAGCGACTCTTCCCCTTTCTCTGTTTCATTTCCGAATCTTCAGTTAGGTCCGGTGATTTCTTGCTCGTCGCCGCTCGTTGCTTCTCTTCTCACTGTCGCTCGGTGCTTCCGCCGGTCGTTGCTCCTCTCCTCTCGTCACTGGCGCCCCCACCGGTAGCTACTTCGGTGATCTCCTTGCCGCCGCCAGCTTCCTGCTAGGTCTCTTCTCCTGGTGGTTGCCCGCTCATCACCACCACCTTTCTTTTGCTTATTTCTCTAGCCACCCACCCTCTCGCTCGCCGCTGCCGCCGCCGCCCTCTCTCCCGCTCGCTACTCCTGGTACCTTTTCCTTCTCTTCTTTACCATGTTGTGAAATCGCATGTTGGCACGGCCGTGCTGGGTAGCACGACCGTGGTGGTAGCATGGCCGTGGTGTGGCTGATTTTGTTCTATATTACTCAATTATGTGTGTAATGATTATTTTGATGATTTTGTGCTTTATTGCTCAATAGGATACCTGAATTTGTGTGTAATGATTATCTTGATGATGAACATTCATTATCCTAATTTAAGTTTCTAATCCTCATGCTTGACCTAATTCAATATCCTAATTTGATGCATGTTGAAATAAGATTCAAACTTGTCCATTCTAGCATCCTAATTTGATTTGATTATGTGCTGTGAACCTTGAAACATGCGTGTTAAAGATACATTGATGACTCAAACTTAACTCACATGTGGGTCTTCTATTTCTAAATTGATTATGTGATCCCTAATTATGTGACAGCACATGCATTTGCTTTCCTAGAAACCCATCCAAGATTTACTCATTAAGAGTAAATTTTAGATAGTCCCCGGTTTGGGACTATTCTTGAACACCTAATCTCACTTAAGATGTAAGTGTATAATGTGTATTGGGTTTTCGAGAAAATTTTGGTAGCATTTCCCCGTTTGTTCTCTAAGTACATATGTACTTAGAGAACAACAGGGAAATGCTGCCAAAATTTTCTCGAAAACCCAATACACATTATACACTTACTAGTGAGATTAGGTGTTCAAGAATGGGATAGGTGGTACACATTTATTATATATAAGAATGACATCACATGTATTTGTTGGCCTAGAAACCCATCCAAGATATAATCATTAGGAGTAAATCTTGGTAGTCCCCAGTTTGGGACTGTTCTTGAACACCTAATCTCACTTAGGATGTAAGTGTATAATGTGTATTTGGTTTTCAAGAAAATTTCGAAAGCATTTCCCCATTTGTTCTCTAATACATATGCACTTAGAGAACATCGGGGAAATGCTGGAAAAATTTTCTTGAAAACCCAATACACATTATACACTTACTAGTGAGATTAGGTGTTCAAGAATGGGATAGGTGGTACACATTTATTATATATAAGAATGACAACACATGTATTTGTTGGCCTAAAGTTTTAACCATGCAAAAACTCTAATCTGTTAACCCTAGACCCTAATCTTGTTGTAATGTATATTTGATTTCTCTTTGTTCATAGAGAAATCAAAAGTCATGTCATGTGCAACGGGATTATACAAGGCTATACAAAATGGAACTAGCATGGAGAGATTTCAAACCTGAAACCAGTGGATGTCGATAGCAGTGCTTGTGTGGAAGAAGAAATTGCCTACGATGACGTAGATGTGAATGAACCAGTTCCAGTAGACATCGTTGATGCGATGTTGGATAGTTGTGGGGTAGAGCACACCGATCCACCTCCCATTTTTAGAAACATTGTGCATGATGTTGAGATATCGTTATACACATGTTGTACTAAGTTTACGAAGCTTAGAACTGTGTTTAGATTGTATAAGCTGAAAGCTAACAATAGATGGAGCGACAAAAGCTTCACGTCATTGTTGTCTTTGTTGAAAGAAATGCTTCCTGAAGGAAATGAGCTGCCAATCTCAATATACCAGGTAAAGAAATTGTTGTGCCCAATGGGAATGGATGCCAAGAAGATACACGCATGCCCGAATGATTGTGTATTACTTCAAAAGGACTATGTGGATTTGAAAGATTGTCCAAAATGTGGTGCGTCACGGAATAAATTGACGACTTTGGGGGAGTCCAAAATTGGTTCTCCATCCAAGGTGATGTGGTATCTACCTATAATATCACGATTTCAACACTTGTTTGCCAATCCGATAGATGTGAAGAATTTGAGGTGGCATGCAGATGTTAAGAAAAATAATGATGGGATCCTATGACATGCGTTTGATTCCCCACAGTGGAAGAAGATTGATCTATTGTACCCTGAATTTGGTAAAGAAGTTAGGAATCTAAGACTTGGGCTTTGTACAAATGGGATGAATCTGTACGGGACATTGAGCAGCCAACATAGCACTTGGCTAGTCATGCTTGTTATATATAATCTTCCTCCCTGGCTGTGTATGAAAAATAAGTATGTAATGCTGTCGTTGTTGATATCGGGCCCTAAACAACCTGGAAATGACATCGATGTTTATCTTGAACCTCTGATTGATGACTTAAAGAAACTATGGGGTGAAGGTGTGATGACCTATGATGCTTCACGAAGAGAGACATTTCGTTTGCATGCTATGTTGTTTTGCACTATTAATGACTTTCCAGCATATGGGAATTTGTCTGGATATAGTGTCAAAGGAGCTAAAGCAAGTCCTATATGTGAAGAGAATACTGATTCAACAAGACTAAAACATGGCGGTAAGACTGTATATCTCGGTCATCGAAGGTTTCTTACAAAATTTCATCTGTATCGTAGGAAGCACAAAGCATTCAATGGATTGAATGAGGAACGGAGTGCACCTAAACCTATACCAGGGGAGGTTGTCTATGAAAGAGTAAAAGACTTTGTCAATGAATTTGGTAAGAGATCACAATGTACTATGGCCACATGGAGTGACAAATCTTTATTCAAGAAGAAGTCAATATTTTGGGATCTTCCTTATTGGAGTTCTTTGACAGTCAGACATTGTATCGATGTCATGCACGTTGAGAAAAATGTCTGTGATAGTGTCATTGATACTTTGTTGAATATACTAGGTAAGACTAAAGATGGGATAAAATCCAGACTGGACCTACGTGAAATGGGAATAAGGTCAGAATTAATAGAATTTCATGAAATGGGAAATCAGAGAACATATTTACCTCCTGCTTATTACACATTGTCTAGAAAGGAGAAGAAAGCTTTTTGTGAATGTTTGGTAAATGTTAAGGTGTCACAGAGTTACTCATCCAACATTCATAGATTGGTACCAATGAAATATCTGAAGTTGATAGGTCTTAAATCTCATGATTGTCACACTCTAATGCAACAAATATTGCCTGTGGCAATTAGATCTATATTGCCGAAGCATGTAAGGTTTGCAATCACCAGACTTTGTTTCTTTTTCAACAGTCTGTGCAGCAAAGTTATTGACCCTAATACTCTCGATAAATTGCAAAGAGAAGTGGTTGTTACCCTATTTCAGCTTGAGATGTATTTTCCTCCGTCGTTCTTTGATATCATGGTACATCTTATTGTCCACTTGACTAGGGAAGTGAAAATGTTGGGACCAGTTTTCTTGCATTGGATGTATCCCTTTGAACGATACATGAGAGTTTTAAAAAGTGATGTTCGAAACCGTTATTGGCCTGAAGGGAGTATTATCGAGGGTTATGTGGCGAGAGAGGTTATGGATTTTTGCAATGACTTTCTTAGTGGTAATGACACTCCTGATAATGACAAGAACATTGACGAGAAATTTGGTAAAGGAATTTTAGGATCACGTGTGAAAGTAATCAGCCGTGAGCAGTTGGAATAGGGTCACTTGTATATTTTACACAACATGGATGAAGTGAACGTTTATATCGAGGAACATACCAATTTCATCAAGAGACAATATCCTCGAGCCAATACAATGTGGCTTGCTAGAGAGCATAACAAGACATTTATTAAGTGGTTAGAAAATAAAGTCTTACATCAACTATCTCAAACACCAGATGATATTACTGAAACTATCAAATGCCTCAGCTTTAAACCAAAATTGACTGTTATGTCTTATGAAGGGTATGACATTAATGGATTTACATATTACACAAAGCGCCAAGATGATAAGAGTGTCGTCCAAAACAATGGGGTCACCCTTCTAGCATCGACTATGTTTTTTGCAAGTGCAAAGGATAAGAGTCCACGTGAAGCTAAAATGTCATATTACAGTGTCATTGAAGACATATGGGAGTTTGACTACATAGATTTCAGAATTCTGCTCTTCAAATGTAATTGGGTTGATAACACCAAAGGAGTTATAGTGGATGAATTGGGTTTCACTTTAATGAACTTTTAAAAGATTGGCGAGAAGGATGAACCATTCATATTGGCATCACATGCGAAACAAGTATTTTGTATCGATGATCCTGTAAATGATAAATGGTCAGTTGTTCTTCATGGTAAAAGACAGTTCATTGAAGATCTTATAGATGAAGAACAGTACTATGATAAGGATGATGACTCCAGTCCATTCTCAGTTGGGTTGCCAATACCAGCAAATATTAAAGCTAATGATGACTTATATGTGCGCGGAGATCACAATGAAGGATTGTTAATTGATAAAAAATCGCAATATTAGAGGCATGTTTATATTTTTTTTATATGTTTTATTTTTATGAATGTGAACTTTACAATGTGAATTACTTTATAATGTGAACTTTACAATGTGAATTACTTTATAATGTGAATGTTTACTTTACAATGTGAGCTTTACAATTTGAATTACTTTACAATGTGCACTTTACAATGTGAATGTGAATTTTTAGATGGTTGAGCATTCTCCTGATGACCATGCTGATGATTACCGTGAGGGTGAGGACATCAATGCGCCTCCTCACAATGTAAGTTTTAAAAATATATCATATATTTATATCTATATGTCCATTTATAGTTATATCTTGTAAATGTGTTTATTTTGTCAAATTTTAGGTTGATGATGCACATGTACCATCTGAAGCACTTGAGGCACTTGATCAGCAACACCAAAAAGTTGACAAGAGAAGGGGCATCACTATGATGAAGAAGTTAATAGCATAAAAGGGCAATGGACCCAAACTTGTTGTGGATTTTGATAATGCAGGAAATGCATCTGGTGTGAATCGCAATTCATTTGTTTCATATCTTGGGTATGTTACTCATAGCCATTGTGGTTGTAAGATAGATTCTTGGCATAAAGTTTCTAAGGTGAAGAAAGACGTAATATGGAAGGATTTATGCGTGAGTTATTATGAATTTGCAATTCTATTTTGTAGATTACTATTTTTTTGGATATTAGTTAATAATAATTCTAATTTGCAGAGTATATTTGAATTGGATGAAAAGCTGCATCGTAAATGCATGGTGCAACGCTGTGGGAGAGTCTTAAGGAACTATAGGACAAATCTCACTCGAGAATACATAAAAGAAGGTGACAAGAGGAAGACGACAACCACTGAACAGTGGAACTTCCTAGACAAAGAAGAATGGGACGCGTTTGTTGCTTCAAAACAAACTGATGAATTCAAGGTATTAGGCGTCAGTTCCAATCTCATTAATATATGTTGTATTCACCTATTCAAGATTAACATTTACTGTTACTAACCAAATCATTAATGTATATACTAACTAGGCCCTCAGTGAGGCACAAAGATCAAGGCGTGCACTGAATGTGCATGACCACACAATGGGTCCAAAGGGGTATGCAAACATTCGCCAAAGACTACAGTCTGAGGCTACTGCTCAGTCTGCTGCTACTCAGAAGTCCTCCACTATAGGTAGCACACCTCTGCCTCGCCATGATGTCTGGATAGCTAGGAGGCAAAATAAGAAGGGAGAAAATAGGAAGCCCGCAACTGCTGAGACGGCTGCAAAAATGGTAAAATACAACTCTTACAACAATCGTTCGAATATTTATTATTTGTGGTGTTTACTTAATTACAAATTTTTGTTTTGGCGATTAGCGGGAGCTACACGAGCTGAGGAAACAAGGCAAGTTCATCCCTGAGGGCACAAGGGATGAATTGACAGTTGCTCTGGGTAACCCAGAGCATTCTGGACGTGTTAGGGCTGCAGGCGCTGGTGTGGGCATCAAAGGTTTTTTTGTGCCATCCCAGCGCAAACATGTCCCAAAAGTGGGACTTCACAAGAAGAGGTAACATATTTTTTCCTTGTAGATGTTACTGTAAAAGAGAATTCAATAATTAGAATTTGACATTTCTTTTATCCATGTATAGGTAGATAAGCTTTTTGATAGGAAACTCAAAGAAGCAATGAAAAAGTGGCAGGCATCTCAGACTGCCACTTACCAGACAGTACCTATGGTGTCTCCTACTGCAGGCTCTACTCCTACTGTAGAGGTTGGGAGTAATCCTACAGACCCACCACCTAGCAAATCCGCTGTAAGTATTTTTGTGACATAGTAACTAGTTTTTTAATTCAAGATGATATGTTTTCAAGATGATATGTATATATGAAATTGTAGTCGTTTCAAAAAAAGATGATACGTATATAACATTCTTTACATAAAAATTTGTCGGGGTTGAAGCCATGCCGTCTAAAAGTTAATGAATATGTCGTTGCAGAGGCGTCGGCTTACCCATCCCTACCAGGCGAAATGTTTCACGGGTCTCCATTACCAGCTGGTTGGATTCGTGTGAGCCCGATACATATATTCCCCAAGTGGATGGATCTTCCATTGCCATATGCCCACCCAGATTGTGAAACACTTGGTGAGGCAGAAGGCAGAGTGATATTGTGGCTAAAAGCGGATGTCATCTTTACTAAAACTGTATTGTAAATTTATATTACGTTAAATTATTATTGTGTGTATATGATGTCAGTTGATCTAAAATTATTATATATATACAGGTTAAAAAGAAGACACCCACAACATCTAGGCCTCCACTTCCACCTCCTACATTACCCAGTTGGGTTCCACAGGACCTACCTGTCCCGTTAGGTCCTAATTGTAGGGGTATGGCAATATGGTTAGGCGAACATGATATAAATTGCCCTATAACTATTTCTATAGATTCAGATGTTGTAGGTCAATCATACGAAAGCAAACTATTTATACAAGATATTTTGGAGTTGTTTCGATATGATTGGCTAAATACATATGTGATAGAGCTATGGATAAGGTGAGATCTTCTTTATACATCCATATACCTTGTGTAGGATCTGGTGATCTAGTTTCTTATTTATTAATGCATGCGTAATTAATACATATTTTGCAGCTACTTAGACAAGATATGTGTAGATTTTGCATTTGAACATGTAGAATTTTTTATTCCATCTTTGATTAGTCTAGTAGCTAAAGACCCTACGTCAGTTCAACAATACTGATGTGATGCTTTTATAATTTTTGCTCAAAATAAGAAGACAGTGATAATGGCTCCATTCAATGTAGAGTAAGTTTACTTTGCTTATTATAATTTGGACTTAAGAAAATTACATTTTTATTGTGGATTTTGAGTTATTAAATTTTAACTTTTTTACCTCTAGTGGTATGCATTGGGAGTTACTGGTTATTGTCCCTGAGACGTACACTGTCTATTATCTAGATCCTAAGGGGAGTAAATTGAATACAAAATATCGACACATAATGAAAATGTCATTATTTCGGTGAGAAATATTTCATTTTCATATCCGTTAACATATGTTATTACATTACTATTTAATTATGCAATGTACTATGTTACATTAACATGTAGGGATTTTGATGAGTTCAAAAAGGCTGGAGGAAAGGTCCCCACAAAAAAGAACCAGCCAATAATTTGGAAGAACGTGAACGTAAGTTCCCGACTGCAATATATGTATATATTATTTATGTGAACAGTGCTTAATTAGTTGTATTTTTTTATATTTTGTATGTTTGAATTTATAGTGTGCTACACAAGACAACAGATGGGCATGTGGATACTATGTGATGTGATTTATGCACATGATTATCAAATATGCCGCAATGGACATCGATTGTATTGTTGAGGTATTATATAGTCTCATTAGATAATATGAAATATATCAATCTTATTTATAGCTCATTAATTATATATATACATCATTCTCTTTACAGATGTTTAAAACTGACGACACTACAGGAACGGCCTTACCATATGTACATGCTCCCTATACGACTGGAGAATTAAATGAAGTAAGAGAAGAATGGGCAACAACCATACAAATAGTGGGGGTTTCAAGATATAATTGGGATGTTGATAGCAAATAATGACTAAAAAATGATATTTTGTAAATGAATTTCTGAATTATAATATATGTGTGAATGTTTCTACATGTCTGGATGTTTCTACATGTGTCTGAGTGAAAAATGAATGAAACTGTTGGTTGCTATATGAATGTTTTTGCATGTGTGAATGTGAAAATGAATGGAACTACAGATTGCTAGCTACATGAATGTTTCTAAATGTGTGAAAATCAAATGGAGCTGCAGGTTGCATTGCTAAATGTGTGAATATTTTTGTTGTTAATTTTGCAGGTTTGTGGCCGGTTGTTGGCTAATATCAATCGATGTCGTAAAACCTACAGTTCATAACTGAACTGCATGTTTCTCATCCTGTGACCAGCCATACAGCAGGTCTACAAACTGACAGAAAAAAAAAGGCGTCGGTTATTTGTATAAAACCGAGGCCACATCGTTACAGTGTCGGTTTCTAATAGAAATTGACGTCTATTTCCTTAACACCACAGTCGTGCTGGACAACACGGCCGTGGCAGCAGACCAGACACCACGGCTGTGCTGGCTAGCACGGCTGTGGCAGCGGACCAGACACCACGGCCGTGCTGGCCAGCACGACCGTGTTGGGAGTTATATGACGTCAGTTTCTTATCTAATAACCGACGCTGATAATGCCCAAGATGGCGCCCTTTGTGGTGCGAAGGTATATGGTGTCAGTTTATTATCTAATAACTGACACCTATAGTGCCCTGCTGGCACGTTTTCGGTGGTGCGCAAAGGGTTTTGGCGTCTGTTTTTGAACCGACACATAACGGCTGGGCTTTTAGCGTCGCCCATATAGGTGTCACTTAGAAACCGACACTAAAGGCCTTAAATAACCGACACTAAAGGTCGGTTATGTACTAGTGAGAGCACTATTTTTACAGCTTCCAACCATTGTAGATGATGGGTTAGCATCAAGAATGTGTACATGGGGTAGGGAAACATAGGTGAAATTACATAAGTGTAGTTAGTTGACTATAGCCCTGAATGAAAATTGAAAGTTATTAAGTGTAATATTCATTGTACATTTAAATCAATGAAATAAGTATTCAATTGAGATTTAAATGGGACCAATTTTGGAGGGGATGTTGATAAAGTATTTTATCAGACTAGAAAAATGTTAATGTCACATATTGAAAATATTTAGTATTTTATTTCTTGTTTGCAACTTAAAACTCAACCAATGATTTTGATGCCTCTCTGAATTGATAATTTCATATTGATTCTATATCTTGTAATCCTAGGATAATGCCAGAGTGTTAGATTAGACTCCAAACTATTTGTTTGAGGTTGAATAACATTAACTCCATTTGTATAAATAGACTAATTCTTTTTACAATATAATTTGGATCTAATGGATCTTATTATATTATAAATTAGGGGTGATAGGGAGCTAATATTATCCAAGTCAAAATGGATCATAAAAAGGTTAATCCTCAATGCCTAGGTTTGAGTATGTTACACACATGAACCATCTGGTGTGTTACTATATTCTCAAATTTAGGTAAACTATATTAAGGAGCTAATTTGGATCAACAAACAATGGTATTCACACCACTTAGATCGAGTATTCAAAAGATGAAATCTTTAGAATGACATGTATGTTTACAAGTACATGGTCATGATAAAATGAATTATTTACTAGTCCAAACATGTACGCTATTCCTAAATTAATGGTCATACAAGTTTGAAAATTAAATATGTATATGTAGGCATGTTATATGCATCTTTAATACAATGTTTACTATATATACCATATGATCTAATGGTAGAAGAGTAGTTCATACTTATGTAGTACATAAGAGAGTCATTACTAATCCGTCTTTCTATAAAAAAAAGAGAGTGTAATCTAAACTATTGAGTCAGTTACCTAATGATGATTATATAGGTTTAGGCATTAGCATACTTATTTTCAGTAAATATCTAAAAAGCTTTGGTAGTTTGATAATTCATTAGAAATTCCAATGTGTCAACTAACCTAGTAAAAAATTTGATTCCATAACTATGTACAATATGAATCTACACGGATGTGACATGGACTTTGGTGAGAAAAGAAAATATGTTCTATGTATTATCATGAGTAGTATAATTATGACTCTATTAATGCAAGCAAGGATCTACTGAATCCTAATGGGATATTGTTACAACCATAGAGACATGTTAATTCCATAAAATTAGAACTTAGGATTTATTAACTCAAGGTCTAAATTGACTAAACCCTTGTTTTTATGATTACTAAACCATTCCACTTATTTGTGTCCAATGTCTCTAATTGAGTGATTTCATATTAGGTATAGACACACTCCAAATGCCCTCACTTGCGCATCTCAAATTGGCAAAAAGACAAGTCAAAGTCAATACAAGTTCACATTTTTGCAATATGATGTAAATCTATTAGAATCATGTTGTAAATCACTTGTAATGATTGTATGACTTGTAATTAATCTTAGAAAAAATCAGGAGTACTTGGATCGAATGTTTAAGCACTCAAAATCCATTTTTTAAAATTCACATTAGGTTGTTCATCAGTTGACTTGCAAACTCGACTGATCCTGATTGGATCTTGAAAATGACTTTTGATCGGTCGAGTTTACACTTCATAGAACTCGACCGATCCCTATACTAACCAAAACTGATTTAACTGAATCAGTCGAGTTACCCGAGGACAAACTCGATTGATGGCCTAAATTGGTCTTATCTCTTAATGGGATCGGTCGAGTTACCGTTATAGAAACTAGACTGATTACACTATATGGAAAAGTGCAGAAAAGTGTTTGTAGCCATTGTGGAGTTGCAACAAATAAAAATATATCCATTGCAAGCTACAAAATGGCTAATTTTCATTCTTAAGTGTTCCCAAAGTCTAAGAGGCATCCCCAACTATAAATATGACCCCTTGGGCTTCATTCCAAGGTTGAGCATTCAATGCAAAACTCTATGTGAGGTTCCTATTCTATAGTTGAGTGCTTCCTACAACCTCCTCTCTTTCTCTGAGCTTAATTGCTTGCTACATTCGTTAGAGTGAGTAGGAAATTTGTAAGAGAGCTCGTCCTACATGTATATCTTGTGAGTCTCTCACTTCCACCACCTCCTTATCTCCCATTTCAACCATGAAGATGAAGGTTCTTTCTCTTGGATAAGAGAGGTGAAGAAGAACAAGGGAAGGCATCCCTTGGTGAAGATCAAGGCTGAAGACTTGGAGCAAGAGTGTGTAAGCCCTTGCTGAAGATCAAGGCTGAAGACATGGAGCTAGAGTGGGTAAGCCCTTGGTGAAGACAGAAGACTCCTTACTCAAGTGGGTAAGTCTTTGGTGGAAGCTTCTCCAAGTGAAGGTGAAGGCAAAGGCTGAAGATCTAAGAGGAGTGGAAAATTCCTTGAAGTCACAAGACTTGTGCTTGAGTGGGTAAGACCTTGGTGAAGGCTGAAGACTCAAGCAAAGTGGGTAAGTCCTTGGTAAGGTGAATATCTCCTTATTCTTGAATGGGTAAGTCCTTAGGTGGTCATGTATTGTAAGTCTTATGAATGAATATAAGAGTGCAATGGTTAAGAAATCCTAGAGGTTGACCTCTCTAGGTAGTGGACTGGAACACTTCTAGTTTGAAGTGTGGAGCCACTCTACATAGCTTGTCACTTGGTGTATGTTCAATCTATCTCTCCCTTGATATGCATGTTTTAGTTGCACTCAAACTTCCTATTTAGCAACCTTATTTTTTGATATATCTTGAAGGTCTAATGAATTTTATTTAAGTGATTTCAGCTCTATTCACCCCTCACTCTAGAGCATCTAATCACCCATCTAGGATCCAATAATTGGTTTTAGAGTGGGCTTCTCAAAGCATACTTCAAGAAGTAGGAGAACATGAGTGACTACCAAGGTGGGAGATACTCCATCAACCTTCCAATCTTTGATGGGAGTAACTTCCTCTATTGGAAAAGAAGGCTACAATTTTACATCCGAGGATCAATTCTTGAGCTATGGCAAATGGTGGACCATCCATATAAGATAATGGTGACAAAGATATAAGAATGGGATGAAGCTACCTTGAAGAAAGCAACCTTGAATGCTAGAGCCATGCACATCCTCTATTCCTCCATGACCCCCACCGATTTCAACCGGATTTCTTCATGTGAAATAGGCTATGAGGTATGGAGAAAGATATTCATCACTTATGAGGGGACAACTCAAGTGAAGGAAAGCAAAGTCTACATGCTCAATGGGCTATTTGAGAACTTCAAGACTGGAAAGGAGGAGAAGATATCTCATATGTACCATAGGCTCAACACAATTGTGAATGGTCTTGTGGTTGTAGGCCATCCTATGTCTAGAGGAGAGATCAACTCAAAGATCCTTAGAACTCTTCCCAAGAGGTGGGAACCCAAGGTGACTTCAATTGAAGAAGCAAGGTCTCTTAAGGATATTCTTATTGAAGAGATCATTGCAAATTTACAAGAACATGAAGCCACACTTGACAAGAGGGAGGAAGTAGAAAGACAAGAAGAGAAAGAACTCAAGAGAATGAAGAAGGTTGAAATCAAAGCTCAAATCAAGGCTATTGTTGGTTAGGCTTCTCCATCCTCTCAAGTTAAAGAAGATGACATGTAATCCAAGGGTAAACTCTACAAAGGAAAGTCCTCCTCCATTCAATGCTTCACATGTGGAAAGAAGGGTCACTACAAGAAAGATTGCCCACAAGGCAAAAAGACCCATCTTCACAAGAGAAGAGAAGAGAAAAGAAGTACAAGAAGAAGGTGAAATGGTACTCAAGCTCAAGTGACTCCTCCAACTCAAGCTCAAGTGAAGAATCAAGTGAAGAGTAAAGTGGAAGATCAAGATCTAGTGAAGAAGGAGAATGTCATTTTGCTCTCATGGCATCAACAAGTAAAGACACGAGTGAGGTAAATCTAAACTCTTTAGATAAAGAATCTTTGATTGCTATTATTCATGATACTTGTTCCTCTCTTAAGTCTTATAAAAGGAAAAAGAAAAAGATTGCTAGAATTGTTGATAATATGCATGTAGAATTAGATTATCTTGAACATCCTAACACTTGCTTACTTCATGATAAAAATACTTGTCTTAGCCAAGTAGACACTGTTAAACTTGAAAATTCTAGTTTTCTTAACAAGATTAGATTCCTAGAAGCTCAACCTCTAATGAAGAGCATACTTTAATTGTTGATTCTCTCATGCATGATATTTATGTTCTTAAATCTAAAAACAAGGAAAAAGATTTTGTTTTTCAAGGATTAGAATCTGAAAATGGTGTTTATCTTTCTAATATTTCTTTGCTTAAAATAGAAAATGCCTCTTTGCTTGCTAAAATCAATGTGCTTGAATCTTGTTCTAGTTCTACTAGTAGAGAGAATAATGTTTCTGCTCTTCATATTGATAGAGATTCCTTTTTAACTAAAGCTCTTTTCTTAGAAAATGATCTTTTGCATGCTAGAGATAGTATCAATAATTTGTCTTCTTCTATTGCTTCTCTTATGCATGATAATGATAGTTTGAGATCTTCTTTGCAAAGATTCTTAGTTGGTAAAGAGAGTCTTAATGACATTCTACACCATACTACTAAAAAAATTGGTAGACATGATTTAGGATATGATTGTAGTCAAAGGAACAACAAAGGTAAAGGACCTCCAATATTCCATGGAGAATCCTCTAGTTCCAAGACTATGGGCACATGCAACTATTGCAATGAAATTGGTCATTATTCTACTTGTTGTTCCTTTAGGAAAGCAACCAAGATCAATAGGACTTGGGTTGGTAAGCTAACCCCTCCGGACCCAAAACCATGATTGGGGACCATTTCATCTTTCTTCATGTAGGTAATTGCAAATGGATTGACTTGAGCTATTGAATTGCAAATTGACTTCTCAATCCACATGAACAAAGAAAGGTGAGATGTGTATGGAGTGAAAACAAGTGGAAAAGCAATGGTAAGCACAAAGGTAACGTTTTTCTTGATTATAACCAATCCTAACTTGTTTTTGTCAAGATAGTGTGCACTATACATATGGTTTTTGAGTCAAAAGTGGTATTTTGTGTTTCTTTTCACACACTTGCTCAAAAATTGTTTCAAATGCTTTTATAGTGCATCACTAACTTTCTTACACATGTTTGGATATGGTTTGTATTTTTAGCATGACTTTAAATATGTTTCTATGAAATACATGTGCTTTTTGACAACAACTATGTCGATCGAGTTTGTCTTGATAGAAAATCGACTGATAGGATCCAATGGGTGTTGCCAACATCTATCATCGGTCGAGTTGTCAATGCACAGAACTCGACCGACAACAGTGTGCACGGAATATACATTTGGCTTATTGAATGAGAATTTCCCTCTCAACTAGACTTTCTCAACCAATAGCCTTATTCTTTGGTACTCCCATTTGGTACATTTATATATGCATATTGCCAAGTTCTAAATTACCTATCTTTCTTACAACTCTATCTTTCTAATTGCTCTAAATTGGTATATCTATATCTTAAAATTACTTGATTTGAGTTTCTTTGTAGGTTTTGATGATGATCTCCTTGAATTTCTTGGTTGTGTCTAAAATTGCTTCTGTTGTACTCTAACTTTCTACATCTATGTAGATGTATATCTTGTGTTGATACAACCTTGAGGTTGTTAGTGGTAATCATCTTTTGGTAATGATGCATATTTGTATGTGAGTTATATCCTGTCATGCTTCTAAAATTGCTTATCATTTTGTTTGGATATATCTCTACATCTACTCATAGCTTGCTTTATCTTGTGTATCTTTTGGTATCTCTTGTTGGGTTTTAGGGGAGGCAGAGATGGCAGTGAAAACAAAAAAATTTCTCCCCAAACCCAGAACCCAACGAGATCTTGTCAACATATATATGGTAGGAAGGATGGTTTGTAGAGGCATACCTTGTCCCAAGGCTTGCTCAACGATGTTACCTAGCGACTAGCGTGGTCTTCACCTCTCGTCTTGGATGGTGCTTGTGCAACTCTTGTCACACCCGGACTAATGGATTGACAACTATCCTCCAAGCGGTAGAAATCTCCCGCCTCTTTAGTAGTCCGCATGGACCACCAGGAACTCCAGTCGTCCTGTCCTACAGGATACTAGAAGATGTCGTCCCCTTATGTCAGTGTACTAGTCACCAACATGCTCTCCCACCACCAGTTGTTGTCCTGCAGTTGTCTTTCCCTCATTGTACCTCCCTAGTCGGGTAGCACTTACTTGGGCTCTTTCAGTCACAACAACCAGAGAGGACAACTTTGTAGAGCAACTAATGTTGTCTGAGTTATTCTCTAAGAAGCCCCCAATACCCCTCCATATATAGGAGGGGTTAGGGTCAGGGTTATCAGCCCCGAGCAATGCGGGACTAAAGTGGGAGTAGAAGGGTCTGGAATTTCCAAGAATTTGATACACTACGGTAGGTGAACTGGTCATTTCACAAATGAATCGATCATTTGGGGACTGAACTGATCAATTAATCTCATGAATTGGTCATTTGGGGAGATGAACATATCGGTTCATTCATGAAATGGTCGTTTCACTTCCCAGTGAAATTCCCAATTGACTTTCTTCTTTTTGTTTACAATTAATCCAAAGATCAATACATGTCCCAATCAAAATGCACAAGTCAAATGAAAATATATTCTCACCAGCCTAACTTTCCCAAACTGGCTCGTTTGGTCCAGCTAAACTGATCGGTTCAACACTTGAACCGATCATTTCACTTGACCCTGAGCTTATCGGTTCATTAGTTTGAACAGGTCGGTTAGCAGTCCAAGTTGTAAAAAAATGGGTCAGTGTAGTTCTCAATCAATCTAATACCCAAATCAGTTAGTCCAACACTTGAACTTCATGATTCTAAGTCAATTCAATTGATTGAATGTTTAATTGAACTACTAAACACATTTAGTAAACAATCTAAACATCATTCATGGATAAACTCCTGTTCCAGGTTAAATCCTATGTGAGTGATAATGCATGCCCATTTCACGTTGGCAGTGAAAGTCCATAACACGTATGATTTCACAAGCAAAGAGTGGTGCCTAGTCACACATCAGTGCTACCTAAGTGAAAAGGAAAGTTGGAGAACAACTTTCAATACTACAATCCATGATTGGTGTTATAGTGAATGTATAATTCCTTTGTCACTGATATCCCGAATGAACTCAAGGCCTGAAACAATCTTCCTTTCAATGTTCATTCACTTCCTTGATCTTAGAGCAGACTCGATGAGATATGTGTGACATCAATATCACATATTGATTCACACATGCATGTGCATGCCTTTATCAGTTTTACTCATCCAGTGGCCATGGACATCAAACTCCCTCAGGAGGGATAAATCCCATATCTATCACTCACCCCTTAAAAGCCCCATGTGTCAAAGTCACCCAATCATCACCTTTATAACAATCTATATTTTAGGACTACGTTTGATGATGTCAAAGTGTACCCGACAACATGTGTTGAGTGTAGTGATTTCAGGTCAAAGAATAACACTCACCACCATCATTGTGAGAGTTGACTATGACTACCAAGTCATGGTTCCATGTGTCACTCTCACGGTGGGTCTGTCTGATACACTTGTTCTCTAACAAGTACCTATGTGCTTGGTTTGATATCACTATATCATGACTAATGAGATTCTATCATCAACCAACACACAATCTAGTCTTGTGTGCCATTGTTGTCTATCAACCTTCCACAATGACATCCGACCAGGGACATAACAAGAATGTGCAAACTCTTAAAATCCATATGATCTCATCGTTCAAGTCACATACTTGAAGGCATACGTCATTGAGTACTGTCATTCTCTAGACATTCAATTTGTTCTGTCATCATCTCATTACTAACTAAACTAGAATGAACTGGAAGCTTGCCTTTGATGTTTATCAAAACAATCTTAATGTATCCCACCAATCATCCCATGATTGCCTCTTAGGGCATACCAACAGACTCCCACTTGCACTGTCAGCCAATCACCCCAGAATCATATGCTTAGAGATCTTCAAACATGTCCCACATGTTACTGTGCTCTAGTACTAATGCAGTGAGTTATGGAAACACCTTGCCTAAGTCAGTATTATTGCATGTCTCACATCTCTTCGTTGTACCTCTTACGTATGAGATGGAGTTGTTGTAATATGCGATCCTATATTCCTTTTCTAACCTTTAGCCTCATTGCATGACCAAGCACTCCTTACTTGTTATCAATGACCAAAATACCTATAAGTTCATTTTTATGAACTCCCAAATCCATATAGTATCCACTACAGTTCTCTAACACACGGATACTCGACATTTCCTTTTCAACACACATTCACTTTTATATATCTCATATATATTTTGCGATAAATTTTATGTCTTTTCCGGAAGTTTGCATCAATGTAACTCTTTACAGTGAAACCTTCCTTGTTTCCATAGAACTAGTACTTCTCAAGTACTTATCAAGTTCTCATGGTATTCCAGTAACCCTTACTGGAACTAGACAAACAACCACTCGTCACGTCCCACATACGAGTTATCAAGATAAGCATATCACATTGTCATGTCCTACATACAAGATGATAAATGCATTTTATTCTTGATATGTCCATACATGCAAGATAACAAGATGATTACATACATGATAGATCCATATCTATTCTTTATGTTCCCATTCTTCATAAGAATTGGGACAATTGGATCTAGGATACTAACTCCATGTAACATGGACAAGTTTTTTCCTACTAAATCTGTGTATACTAAACCCTTCGGTACATATTGTTAATGTATGCTCTCTCTTTTCCAGGTCAAGAGGTTTTTGAGAACTATCACTATAGGTATATATTCCTATCACATAGGAAACATCTCTAACTTCCCTAAAGATAATTTCCACAAAGGATTCCATTCTAGAACATCTCATTCGTCATCAACATGTGGAATGTAAATGCACTCCCACTAAATCATAGATCCCTTCTTTATCTTTGACATATCAGTCAAACCCTTTGACCATATTATCAAAGTAAAGATTTCCAGTTCTGAGTTGCTTGTACTCAATCAATCACATTGATTACTCCATTGTAACTTATAGACTTCATTTGCATTAATGGATTCATAAACCTTATAGGTTGTGTCACATACACATCCTTGTCTTATCCCTCATAGGAATGCAATTTTAATATCCATATGCCAAATCTCTTAGTCATTAAGTTGCAATCAACAAGCATGATCCTTCTCAAAATGTCATCCATGTGTCTTAACACTTAAGACTTATATGTACTTATGGGTTTCATCCCAATGGGTGCTACCATTACGGTCATATCTTATGGTTCACATGGAAGTCATTTAGGATCTAATGGTCATAAACCATAACTCAAAATCCGGTTCCTCAATTTCATCTAGATTGTTGACTTATCATATGACCAACTCATCATATAGATATTTGAGGTGTATCTATTAAGGAATTTGAGAACTAACAACACTTTGTGATTCCTAATATCCTTTATTAGTGTAAGGTAATCTCTATTTAAGAAGAATTTAGTTATTTAATAATCATCCTCTTACTCCTTAGAGTATGAATCCCTTTTGATTTAGACATCATTATGCCTTAATCATGAGTTCTCTATGATACACTATCATAATCACTCATAAGGTTCTGAAACATTTGGTTTAAGTATCTCATTCACTGATCACATAAAGAATTATTACTTTTACCAAATTTGTACTTCATTCATGATCTTCTTGAAAACTTCAAGATATTCATATTGGTATTTCTCTAAACACCATTTGAAGTATTAGCATTTGCTCCAATAGGTATGTAAATACATCATATGTATTATACCTAATAGGATAATCATTCTCCCACTACCACTAGTGAAGATTGATTTATCATCTCCAAGACATTCATGTCTCTTAATGGTTCACAACCAAAAGAGTCTAGCTTTATACATCAATATGGAAACTAGAGATATATTTCTCATGATAATGCTAATTCGTTGTTTGAGTTATCAATAACTTTTAGGTATCAGTTTATCTTATGCATACCAAGTACCACATGATAAAGAAAGGCATTGCCATAAAAGATCACATCTTTTAAAATTGAAACATTAACTTTATTAATAGCCATCCTTGTCACACAATAAGCAAAAATAAAGTGTTTCTATTTATTGGAAAATATGAAATAGCAGTTCATAACTCTATTACATTCCTTCAAGGCTGAAAATAAACTAAAGTACTCCTATCTATGGCTGCAACACTTGCCCCATTTATTGAGTGCTTATCACTTTACATCTTGGTATCATATACCTCAAAAGTGTTACAAGTTTATTTAATGATACGTTTAGGTGGAGATGTCCATCGCCTCCTTCTTCTTCTTTTGTTCTTCCAGATAGATAGGACAATTCCTTTTCCAATGTCCTGGCTTTTGACAATGGTGGCAATTGTCTCCCTTGATCATGCCTCCCTTGGCCTTTAGAGCTGAAGACGACTTGGGCTACTGGCTAGCATCAAAATCCTTCTTAGCTTTTCCCTTGTCCTTGACCTTGGACCTGCCTTTCTTTCTATTGATCAACATCACAGACTTAGCCTTGTCCTTCTTCATCTGTGCCTCGATTGTCCTCAACATGCCCAACAACTCTGTCAATGGCTTGTCAAAGTTGTTCATGTTGTAGTTCATCATAAACTGACTGTAGGATTCTGGAAATGATTGCAGTATCATACTAGTATCCAACTCTTGACTCAGAGGGAATCCCAGTCTAGTCAGGTTTTCCACATACCCAATCACATTGAGTGTGTGAGAACCAACTAGATCTCCTTTTGTCATGACATACTAGGACAATGTCTTAGAGACATCATATGTCTCATGTTATCTCTACAACTCATAGTTCCGAGAATACAACATCAAGTACTCCACATTAATGGAATCCCCGGTATGCTTCCAGGAAGTATCCCTTTCAGCCTTTGGTGTGGGGGGAGCAAGTTCATCTAGTTCTGGTATAACTAGGACTTAGAGCTTTCACTCTTCGATTGAGAACATTTCCCAACGTCCTAATCAATCATGGAATTATTCCCATTTAGTTTATCTGTCTCAAGAACCGATCACAAAGAAAGTGATTATTGTTGATAGACATTTCTTACAAAACAAAATATATGCAATTTAGTCCAAAAACTCATTTTTGACTTATTTGATTGATTTGAAAAAGTTTTATGATATAATTAGGACTTTAGTTAATTATCGCTCCCACTATTTTTGTTCAAATTGATAGCACTCACCATCAATTTGAAAGATCGTAGCGTACAACCTTCTAGTGGGTACAAGATTCATATTTCAGCCAATCATGAGTCAGCTTTGGCTGATCGCCCACAATATAGATTAATTAGGTAGGAAACACTTGACAATTGCATCCTATGCAACTTTCGGATGGATGCCATGCGCAACTCTTTTCCATGGTCATCCCTGTGCCTCTGGAGCTTAGACTCTCTAAGAATCACCAGTTAAGTCTAACCCAAAAGCTAACACGATAAACATGCACCCTGCTTTGGCAGATCCTACATGTCCACCATCACACTTCCACGAGATAGACAACGCACCACTCTTTGGCATAACCTATGCTTGGTCAATCAAGTTTTTCATGTGTGTCACTAATGGAAGACATCTAAGACTTAATATTTATTGAGATATTTGGTTTTATAGGTACACATACATATTCAATCATCACAATATATAGTATGTATCATATGCATGCTATATCTGAAGGAAAACACGTGAAATGATAAAAACGATGATTATGGCCATCCTAATGTGATTCATCGAGCCAAGAGGAATCACGATCATCTAGGTCCACATCACATGCAACCTGTACAAGATGAACTATGTGATTTTCCATTCTGTGTTTGATCAACTCATCTCCATGATTGATCTGCTCGCCATCATGATGGTCAGTTGGGTGTCACCAGCCAATCAATTGGCGCCTCTAGCCAATCGGTTCACTAGTAGTCGTGCATCTCCTCAGGTCACCACCCGCTCATCTCGCTCCAAGAACTAACTGCCTTGGTCCACCAGCCGATTGTCTCACTCTTGAGACGATCGTCTCGATCCTCCAGGTGTCTGTCATTCTTTGACATAACAGGAAATAAACTAATCCTATTTACAATTGCATTGGGAAACCCCGAGTTACATTTGGGGGGAACAAAGGTAGGAAATAATTCTCAAGTTATCTTGAGTTACATCAGGAATATGAGATAGGGAATCGGTGTGTAGACTGAGATGCAAGAAACCACAATCAACCACACACATATTTAGGGTTTATTGCCACAATCACACTACAATCACCATAGAAACTGTTTAAGGGTGACACATATCAAATGCATTTATATGCCATATCATATATGTATATGTAGGGATTTGTGGATTTATATTGGACATGTATAAAGCCAATTAATTATGCACATCGTATGCAATAAATAAAAGGCAACAAACCAAATACCAATCACATTGATTATCGTAAAGTATAGAACGTTGACGTGGCTCTGATACCACTATTGGGTTTTAGGGGAGGCAGAGATGGCAACAGAAACAAAAATTTTCTCCCCAAACCCAGAACCCAAAGAGATCTCATTAACATCTATATGGTAGGAAGGATGGTTTGTAGAGGCGTACCTTGTCCCGAGGCTTACTCAACGACGTTACCTCCCGACTAGCGTGGTTTTCACCTTCGGTCTTGGACGACGTCTGTGTAGTCCTTGTCGCACTCGGACATATGGCTCCTGGTCACATCCCGACTGATGGATTGACAGCTATCCTCCGAGAAGCAGAAATCTTCCGCCTCTATAGTAGTCCATACGGACCACCGAGAACTCCAGTCGTCCTATCCTACAGGACTCTGGAAGGATTCGTCCCCTTCTTTTGGCATACTAGTGACTGACGTGCTCTCCCACCACCAATTGTCATCCTGTAGTTGTCTTTCCCTCATCGTGCCTCCCTAGTTGGGTAGCACTTGCTTGGGATCTCTTGGTTACTACAACTAGAGAGGACAACTTTGCAGAGCAACTGATGTTGTCTAAGTTGTTCTCGGAGAAGCCCCCAATACCCCTCTATATATTGGAGGGGTTAGGGTCAAGGTTCTCAATCCCGGGCAATTCAGGACTAAAGTTGGAGTAGAAGGATTCAGAATTTCTATGAATTTGATACATTGCGATAGGTGAACCGGTCGTTTCACAAATGAACCAATCATTTGGGGACTGAACCGATCAGTTCATGTCATGAATCAGTCATTTGTGGAGCTAAACCGATCAGTTCATTCATGAACCGATTATTTCACTTCCCAAGGCAGTTCCCAATTGACTATCTTCTTTCCATTTCGAATTAATCCAAAGATCAATACTTGTCCCAATCGAATTGCACAAGTGAAACAAAAATATTTTCTCACCAACCTAACTTTCCCAAACTGGCTCATTTGGTCCAACTGAATCGATCAGTTAAACACTTGAACTAGTCGTCTCACTTGACCCTGAGTCGATCGATTCAACAGTTTAAACTGGTTGGTTGGCAGTCCAGGTTGTGCAGAAATCAGTCAATGAAGTTCTCAATCAATATGTCACCCAAATCAGTTAGTCCAACACTTGAACTTGGTGATTCTGCATCAAGTCAATTGATTGGATGTTTAATTGAACTACTAAACACATGTAGTAAACAATCTAAACATCATTCATGGATAAACTCCTCTTCCAAGTTGAATCCTATGTGTAAGGACCCTGACCTGCGTTTAGGGTTTACCCTGTTTGTTTTGCTTAAACTTTGTGGTTTGATGCTTGCTAATCACCTTTAGTGGTGATTAGGGTTTTGTTGAGCTTTGTTGAGAGTTCGAGGGGCTACTTGCAAATAACCCAAGTTTAGGGTTTTGTGTGCAAGTTTGCCATCTTGTGAGGTGTTTTCCCCTCTTTTGCTTCCTCTAGGGTTGAGAGGAAGGCTTGGGCTTGTTGTTTGAGTTCTTTGGGCCTGAGTTGAGCTTGTTTGGGCCTTGGAGTTCCTTGTTTGGGCTTGCTTGAGCCTTGTGTCGCCCAGGGCAGGCCGGTGTGTCGCCCAGCAGAGCTGCTGCCTGTGTCGCCCATGATGCTTGATCTGGTGTAGTGGACCCTTGGTGCATGTTTTGGACAAGTGTCTCTTGCCTTGCTAATGTGTTGGCTGGAACCCTAGGACAAGTGTCCCTTGGGTGGGCGACACATAGCATGGTTGTACCTTGGTTTCTCCTCCCTTCCCTCCTATATAGGTAGCTCTTGTCCTTGCCTTAGTCTCCTTTGGTCATTTGGTCTCCCCTCCACCCTTGGTGTACGATAGCCCTCTCCATCTAGCTTGTGGTGGCCGATACACCCTCCTGGAGCAGCCTGGTGGACGATAGCTTTGGACCCTGAAGTGCTTTGGAGCTTGGAGCTTAAGGCGGGTTGCATAGCTTCTAACCCTAACTCCTTTACCTCTTGCTTGATCTTATGCATGTTAGTGGGCTAGCTTAGCTCCTTACTTTTGTACCTTGCTAGTGTACCCTGGTGGCCGATATTCCCCTTAGGGTTTAGGGTTTCCTTGAGCACCTTTGCTTTCTAGGGTTTGAAGTCTCTTGTGTTGGGGGTAGGTGATGACCTAGGGTTGGGCGATACCCCTTCCTTGTGAGTGTGTTGGGCGACACACTTGCCCTTAAGTTGAACGATATGATGCTTTAGGGTTGGAGTTCCTTGAGTTGGAGGTCGATAGGTTGACCTAACTTGAGTGTTGGCCGACATGGTGCTCTCTTTGGAGGCCGACATGACACCTTGGTGGACGACATGTTTGAGACCTTGAAGTTGGCCGATACCCTTGCCCATGAGTGGGCGATAGGGTGAGCTAGGGTTTGGTTGACCGTTGTGATGGGAGACATAGTGATGTCCCTTGTGTTTTGGTTAATGCTCTTGGTGTTGGGCAACACCTTTGCTCTCATGTTGCACGACATAGTAGGGTTCTATGTTGGACGATACCCTTGCCCATGATGGGCGATAGGGTGAGCTTAGTGTGATGGCCGATAGCCTTGGTGGTCGATAGTCCAGTTGAATGATACCCTACCCTATTATCTAGTGTGTTGGCCGATAGGGTTAGCTAGTGTGTAGGCCGATAGAGTTAGTAATGGGTGATGGCCGATAGGGTTTAGGATGGTGGCCGATACCCATGCTGAATAGACAGATTTAAGTGAGGGTTGTGAAGTTTTAGTGAGGGTTTGAGGTGCTTTGGTGACGGCCCCTCATGTGATGGAAATAATTAGCTAATTAACCAAGGAAATGATGGTGATATTTATCATCAAACAGGATGCTAATGATAGTAATGTATATGTTGATAGCCCTCATGTATTAGGTGCATGATGTGACCTTTGTGCTTAATTATTAATAATAATGAAGGTGACGATAACTACTTTAGTAGTTTGATTAATGATGATAATGATGGTAATAAAGATGGTAAGTGACATTTATGTTAAAGGTTGCTTCCTGAGAAAGATGACAACAGTTGATGGCAATAATAATGATCTTGACAATAACAGTGTTGGTTCTATATACTCAACATGATCCCTATATGCCTCGATTGTTTGTATAGTCCTGAGATTAAGAGTAAGCATCAGTATGGTTGATAATGATGTAACTAATATACCTGGTTACCAAATAAGTGTCACATTGATAAGTACAATATCCTGAATGATATTTCATGATAGTGAGCATATTCCTTATGTTGAATCTACGATTATTGTGTACTCTAACCTTGCAGGTGATGTCTTAGCCATAAAAGGGCTATGTGACATATGTAATGAGTAACATTGCTTTGATAATTGCCCTATAAGATTGTGTATGTGATGTGTTGGTCCCTTGATGATGATGTGAGCCTTAAGAGGTAGTGACAGTGCATGATGAAGGATTGAGATCCTGCGGTATGTGATGATCCTTGAGATGGATCTGGATGGTTGGCAAAAGGCCAAGTGGTAACATGTAATGTTGGATCCTTAAGATGGATCGGGTTGATATGATTAGACCATCATATAATGTTCTTTAATTTCTGTTATATCTTGCATGTTATACAACTTGGTTGAATCCTGCAATCCATCTAAAAGATACTAATTAATCACAGTGAAGTATATCATGTAGTTTGCCCTGGCCATAGATCCATCATCGTCAGGACTTGGTGATGGTGAAACGGGTTTTCCTACGGGTTAACCTGGAAGCGCATATTGTTGAATATGTGTAGGTTGCTCCTAGCCTGAAAATGAGGAGGTAAGAGTGTAACTTCGGTTGCAGACTCAGATATGTGTTTAGAGCTTGGTGAATAGGCCCATGGCTCAGGATATGTGATGTATGGAGCATGAATGCGTTCATGGCTCAGAGCACGGTGAACAGGCCCGTGGCTCACTTTTACTAGCGCCGTGACCTGTACCAAGGCGGGCTAGGGAATGGGTAGCCTGTGGAGCTAACCCTGTGGCTTAGACCACTTCAGCATGTGACTGCGGTCCTTCTTGTGTTGTACTCATGTACTGACCATGAGGTGGGAGGTCGTGGAGTCCGGCTCTTCCATTGACCTTGTATGGCATCGGCTTGGGTTTCATAACCGAATGTTGGATTCGAACGGTACGGTTCAAATCCTCAAGGCATAATAAAACGTAATATAGCCGTTTAGTATTTACTGATCAAATCAAACACGAAACATTGGTTGAGGCCTTGTTTGTGTAATATCTCTGTTATATCTTGCAGGTCATGTGGTAATCTGTCTTATCTTGATAATCAGGTTATGTGACATTATATTCTGTTCTAATAATCCTGTTACATGTTGATATACCTTATCTTGATAATCATATTCTTTTGAAGGACATCTGGTTATAAGTTTTAGTACAACTGGTATGTTGTCGGTAAGAATGATCTTGCTACATATATATATAACTGCTTCTGATATATCTGCTCATGTTATGATTGCTATTTTAGCTATCTTGCTGAGGTTCTGTAGTTGCGGTGGGGAGCTATGTTTCCCGCTGGGACAATTGTTAAATTGTCTCACTCCGCTGGTTTACACCCTTTTTAGGTGGTCGAGGTAGACGTGTTCGTGGTTGTGGTGTTGCGGACGAGCAGCTTGAGGAGCAGTAGAAGGCAAGCGTTGGACATGCTGCTGTTTTGGATGTTTTGTAGTAGAGTCTAGAGTCATCCCTGTATTCTCAGGTCCTTGGCAGTGTTTTGACGTTGTTTCACGATGATATCTATATATCCTGCTGTTGGCCGGATGTGGGCCTTTATGTATATGAACAGGTGGTGAACTCATGTGATAGATGAACGACTGTTCCTGAGCTGTGGACACGTATCAGATCTTGTGTATATTTATATGACATGTTTCTGTGCAGGATATGGACTGGAAAGTAATAGTTTCACAGTTTATCAGTTTTCCGCAATCGGTTTTAATTAACCCGTGTTTTGATAATCTGTGGTTATGGTGATTTCTGCATGTTTTCGCGTAACACCTCGTTATCTGTGTGATAATGGGATGTGTTGCCACAAGTTTTGGTATCAGAGCTTTAGGTTCGCTGAGTCTACAGGGATCTAGGACTAGGTTGAGTCTGTTCTTATGAGTTTCCCAGGTTATCTTACAAAAATCTTCTGCCTTTAGCAGAAGAAAAGCCAAGATGTCTGGAAACCCCGAAGAACATGCTCCTGAGCATAGTGATGCTGCATCGGTTGATGGAGCAGATGGACGGGCACATGAAGATCAGGTGCCTGAGGTCCCCCAACCAGACCCAACCATACTTGAACACCCTGCCTACCAACAGTTTATGGGGCAGTTAATGGCTACGATGAATCTCATGGTTGAGCGATTACCAGTGCCTCCTCCGTGAGCACAGGTTCCTCATGGAGAATCATCGGGTATTGGGAAGACCTTTGAGCAGCTTCGCCGAGTCGGAGCTTCAGATTATGCTGGAACGGCTGATCCAGCGGATGCAGATCTGTGGCTGACAAGTCTTGAAAAGGCTTTCCGGATGCTCGACATCCCCGAAGCAGACAAAGTAAAGCATGTTGTCTACCTTCTGAAGGGTAGTGCTGGTCACTGGTGGACCATCGAGGAAGAGAAGCGGCCTGGTGAGGTGATCTGTTGGGAAGTGTTTCGACGCGAGTTTGTCACCAGATACTTTCCGAAGACGTACCTGGATGAGAAGATCAGTCAGTTTGAGAAGTTGCGGAAAGGAACGATGAACATCACCGAGTATGAAGCTAAGTTTATGGATCTGTTGAGGTTCTGTCCTCACATGGCGGCGACAGATGATGAACGGATCAGACGTTTCGAGAAGGGTTTGAGTGCTGAGTTGACAACCCCTGTGTTTGCGCTGGAAAACCGAGAGCGGTTTGCTACATTTGTGGAATCAGTTCGACGGATCGAGAGGACAGTAAGGGAGAAAAGAGAGTCTGTGTCTCTTAAAAGACCTGCTCAGTTTCAAGGACGAAGGTTTGGTGGCTTCAAGAAACCTAGGTTTTCAGCACCGTCAGTGATAAGAAGTGCTGGTGTACCATCTCAGTGGTCTCCGAGTAAAGGAAAAGGTTATGTTTCTTCACCATCTAAGGCACACAGTTCAGCTTCTGTGGCAGTGACGGGGCCATCTAGGCCACAAGTTGACAACAGAGCATGTCATCTCTGTGGACAAGTCGGGCATTGGAAGTTCAATTGGCCGAATAGAGATGTTGAAGTGACGCAGCAACCGAGGCAGAGTTTCTAGAAGTCTGAGAGGCCACAGCCCAGTGGTAGCAGAGGACGAGGACGCGGTCAAGCGTCTCAAGCTGGATCATCTGCTCAAGGAAGCAGAGGTCGTGGACAGCAAGCTACAGCTCGATTCTATGCCATGAATCAGCCAGAGGCGATAGTCAACCCGCGAGTGGTGACAGGTCAGATGGAGTTATTTCATTCTGATATGTCTTCTTCTTGCTTTATATCTGTTCTGGTTGACCCGGGTGCTACACACTCTTTTATCGCCTATAGTATGCTTGAAAACTGTCATCTACCTGTTAGTTGTAAGAAGGATAGCTTGTTGTTAGAAACCCCTCTTGATGGTTCCTCTTTGCTTCGAGAAGAGTGTCCATCTTGTGTTTTGTCTTTTTCGGGACACATCATTCAGGTGGATCTCATACCACTTGATATGCATGGTTTCGATGTTATCCTTGGGATGGATACCTTGGAGAAGTATAAGGTTGTCTTGGACTGTGGTTCCAAGCAAGCGGTGTTTGATGTTGCTGGAGAGAAGTGGATCTTCCAGGGAGATAGGTAGATTCTTCCGACGTGTCTGGTGTCAGCTATGGTGGCAGATAGGTTGTTGCGACAAGGATGTGAGGCGTTCTTAGCTCACGTGGTGGATACCGTTGTGGATGCCAAGGCGAAAGGCCTTAACCTTGAAGAAGTGTCAGTGGTCCGAGAGTTTGCAGATGTGTTTCCCGAGGAGTTTCCTGGTGTTCCTCCACCCCGAGAGATCGATTTTGAGATCAATCTGGTTCTGGGAACGCAGCCAATTGCACAGACACCTTATAGGATGGCTCCAGCGGAGATGGTAGAGTTGAAGAAGCAGTTACAAGAGTTGTTGGAGAAAGGTTTCATCAGACCGAGCACGTCACCTTGGGGTGCTCCCGTGTTGTTCGTTAAGAAGAAGGATGGTTCGATGCGGTTGTGTATAGACTACCGACAGTTGAACAAGGTCACGATCAAGAATAAGTACCCGTTGCCGAGGATAGATGACTTGTTCGATCAGTTGCGTTGTGCTACAGTGTTTTCAAAGATCGATCTACGGTCTGGATATCATCAGTTGAGGATAAAGGCAGATGACATACCAAAGTCAGCTTTTAGGACGAGGTATGGTCATTTTGAGTTTGTGGTTATGCCGTTTGGATTAACCAATTCATGGATTTGATGAACAGAGTGTTTCGTCCGTTCTTAGATCAGTTTGTTGTAGTTTTTATAGATGACATCTTAATCTATAGTCGGAACCGGCTAGAGCATGAGCAACATCTTCGTCAAGCGTTGACTCTCCTTCGTCAACATCAGTTGTATGTTAAGTTTAGTAAGTGCGAGTTCTGGTTGGATGAAGTGACTTTCTTAGGTCATGTGATATCTGCTGAAGGAGTCAAAGTAGATCCGAAGAAAGTGGAATCTGTTGCGGATTGGGAACAGCCAAAGACGCTGACAGAAGTTCGTAGTTTCCTTGGTCTAGCAGGATACTACCGGAGGTTTATCAAGGACTTCAGTTCGATAGCTCTACCGATGACGAGGTTGACCAGGAAGGATGTACCTTTTGTTTAGAATGATCGATGTCAGCAAGCTTTCCAAAGTTTGAAGGAAAAGCTAACCAGTGCTCCAGTGTTGATCTTGCCAGAATCTGGAAAAGGCTATGTTGTTTTCTGTGATGCGTCCAAGAAAGGTTTGGGTTGTGTGCTGATGCAGGAAGATCATGTGGTTTCTTTTGCTTCGCGACAGCTTAAGAAACACGAGGAGAACTATCCGACCCATGACTTGGAGCTGGCAGCAGTGGTTCATGCGTTAAAGATTTGGAGACACTATCTTTATGGGGAAGTGTGTCAGATCTTTACAGATCACAAGAATCTGAAGTACATCTTCTCACAGCAAGAGTTGAACATGCGACAGCGTCGGTGGATGGAGTTGATCAATGATTATGATTACACGATCGAGTATCATCCTGGTAAGGCGAATGTGGTAGCAGACGCGCTTTGCAGAAAGTCTTCTACTCCCAAGAAGGCACAAATGAGTTCTTTGGTATGCCATAGGCAGGACATGTTAGTCTCCTTACGGCAGATGAACGTACAGATGGAGGTTTCCTTGTTAGCTGGACTTTTAGCACAGATGCAGATCAAGCCCACGTTGAGACAGCAGATCAAGAATGCACAGCAAATGGATGATACAGTACAGCTAATCAGATCAGAGTTTGGCAGCGAAAAGCATGATGGGTTCCATGAGTCCGAGGATGGAGTGATTTGCTATCATAATAGGATGGTGGTTCCAGATGCTGATAATCTGAGGAAGTTGGTGCTCGAGGAAGCACACACGTCGATGTATGCTATGCATCCAGGCATCACCAAGATGTACCATAGTCTGAAGGACTTGTATTGGTGGCCCGGCCTGAAGAAAGATGTAGCTGAGTTTGTGGCAAGGTGTGCGGTGTGTCAGCAAGTCAAGGCTGAGCATCAAAAGCCGGCAGGTACGTTGCAACCTTTGCCTATACCGCAGTGGAAATGGGATCATATAACCATGGATTTCGTAGTTGGTCTACCCAGGACAGCTAGGAATCATGATTCCATTTGGGTGATAGTGGACAGATTGACGAAGTCTGCCCATTTCATACCTGTGAAAACCACGTATACAGCTGAGAAGCTCGCTCGAGTATATGTAGATGAGATAGTTCGTTTGCATGGTGTGCCAGCAATGATAGTTTCTTATAGAGGTCCTCAGTTTACAAGTCGTTTTTGGGAACAGTTGCACAGGGCGATGGGAACGCAGTTGAAGTTCAGTACCGCTTTCCACCCGCAGACAGATGGACAGTCTGAGAGGACTATTCAGACTTTGGAGGATCTTCTTCATGCTTGTGTTTTGCAGTTCCTAGGCAGTTGGGATGTACATCTCAGTTTGATAGAGTTTGCCTACAACAATAGCTATCAGCGGAGCATTGACATGGCTCCCTATGAGGCTTTGTATGGGAGGAAGTGCAGATCTCCTTTGTGTTGGTATGAATCAGGTGAATATCAGCTTTTGGGTCCTGAGTTAGTACAGTAGACGACGGAAAAGATCAAGGTGATACAACAACAGTTGAAAGCGGTACAAGACAGGAAGAAGTCTTATGCAGACAATCACCGACGACCCTTGGAGTTCCAGGTGGGAGACAAGGTGTATCTTAAAGTCTCTCCGTGGAAAGGTGTGCTGAGGTTTGGATGGAAAGGTAAGTTAGCTCCCAGATATATGGGGCCTTACCCAGTCTTAGCATGTGTTGGCAAGGTGGCTTACGAGTTAGAGTTGCCTCCAGAGTTGCACAGGTTACATCCAGTGTTCCATGTCAGTATGTTGAAGAAAAGTCATCCAGATACAGGAACAGTGATACAACCAGTTGAAGTTGAGCTTGACAAAGAGGTGACTTATGAAGAGGGTCCTATGATGATCCTTGACAGAAGAGTCAAGAAGTTGAAGAGAAAGGATCTAGTTCTTGTGAAGGTCCTTTGGCATCATCGTGGAATTGAGGAAGCCACGTGGGAGCTTGAGGAAGAGATGAGGAGGAAGTATCCCTCGCTTTTCTCTTCGGATTTCGGGGACGAAATCCTTTTGTATAGGTTTATGGCTGTAAGGACCCTGACCTGCGTTTAGGGTTTACCCTGTTTGTTTTGCTTAAACTTTGTGGTTTGATGCTTGCTAATCACCTTTAGTGGTGATTAGGGTTTTGTTGAGCTTTGTTGAGAGTTTGAGGGGCTACTTGCAAATAACCCAAGTTTAGGGTTTTGTGTGCAAGTTTGCCATCTTGTGAGGTGTTTTCCCCTCTTTTGCTTCCTCTAGGGTTGAGAGGAAGGCTTGGGCTTGTTGTTTGAGTTCTTTGGGCCTGAGTTGAGCTTGTTTGGGCCTTGGAGTTCCTTGTTTGGGCTTGCTTGAGCCTTGTGTCGCCCAGGGCAGGCTGGTGTGTCGCCCAGCAGAGCTGCTGCCTGTGTCACCCATGATGCTTGATCTGGTGTAGTGGACCCTTGGTGCATGTTTTGGACAAGTGTCTCTTGCCTTGCTAATGTGTTGGCTGGAACCCTAGGACAAGTGTCCCTTGGGTGGGCGACACATAGCATGGTTGTACCTTGGTTTCTCCTCCCTTCCATCCTATATAGGTAGCTCTTGTCCTTGCCTTAGTCTCCTTTGGTCCTTTGGTCTCCCCTCCACCCTTGGTGCACGATAGCCCTCTCCATCTAGCTTGTGGTGGCCGATACACCCTCCTGGAGCAGCCTGGTGGACGATAGCTTTGGACCCTGAAGTGCTTTGGAGCTTGGAGCTTAAGGCGGGTTGCATAGCTTCTAACCCTAACTCCTTTACCTCTTGCTTGATCTTATGCATGTTAGTGGACTAGCTTAGCTCCTTGCTTTTGTACCTTGCTAGTGTACCCTGGTGGCCGATATTCCCCTTAGGGTTTAGGGTTTCCTTGAGCACCTTTGCTTTCTAGGGTTTGAAGTCTCTTGTGTTGGGGGTAGGTGATGACCTAGGGTTGGGCGATACCCCTTCCTTGTGAGTGTGTTGGGCGACACACTTACCCTTAAGTTGAACGATATGATGCTTTAGGGTTGGAGTTCCTTGAGTTGGAGGTCAATAGGTTGACCTAGCTTGAGTGTTGGCCGACATGGTGACCATGTTGGGCGACATGGTGCTCTCTTTGGAGGCCGACATGACACCTTGGTGGACGACATGTTTGAGCCCTTGAAGTTGGCCGATACCCTTGCCCATGAGTGGGCGATAGGGTGAGCTAGGGTTTGGTTGACCGTTGTGATGGGAGACATAGTGATGTCCCTTGTGTTTTGGTTAATGCTCTTGGTGTTGGGCAACACCTTTGCTCTCATGTTGCACGACATAGTAGGGTTATATGTTGGACGATACCCTTGCCCATGATGGGCGATAAGGTGAGCTTAGTGTGATGGCCGATAGCCTTGGTGGCCGATAGTCCAGTTGAACGATACCCTACCCTATTAGCTAGTGTGTTGGCCGATAGGGTTAGCTAGTGTGTAGGCCGATAGAGTTAGTAATGGGTGATGGCCGATAGGGTTTAGGATGGTGGCCGATACCCATGCTGAATAGATAGATTTAAGTGAGGGTTGTGAAGTTTTAGTGAGGGTTTGAGGTGCTTTGGTGACGGCCCCTCATGTGATGGAAATAATTAGCTAATTAACCAAGGAAATGATGGTGATATTTATCATCAAACAGGATGCTAATGATAGTAATGTATATGTTGATAGCCCTCATGTATTAGGTGCATGATGTGACCTTTGTGCTTAATTATTAATAATAATGAAGGTGACGATAACTACTTTAGTAGTTTGATTAATGATGATAATGATGGTAATAAAGATGCTAAGTGACAGTTATGTTAAAGGTTGCTTCCTGATAAAGATGACAACAGTTGATGGCAATAATAATGATCTTGACAATAACAGTGTTGGTTATGTATACTCAACATGATCCCTATATGCCTCGATTGTTTGTATAATCCTGAGATTAAGAGTAAGCATCAGTATGGTTGATAATGATGTAACTAATATACCTGGTTACCAAATAAGTGTCACATTGATAAGTACAATATCTTGAATGATATTTCATGATAGTGAGCATATTCCTTATGTTGAATCTACGATTATTGTGTACTCTAACCTTGCAGGTGATGTCTTAGCCATAAAAGGGCTATGTGACATGTAATGAGTAACATTGCTTTGATAATTGCCCTATAAGATTGTGTATGTGATGTGTTGGTCCCTTGATGATGATGTGAGCCTTAAGAGGCAGTGACAGTGCATGATGAAGGATTGAGATCCTACGGTATGTGATGATCCTTGAGATGGATTTGGATGGTTGGCAAAAGGCCAAGTGGTAACATGTAATGTTGGATCCTTAAGATGGATCGGGTTGATATGATTAGACCATCATATAATGTTCTTTACTTTATGTTATATCTTGCATGTTATACAACTTGGTTGAATCCTGCAATCCATCTAAAAGATACTAATTAATCACAGTGAAGTATATCATGTAGTTTGCCCTGGCCATAGATCCATCATCGTCAGGACTTGGTGATGGTGAAATGGGTTTTCCTACGGGTTAACCTGGAAGCGCATATTGTTGAATATGTGTAGGTTGCTCCTAGCCTGAAAATGAGGAGGTAAGAGTGTAACTTCGGTTGCAGACTCAGATATGTGTTTAGAGCATGGTGAACAGGCCCATGGCTCAGGATATGTGATGTATGGAGCATGAATGCGTTCATGGCTCAGAGCACGGTGAACAGGCCCGTGGCTCAATTTTACTAGCGTCGTGACCTGTACCAAGGTGGGCTAGGGAATGGGTAGCCTGTGGAGCTAACCCTGTGGCTTAGACCACTTCAGCATGTGATTGCGGTCCTGCTTGTGTTGTACTCATGTACTGACCATGAGGTGGGAGGTCGTGGAGTCCGGCTCTTCCATTGACCTTGTATGGCACCGGCTTGGGTTTCGTAACCGAAGGTTGGATTCGAACGGTACAGTTCAAATCCTCAAGGCATAATAAAACGTAATATAGCCGTTTAGTATTTACTGATCAAATCAAACACGAAACATTGGTTGAGGCCTTGTTTGTGTAATATCTCTGTTATATCTTGCAGGTCATGTGGTAATCTGTCTTATCTTGATAATCAGGTTATGTGACATTATATTTTGTTCTAATAATCCTGTTACATGTTGATATACCTTATCTTGATAATCATATTCTTTTGAAGGACATCTGGTTATAAGTTTTAGTACAGCTGGTATGTTGTCGGTAAGAATGATCTTGCTACATATATATATAACTGCTTCTGATATATCTGCTCATGTTATGATTGCTGTTTTAGCTATCTTGCTGAGGTTCTGTAGTTGCGGTGGGGAGCTATGTTTCCCGCTGGGACAATTGTTCAATTGTCTCACTCCGCTGGTTTACACCCTTTTTAGGTGGTCGAGGTAGACGTGGTCGTGGTTGTGGTGTTGCGGACGAGCAGCTTGAGGAGCAGTAGAAGGCAAGCGTTGGACATGCTGCTGTTTTGGATGTTTTGTAGTAGAGTCTAGAGTCATCCCTGTACTCTCAGGTCCTTGGCAGTGTTTTGACGTTGTTTCACGATGATATCTGTATATCCTACTGTTGGCCGGATGTGGGCCTTTATGTATATGAACAGGTGGTGAACTCATGCGATAGATGAACGACTGTTCCTGAGCTGTGGACATGTATCAGATCTTGTGTATATTTATATGACATGTTTCTGTGCAGGATATGGACTGGAAAGTAATAGTTTCACAGTTTATCAGTTTTCCGCAATCGGTTTTAATTAACCCGTGTTTTGATAATCTGTGGTTATGGTGATTTCTGCACGTTTTCGCGTAACACCTCGTTATCTGTGTGATAATGGGATGTGTTGCCACAATATGTGTGTGACCCTACAGGCCCATTTGATGTTGGCAGTGAATGTCCATAACACTTATGACTTCAGAAGCAAAGAGTGGTGCCTAGTCACACATCAGTGCTACCCAAGTGAAAAAGAAAGTTGGAGAACAACTTTCAATCCTATAATCCATGATTGGTGTTATAGTGAATGTATAATTCCTTTATCATTGATATCCCGAATGAACTCAAGGCATGGAACAATCATCCTTTCAACGTTCATTCACTTCCTTGATCTCAGAGCAGACTAGATGAGATATGTGTGACATCAATATCACATATTGATTCACACATGCATGCACATGCCTTTCTCATTCCCACTCATCAAGTGGCCATGGACATCAAACTCCCTCAGGAGGGACAAATCCCATATCTATCACTCACCCCTCAAAAGCCCCATGTGTCAATGTCACCCAATCATCACCTTTATAACAATCTGTACTTTAGAACTACATTTGATGATGTCAAAGTGTACCCAATGACGTGTTGAGTGTAGTGATTTCAGGTCAAAGAATCACACTCACCACCATCATTGTGAGCGCTGACTGTGACTACCAATTCATGGTTCCATGTGTCACTCTCGTGGTGGGTCTGTCCGATACACTTGTTCTTTAGAAAGTACCTATGTGCTTGGTTTGAAATCAATATATCATGACTAATGAGATTTTTTCATCAACCAACAAACAATCTAGTCGTGTGTGTCATTGTTGTCTATCAACCTTCCATAATGGCATCTCACTAGGGACATAACAAGAATGTACACACTCTTTACATCTGTATGATCTCATCATTCAAGTCACGTAGTTGAAGGCATACGTCATTGAGTATTATCATTCTCTAGACATTCAATCTGTTCTATCATTATCTCATAACTAACTGAACCAGAATGAATTGGAAGCTTGCCTTTGATGTCTATCAAATAAATCTTAATGTATCCCACCAATCATCCCATGATTGGCTCTCAGGGCATACATACCAACATCTCTTGATATGATCTAGATCCTACTAGTAGTCCTAACTTATGATAACATCTACTAGTATATATATATATATATATATATATAGTGGTATTTCACTATATGCTATGCTTGTATCTTGTCTCATACATGCTCAATCTTGTTCCTTGAATTGCATATCTACTATCTTGAGTTGCTTGCATAACATTGTGATGAAGGACACATAGTGCTACATTGTATATAGAAATTGGAGTATTTTTGGATTTTTTGCAAATTTCGCTCCAATTTCAGTTTTTGGTTTAAGAGTAGTGTTTTTTATACAAAAACAACCTTCTAAGAAAGACTCATTGCTTTAGAGCCCTGACACTTTTTGGGCAAATTCTGTTATCTTGAGGGTCAAAATTGCAATTTATTGTTTTTCTGCAGCACTTTCTTTATCTTACATTTTGGGTTGTTCAAGTGCATGTTTTAACTTGTTTTTCTTTCTATGCTTGGACAAGCCCCTATATGTGCTCTTTTACTCTCATTGTATAACTTTTTGTTATCTCCTTTCTCTTAAAAAGTGGTGTTTCTTATTTCTTCAAACCCCCACTTTTTGAAATGACAAAGGGGGAGAAATGTATGTCTTCTTTTGATAAAACTGGGAGAAGGCATGTCTTACATGAAGAGGAGAAACATGTCCATGTAAAGGGGAGAAGGTAAATGGGAGAAGACGTATATGTGTAGAACATATATGAGTAGAAGGCATAGTATTCTATAAATGTTATGAAAGCTAACCATGCAGGAGAAATAGCATCAATTGAGGGGGAGTATGAGAACTCCACTAGCATCAATTGAGGGGGAGCAAATGAACTCTCTATTGAAACCCCTAGGTTTCTCAAAAGGTATGACTTTACTTAAATGCATCCAATACATTGATGGAATGGTTTGTCATCTTCAAAAGGGGGGATAATGTTGACTCAAGGTCTAAATTGACTAAACCCTTGTTTTGATGATGACTAAACCATTCCATTTATTTGTGTCTAATGTCTCTACTTGAGTGACTTCAGATTAGGTATGGAAACACTCCAAATGGCCTAACTTGTGCATCTCAAATTGGTGAAAAGACAAGTCAAAGTCATTACAAGTGCTCATTTTTGTAATATGATGTAAATCCATTAGAATCATGTTGTAAATCACTTGTAATGATTGTATGACTTGTAATTAAGCTTAGAAAAAATAAGGAGCACTTAGATCAAATGTTTAAGCACTCAAAAGACATTTTTCAAAATTCACATCAGGTTGTTCATCGGTCCAGTTGCAAACTCGACCGATCTTGATTAGATCTTGAAAATGACTTTTGATCGGTCGAGTTTACACTTCACAGAACTCGACCGATCCCTCTACTGACCAAAATTGATTTAAGTGAATTGGTCGAATTACCCCAGGACAAACTCGACCGATGGTCTAAATTAGTCTTGTCTCTTAGTGGGTTCGGTGAATTACCTTTATAGAAACTCGATCGATTGCACTATACGGAAAAGTGTAGAAAAGTATTTCTAGTCATTGTAGAGTTGCAACAAGTGAAAATATATTTGTTGCAAGCCACAAAACAACTAGTTTTTGTTCTTAAGTGTTCCGAAAGGCTAAGAGGTGTCTCCATCTATACATAGGACCCCTTGGGCTTCATTCCAAGTTTGAGCATTCAATGCAAAACTCTATGTGACGTTCCTATTCTATAGTTGAGTGCTTCCTACAGCCTCCTCTCTCTCTCTAAGCTTAATCACTTGCTACATTCGTTAGAGTGAGTAGGAAATCTATAAGAGATTTAGTGCTACATGTATATCTTGTGAGGCTCTCACTTCAACCACCTCCCTATCTCTCATTTCAACCATGAAGATTAAGGCTCTCTGTCATGGCTAAGAGAGGTGAAGAAGAACAAGGGAAGGCATCCCTTGGTGAAAATCATGGCTGAATACTTGGAGCAAGAGTGGGTAAGCCCTTGGTGAAGGAAGAAGACTCCTTGCTCAAGTGGGTATGTCCTTGGTGGGAGCTTCTCTAAGTGAAGGTGAAGGCAGAAGACTCCTTGCTCTAGTGGGTTAGTCCTTGGTGGAAGCTTCTCTGAGTGAAGGTGAAGGAAAAGGTTGAAGATCCAAGAGGAATGGCAAAGTCCTTGAAGGAGGAAGACTTGTGCTTGAGTTGGTAAGACCTTGGTAAAGGTTGAAGACTCAAGAAAGGTGGGTAAGTCCTTGGTAAGGTGGATATCTCCTTGTGCTTGGATGGGTAAGTCCTTTGGTGGTCATGTATTGTAAGTCTTATGAATGAATATAAGAGTGAAATGGTTAAGAAATCCTAGAGGTTGACCTATCTAGGTAGTGGAATGACTCACTTCTAGTTTGAAGTGTGGAACCACTCTACATATCTTGTCACTTGGTGTATGTTCAATCACTCTCTCCCTTTCTATGCATGTTTTAGTTGCACTCAAACTTCATATTTAGCAACCTTATCTTTTGATATATCTTGAAGGTCTAATGAATTTTATTTAAGTGCTTTCAACTCTATTCACCCCCCCCTCTATAGCATCTAATCACCCATCTAGGATCCAACAAGATTTGTAAAGGTAATGGATATAACACCTTTGGTGAGAAAAGAAAATATGTTCTATGTATTATCATGAGTAGTATAATTATCACTCTATTAATGCAAACAAGGATCTACTGAATCCAAATGGGATATTGTTACAACCATAGACACATGTTAAAGGGTATGATGCTATCTGCATTAAATCAAAACTTACGATTTGTACAGGTAATGGATCTAACACCTTTGTGGAAAAATAAAACCCTATAATTGGATGGAAATGTGTGAGTCTTCTAAAACTAAATGGACATATAATCTAATCCATCATGATATAATCTCTTAATGATTGTAATACAGATTGGATACTATGCTCACTTATTAAGATTAAAAACCCTAATATGTCATTAGTTGATCGAGATTAGGATAAGAGAAGAACAAAAATCTATAATAGGAATGTACACACATATTCAATTTGGTTTGACTGACATACATAATATGTTCCTAGGATAAATATTTGACTTTAGGGAAAAAATGATTCAGTTAATCAATAGCCTTGATGACCAGGTATGTGTAATCCCTATTTAATATATAGCAATTTACTGAATTTAATGTATGATTTCTCATAATGAGGAACCTCTTGACATCCTTACTCTCCAATTGATATCTCATACCCTTTCATTGGTAATTATATGAATTTATTTTGATATTCAATTTTTTATATTATATTGGGTGCATAACCCTACTTTCCATGTTCTTTATTCATTATGATGTCTTTGATGGACATAAGTCTTTCTCTCTATTATTGCATGTGATATTTGACATGATAACTAAACTAGATGTTTTGGCAACATCATTACGGCGTGTCTTTCTGCCTGTGGTGCATCTTCCATCTCTTAAATATACAGGGACGTGTCTTTCTGTCCAGGGTGTGTCTTTACCACTTATATATACAAGGACACATCTTTCCTCCCACGACTCTCTTTCCACCAATTTTACTTAGGCTAATGACTTGGTGGAGTCTTGGTCCTACCAAAGTGAGTTCTAGTTTAATTTGTCTACATGTAATTATTTATATTATTATATTGTGGATTGTGAAATGTAAAATGGAAAGACCATTTATCTATTGATCAAATGGTCATATTCCTCATTTTCTTAAATTTCATTCTCTTATTTATCTTTTCTTGAACATACCTATGTGCTACTATTCTTATCTTGAATGGGAACCTCCTATATTGCACTCTTTATATCCAAAATGCCAAAATAATATTTTATTATGCACATACTCAAAAGTTTTTTGACGGATAGCTTTTGTTTCCTTCTAACTTGGTGTCGTTCCCAAAACCACCCAAGTCTAGCCGTGTTAGATGACAAACTTGAGAAGACCACTCACATAATGTGGACATGAGGATATCTTAGAATGGTCAGGTTTCCCTATACAGTTGGACCCGCTATTAGTAGTTGTTCCCATTTTCTCTTTAGTTTACATGTTATGATGAGGAACAATTGCATATGGACTTTATAATAATTTTGTTTCCACTACTTTATTATTGCATGGCTCTTTGTATCATACCATTTGAGTGGATCCCCTCTTGGGTTCCACTTTTTACATAGTTCTTATCAAATAGTAAAGTTACATGTATATAACATTTAATTGTTAGGGTAACCAATCTAAAGTTCAAAATCATTTCCATATTAAAGTACTACATTTTCATTCATTTCCTTCAATTACCATAAAATATATTCTCTATTATATTAATACTAAGAAAGTTGTTATTACTAGCAGTATAGAGGATGAATTTATTAACATCTAGATAGATACTCTTATATTATTATGGGGTTGATTGACCAAGGTATTCATCACATTATATAACATATACACATATATTTAAATGATGCAATCTAAGTAATGGAATGTTAAACTAACAATTATACTACGTTGTGATACACATTTGCCCATCTAATCTTATATTTTTATGTCATCATACTTTATTATCATTAATTGATTTTCTAGATAATGTGAGACTAGTCATTTACATACATGGGTTGAGCATCTACCTAATCTAGTTTCTCACTTATGAACTGATCTCTAAAGATTGGTTTCTGGAAATGCAGGTGTGCAGGTAAAAATGTTAGAAGTTCTTCATTGTAGATTTTTAGGTCATCGACTGTTGTTGATGGTTCTCTGTATGATTGATTCACAATCCATTGTAGGTTATTTACATACATATTGTATTGACACCTTTAGATTCATTTTGGTGTCTTGAGTTGAAAATAGGTGGGTGCAATACATGAAGGTGGGATTGTGTGTGTTGCTTTGGTTTAGTGGTGGCTCCTAGGTGATGGGAAACATGTGAGGGAGATGGTGCATGTGATTCATCATATTAGTTATCATCAGGGCAGCTATGTGAATGTGTATGACACTATAGTTTTCATTATGAAGGAGAAAGAAATTCCACAACCTATTGAGGGCACTGGGAGTTGAAGGCTATGACTCTCGGGTTCAATGTTATGCAATGTGGAAACCTATGTAGGTGTCAGCATTGATGCCTGCAGCTAGGTGTGTTGGCTTAAGATAGAAGAAGATAAGGAGCATCTAAGCAATGGGGGAGTTCCTCTATCGAAGCTATAAAAGCAATAATGGAGGAGAAAAGAAGGGGGTCGAGAAGAGATGTGTGGTTGTCGAGGATAGGACTTAGGCAATAGGTTGTAGGTCTACTGGTAAAAGAGGAATAATGTTGATGATGTGATGGTGTTCATCATGACATTGTGGCGGTAGGTTTGAGGGTGAGGAGAAGAAGAAATAGGGAGAAGAGGAAGTCAGAGAAAACTAAAGAAAAACGATGAGGGGAAATGATTGACATCCACCAGAGTGTAAATCTAAGAAGAAATGTTCATGTGGGGAAGACATTAAATGAAGATGCAACTTGAGTATGGCTTAGATGGAGAAATGATAATAATTAGATGCATTATTGCCATGTAACCTTCATCGATTAAATGAATGGTAAAATGAGATTTCAAAGACACCAAACTTTGTGGGAGTCTAGATTTAGTAATGTATTATAATACAAAAATACTAACTATATTTTTTTGATACTTCATGACAATAAAATAGACTAGGGTCATTTAGTTATTTTATGACATTAAATGTGCGGAAAAATAACATAGAAGGTAGAAAGATAATTGTTATTGGTATTGGGCAAACTCCCCTCCTATATATAGTGGAGGAGGCAAGTAAAAGAAAGTATTACTTAACCCTAATGGGCCAAGTCAATTAGGCTCATGTACATAATAAACTAACTAATCTAATACCCCCCTGAAACTAGAGCATGGGTGAAACACATGTCCAACTTGTTCATACATAAAAAGGTAAAATTTCCATACAAAAATTGATCTCCCCTTGATAAAAATAATCTCCCCTTGAATCTTGTAAGTAATAATTGAAGCATTGTAATATTCCCCCTGAAGAAGATAGAACATAGCAGTAGATTAATCTTCTCCCCTTGATGATTATAAGATCAATGTAGAAGTAATAATTGTCCAGTGCTCTCCCCTTGAATTTGATAATTGTCAGACAATAAAAGTAATCACAAATCATTTATTGAGATTTTCAGTGCAACAAAACCCTCCCCCTATTATCCCCTATTCAGGAAGACCAAGAGGGGAAGGACCATTACTCTAATATAGGACTGAAATTTTATCTAATAACCAAAAATAATTAATAAGTTTCCACTATTTCAAAAGAGATTGGTACAAGATAACATACCACAAAGGAATTACATTCTAGACATTGCAACAAGATATCAAAACTATCTATAACATCCATGATTACATTAATGTTTGTTCTTGCTGGTCTCTTCTTTCACGGATGTCCATTTCCATCATAATTGCATAATAATAGTAGTTTATCTTAAAACATCGAGAATCAAAGTGTGTGCTCAATATAACAAGTTAGTATGTGGGAGAAAAAAAATATTGCATGTAGGAGTAACAACATAATAATAGAAATTACTTTTAAAGAAGCAAAATTAAATATTAATCACAACTACTCAATCCTTATCTATCCAACCTCTATCAAACCCTTCTCAAGTATGGTACCTTTAGTAGACCTGGGCCACCTCCTTAGTGACATACTAGTCTTCCCCTATGCAGGACGATGACCTTTGATATTCATCTAGCCACATGGGTTGAACCACCATTTTCTGTAAATATGATAGATCCAGAGGTGGCTACCATTTGAGCTAGTCATGTCCATATAATGTGATAGCCATAGTGACTTTATAGTTTGCATGAATTAAATAAATAAGCAAGCATTTATTTTCAATTCATGTGGAAAAATCTTCAAGAAATCCATCTGAAACTAAAATGACTATTCTTAGGCGTAGCCACATACCTATTTCAATGGTAACTTGAAGTCAAACCAAGATCAATCAGAAAGCCAGACAAGCAACCAACCAATTTATCCTAAAAGTTAAAGCATAACATCCATGTATCATTATTTTATCCAAAATCATTATTAATGATTGTCTTGGGTCTCAAGATAGGGTTTTGAAGTCAATTATATGGATTCATCAGGGTCCTGGCCTCCTAAACCCCAATTACCACTTTTTATGATCTTTTGGTTCAAAAACTCTGATTTATCATTAATTGCACTTTTAGTCTCAAAGAAACCCTAATTCATTAAATTATGGGTTAATAAGTTCACTTAAATTCTAAGGTGTTCTTTTTTTCCATAAAAGTTCCATCTTTGATCATCAACTTCAATTAAATTCATTAGATTCATCAATACCTAGAAATTAGGGTTTTCATTCATTCAATACATTAAAGATTCCAACTTTAGGTACTTTTTGAACTAGAATCTAGGTATTGATTATATTTTTATTGAATTCCTTGCATTCTCTTGATCAATTTTTATATATAATTTGTTTCCATTTGAGTTTAATATAATTAGTTATGATTTTCACAAATAAACGTAAATGGACCATTAGAGTAGTGTCAGATAGGCAACTTACTCCTCATATACATACCTCGTGGGTTGTTTTATGTTAATAACGAATTGTACAATATACCCCCATGTTGTTGGTTGTTGTCTCCACGATGAGTTTTGGCCGAGTTTAGGCACCTCACTAGAGCATAGGAGGACCACGTGAGAGTGCCTACCCTTTCACCACCCCCTGCCACCCACGAAAAGGTTGTAAGTCTAGGTTGAGATAGCCTGGGAGGCAGGGACCAGAGCCAAGAACTGGGCGAGTTTGCAGAGAGATGATCCTCCCCTAATCGCAAAGAAACGCTGACCAAGGGTGCATGTGTGGGAGAGGGCATTATATCTAAACATATGAGAGAGATATTTTCATCTATCCTGGCTAACGTATAAAGGGACAATTCTTCTGTCTGTTGATGTTTGAAGGTATTAGGTGTTCCTGAGAGGGGGTTCTCACGATCACCCAGCCGTGGGGACTAGAGCTTCATTATTCATAGAGGGTGAGGGATTGCAATCCCCCCATAGGGTTTTAGGTATGGGTTCAAAGAAGGGAGACATGGAGAAAAGAGGGAAGAGAATTTTGTGAGAAGATAGAAGACTGATCTCTCTCTCTCTCTCTCTCTCTCTCTCTCTCTATATATATATATATATATATATATATATATATATATATATATATATATATATATATATATATATGTTAAACTCACAAAACCCTTCCTTTTGTGTAAGCCTCTTCAGGCTGCATCCCTTACCCCTACTATTTTCCCTTTTTACTAAAAACTAAACTTATATTCCATAAATTCAAGGTCACGATGGAAACAACACTCTTTTATTAAAACTTGTTGATGCATGGGTTTTGAGTAACTTTTACAAGCCTATTTTATACTCATTTTGAGCATTTGTTAGTCAATTAATTGATCATAATTGCATAAATCATTATTATTGGCGTGTACACTCTATTTGCATCAAACTATGCTCATTTTATCATATTTACATTAATTTATGTATTCCCCAACCTTATACATGTTTTTATGAATTTTTCAGGTACTCCATGTATAGTGAAAAGTCGGTGCCACCAACCATCACAGTCGGTGCCACTAAGATGGAAACAATCACCGGAGGATAAGAGACTAGAAGAGTCAGTGCCACTGACCACCTAGTTTGTGCCACCGAGATTGGTTCACAGCAGTATATAAAACGTGGTGCATCAGCTTGGTGCCACCGACCATCATGAGTCGGTGGTATCAACTTCACCACAGCAAGGACCACACCCGAGGTTGTCGATGCCACTGACTTCCTAGTCAGTGCCACTGACTTTGTCAGAAATTAGCAATCCATTTGATTGTCCCGATTTGACAGTCCACATTATGTGGTACTGTAAGTTGGCCTATGACCTGAAAAGGGATGACCAGACCTAAATGGGACATCATGTTGAACCACACAGAGGCCAGAGAAGGGTGAGAGAGAAGCATGGAGTTGAAGGACGTTCACCGGGAGATTCGAGCACCTCTGACAGACAATTTTGCTATCGGAAGACTAAAGAACATGTGTTTCTAGAGGAGGATCATTAGGAACACCTTCTCTCTAGGGGTTACACAAATTTCTTTCATGTTTCCCGCCTTTTCTTCTCTCTCTATGTATTCACTTGTGAAAACCATGCGGGACTAAACCCCTCCTTTTCTTAGGACACGGGAGTAGCCCAGAGAATCATTGTATCGACTTTTTACATGATTTAATATAGATTTCTCTTTATTATTGGATATATAATTGTGGATTTGCACGACCTATCTATGCTTGATCACCATCGGTAGGATAATAGACTGCTAATTGCTTCAAAAGGAGGATTAAAGGTTAGAACACCATAATTTATACACTTTCCTATGTGTTCCTTGGGAAAGATAACACACGGTTAGCGGAAAGAAACCCGGAGTATTCGATAATGCACCTAGACTAAGATATAAATTACTACAAATGTTGAATTGGTTAAGATCTAGGTAGTGAATTGCACCGTGGAAGTGGGAATTCTGACTACATGCTTTCTATCTAGTGTAGGAGTAAAATTTATATTAATTTGGCAGAAATAAGATATAACGAAACCCCGTGATGAAATCAGAAATCCTAAGGAATCCATCTCATTCGAATCAACCCCTTTTAATTTTCTTTTAATTTCCTTTTTATTTTGTTTGAACTCAAATCCAACTTTTTAATCGGCTTAGATGATCGCACCGTAGTTAGTAGTAGTCACTGAAACTACATCTCCCTGAGTTCGACTCAGGCCTCACATAGGCCTATATTACTCGACGCGTACACTTGCATTCATACGCACAATTTTAGCGTGTCATGTTTTTGGCACTGTTGTTGGGGATACGACAAAGTTTCAGCACTACGAGTGTTGCGGGGGCCACTCTAGGCCACTTTTTAATTTGTGCAACTTTATTTTAATCATTGAAAATTTACTACATATACATACAAAAAAATTTCTCCATTAAGTATTGTGATTAACTGATTTCAAATTTTCAGGTACTAGTGCACGGTGACAACACGGACCACAGACTACGGAGAATCTACACTAGAGGTCCCAATCACTGTTGAGGTTCCAATTCAAACAACTGCATCTGAAGGCATATTGTTGATGCCCAGGAAACAAGCAATGGGGGGCAGCAATCCAGGAGTAGAGAGGACAATATGGGAGATGATAAAGGCATCTTCCTCAGCTGCATAGACAGGTCCTATCAAGAAGAAGAACGTAACACAATACAAGATTGATCCAGGGCTCATTGCACTCATCAAGTCACAAGCTTTTTATGGGCACACTCATGAAGATCCTATAGCACACATCAACAATTTTGTGGAGTGCAGCAACATGGTGAAAGGGGATAGGTTTCCACAGACAGCTATTTATCTGAAGTTGGTCCCATCATCATTGGTGGACAAGGTAAAAGAATGGTTGCACAACCTACCAATGGAATCAATTGAGACTTGAGATCAAATGATCAAGAAATTCTTTTAAAGATACTTTCCTTCAAAAAAGACAAACGAGCTAGTTTGAAACATTCACAATTTCAAGCAACATGCAACTGAATCTTATTCTGAAGCTTGGGAGCACTTTCAGAACATGCTCAGGAAGGTCCCTCACCATGGGATAGATCTGGAGAACCAAGTCAAGTATGCTCCAAAAAAGTGAATGTGTCACCTTAGATAGTGCAGGCATGAGATTCTTTCTCAACAACTCACCTTCTAAGTGTCAGGAGATTTCAAAAAATATAGCAAAGAATCAGACATGGGGTAATGAGAGAAACCATCCCGAGTTGATCAAAAGCATAGGGAAATCTAAAGTTATCACCTCTTTGAATGAGAACCTAGACTTGATAGCAAAGAAGCTTCTAGAGAAGGATAATAATTTATCAGATGAGGAAAGACAAGTGAAATACATGTGGTAGAAAGGATACAGGAACAATGACTACTCATGGAGAAAGGATCCCAAGTTCTCTTTGAAAGATCCAAACAACATCCTATAGGATCTTGATCAACAGAACCAACTAGGAATAATCAGCAACAGTGACCTGTAGTAGAGGAGCACACAAATGAAATTCTCAATCGGATAGTGAAACAGAATGAACAGTTGATAAACAACTTCCATCATGATCTCCAGAATCAAGGGGCCCAGATGAGGAGTTTTGAGACAACTTTCTCTCAGCTAGCGGCACATGTGGTGGCTTTGAAGAAGCCTAAACGGTAAGGTTTTCTAGGAAACATTGACACTCCAACAGGAAACCAGCAGGTCAAGGCCATACTACTAAGAAGTGGTAAGAAGGCATTGACTCTAAAGACCATGCATATTGAGGTGACCAATCCTACTGATAGTGGTAATCCAATGGTAAAGCTGACACAAGTAGAAGTGGAGGCAGGCAACACAGGGGAAAAGAAATTTCAAGAATCTGACTGGAAAAGAGGGCTTCATATGTGCCACCACATCAGAGGACACATACAATACTGGTTCCATATCCAAACAACTTGAAGGCAACAAAGATGGATCAACAATTCAAGAAATTTCTAGATAGCTTTAGGAAGCTTTCCGTGAACATACTGTTGATTGGGGAAATTGAACAAATACCTTCATATGGTAAATTTCTAAAGGATATCATCAATAAGAAGAGGAAGATCCCATATTCCGAGGTAGTTGTAATGAGAGAGTAGGTCAGTGCCTTCATTTTAGGTAGACTACCACCAAAGAGACAGGATCTCAGTTGCTTCAACATCACATGTTACATCGGGAAGAAAAAGTTTGGGGTGGCACTCCATGATTTAGCGGCAAGTATAAACTTGATGCCCTTATCTACCTTTAAGAATCTAGGTCTCAAAACATCTAGGAAGGGCAGCATGACAATCCAATTGGCGAACAACTCAGTGGCAAAACAGTATGGTATTTGTGAGGATGTACTTGTCAAGGTGGACTGTTTTGTTTTCCCTACATACTTTGTAGTGATGGAGATGCAAGATGACCATGGCAATGAGCTTTTATTAGGAAGTCCCTTCCATGCAACAAGTGATATGATCTTGGAGATGGGTAGAGGCCATTTGACTATGGGAATTAAGATGATAGGTTTGAGATCATTATGCTAGATAATTATAAGTCACCCAATGCTCAAGAGCAATGCAATATGATGAAGAACATGGATAGAAATATATCTTTGTTCTTGCGAAAACCATATTTGGACATGGCACATGTGATGATAAAGGTGGACAAGGGTACACTAGCTGTGGACATCATGGAGAACACTAAGGTGGTCTCACTTGCCAAGGAAGTAGGGTATCCAGATGATGAACAAAAGGAATTGGGTTTATTCATTGTGGATGAGGATGGAAAAGACTCTCTAGTACAAATACATCCATAGATTCCTCTAGAGACATGTCTAATTAACCTTATAGATGATTTCCTACAAGGCCGGTCACTAGAAGAATGTGCAACTTTACTGAAGGATTTGTTGTGCTATTACATAAGGCACTTTGAGGACTTGGAACCACTTCCACCACCACTGATTTCTTCACTCCTGAGCCCACCTGAGTTAGAGCTCAACCCACTACCACCTCATCTAAAGTATGTTTTTATAGCTGTCGAGGAGAAGCTTCCAGTTATCATATTTGTTAAATTGAGTGAATCAGAAGAAGAAGAACTGATTACTATGTTAAAGAGCCACCGAGGTTCATTTGGGTGACTATGGATGACATCAAGGAGATTTCCCCTACATTGTGCCAACACAAGATTCGGCTAGAAGAAGGAGAAAAGTCAGTCATTCAACCTCGGCGTCACTTAAATCCAATCATGACTGAGGTAGTCAAGAAGGAGGTAATCAAACTATTGTCGGCCAATATAATTTATGTTATTTCTGATTCCATGTGGGTTAATCCAACATAGGTAGTACCAAATACGGGAGGAATCACTATCACTACACACTCATCTAATGAAAAAATAACCACGCGATTAGTGACAGGATGTTGAGTTTGCATTGGTTATCGTAGATTGAACACCACCATGCTTCAGGACCATTTTCAATTGTCATTCATTGATCGGATTTTGGAGCAACTCGTCGGTCGCTCCCACTTTTGTTTTCTTGATGGATATTTGGGCTATAGTCAGATTTCAATCGAGCCTAAGGACTAGGAGAAATCTATCTTCACTTGCCTTTATGGAAATTTTACGTACCGCCACATACTGTTTGGGTTGTGTAAAGCACCCACTACTTTTCAGCGGTGCATGTTGGTGATTTTCTCGGATATGGTGGAATGATATCTTGAGGTTTTCATAGATGAATTTTTAGTCTATGGGACATATTTTGATGATTGTTTGAGAATTTTGGATAAGGTTTTGCAATGGTGTGAAGACATACACTTAGTGCTTAATTGGGAAAATTGCCACATGATGGTTAGCGAGGGAATAGTGCTTGGACACAAGGTGTCTAGCAAGGGATTGGAGGTGGATCCAGTTAAGATAGAGGTGATTTCAAAACTTCCTCCACCAACGTCGGTGAAGGCAGTTTGGAGTTTTCTAGGCCATGTCAGATTTTATAGTTGATTTATTACGAATTTTTCAAAATCTCTAAGCCATTGTCTGAGCTTTTGGAAAAGAATGTTGAAATTAATTTTGATGAGTAATGATTAAAAGCTTTTCAAAACTTAAAAGAGAAACTCATATACACACCGGTTGTGCAGGATCCAGACTGGAGCCAACCGTTTGAACTAATGTTTGATGCATCAGGTTATGTTGTGGGGGCAGTGTTGGGGCAATGCTTAGACAAAGTTCCTACGGTCATATATTATGCATCTAAAACACTTAATGACACAAAACTAAATTACACCACAACTGAAAAAGAGTTATTGGCTGTTGTCTTTGCTTTTGGGAAATTTAGGCAATATCTTGTGGGAGCTAAGGTGGTGGTACAGACTGATCATACGACAATTAAGTACTTGCTACAGAAGAAGGATGCAAAACCAAGATTGATAAGATGGATTATTTTACTGCAAGAGTTTGACATTGAGGTCAAAGATAAAGTAGGGATTGAGAATTTTGTGGCTGACTACCTGTCTAGACTGGAGAGGGTAGATGAGAAGGATGAAAATATACAATTCTAGAGACTTTCCCTAATGATTAGTTGTTTGCTCTTAATCTAAGGGACCCTTGGTTTGCTAACATCATGAATTATTTAGCTTGCAAGGAATTACCCGCTGATTGGGGGTACCAAGAAAAGAAGAGGTTATGTATTCATTGTGATATTATTTTGGGATGATTCTATTTTATTGAGACAGTGCATGGATGGAATATTGAGAAGGTGTGTACCTGAATACGAGTACGAGAGTGTGTTGAAACACTACCACACACTACCTATAGGTGGACACCATTCCAGTTCTAAGACAACTGCAAAGGTGTTGGAGAGCAGTTTATACTGGCCGACTCTATTCAAAGATGCATATGATTTTGTGCATAGGTGTGACACATGTTAGCGGTCAGGTAATATATCAAAGAGGAAGGAGATGAAATTGAATGTGTTTTAAGAAGTAGTGGTTTTTGATTTATGGGGTATTGATTTCATGGGACCCTTTGTGTCCTCTAACTCTAACCTCTACATCTTACTGGTTGTAGATTATGTGTCAAAAGTGGTGGAAGCAATTCTAACCCGCACCAATGATGCCAATGTCGTATGCAAATTTGTTAAGGATCACATTTCGTGTAGGTTTGGTGTGCCAAGGATGATTATATGTGATGGGGGAACTCATTGTACCAATTGGAAATTTGGGGCACTCTTGAACAAATATGGAGTGACACACCATGTGGGTACACCCTACCACCCACAAAATCAAGGGCAGGTGGAGATTTACAATCTTGAGATCAAAAAGTATGTTTAGAAGATGGTGTCGTCTAGTACAAAAAATTGGAGTGAATTGTTGGTTGATGCGCTATGTGCCTATAGGATTGCCTATAAAACACCAATAGGATCTACACCATTTAGGTTAGTCTATGGACGGGTGTGTCATCTCCCTATGGAGTTCGAACATAAAGCTCATTGGGTGTTAAGGAGGCTCAATTTTGACCTTGATGAAGTAGGTAAGACAAGGATGCTTGAGTTGAATGAGTTGGATGAAATTAGGATGAATGACTATAAGAGTTCACTATTATACAAGGAGAGGACTAAGAAAATACATGACCGGCATATAGCAAGGAGAGTCTTTTACCCGGGAGAGAATGTGTTGCTTTTTAATTCAAGGATGAAATTACACCCTAGGAAATCGAGATCTAGATGGAGTGGACCATTTTTCATAGAAGAAGTGTTTCCACATGGAGCAGTTAGAATCAAAGAGGGAGAGAGATCCTTCTCGGTTAATGGCCAAAGACTGAAGCACTACTTTAGAGAAGACTTCAATAAGAAGGAGCATGAGGTAAAACTTATTGCTCCTAATTAATCTTAAGAATGGATTTGTCTAGCCTAGGACGTTAAACAAGGGCACTTGTTGGGAGGAAACCCAACCATTAGGATGTTCATTTCATTCCTTCCCATTATGTTGGTTTAGTAGTACTTAGTTCTTCATAATTTTTTGTAAAAATGATACCTGGACTCATTTGTTAAGTGTGCAGTCTATGACAAAGTCAGTGCCACCGACTGCCAAGTCGATGGCACCGAGATTGGGTCAGTGAGAGGGCCAATTCACTTGGAACAAGTCGATGCCACTGACTCCCAAGTCAGTGCCACCGAAATCTCTGAAGAAAGTGTAGAAAAATTGGTGCAGCTAACAGATAAGTCGTTGGTACCACCGACACCCTTGTCAGTGGAACCGACTCGGCTAACACTCTAGGCTCGGTGGGTGCATCGCTGCACCGAGAAAAAAACTAAAAAAAAATAAAAAATCGATCGATCGAGTCGGTACCACTGACTTATCACTTGATGCCACCGACATGAGAAAACACTAATCCATGGGTGCCTTCATCAATGATCTGGATGCATCAAGAATCAACAATCAATAGCACTGATCTATGCCAAAGTCGGGGCCACCAACTGGTCGACAATCCACCAAGTCAAGATGGTGCACCGATGATCGTCGATGCACTGAGGGCACGGATAAGAATTAGAGTGAGTGCCACCGACTCCTAAGTCAGTGGCACCAACTTTGCTATAGCAGGGCAGTGCCAAGTCTATAAAAGGGAAGTAGTGGATTGTTTTCTCCTTACAACTTCAAGAACCACTACTCCCCAAGTGCAAGTGACTACTATGAGCATCTAGAAGCTACATCGAGCTCTTGTTTTCTCAACCTCCTTCCTCGATCACTTCAACGCCATGGCAAGGAGAGCAGAACTCCCTGGGGGTCTAACACCATGACCCTAGATCAAGCACCCTTCGACAGAAGTGCAGAAGGTGTACGAGGAGCTTGCCAAGTGGTCGTTCGCTCCAATAAGATACGGAGACCGACAGCTATTGGAGGACATGCGCTTCAACGACAACATGGCGGTAGTCCTTGAAGGGTAAGAGTTTGATGAAGGGTATGTGAACCCTATCTTTGGTGTGTGGCCAACATACAAAGAGATTGTGATTGTGTTCCTGGCATCTCTAGAAATATTTTTCGCCCCTGACCCAACACGCCGGACACAAGGCGAGTGTAGAAAAGGGAAGGTGGACTTCCCCACCTTTAAAAACCAACTACTACCTTACCCTTTGTGCCTTCAATGACATCTATGGATGGCCTCATGTGCCATGCCACCAGCCCAAGAACGTCGACTTCGATGCGATATATATCGAAGGACCTCATGACATTGCTAGAAGGTTATAAGTTAAACTGGCACCACATCTCATTGGCGGGCCTCGAGCACCCCTTTGTTCGGGTGCTACATCTCATGCTCACCAACACTCTCTTTGCCAAGTCAACTCAAGGGCAAGCAATGGTCCAGCTGCTAGACTTATACTTTCTCTACCAAATTTTGGAGGGGAGGCCGATCAACCTTGGAGCCTTCTTCCTCACCCATGTGATGGTGGTGAAGCGTAATGTCACGAGGACCATACATATCCTTTTTGGGCAACTTATCACCCCCATTGCTCTCCACTTAGGCATGGATCTCTCTACTCTGGAGCCTCTACAGTTTGAGCTTCACATAGACTACCTCCACTTCAAATAGGCTGGTCTTATCTTGGTCCAACACAATGCCATTTATGCAATCCGTTTGGTTAATGTCACCTTCTATGAGCGTCAACTCCATGATCCTATATTCAACATCAGGCAAGTTGACCACTATATATGGCTGAACGTGGATGATGATGATGAAGGAAACGATGATGAGGAGGAGCAGTCAAGCGACGATGTAGAGGAGGTGGATCCCACCATTCCTATGACACATCGAGTTGCTCCATGGAAGCGTCCATGACATTATGTTGCCTCTACATCTTCTGCCCTGCCACCCTCTCTGGAAGGAGAGGAAGTGTATTCCATGGCGGGCATGTATTCAATGCTACAGGATATACATACCAATCTCTAGCTAGAATTCAAGATTTGCATGGTCAGTTGTATACCAACCAGCAGGTGATCTATGAGAACGAACATCTTCTCTTGGATAACCAAGAGAACATGCATCAACACCTGCAGTAGATGGAAAACTACCAATAGTCATTCTTTGACCAATACTAGAGTCAGGGATACTTTGGAGGCTACTTGATGCCACTGGATTTGCCTTCTTCTGATCCGACTTTCCAGGGGATGTTTGCTCCCCAGGACCCCAGCAAGCCACCACCTCCACCATATTAGTCGGGTATCTCTATTCCACCCCTTAAGTTGGAATTTTGACTATGAGGTCATAGTCATATTCTAGCTTGGGGGTGCTAGAACAACTTCTATCTTATTTTTCTTTCATTTTAACACTTTATTTTTATTTTGGTAAAATTAGTTTTCTTGTTAGTTTTTTTTTGCTATGTCGGATCCACAATATATCTAGTGTAATTTTTGGAGAAGTAAATGCATGGTTTCATTTGAGCTTACCAATCTCTGGGTTGGGTGCACAAAAATGAAAAAAAAACTATGAGCAAATTTCAAATTTTTTGTGAGCTTATCTTGTGAGTAATTGAGTTGCATAACTGAGGAAGTGCTTGAGTAAGTTAGCTCCAGGACATGAGAACATAAATGATCAGCTTAATTGTCCAAGAAAAGTGATTTACAAGGTTGTTCAGCCCAAATTGACCAAACACTAACGTGACCACAAACTAAAATTTAAGAGAGAAACCCCTTGATTACCTTGTACGCAGGTCATTAGAGAGGGACATATGATTTTCTCTGAAGGTTCTATCTCTTAGTCATGTGATCTCACCCAACTCATATTTTCACGTTACACTCCACCATAAGAAGATTGAGTACAAGTTATCATTCTTTCTCTTGATTGCATTTACATTGCATAATAGATCTTGCATAATAGTTGTTGTTTTTGCTTGCATTAGTGAAAAGAAAAAAAATAAAAAAACATACATGCATAACAAAAATTTTGGTGCATGTGATGTAGTTGCATAACATCTTATTCATGTAGCTTGCATATGCATTACATATCATCTTGCACATATCATGTCTAATTTCTTCTCTAATATAAGAAGGTAGTGATTTTGCCCATACCCTCAAAAGAAATAAAAAGAGAAGAGAAGCATCGACATAAATAAAATGTGTAGTGCAATTCGAATCCCAAAGCAATTATATCATGTTGAAAGGAGGCTTAGAAAAAAAAGATTGAATATGATGTCAGAAAGTGAGGGAGAAAGGGCATAATACTGCCTGATGATAAGGAAGAATTAGTACATGATGCAGTTTGTAGATATTTCATCTTATGTTCAGATAAAATGATAGTTGCATGCATCATTTCACTTCAATGATTAGGCATTAGGAGCATTCTATAAATTCTCATCATCATAGGTTCATCATAATTTTTGATTGCATGAATTATTTTATGTGCTCATGATTCTTCTACAACCACCCATTCGAACTACCCATTACTCTTATTGGTAGGCCACTCAGATGATTTTCTCCACAGTAATTATCTATCAGGAGATCTGCATCCATGTAGATGGCAGGTAGAGAAAAGAGCAACGTAGATAGGAGATCACATGATGCACCAAAAATGAACCGAATGAGTCTATCATATTAAATGCTTTAACTGATAGTGTTTCATTGATTGGGGGACATGCATCTTTTATAAAGGTTTCTAATCGCCTAGATGGCAGTTAGCGTTCAGTGGTCAGTGAGGGCCAGAATGAGGACCGAAAGGTGGAGACATTTTAGATGTACCTTATGCACTTATGTCCTTCAGCTGACTTATCTCAATCAGATCCAAAGGTGATGTTTCTCAAGAAGGATCACGGGGGAGTTTGATGCATGGGTTTTGAGTCACTTTTACAAGCCTATTTAATACTCATTTTGTGCATTTATTTGTCAATTAATTGATCATAATTGCATAAATCATTATTATTGTCTTGTACACTTTGTTTGCATCAAACTATGCTCATTTTATCATATTTACATTAATTTATGTATTCCCCATCCTTATACACATTTTTATGAAATTTTCAGGTACTCCATGTATAGTGAAAAGTTGGTGCCACCGACCATCACAGTCGGTACCACCGAGATGGTAGTAGTGGTCGGGCGATAAGAGAGTAGAAGAGTTAGTGCCACCGACTATCGAGTCGGTGCCACCAAGATTGGTTTAGAGCGGCAGATCAAACTAGGTGCATCAACTCGGTGCCACCGACCATCACGAGTCAATGGCACCAACTTCACCACATCGACTTCCATGTCGGTGACACTGACTTTGTCATAAATTAGTAATACGCTTGATCGTTTTGATCTGACGGTCCACGTTATGTGATACCGTAAGTTGGCCAATGACCTAAAAAGGGACAACCAAACCAAAATTGGACATCACGTTGCACCGCACGAAGGCCATAGAAGGGAGAGAGAGAAGCACAGAGCCGAAGGACGTCAATCTTGTGATTTGAGCGCCTTCGACGGATGATTTTGCTGCTGGAAGATGAAAAACATGCGTTTCTCGAGGAGGATTATCCAGAACACCTTCTCTCCAGGGGTTACACAAATTTCTTTCATGTTTCCCACATTTTTCTTCTCTCTCTATGTATTCACACGTGTAAACTGAGCGGGGCTAAACCCCTCCTTTGCTTAGGACCCTGGAGTAGCTCGGGGAATCGTTGTATCTACTTTTTATATGATTTGATATAGATTTCTCTTTATTCTTAGATATATAATTATGGAATTGTGCGACCTATCTATGCTTGATCACCATCAGGTAGGATAGTAGACTACTAATTACTCTGGAAGGAGGATTAAAGGTTAGAATACCATAATTTATACACTTTCCTACGCGTTCCTTGGGAAAGATAACATATGATTAGTGGAAAGAAACCCAGAGTCTTCGATAATGCACCTAGACTAAGATATACATTACTACATATGTGGAATTGGCTTAGATCTAGGTAGTGAATAGCACCGTGGAAGTGGGCAATTCTAACTACATGATTTCTATCCAGGCTAGGAGTAAAATTTATATTAATTTGGTAGAAATAAGATATAATGAGACAACGTGGTGAAATTGTTAATCTGAAGCAATCCATCTCATTCGAATTGATCACTTTTAATTTTCTTTTAATTTCCTTTTTATTTTGTTTAAACTCAAACCAACTTTTTAATTGGCTTAGATGATCGTACCATTAGTAGTAGTCACTGAGACTACGTATCCCTGAGTTCAACTTACGCCTCACATAGGCCTATATTACTCGACGTGTACACTTGCATTCATACGCATAGTTTTATCTTGTCACTTGGCAAAACAAAACCATAAAAGAAAAGTGCATCCATATATGGCACTAGGTTATATAATGAATTCTAGACTATTCTCTCCCTTTTTCTCTTCGATGTATTCCTTAAACCACTTACGAGAACTCATTATTACTTTTCCCACCCATATCCAATTTGTTGGGATTCATTGGGATATCTTACACAAATCGTGCTCCTTTCAAACATTTGTTAAGACAATTACCATTATGTTATGGAATGTCCTTTAATCCACATTTCTAGAATTCTCTTTCTTTCTTATCTATTTTCATTTGCTTTTTTTCTTAGTATTGGATTTTTTTCTTATTATTTTCCCTTATAACCATTATCAGACTAACAAAACAATTGAAACCACAAAATTCATAGTAAAGGAAATTTTTCAAAAGAAAGCCATACTTTCAAAACAAAGCATAACATATTAATAATATGACCTTTATATTTAAAAAAATGCATTTCAATTATTTAAAGTAGAAGTAAAATTGAGGTTATAACATTCTTCCCCTCTTATAGGAACTTTGTCCTTAAAATTCGACTTATCAAACAAACAATTCTGGATAAGACTTTTCCATGTCTTCCTTCAACTCCCATGTGGCTTCATCTTCTCCATGGTTGTTCCAAAGAACCTTCACTATCTCTATCTTTTTATTCTTGAGATCTTTCACCTTGGTATCCAGTACCCTCAAAGGTGACTCAGGGTATGCCAACCTCCCGTGGTGTTCAATAGGATCAATGCTCATCACATGGCTCAGATCCATCACATAGAGCTTTAGATTGGACACATTGAACACATCACACATCATACTATATTGTGGAGGGTAAGGTTAGCAATAAGAGTTTTCATTAATCCTCTCTTGGATTTCAAAGGGACACATGTATCAAGGACTCAATTTACCTCTGTTTTTAGCTATAGCTCAGAGGGGTCAGATGTAGTCACCTACAATGAAGTACAAATCCATCTACCTTGCATCAACATATGACCTTTGTCAATCTTGGTCTCTCTTCAGCCCTTGCTTGATCAACGTGACCTTGTCAGCATACCATTGTAGTTCCTCTAACCTCAACATGGTTCTCTCACTGAAATCATACCAATGAAGTGGTGACCAATATGACCTCTCATAAAGGGATTCATATGGAGGCATCCTGATACTGGCTTGGTAGCTATTGTTATAAGCAAACTCAATTGGGGGCAAATACCTCTCCCATGATCCATCCTAATCGAGCGCACATGCTCTCAACACATCTTTTAAGGTCTGGATCAATCTTTGTGTATGTCTGTTAGCCTGGCGATGATAAGTTGTATAGAGTTTCAATCTCACGTTGAGTTCTTCATGTACTTGTTCCATAACTTTGAAATGAACTTAAGGTCACCGTTAGAGATATCAAACTCCGAACATCATGCAGACAAATATCACTCTAACCTATAGTTCAGCCAGATTTGTCACCTTGGCAGTGATCTTTAAGGCTAAGAAGCGCGCTGACTTGGTTAGGTGGTCCACTACAACCCATATTGCATCATGCCCTTTTATTTTTCTTAGGGAGACCCCTATCACAAAATCCATAGCTATCTGGTCTCATTTTCTGACGCCCCAATCCCCGTGCCATCTCTAATGACCCCGAAGACTGGAGAGTCAACCTTGGTGAACCACCCTTAACTTTTTCTTTTCTTAATCCCTTAAAATTTACTTAAAGGAAAATCTTATAACTTGGAATAAACTGAAATCTTACTAAACTATAGAAGCAACTACTATTTACTTTACTAGGTAGGTAAAGTAGATTTACACAACATATTACATTTTTCATGCGGAATATAAAGCACAACAGATAACTTAAAAGTAAATTACATATTATATTACATTCTCTCTCTACCACACCACATGGCCCAAGGACCGAGGAGAAATGACTAAGAGACCTCTATTCTAACTATGAACTAACTTCTAAGAGCCTGGGTGATAAGTTCCTTCAACTTCCTCGTGCTAACATTTACCTAAAAAATTTTCAATATGTTGATGAGCTATTGGCTCAGTGAAAAGAATTTCACCCAACCATTGCAGATAACTCATTTTATGTTTATTAAATTGAAATAAAATATAGAAATTTCTACACTAAGCAGATCTAAAACAATATAGTTAAAATAACATAAAATGCCAAAATTACATTTAAAGCACAACTGCTGCGAAACTGTACTCAAATATTTCTTAGCCTTTCTTACTTATATGAAACTCTTTAAAACTATATGATCATATTTTAGCTTATGCCTTGATCATATGCATTGTACTCTACATATGAAGAATCATATCGAAAAATGATCTAGCCATACAAGACTTAGCTGACACACATCGAATGCTAAGCTTGACAATGTCGCTGGTCTTCAATAGGAAAATGGCTCTCTGGCCTCGGCACACCAATGGGCCGTAAAACTGGACTCCTCCTCTAACTTGAGCACACATGTGGAGAGTCAAGCCACCTATTGGCTTTTCTATACTCTAGTGCCACCAGGACCTGTAGTTGATGTTGGACACTACATACTATATTTTTAAGGAGACATCCACTAGGGCTTCGTCCCCCATACCACCTATTAGTACGTTCAGACCCTCGTATACTGGACACTTCTAGGGTTAGGTCATTTCATCCCTACGGCGTAGACCTCTCATAGGGAATCTACGGTGTTTAGGGCCCCTAAATGTATTATTTGATTATTCTTGGAAAGCTCTTACTATATTGTATCTTTTCCTTACTTTACTTGACTCTGGTATCTCTATGGTACCACATCTATTTATTTGAAATTTATAATACAACATGTATATCATTCTAAACTTGGCAGAGTAGTATACTCAAAATATTGTAATATTCTAAGAAATCAACATTTTATATATGTAGGCAGACTAAAATTCTTAAATAAAAAGAATGCATGTCCACTTGATACTTTATACACTAGAATCATGCAATTGAACTTCTTAATACACTGATAAGAGTTAATTACTTGACATATGAATAATCATCATTAGCGCCTCTAAACTATTCGTACTTCCTTAGAAACCGTGCACCTCAACCCAAATCTTGAGTTGTGCATCACATAACATAATTAAGAGTTAATTACTTGTCATGGCAAGAATTATTAATAATAACTGAAAATTTCTAATGATATCCTTAAGAATCATGCCAATTCATCTTGATACTAAGTCACACACATTAACTATAACAGAGAGCGTGCAACAGATTTACATTGAAACATTACTAGTCATCGACTATTTCTTTAAATTGTACAACTAGTTAATTTCTAAAATCGTACATCCTGGGTTTATACCCAAATAGTACATCTACTGGAAATCTGTGTCATGTGCTAATGTCTTTAACCTCTAAACTGAGAAGTTTAGGATTTGATCAATCATATAGTTTCAGTAATCCAAATCAAACAAATCAGTTAACAAACTAAATCATACAAAATGTGAAGGAGCAAAATGTGAAATATAGGTCAGGCGATGTCAATATCGCATGACACCTGGGTAACTGATGTTACCCACGAATAACACAATTCTAATTGAAAACACCCATTTATTGGATTTAAATCTTGCTTGGTGAGTGAGATTCTACTCACAAAGGTTCGACATGGTCGAAATCGTCTGGAAACATGCCCAAAGCCTACTTTCGGGCATCCACAAGGTTGTCTTCAACCTTGGGCTTGCCCTGGTTCAGACCTGCTGCAAGCTGCAGCTTCTACATGCACACAGGTTGAGGAAAGGGCTTGGCTAGGTGCTGCTCACGGCTAGGAGGTTATAGAATCGAGCCCTGGTATCACGGCCGAACTCAAGGGCATTGTTTTGTGGTGATTTTCTATACTAATATGGCTCCTGGCCATGTTGGTGGTGGCAACACACCTACTTTTGGTCGGGGCATCATGATTGGGTGAGGATGAGGAGGAAGGAAGGAGGAAGAAGAAGGTGGAAGCAATGGACCTACTGGCTCGAAGTTATGGAGCTCAAAAATTGCCCCTCCCTTTCCCATATTGCTAGCCGATCGGGCTAGCTATGCGCCACTACTTCAAGAAGTGCTCAATCGGGTGAAAGGGATAAGGGAAAAGGCGAATTAACCAAATAAATGGGTAAATTGCAGATCTCAGCCCAAGAAATTGAAAATGCCATATCTTTTGCCTCGGAGATCCAATTCAAGTGATTTCTTTTACAAATTTTCAAACATGAGATATATTACAACCTCAAGGCAAGAAAAAATACTAAATAGATTGACTCAACTTAATCTAAGCATTTATCACATCTTGAACACTTATCTTAGCTTAATCAACATGGTGATGCACTAATCATTGTACTTACTAGTTAAACTCGGAGTGGGTCATAACAATTCCCCCCCTATAAGAACTTCGTCCCAAAATTCCTAAAAGAGAAAAGGAAACTTGTTATGCATCTCTGACTCAAGCTCCCACGTGGCTTCCTCTAGGTTGTGGTTTCTCCATAGAACTTTCACTAATAGTATTACTCGATTCTTGTGCTTCTTATTCTTCCGATCAACTATTTGTACTGGTCCTTCAACATAGGACACATATTTTCTTAGCTGTATAGGTTCTGGGTCCACTATCTTCTCTGTACTAGGGTAACACTTCTTTAGCATCGATACATGAAACACATCATGTAAATTAGCTAACTCAGATGGCAAATCCAACATGTAGGCTACAGGTCCAATCCTCTCAATGACAGGATATGCCCATAAACCAAGGAGTCAGTTTGCCTCTCTTGCCAAACCTCAACACTCCTTTCCATGATGAAACTTTCAGATACACTTCATCACCAACCTCAAACTCAAGAGGTATATGTCTCTTCTCAGCATAACTCTTCTGCCTGTCCTGTGCAACTTTCAACTATTCTCTAATCACTGTAATCTTTTTTGTAGTCAAATCCACTATTTTTGGTCCAAGAATCTCTTTTTCACCCACCTCGTACCAACATATGGGTGATCTACACTTTCTTCCATATAGAGCTTCATATGGAGCCATACCAAGACTGGAATGGTGACTATTGTTGTATGTAAACTCTATACGGCTCAAGTGTTCTTCCCAACTTCCACTGAAATGTAGGACACATGCTCTCAGCATGTCCTCAAGAGTCGAAATGGTCCTCTCTGACTGACCATCCATCTGTGGTTGAAAATTTGTACTGAATCTCAACTTTGTACCTAAAGCATGATGCAACTAATTCCAAAACCTGGATGTGAACTTAGGATCTCTATCAGATATTATTGAAACTGGGATACCATGCAACCTAACTATCTCATCCACATATATCTTAGCCATATTTGGGACATCAAAGGTTGACTTAATAGGAAGAAAGTGAGAAGACTTAGTCAGTCTATCCACAATCACCCATATCAAGTTACAACCTCTAGAAATCTTGGGCAACCCTACCATAAAATCCATTGTGATATGTTCCCACTTCCACTCTGGTATAGGAAGAGATTACAGGGTACCTGTAGGTTTCTGATGCTTAGCCTTAACCTACTGGGACACACTACACCTAGCCACGTACTTAGCTACATTTTTCTTCATACCTGATCACTAGTACAACTCCTTAGGATTCTTGTACATCTTAGTGCTGCCTGGATGCATAGTGTACATCGATGCATGCGCTTCCTCAATAATTTGTTCTTTCAAATCATTGTCTCCAGGTACACACAACCTATCATGTGGATACAACTAATCATCATATGAAAACCTGAACTCTGGTCTTTTTCCCCTATCATATCCTGCATGATCTGATGTAACTCACTATCACTCTGATGAAGTTCCTTGATCTGATCATAACATGTAGGGTTGACTTGCATCTGTGCAATCAAACCACTCTGTTATGTCACTCCTAAGTCTAAGTTCAAATTTTGCATCTCTACTAGAAGGTATCTACTTAAACATGCCATAGAGAATATATCAGATGTTGAACTTGACTTCCTTCTCAGGGAATCTACTACTACATTCTCTTTTCTAGGATGATAATCTATCATCACTTCATAATCCTTGATCAATTCTAACCATATCCGTTGTCTAATATTTAGATCCTTCTGGGTGAAGATATATTTCAAGCTCTTATGAACTGTAAACACCTGGAATGCCTCACAATAAAGATAGTGGTGTCATGTCTTAAGAGCATGAACTATTGTAGCCAACTCTATATCATGCATCAGGTAATTCTCCTCATTCTTCTTAAGTTGTCTAGATGCATAAGCTACTACTTTGCTTTCCTACATCAACACACAGCCTAAGCCTCTCCTTGAAGCATCACAAAACACTGTGTAGCCTTTATCTACCTCGGGCAGGATCAACACTGGTGTTGTAGTCAACCTCTTCTTCAAGATCTAAAAACTCTTCTCACAATTATCTGACCAGACAAATGGTGAATCCTTTATCATTTAGTGTGTCAAAGGTGTCACTACAACACTGAAGTTGTGCATGAACCTCATGTAATAACCTGCCAATCCTAAGAAGATTTTGATCTCAGTAGGAGTCTTAGGCTGCTCCCACTGTAGAATAGATTTGACTCTCTTAGGGTCAACACTTACTCCATTTCCTAAGATGACATGTCCAAGAAAAGACTCATCAGCTAACCAGAACTCGCACTTACTGAATTAGCATATAACTAGTGTTGTCTCAACAAGTAACGCTATCCTCAGATGCTACTCATGATGCACATCATCTCTGGAATAAATAAGAATGTCATCTATGCAAACTACTATGAACTGATCCAAGAATGGATTGAAAATTCGGTTCATCATATCCATGAAAGGTGTTGGGGCATTAGTAAGTCCAAACGACATGACTAGAAAATCATAATGCTTGTATCTTGTTCTGAAAACCGACTTAGGAATATCTGAAGCCTTAATCCTCAAGTGATGATATCTGGATCTCAAGTCTATCTTAAAAAAGATCATCGCTCCACACAATTGATCAAACATACCATCTATCCTTGGAACATGTACTTATTCTTGATGGTGATCTTATTCAACTATATGTAGTCTATACATAACCTCACAGTACAATCTTTCTTTTTCACAAACAAGACCGGAGCTCCCCATGGAGAAGAACTAGGTTGAATGAAACCCTTATCCAATAACTCCTATAACTGGATCTTCAGTTCCTTCAACTTTGAAGGCGCCATTCTATAGGATGGCAGCGCTACAAGGTGACTACCTGGCAACACCTAGATCTTAAAGTATATCTCTCTTTTAGGAGGTAGACCTGGAAACTCATCTGGGAAAACATCTGGGAACTCATAGACCATTGGCACATCCCATAGGTTGATTGTGCTCTTCTCTTCTCTGGTATCTACTACATGTGCCAAGAATGCCTCACAACCTTTCTCCAACATCTTATCAGCTATAGCGGCTGATATGATACACGTAGGAAAAACTTTCCTGTCTCTAGAAAAGACACAAGAAAATCCACCTTGTTGAAAGACAACCTCCTTCTTCCAACAGTCAAGCTAAACTCGATACATATCTAGACAATTCATACCCAAGATAACTTGAAAGGAGTTAATATCTAGGGGTATATGATTAACTACGATGGCGTAACCACCAAAGGTCAATAAACATCTGGGATAAAACTCGTTAACACTGTCGGTTCACCTAATGGAACCCTAAAAAACAACTCAAACGGTAACTCCTGGGTTAACATGTTAAGCTCACAAGCTAAAGAACTCTGTATAAATGAGTGAGTAGCACCCAGATCTATCAAAACTGTAACTGAAATGCTATTAAAGAGAAGAATTTCTCCTGTAACTACTCAGGACGAAACAATACCTTCTTGCTATATTCGAGAGAAGAAGCATCCTGAAGCTCTTCCTCTCCCATGATGTCCTCATTGTCCTTCCCTTCCTCTGGGTGCTCCTCCTCCTCGTGAACCTAAAGCCATTGAAGAACTCACTCCTCCAGTTGGAGCCTGTCGCTGAACATTCTGGTATTGTGACTGGGAACCCTGTGTTGCCACTTGCTGTAACCGGGGACATTGCCTTCTAAAGTGTCCCACCTGTCCGCAAATGTGACATCCCTGAAAATCTACAACCCAACACTGACCGGAGTGCGGCTTTCCACATATATCACACATTGATATCTCTCTCCTTGGTGGACCTATCACTGAGGTCGATGATCCATAAGACCTTGTTGGAGGTGTCCATGTAGACTGTGTATTCCATCTACTAGAATTGGGCCTTCCTCCACTTGGTGAAAACCTAGATCGTTGTCTACCAAAACAACCAAGTCCTTGTCCTATGTTTGAAAAGAAACCACCACCTCCTCTGTATCCACCACTACCTTGTCCCCCTCTATTAAAGTCTCCATATCGTTTCTTACTCTCAGACTACTTATCAGCATTAAGTGACTCTTCTACATGTCTGACTGCTTCCAAAAATTCCCCAAAGTTTTCTCTGTCTCTTCGACCAATGGCCGACACAGAGTGTCTAATCTCTAATCTTAATCCTTGTTGAAATCTTCTGCATTTTTGTACATCATCTGGCACAAGTTGTGGATAGAAATTTGCCAACCTTGTAAAATGTGCCTTGTATTCACCAATTGTCATGTTTCCTTGTCTGATATTCTCCAACTGTTTAATCTTATCACTTAGGAAGGTAGGAGGAAAATACTTAAGGTGAAACTCATCCACGAAGTCCTTCCAGGTCATCTCTACATTTCTCCTATTATCTTCCACTCCTTTCCACCACAACTCAGCATCTCCCTTGAGTAAATAGACTGCATGATTGATTTGTTATCTTCTGATAACTCCATCAAGAAAAAGACCTTTTCCATTTGTCGAAGCCACACCTCCGCCACAACTGGATTTGTTGTTCCAAAAAATTCAATTCCACCAAGCTTTTTCATCAACTCACAGGATCTCATCAGATCCTTACTGCAGGAGATAGAAGCTCACCTCTCCATCTTATAGTTTTCCCTGGTCTCAAGAAACATCTTGTACATTCTTGATGCATCATCCACATCATCTCCACCACCTAGACCCATCACTTGAGGATCAGGTCCAATGTGGCTCTCATCTTGGTCCTCATGACCACTTCCTCTTCCTACCATCTGTAATAGTATAATAGAACACTTCCTGTTAGAAAATTGTAGTTATAAGGAAAACACCTAAGTCCTAATCCTATTAGTCTCTTATCGTCCCCTGACCATGACTTAGAGTAACTACATACTCAACCTAGGCTCTCTTGACCTTACTTTGATACCAAAACACTATGACGTCGTGATCCCTGTGCCATCTCTAATGACCCCGAAGACTGGAGAGTCAACCTTGGTAAACCGCCCTTAACTTTTTCTTTTCTTAATCACTTAAAATTTACTTAAAGGAAAATATTATAACTTGGAATAAACTGAAATCTTACTAAACTATAGAAGAAACTACTATTTACTTTACTAGGTAGGTAAAGTAGATTTACACAACATATTACATTTTTCATGTGGAATATAAAGAACAATAGATAACTTAAAACTAAACTACATATTACATTACATTCTCTCTCTACCACACCACATGCCCCAAGGACTGAGGGGAAAGGACAGAGAGACCTCTATTCTAACTATGAACTACCTTCTAAGAGCCTAGGTTATAAGACCCTTCAGCTTCCTCGTGCTGATGTTTAGCTGAAAAAAAAATTAGTAGGTTGATGAGCTACTGGATCAGTGAATAAAATTTTAGCCAACCATCATAGATAACTCATTTTATGTTTATCAAACTGAAATAAAATACAAAATTTTCTACATTGAGAAGATCTAAAACAATACAATTAAAATAACATAAAATGCAAAAATTACATTTAAAGAACAACTACTGTGAAACTGTACTCGAATCTTTCTTAGTCTTTCTTAATTATAAGAAACTCTTTAAAACTATATGATCATATTTTGGCTTATGCCCCGATCATATGCAGTGTACTCTACATATGAAGAATCATATCGAAATACGATCTCACCGTACAAGACTTAGCTGACACACCCAGGATGCTAAGCCTGACAACGTCGCTGGTCTTCAACAAGAAAATGGCTCTTTGGCCTTGAAACACCTATGGGACATAAAACTAGACTCCTCTAACCTAAGCACACAGGCGGAGAGTCAAGCCACCTATTGGCTTTACTGTACTCTAGTACCACTAGGACCTCTGGTTGATGTTGGACACTACATACTATATTTTTAAGGAGACTCTCACTAGGGATTCATCCTTCGTACCACATGTTAGTACGTTCTGACCCCCGTATACTTGACACTGCCAGGGTTAGGTCATTTCATCCCTACAACGCAAACCTCTCACATGGAATTTACAGTGTTCAGGTCCCCTAAATCTATTATTTTATTATTCTTGAAAAGCTCTTACTATATTGTATCTTTTCCTTTCTTATACTTGATTCTAGTATCTCTATGGTACCACGTCTATTTATTTGAAATTTATAATACAACATGTATATCATTCTAAACTTGGCAGAGCAGTATACTCAAAATACTATAATATACTAAGAAATCAACATTTTATACCTACAGACATACTAAAATTCTTAAATAAATAGAATACATGTCCACTTGATACTTTATACACTAGAATCATGCAATTGAACTTCTTAATACAATGATAAGAGTTAATTACTTGACATATGAATAATCTTCAATAGCACATGTAAACTATTTGTACTTCCTTGGAAAACGTGCACCTCAACCCAAGTCTTGATTTGTGCATCACATAACGTAATTAAGAGTTAATTACTTGTCATGGCAATAATTATTAATAATAACTGAGAATTTCTAATGATATCCTTAAGAAACGTGCCAATTCATGTAAATACTAAATCACACACATTAATTATAACAGAGAGCATGGAACATATTTATATTGCAAAAAACATTGCGAGTCATCGTTTATTTTTTTAAATCATGCAACTAGTTAATTTCTAAAATCGTACATCCTGGGTTTATACCCAAACCGTATAGCTAATGGAAATATGGGTCATGTGCGAATGTCGTTATCCTCTAAACTAAGAAGTTTAGGATATGATCGATCATATAGTTTTAGTAATCAAAATCATACAAATCAATTAACAAACTAAATCATACAAAACGTGAAGGAGCGAAACGTGAAATAATGGTCAGGTGACGTCAATACCGCATGACACCTGGGTAATTGTTGTTACCCATGAATACCACAATTCTAACTAAAAACACGCATTTATTGGAGTTAAATCTTTCTTGGTGAGTGACATTCTACTCACAGAGGTTCGAGATGGCCGAAATTGACTGGAAACGCGCCCAAAGCCTGCTTCTGGGCATCCATGGGGTTGTCTTCAACCTTGGGGTTGCCTTGGTTCAGACCTGTTGCAAGCATGAGCTTCCACACACACACAGGTTGAGGAAAGGGTTCGACTAGTTGCTGCTCACGGCTAGGAGGTTGCAGATTCGAGCCCTGGTCTCACAGCCAAACTCAAGGGCGTCGTTTCATGGTGCTTTGTTGTGCCAATAGGGCTGATGGCCGTGCTGGTGGTGGCACCACACCTGCTACTGGTCGGGGTGCTTCCCTAGGTGGTCGGGGTGTCAGGATTGGGTGAGGATGAGGAGGAAGGAAGGAGGAAGAAGAAGGTGGAGGCAATGGACCTGCTGGCTCAGAGCTATGGAGCTCGAAAATCGCCCCTCCTTTTCCCCTACCGTTGGTCGATCGGGCTAGCTATGCGCCGCTACTTCAAGCGGTGCTCGATTGGGTGAAAGGGATAAGGGAAAAGGTGAATTAACCAAATAAAACAGTAAATTGTAGATCTCATCCAAAGAAACTGAAAATGACATATATTTTTCCTAGGAGGTCCGATTCAAGTGATTTCTTTTGGAAATTTTCAAGAACGAGATCCACTACAACCTCAAGGCAAGAAAACATACTAACTAGATTGCCACAACTTAATATAAGCACTAATCACATCTTGAACACTTATCTTAGCTTAATCAACATGGTGATGCACTAATCACTATACTTACTAGTTAAACTATGAGTGGGTCATAACACATTTCCTCTCTGGAATCTCAGTTGGTTGCAGTAACCCATCAGGTAGTTGGTGTCTAGCCTTCATCACCTGGCACTTGAGACAATTGTGTACATATGTTTCTATGTCTCTATTCATTCTAGGCTACTAGAAATATTATTGTAAGTATTTAAACACCTTCATGGTACCAAGGTACACGGTAAACTTAGACTAACAAAATTCCAATTCCTTAAGGGTGAATCCTCAAGACCTCAAATATGACTTCCATATCACATTCCATCATTCACATCCACTGAGATATGTGTCTGAGGTTTCTCCATCAAACCTTTCATCTCAACCAACTCTAGGTCATCTAACTGGGCTTTCTAAAAGCTTGGTCAATAAGTCAGGCGTGATCTACCTTTATTGCGTCATCATTTTTATCACTAGACCAATCTTATATCTATAAAATTCATATTCCTTCTTTATATATATATATATATACATATATATATATATGTATATATATATATTCTAATTTGAAATTTCCAATTTGATAATTATTTTGCTCACATAGGTTTTTCCAACCATCTATCCAATATAACATCTTGAATCTCGATTATCCTTGAAGGATTTCAACTGAAGTATTTTTTCCTCATTTCATTCCTATTTCTAATATGGCACGTCTACGTCTCCTCTCTCACCCACATAACAAGATGAAATAAGCATTTAGTTGCAGTCCATATGCAAAGCTCATCCCATTCCAAGAGTGGAGATGGTGCATCACACACTACCAATTTTAATTCCATACTTAGGTTTAATCCCTATCAACATGATTCTAAATCATACATGTTCTCATTTCTCAACAATTATTATATTTCTTTAAGTCAAGAGCTTTCCTCACACTAGGGTTTGTGTAATTTCATTATCACCTGACTTCTTATATCTTTTCTAATTAGCATTAGTCATCTCCTCAAAGATCTCTAGGGGTACAGGTACTTGTGGAGCGATCTCATCCATAAGCATGTTATCATTCTTTCTCTTGATTGAATTGACATTGCATAGTAGATCTTGCATAATAGTTTTTGTTTTTGCTTGCATTAGTGAAAAGAAAAAAAATGAAAAAAGCATACATGCATAACAAAAAATTTGGCGCATGTCACGTAGTTGCATAAAATCTTATTCATGTAGCTTTCATATCCATTACATATCATCTTGCAAATATCATGTCTAATTTCTTCTCTAATATAACAATGTAGTGATTTTACCCATACCCTCAAAACAAAAAAAAGAGAAGAGAAGCATCAACATAAATCAATTGTGCAGTGCAAGTGGAAGCCCAAAGAAATTCTATCATGTTGAAAGGGGGCTTAAAAAAGATTGAGTATGATGTCAGAAAGTGAGGGAGAAAGGGCATGATCCTACCTGCTCATAAGGAAGAATTAGTACATGATGCAGTTTGTCAATATTTCATCTTATGTTGAGATGAAATGATAGTTGCATGCATCATTCCACCTCAATGATTAGGCATTAGGAGCATTCTATAAATTCTCATCATCATAGGTTAATCATAATTTTTGATTGCATGAATGATTTTATGTGCTCATGATTCTTCTACAGCCACCCATTCCATCTACCCATTGCTCTTATTGGTAGGCCACTCAGATGATTTTCTCTATAGTAATTATCTATCAGGAGAACTGCGTCCATGTAGATGGCAGGTAGAGAAAAGAGCAACGTAGATAGGAGATCAGACGATGCACCAAAAATGAACCGAATGAGTCTATCATATTAAATGCTTTAACTGATAGTGTTTCATTGATTGGGGGACATACATCTTTTATAAAGGTTTCTAATCACCTAGATGGCAGTTAGCGTTCAGTGGTCAGTGAGGGCTGGAATGAGGACAGAAAGGTGGATACATTTTAGATGTACCTTATGCACTTATGTCCTTCAGCTGACTTATCTCAATCAGATCGAAAGGTGATGTTGCTCAAGAAGGATCACGGGGGAGTTTGATGCATGGGTTTTGAGTCACTTTTACAAGCCTATTTAATACTCATTTTGTGCATTTATTTGTCAATTAATTGATCATAATTGCATAAATCATTATTATTGGCTTGTACACTTTGTTTGCATCAAACTAAGCTCATTTTATCATATTTACATTAATTTATGTATTCCCCATCCTTATACACATTTTTATGAATTTTTCAGGTACTCCATGTACTATGAAAAGTCGGTTCCACCGAGATGGCAGTAGTGGTCAGACGATAAGAGAGTAGAAGAGTCGGTGCCACTGAGATTGGTTCAGAGTGGCAGATCAAACTAGGCACATTATCTTGGTGCCACCGACCATCATGAGTCAGTGGTACCGACTTCACCACATCAAGGACTGCACCTGAGGCTGTCGGTACCACCGACTTCCTAGTCGGTGCCACCGACTTTGTCGAAAATAAGTAATATGTTTGATCGTCTTGATCCAACATTCCACTTATGTGGTATCGTAAGTTGGCCAATTACCTAAAAAGGGGTGGCCATACCTAAATGGGACATCACGTTGCACCACACAAAGGCCAAAGAAGGGAGAGAGAGAGAAGCACAGAGCTGAAGGATGTCAATCGGGAGATTCGAGCGCCTCCGACAGATGATTTTGCTACAGGGTTTATGCAAATTTCTAAAAAACCTTCTCAATAGGGTTTACACAAATTTCTTTCATGTTTCCCACATTTTTCTTCTCTCTCTCTATGTATTAACACATGTAAACCAAGTGGGGCTAAACCCCTCCTTTCCTTAAGACACTGGAGTAGCCCGGGGAATTGTTGTATCGATGTTTTACATGATTTAATATAGATTTCTCTTTATCACTGGATATATAATTGTGGAATTGCATGACCTATCTATGCTTGATCACCATCGGGTAGGAGAATAGACTGAAAATTTCTTCGGACGAAGGATTAAAGGTTAGAACACCATAATTTATACACTTTACTACGCATTCCTTGGGAAAGGTAACGTATGATTAGTGGAAAGAAACCCAAAGTCTTCCATAATGAACCTAGACTAAGATATAAATTACTACTAATGTGGAATTAGCTTAGATCTATGTAGTGAACTGTACCATGGAAGAGGGCAATTCAGACTAGAGGCTTTCTATCCAGGGTACGAGTAAAATTTATATTAATTCAATAGAAATAAAACATAATGAGACCCCAAGGTGAAATCGGTAATCCTAAGGAATCCATCTCATTCGAATCAATCACTTTTAATTTTCTTTTCTTTTCATTTCCTTTTTATTTTGTTTAAACTCAAACCAACTTTTTAATTGGCTTAGTTGATCATACCATTAGTAGTAGTCACTAAGACTACATCTCCCTAAGTTCAAATCAGGCCTCACATAGGCCTATATTACTCGACGTGTACACTTGAATTTATAGGCATGGTTTTAGCTTGTCACTTGGCCAAACAAAACCATAAAATAAAACCACATCCATACATGACACTAGGTTGTATAATGAATTCTAGACCATTCTCTCCCTTTTTCTCTTCGATGTATTCCTTAAACCACTTATGAGAACTCACTATTACTTTTCCCACCCATAACCAATTTGTTGGGCTTCATTGGGATATCTTACACAAATCGTGCTCCTTTCAAACATTTATTAAGACAATTACCATTATGTTATGGAATGTCCTTTAATCCAAATTTCTAGAATTCTCTTTCTTTCTTATCTATTTTCTTTTACTTTTTTCTTAATATTGGATTTTTTTCTTATTCTATCCCCTCATAACCATTATCAGACTAACAAAACAATAGAAACCACGAAAATTCATAGTAAATGAAATTTTGCAAAAGAAATCCATACTTTCAAAACAAAGCATAACATATTAATAATATGACTTTTTATTAAAAAATGCAATTCAATTATTTAAAATAGAAGTAAAATTGAGGTTATAACATCCTTCCCCTCTTATAGGAATTTTATCCTTAAAATTCGACTAATCAAACAAACAATTCTGGATAAGACTTTTCGATGTCTGCCTTCTTCTCCCATGTGGCTTGATCATCTCCATGGTCCTTCCAAAGAACTTTCACTTTCTCTATCTTTTTATTCCTGAGCTCTTTCACCTTGGCATCCAGTACCCACATAGGTGAATCAGGGTATGCCAACCTCCCTTGGTTTTCAATAGGATCAATGCTCAGCACATGGCTCAGATCTGTCACATAGAGCTTTAGATTGGACACATTGAACACATCATATATCATACTATATTGTGGAGGGTAAGGTTAGCAATAAGAGGTTTCATTAATCCTCTCTAGGATTTCAAAGGGATGAATGTATCAAGGACTCAATTTTCCTCTATTCTTAGCTATAGCTCAGAGGGGTCAGATGTAGTCACCTATAATGAAGTACAAATCTGTCTACCTTGCATCAACATATGACCTTTGTGCAATTATTATATTTCTTGAAATCAAGAGCTTCCCTCATACTAGGCTTTATGCAATTTCATTATCACCTGACTTCTTATATCTTTTCTAATTAGCCTTAGTCATCTCCTCAAAGATCTCTAGGGGTACATGTACTTGTCGAGCGATCTCATCCATAAGCATGTTAACATTCTTTCTCTTGATTGTATTTACATTGCATAATAGATCTTGCATAGTAGTTGTTGTTTTTGCTTGCATTAGTGAAAAGAAAAAAAATGAAAAAAACATACATGCATAACAAAAATTTTGGTGCATGTCACGTAGTTGCATAACATCTTATTCATGTAGCTTGCATATGCATTACATATCATGTTGCAAATATCATGTCTAATTTCTTCTCTAATATAAGAAGGTAGTGATTTTGCCCATACCCTCAAAAGAAAAAAAAAGAACCATCAACATAAATCAAATGTGCAGTGCAAGTGGAAGCCCAAAGCAATTCTATCGTGTTGAATGGGGGATTAGAAAAAAAAGATTGAGTATGATGTCAGAAAGTGAGGGAGAAAGGGCATAATCCTACGTGATCATAAGGAAGAATTAGTACATGATGCAATTTGTAGATATTTTTTCTTATGTTGAGATGAAATGATAGTTGCATGCATCATTCCACCTCAATGATTAGGCATTAGGAGCATTCTATAAATTCTCATCATCATAGGTTCACCATAATTTTTTATTGCATGGATGATTTTAAGTGCTCATGATTCTTCTACAACCACCCATTCCAACTACCCATTGCTCTTATTGGTAGGCCACTCAGATGATTTTCTCCTCAGTAATTATCTATCAGAAGAACTGCATCCATGTAGATGCTAGGTAGATAAAAGAGCAACGTAGATAGGAGATCACACGATGCACCAAGTATGAACCGAACGCGTCTATCATATTAACTACTTTAACTGATATTGTTTCATTGATTGGGGGACAAACATCGTTTATAGAGGTTTCTAGTCACCTAGATTGTTCTTAGTGTTCAGTGGTCAGTGCGGGCCAGAATGAAGACTGAAAGATGGAGACTTTTTAATTGTACCTTATGTACTTATGTCTGTCAGCTGACTTATCTCAATCAGATCCAAAGGTGTTGTTGCTCGAGGATGATCAAGGTTTAAGCTTAGGGGAGTTTGATGCATGGGTTTTGAGTCACTTTTACAAGCCTATTTAATACTCATTTTTTGCATTTATTAGTCAATTAATTGATCATGATTGCATAAATCATTATTACTGGCTTGTACACTTTGCTTGCATCAAACTATGCTCATTTTATCATATTTACATAAATTTATGTATTCCCCAACCTTATACATGTTTTTATGAATTTTTCATGTACTCCATGTACAGTGAAAAGTCAGTGATACTGAGATGGAAGCAGTGGTCGGGCGATAAGAGAGCAGAAGAGTTGGTGCCATTGAGATTGGTTCAGAGCCGCAGATCAAACTAGGCGCATCAGCTCGATGCCACCGACCATCATGAGTCAGTGGTACCGACTTCACCACATCAAGTACCGACCTGAGGCTTTTGGTACCACCGACTTCCTAATCGGTGCCACCGACTTTGTCAAAAATTAGTAATACGTTTGATCATCTCTATCTAACGGTTCACGTTATGTGGTATCGTAAGTTGGCCAATGTCCTAAAAAGGGATGTCTAGACCTAAATGGGACATCATGTTGCACCACATGAAGGCCAGAGAAGGGAGAGAGAGAAGCATGGAGCCGAAGGACGTCAATCGAGAGATTTGAGCATCTCCGATGGACGATTTTTCTATCGGAAGACTGCAGAACGCGTGTTTCTCAAGGAGGATTATCTGAAACACCTTCTCAATAGGGTTTACACAAATTTCTTTCATGTTTCCCACGTTTTTCTTTTCTCTCTCTCTCTCTATGTATTCACACGTGTAAACGAAGCGGGGTTAAACCCCTTCTTTCCTTAGGACCTTGGAGTAGCTCAGGGAATCGTTGTATCGACTTTTTACATGATTTAATATAGATTTCTCTTTATTCCTAGATATATAATTGTGGAATTGCAAGACCTATCTATGCTTGATCACCATCGGGTAGGATAATAGACTGCTAATTGCTCCGGAAGGAGGAATAAAGGTTAGAACACCATAATTTATACACTTTCCTATGTGTTCCTTGGGAAAGGTAACATACGATTAGTGGAAAGAAACCCAGAGTCTTTAATAATGCACCTAGACTATGATATAAATTACTACAGATGTGAAATTGGCTTAGATCTAGGTAGTGAATTGCACCATGGAAGCAGGAAATTCTGACTACATGCTTTCTATCTAGGGTAGGAGTAAACTTTATATTAATTTGGTAGAAATAAGATATAATGAGACCCCATGGTGAAATCGGTAATCCTAAGGAATCCATCTCATTTGAATCAATCACTTTTAATTTTCTTTTAATTTCCTTTTTATTTTGTTTAAACTCAAACCAACTTTTTAATTGGCTTAGCTGATCATACCATTAGTAGTAGTCACTAAGACTACGTCTCCCTAAGTTAGACTGGGGCCTCACATAGGCCTATATTAATTGATGCATACACTTTCATTCATACACACGGTTTTAGGTTGTCACTTGGCAAAATCAAACCATAAAAGAAAAGTGCATCCATATATGGCACTAGGTTGTATAATGAATTCTAGACTATTCTCACCATTTTTCTCTTCGATGTAATTCTAAAACCACTTACAAGAACTCATTATTACTTTTCCCACCCATATCCAATTTGTTGGGCTTCATTGGGATATCTTACACAAATCGTGCTCCTTTCAAACATTTATTCAGACAATTACCATTATATTATGGAATGTCCTTTAATCCAAATTTCTAGAATTCTCTTTCTTTCGTTTCTATTTTCTTTTTCTTTTTTCTTAGTGTTGGATTTTTTTCTTATTCTTTTCCCTAATAACCATTATCAACCTAACAAAACATTAGAAACCACAAAATTCATAGTAAAGGAAATTTTGTAAAAGAAAGCCATACATTCAAAACAAAGCATAACAAATTAATAATATGACCTTTTTATTAAAAAAATGCATTTCAATTATTTAAAGTAGAAGTAAAATTGAGGTTCTAACATCCTTCCCCTCTTATAGAAATTTTGTCCTTAAAATTCGACTAATCAAAAAAACAATTTTGGATAAGACTTTTCCATGTCTGCCTTCAACTCCCATGTGGGTTCATCATCTCCATGGTTCTTCCAAAGAACCTTCACTATCTCTATATTTTTATTCCTGAGCTCTTTCACCTTGGTATCGAGTACCCTCATAGGTGACTCAGGGTATGCCAACCTCCCTTGGTGTTCAATAGGATCAATGCTCATCACGTGGCTCAGATCCATCACATAGAGCTTTATATTGGACACATTGAACACATCATACATCATACTGTATTGTGGAGGTTAAGGTTAGCAATATGAGGTTTCATTAATCCTCTTTAGGATTTCAAAAGGATGCATGTATCAAGGACTCAATTTTCCTCTATTCTTAGTTGTAGCTCAGAGGGATCAGATGTAGTCACCTACAATTAAGTACAAATCTGTCTACCTTGCATCAACATATGACCTTTGTCAATCTTGGTCCCTCTTCAACCCTTGCTTGATCAACGTGACCTTATCAGCATACCATTGTAGTTCCTCTAACCTCAGCATGGTTCTGTCACTGAAATCATCCCAATGAAGTGGTGACCAATATGACCTCTCATAAAGGGATTCATATGGAGGCATCCTGATACTGGCTTGGTAGCTATTGTTATAAGAAAACTCAGTTTGAGGCAAATACTTCTCCCATGATCCATCTCAATCAAGCACACATGCTCTCAACAAGTCTTTTAAGGTCTGGATCATTCTTTGTGTCTATCTATTAGCCTGGCGATGATAAGTTGTACTGAGTTTCAATCTCATACTGAGTTCTTGTTGTACTTATTCAATAACTTTGAAAAGAACTTAAGGTCACCGTTAGAGATATCAAACTCTACACATCATGTAGACAACTATCACTCTAACATATAGTTTATCCAGATTTATCACCTTGGTAGTGATCTTTAAGGCTAAGAAGTGTGCTGGCTTGGTCAGGTGGTCCACTACAACCCATATTGCATCATGCCCTTTTCTTTTTCTTAGGGAGAGCCCTGCCATAAAATCCATTGCAATATGGTCTCATTTCCTCTCTGGAATCTCTATTGGTTGCGGTAACCCATTGGATTGTTGGTGTCTAGCCTTCACCACCTGGCACATGAGACAATTGTGTACATGTGTTGATATGTCTCTATTCATTCTAGGCTACTAGAAATATTATTGCAAGTATTTAAACACCTTCATGATACCAGGGTACACAGTAAACTTAGACTAACAAAATTCCAATTCCTTAAGGGTGAATCCTCAGGACCTCAAATATGACTTTCATATCACATTCCACCATTCACATCCACTGAGATATGTGTCTGAGGTTTCTCCATCAAACCATTCATCTCAACCAACTCTAGGTCATCTAACCGGGCTTTTTACAAGTTTGGTCAATAAGTCAGGCGTGATCTACCTTTATTGCATCATCATTTTTATCACTTGACCAATCTTATATCTATAGAATTCAAATTCTCGCTTAACATATATATATATATATATATATATATATATATTCTCATTTGAAACATCCAATTTGACAATTACTTTGCACACCTAGGTTTTTCCAACCATTTATCCAATATTTTCCCTTAAGGGTGTGGTAACATCTCAAATCTCAATTATCCTTAAAGGATTTGAAATGAAGTGTTTATTCCTCATATCATTCCTATTTCTAATATGACATGTGTATGTATCCTCTCTCACCCACATAACAAGATGATATAAGCATTTAGTTGTAGTCCATATACAAAGCCCATCCCATTTCAAGAGTGGATATGGTGCATGATTCCTACTTTCTGGTTGTATATGTTCTAAAGGTTTCTAGTATGTGAGATTGTAGAAGTTGAGGTTGTAGGTTTGGAAACCATGTTGGTGGTTTTGAGGTTTATGAATTCTCCTTTGATACTGGCGGATAGGACCCAGGCTCCTGTTCATTTTCTAATTCAGTTCAAAATGATTAGAACGTGCCTGGGTCCTTATTATAAGTATGTTCTTTTATCCTTTTAAAAAGTATTTCAAACATAGTGTCATGTACTCATAAAACTAAAGTGGCAAGAATCTATCCCAGTTAAATATAGGTCAGATAATAATAACCTCACATAACTCATTTAGAAAATTTACAATTTTTAGATGAATCCTTCTTGTAACTCATTTAGAAAATTTACAATTTTTAGATGAATCCTTCTTGTCATAAAATTTGTGGTACAATCAAAATAATAAGATGATAAGATATCCTGTAGTAGTGTTTTGATAAACACAGAAGTACAACACTGTAGTAAAATTTTGGAAAGACACCAGTAACCTCTTTAAATAGGTCTCACACCTTCTATAGTAGTGCATCGATACTCCAAATTAAATAGGTCTCACACTTGTACAAAATAAGCCAGACACCATTAACCTCTTTGATAATCTAAAATATGAGTGTTGATTCAACAAATAGATAATAAGTGTCACCTCATTGTATGAAATACCAAGATACATCAAATTATAGAAAATACTAGTTACTTCATTGAAAATCTCAAAGAAGGATTAGTGAGCATTGGACCAATTGCAAAGATATAGCCTCTATATAGGACATGATCTCATATATTAGATTTCTTTTCAAGCTATCATGTATACCAGAATAAAGTTGGTTATGACAAGCAATAAAAGGTTAACTGATGTTATACAACTTTTTTTGAATATATATAACATCATTATATGTACTTACACTTTGTTAATACTAATATTATGCAGTCTCTGTCCACCCACAACAGTCACTATGAACTGGGCCTCTATGCCAATGTTAACGTTCCCTATTGAAGAACAATTGGACATCATCCTAGATGATCGTTCCTTAAACCAACTAACCATACCCAAACATTGGCATTTTCTAAAAGGAAGACACTACAGGCCTGGTGAAGTGACCCTAAATTTTGGCAATTATTCACATGTTATCGAGGTTGAGTATGATTTGGCGGGAAATCTTGTATCAAAATTCGTTTGGCATGATTGGATTAGAAAGATGCTAGTGGGCCGTAGAGATAGGCTTTTTCTCTGTCCAGTTGTCCATAATACCATCAAAGTTTGGATAACTAACATCAACTACGAGACCCCCGATCATCTATGGCAGTATGAGTTCACGATGGAGGATATCGGCTCAGACGAATCTAATTATAAGGCCCCTGTCAGTTCAGATTTGTCTAAATATAGTGAGGAGCTCCGCGACACAATACAGTCATCAAAAAGGCCATGATAGGTCCAATTAACAAATATAATTATCAAGACTAAAAATTTGTGTTTACACTTTTTGTCTGAAAGCAATCAATCCTCATAGCTTCTTTCTTTTCTAAACTTCAGGAGAAGATTGCCACAATGATAAGTCCTCGAAGTTACTGATACAAGACCATGTTAGTGTAGTATTTAGTTGTCTATCTATCTAGACTTGTCTGTATTAATAGTTATTTTAATTATGCACATGTTTAGGGGTACACCAACCCCTATGTTTAGTTACTATTTAGGGTACACCCCTGTGTGTGGATGTAAAAAGAGATAAATGAATGGAACTAAAAGTTGCTACATGAATGCTTATAACTGAAGTGTGTGTTCCCATGAATGTTCCAAATTAACAAATCCATCCTATCTAACGACACATTCAAAACCAAATAACAAAAATAAATATGCATATCTTATTATGTTACAAATTACTGATAAATTTCATTATAAATGTTCTTTATAGAATGGATAAGTCTTGGATAGCAGAGGATGACCGAACCAGTAGTAAATACTTATGTGGAGTATCAAAATTTTTGGATTTTGATTTTGAACATTCATCGATTGGAGACAAGATTGTATGCCCATGTAGAAAGTGTGCTAATATATATCGGGTTACCAGAAATACTGCATTGAGCCATCTATTGTGGCATGGCTTCTTACCAAGCTATATTTCTTGAGCTTTTCATGGTGAAGATGTTGATGTTCAAATGGATGCTCCTACTGATCAGGGAGATTTCCTTAATGGTGAAAATTTACAAGATATGTTGCATGATACTTTTCTGAGTTTCAGTGAAGATGGAAATACAGAAGGAGTGGAGGCATCTAGTGATCAACATTTCAATACTGAAATTTTTTATATCTTTTTAAAGGATTCTGAAACAAAATTATATCCAGGGTGTAAGAAATATAGCAAACTTTCTTGCATCCTAGAATTCTATCATCTGGTTTGTCTTAATGGCTTGAGTAAGAAAGCATCATCTATGTTTCTTACATTCTTTAAGAAGATGCTACCAAAAGGAGAACAATTACCTAATTCATTTTATGAGCTAAAAAGGACGATTACATGGTTGGGCTTAGATTATGTGAAGATTCATGTTTGTCCAAATGGTTGCATGTTGTTTTGGAAGGATTCTGCTAATAAAGACGTCTATGATATATGTGGAGCATCAAGATGGAAACCGATTAAAATCCCAGATGATGATGACGAGCTTGCAAAAAAACCCAAGAGAATACCTATCAAAGTGCTCAGACACTTTCCACTTATACCCCGCCTAATGCGGTTATTCATGTCATCAAAAACCTCATCCTTAATGAGGTGGCATGCAGAAGAATATGAAAAAAATGACAAGTTAAGACACCGATTGATTCACCTGCATGGAAAACATTTGATGTGATGCATCCAAAATTTGCTGCAGACTCTAGAAACATTCGATTGGGACTTGCAACTGACGGATTTAATCCTTTTGGGACAATCAGTACTTCTTACAGTACATGGACTGTTGTGATTATTCCATATAATTTACCTCCTTGGTTGTGCATGAAGCAACCATATTTTATGTTGTCCCTACTCATTCCTGGACCAACTTCACCCAAAAATATAGATGTGTACTTGCGTTCATTGATTGATGAGTTGAAAGAACTATGGGATACTGGTGTACATACATATGACGCTGGAACCAAGGAATTCTTTCAGATGTGTGCTTCTTTATTATGCACAATTAGTGATTTTCCAGGATATGCACATCTATCTGGTTGGAGTACTAAAGGCTACAAAGCAATGTCCCTATTGTAATAAAGATATTGTCTCACAATGATTTCCACATAGCCGTAAAGTTTGCTACAAAGGACATCGTAGGTTTTTGCCAACTAGCCACAAATTCTGAGAAGATGCAAAGGCATTAGACGGTGAGCAAGAATTTAGGTGTCCACCTAAACCTCCTTCTTGAACTCAAATCTTGTCACAATTGGAGGACGGAAGAACTATAATTGGTAAGAAAAGGCCAAGAGGTAAGGATTCAACACATAATTGGGAAAGGAAAAGCATATTTTTTGAGCTACCATATTGGGAAACTAACATTGTAAGGCACAATCTCGATGTCATGCACATTGAGAAGAATATATGTGAGAGTATTGTTGGAACATTGCTAGGTTTGAAGGATAAAAGTAAGGACAACTTGAATGCAAGGAAAGATTTGGAGGATATGGGAATCAAATTTCCGCTTCATCCAAAAACTATTGGTAAATATACCATCCTACCTCCAGCTTGCTATACAATGAAAAAAGATGAAAAAATATTATTTTGCAACCTCCTAAAATATGTCAAAGTTCCATACGCGTATGCGTCTAATATATCTAGATGTGCACGGCTGAAGGATCAGAAGATGCTACCAATGAAAAGTCATGATTATCACGTGCTGATGCAACAACTTTTGCCATTAGCTGTCACTGTGTCCTTGCCCAGTAAGAATGCTAAGTCATGTATTATTAATCTTTGTCGCTATTTTCAAAGGTTGTGCACTAAAGTCATTTATCCAAATGATTTTTCTGCATTGGAAAATGCAATAGCTGTTACACTTTGTGAGATGAAGAAGATATTCCCTCCATGGTTTTTTGACATAATGGTGCATCTATCAGTCCATCTCTCTTATGAAGCTAAGATAGTCGGCCCTATTCAGTATCGTTGGATGTATCCAATTGAAAGGTAACATTTCACACGACGTGATGACTTTACCTATTGGAATGTAATTTGTCATAATATTTTCCTCAACTTTGTTTTCAGGTATTTGATGACCCTAAAAGGATATGTTCGTAATAAAAGATATCCAGAAGAATCAATAGAAGAAGGATGTATAGTTGAAGAGTGTCTAACTTTTTGTTAAAGATACTTGGATGGAGTTGAAACAAAATTAAATCGGTCAAATAGAAACGATACTGACGAAGCAAATTTGGAAAACAAGCCAACACTTGACAGTGATGATTGGTCTATTTTCTCGATAGTAGGTTGTGGTATTGGTAAAATGGTAACATGTGTCTTGGACGAACATACATTGAAACAAGCCCATAAGTATGTACTATTCAATTGTGAAGCAATTGAACCCTACATGAAGTAAGTTAGTGTCAACTGTCATCTATTAATAAATCCCGAGAAGCTGAAGAAGCATAAAGGAAGCATTTCTAGGATAAGCTTGAAGAACAACGGTTGGAATTTGATGCAAAACTTCAAGAACAAAAGGATGAATTCAACCAAAAATTAGAGGAGTTACTTTCCCTAACAAGAGCAGGAAACAATCAAGCACAACATGTTGGCACTGGCCAAGTATGAATACATTTTATACAAGATGTGTGGTATCAATTATTTTCCATGTTGACTTTTACGGACTTATGACAAAAATAAAATAATTTTGCAGACAAACTTATCAATGCAAACTCCACTCCATATAAGGCATTCATCATTTAAGAAGGGACAAGTATGTTTGTATTACTGTGAATTGCACTTCATTTTATGTTTATATAAATTTGTTCTGTAAATTGCATTTTTTTTGTAGGATGTGCATCTACTGCATTTTACAGATCCAGATGCTAGAATTGCATTCGGTCGAGTCTCTGAGGTTCACCCCATGAAAAGGGTGGGAGGTGCAATTTTAGGCTCATCATTTGTTGTTGTTTTTGTAGAGGTTGCTTTGTTGGGCAACAATCCTCTAGTTAGACCTTATGATCAATATCAACTTGTTGATGATGTTGTTGGCAACATCATAGCATGGCCGAAAACACATACGTTGCCAAGGTGAGCATAAAGTATTGCTTATACTGTTACATAATTGAAAACAAAAGTAGTATCTAAAGTCGATTCCATTTGTTGTAGGACATGAAGTTTAAATTTAATTGCATTCTTGGATACTATCTAAAGAGAGGAGAGCTATAGTTGTTTTTATTTAATCCAATTTTTTATTTGTACATGTCGATCCAAAGTAATGGTGTTTCATGTCCATTGTCGTAGACAATGTTGTCAAATAACAATCCTATTTTGTTTTGTCCTACTTTTAATTTTATTATGGAGATTCTTAGTATTATGGATGATACACACATTATGATTGGTTTGTGGTTTTTAGCTATGAGCAGTGTTTTAGCTTCTTGTTTGTGGGTACGAATGAAAAATTTAGTTGAAAATGAGTTACTGTTATTTGATCCATTTCTTTCCATTTTGTAATTACTCAGTTAGTAAATGTATTATTATGGTTTGGATTTTCAAAATTTACAACTAATGTAGATGGGTGATGTGGACTGAATAATTCTTTTTTAATGTAAAAACTACTGCAGTAAAAGGGTTATTGTCCCTTTGGTATGGAAGCCACACATCATATACCATGATTTTCGATTTCCCAACCTATGCAGGTTTGATTCTGTTTGATAATATCTTGGAATGCAATTGCTTATATAAGCAGGAATGCATATTGCGGGTGGTTCATATTTGTGGGCTTCATATCCAACTTGCATCATGTCAGATCATGAGGTGCATTACTTCTACGAGTGATATTCTGTTTTCTCACTGCGTTGTTTTTGAATGTTTTGTTTTTGATACAAAGTATAATATAGCCTGGTGTTTTTGCATTTTGCAGAGGCACACTAAGTCATTGTCAACATTTCAGAGGTTTGCTCTAGTTGAGAAGTCTAGGATGAAGCCTCAAGAAAGAATGTATGTTCTTAGTAATGTGGGTTCCTCCTTGTTCCCTTAATTGTTAAAACAACATTTGTATATTTGTCTTTTTTCCTTTACCCCCTCCATCTAAAATAATACCCTTTCTGTAACATGTGGTTGTGATGCAGGCCCTAAAAGCCAATTACTATGGTAATGATCCTCTGCTAACTTCAACTCTGCACGTGGAGATTAAAGGCCAATCTTGAGAGTTGACAACCTCTGTATTGATGGCTTGTCTGATTGCCCAGGGCTCCCATGGGACACATCCGTTCCTAGTATAATAGTTGGCACTTGGGAGATCTTTGGCATGGATGGAGGATGCTCATGGCTGTGGTGAACTTCTCTACATTGTAAGTAAAATCTTTGAATGTATTTCGTTTAAATTAGTTAAACAAAATACATAAAAAATATTTTACTGACAAAGCACTTCATGTTTCCACAACGAATGAGATCCTGAATAATCCTACGGTTGTCACAACATGCAGAGAAGTTCACCATAGCTGAGCATCCTCCATCCATGCCAAAGATCTCCCAAGAGCCAACTATTATACTAGGAATGGATGTGTCCCATGGGAGCCCTGGGCAGTCGGACAAGCCATCAATAGCTGCTGTAAGTTTTGAATTTTGACTCCTTAGCATATGTATGGGTTTTTCATCCCATTATTTTTGTTGGGCTCAAATCTATATATCGCTATGTTCATTTTTCTTATCTGGGGTGTTCTATGTTGCTCTGCTTGTGTCTTAGGTGTGGTTGTACAAGGTGTGGAGAGTGGTTGTACAAATGCATAAAAACTATAGTTGACCAGTTATTGGACTGTGGTTGTATAAGGTGTGGTTGTACAAATGTAGAGGATTGAAATATGGATATGGATCAAATGAAGCACAAACTTCCAGTTCTCATTTTACTGTATACATGCCATATATTCTACCTTGAAGAAAATAATGAAGGTGAATGAGATTCTCCATCAAGATCAATTATTTTTCTCCTACTTAAAGTTCATAAAATTGTTTGATATGGTACCATTAAAGATTGAAACTCTTCTAAACTCACTGCATCATGAATTTTATGAGATATGAAGTTAACCATTTTATTAAATGTGGTAATATTATCCCTATATCATGAGTGCTACCATTCCATTGTGGACGAATTACATATTAGTAACCATTGTATCAAATGTGGTAATATTCTCCCTAATTGTTTGTGTCTTTACTCTCTAGGGTTCAGGAAATACAAAGATTATTCAGCAACAATCATTGAAGTGATATTCACTTCCACAACCTTCCCAAGTTCCTGGATCATTGCTCAGGCTGAACTTCAAGCTATGCTCAGTGGCATCTAAAATGTAGTGTCCTTCAGATTCCAAAATGCGATATTTAGATTAGATTCATTCAATTCTGGAAATTGGATAAAATTTGTTTTGAGGACTTTGTGCCCCTCATTTTTAAAGTATTATACCATGCTTGCAAAGGTGAAAGTCTTGGAACATGTACATCATTCAATGAAATTCAATCAAGTATGTTCTTCCATTCTTTCTCAACACCTTAAAGTCCTACATAACACGATTTACTAGTTACTTATTGGAAGACATATCAAACAACATATGCACATGCCCCATATTTTTTGCCTAATACACTGATGTTAGTACATATTTTACAAAATAATTGTTGTATATTGTAGGAACTACAATAATATACTTAGACATTTTAGTTAAGGTGTCTATTTCACACATGTTTTTCTTTAAACTTCCAGGAGGCTACATCTATTTATGCTACCCTCTAGTTTAAGGTTTTTAAACATATTTGCTTATTGTGAGTAGAGTCTACTCAGAGTTGTGATGGTCTTTCTAAACGTGGTAGTTCCTAACCTCATATCTCACATGACCCAATTGCAAAACTGATGGGCAATTCGACAATCGGACTCCTGAGAACCACTACGATTGAGAAAAATAATATAGAAAAATGATCTGATTGGCTGTCAAATTCCTTACACCTTGATATATAGGTTGTTGTTTTAATTCCTATTCTAATCTAGTTGTTTGATTGCTAATGCAGTATATATAAATCTGAATGGTGTGCTTATTATCGACCTTATTATATTGTTCACTTATACATTGGATAATGAACCAATGATAAAAGAATTATGTTCTACAAGCTAGGAACATGCAAACCAACTATCCACTCTACACATCTAAGTTGTATAGATAGGTAAATCTCTGTTCTGCTATGTCTAGCTTTGATGGTTCATATACTAGAGCTGGAATGTAACATGAACATTGCTTTGATAGAGATGGAATGTAAATTTCTTTTTAATTTGATAAACCAATGTACTGTCATGCTAACTGTAATCATGTACTAGTGAGATTTTTTGATGAACATTGCACTTCTATTGCTGCACATTGCAAGAGGAATTAACAATTCCTGAAAGTTTGTTTTGGTAAAGGTTTTTTCTAATTTCAGAGCTAAAACCTGAGAAGAGCATGAAATTGCATTAGGTCCTTGGAGGAAGCTATCAAAGGAAAATGAAATTGCAAAGCAAGAAAGAAAGGTTTGCTTGGCCATTTGTCAGTTAGTCTGTTGGTGGATTCGACATGGATGTTGCAGCTACTCTGTATTAGGCCACTTGTTGCACCAGAGGTTTAGAATCTATAGCTCTTCCAGTTCTGGAGATCAGTGTATCTATCATCTCTGCCTAGTAAATGAAATTGGAAATCCCACAAGTGGTCTTTTTGGGACTGCTGTTGCAACCATGGGGATGTTGAGTATTGTTGCATATGTATTGACTATGGATATGTTTGGACCTATTGTTGATAATGCAGGTGGCATTGTTGAGATGAGTCAATAGGTAAATTATTTGCCCTTATTATTTTCTGCTTTACACTAAACAAACCCTTATTATTTGCTGCTTTACACTAAACAAGCACCTTCAGCATGGTTTTTTTGTTTAACCATCTAGAACAAGGATACATGTATTTTTTGTTTAACTTTTTGCTTTGGACTTAGGTTGAAGCTTTGGACTTAGCTATCACCTTGCTGCTATGATTCCTGAACACAACAACCAACTGCACCTTGCAACATGTATTTTCAGAGGCCACTTTCAAGCCTTTCAATTGCCGCACCCACCCTACTTCCTGCATCACTCATCATAATCAGACGCCAACAGAACTACACTCCGCTCAGCTGCCTTCTCTACAAGTTTCAGATGGGCCCATCCGAGTGGAAAGCAAAAGGCAGCTCTAAGTGCAGAACCAAGGAGTATATTCCACACTCACCATCTCAAGGAACCAGGCAATATGAGACCAGATACAGCAGCAGTTGCTGAGCCAGCTCCAACAATGTTGAAGACATCATGTATGCCACGTTGTTCCGCAAGAAGATTTTGCAAACCATAAAATGCAGCAGTAAACATTGGTGTTGTATTCAATATAAGGGGCAAGGTAAAATGTCCTCCCCATGTAATTCAATATAAGGGGCAAGGTAAAATGTTGAATGAAAGTATATCATTGGTGTTGTATTCAATATAAGGGGCAAGGTAAAATGTCCTCCCCATGTAATTCTCAATTGATTATAAATAAAAATTATTCATACTTTCAGAAATGTGAGTTCGTCTACAATTGACATTCATTTATAAATAATGATAATAAATTGAAAACTAAATGACTAAAACCCATGAAAATGTAGTAATACATAACTAGTAGTCATCAGTGGCTTTTTTATATGCCATTAAACTCAATAAGAACATTTTCATACACCAACATAATACAATATAGTGGCATTTGTATAAAAGCCAATTAATGGATAGTGGCTTTTTTATAAATGCCAAATGATTGTTTAGTGACCTTTATGTGGAACTCATTCGAAGCCACTAAAGACAAACCTTTAGTGGCTTTTACAACTTAAGCCACTATCTTCCTAGTGGCATTGGCGCTAGAGGCATTTTTTTAAATGTCAACAAATGCCGCTAAACCTGTTTATTGGTTTTTTTTTAGTGGCATTTCTGAATGGTCTCTAATGAGTATGTTTGGTGTAGTGTTGCACTCCTAGATCTTGTACGGAACCGAATAGCCCTTTGCAGGGGTCAGTTGGACTTTGAATGGTACGATTCAAATTCCCCAAGGCATAATAAAAGATGTAATATAGTCGTGTACCATATTTATTTAGGGTTATACACAACGTTTCACATTGGATGATAACCCTTGTTTGTTATCTTTACATAAAGATGATGCTTAGTGCAATTTAGAGATAGTAGATACACTTAGGTTGTTGATATTCTTAATATTGTAGATGCGTACATATAGTAGCTATGCTTGTGTTGATAACTATACTACTACTACTGATTATAATCATGATGCTAGCTATCTCATGTTGTTAGTTATGTTTAGCATGCTAGCCAAGCCTTTGTAATTAGAGATGCATATACTACTAATCATGGTTATCCAGATAGTTGTGCTTATGTTTTTAGCTCTTCTTATGAAGCTGATATGTTCAACCAATTAGACATGCTCATGTTGTTAGCTATGCTATGTTACTAGACTTGCTCATGATGCTAGATATGCATATGCTACTGAATTGCTTATATTGTCAACAAGATAAAGGATGATAGTCTGGCTAATGATGATAGTTATTATATTCTCCTTATGTATTTTGATAATCATCAATACTGTTGATCTTATTTTTTATATTTAATTATATTTCTTAACTATTTAAAAAAATGTTGTAATCAATAAACGTTGTTGGAGGTTATATCTCTTGCTGGGACATGGGTCTCACCCTTGTGGTTTGCCACATTTTTTAAGGTAATCGGAAGTGACAAAAACAAACATGTGGCAGAAAAGAGGATCTATAGTAATGAATCTTTGATAAAGTTGATTAGATGTCTAGTGTGTCCTAGAGTCATCCTTGTACTCTCAGGTTCGGGCAAGAAAAGTTTGTATATGGTGTTTCAAATGAATCAGACTTTTGTTAGCATGTTAATGCTTTCTTGTGTGGCATATACAAATATTGTTCTCCTTTGTATATATGTTGTGGCTAAGGCAATAGAACAATTTGTACCAAATTCTTAGCATAGTATGGATATAAGAAAGATGTTGGGCTCTTATGCAGATATTTCTGAGTGGGTTCTGACGTTGAAATTGGTTTTAATTTACCCATATTTTTGGGTATGTGATTAATTAATGATTAATTGTGTTTTATGTTTCGAGTAATCTCGTTTAGTGTAACGGGTTCTCACTGCTATCTTCTTGAGTTTGTCATCTAGCACTACTAGATCTAGGTGATTTTGAGAATGACACCCAGTGAAAAGGAAACATATGCATAGAATACTTCTAAGTATGTGCATAATAAAAATGTATTTAGGAATTTCATATTATAAGAGTGCAATAAAGGGGTTTTCCATTCAAGAAAAGAATACTAGCAAGCAGGTAAGTTCAAGAAAATATAACCAAGAGAATGAATTTTAGGAGAATGAGGCATATGAACATTTGATCAATATATAAATAATCTTTCCATTTCAAATTTTACATCTCCACCACATAAATGATTGCATTTAGATAAATTGGACAACAACTAACAAAGGTAGGTACAAGACCCGACTAAGTCATTGGCCTACACAAAATGGGTGGAAAGAAAAACGATGGGCAGGAAGATGCGCCCATGTATATATAAGAGGTGGGAAAATGCACCGTGGTGGAAAAGCACACACTAATGGTTATATGAAAGCATCTAATTTAAATGCCCAACCCGACCAAATCCAAGTTGTTCTTATCCAAGGTGGTAATAAACAACACCACCATTCTGAGTGGTGTCCTGGGTTGCCCACTAGACGCCCTACCCACGCGGTACCTGGGCTTCCCGCTTGCTGCAAGGAACCACACGAGAGCGTGTTTTAACCCCTACCTAGACCAGATGAAGAAGATGATATCCAAATGGCCACCAGACAAAATCACTATGCCTAGCCGTTGCCTTTTGACTAAAGCAAATCTTCAAGGCCTGATCATGTATTGGGCCTTGCAAGGCCATATCCCGGACATCACGTGCGACTGCATGGAAATGGTGATGGCTGATTTTGTTTGGGGATCCAACTACCACCACATGCGGTACGAACTCCTGGCCAGACCGGCTAAGGAGGGGGGATTGGGGCTCAAAAGGGTCCGGGACATCAACCGTTGGGTGTCGCTGAGAAGGCTGGTCCGTTTCCACACCTACCCCCAATCGCCTTGGACCCAGTGGCTGCACAGACGCTATGGTTTTTCCCTTCCCGACCCAACGTTGTTGCACCATGGAGTGTCCAATTCTTGGAAGAATATGGCCCGGGCCTGGGCGGAACACAGCCACCTGTTTGACCAGTCCACTCATGGCCATGTCAAGCTCGTCAACCCCAACAACAACCTTTGGAGATTTATCCAACCCCAACAAGCCTCCTGCGTTGTCAGTAGGACCATTGGGCTGGAACTCTAATCCACAGATGGAGTTTCATGATCTTTAGGGCCTTCCATGGGGCCCTTGCCACAATGGACCAGATCCACGAATGGAATAGTCAGGCCAGTGATAGATGCGCCTTCTGCAGACAAAGGGAGGATGTCCAACACATCTTCTTCCGCTGCCGCTTTTCCAAACACATCCTTACGCATGTCATGGGCATGTGTGGGCTGAGGTTCCCTATGAATGCTACCATCACCGAAACCGCCAACTTCATAAAGGACAAAACCAGGGGCTGGAAGGGGTGGAAGTGGCTGGCCATTGCTGCTTGGACGTGTTCGGCGTACCTCATCTGGAAATAGCGTAATGAGAGATGACACAATCAGCAATCCCTAAGCTCTGTAAAGTGTCGGGACCTGGTTTTCAAAGCTACACGATGGCTCACTGTGATACACTGATGGAGCTCGACTATCCCAGCCCACATCAGTAGGATGTGGGGGATCTTCTTTACTTATTAGCTTTGTTATGATTAGCTACTGTACAGAGCCCACGGGCTTCGTCAGGGTTTTTGTAGAGTTACCCCCATATACACATCCCTTTTTGTAGTTAGACAGGGATGGAGGGACGCACCCCACACCTCGGTTACCAGGTGTGTGGAATGTCCTGATTACATGGGTTTCTGCTTGGGGCTCCCCACGAGCCTGTTCGACCTGGTGCCTCTCGCACCTTGGGGTCTGTTGTAAGGGTGGTTCGCCATGGGCCACCTTCATCATTATATTTACCTGTCTATCAATATAGACTATTCCGATGAAAGCATCTAATTTAGTTATCTTGTCTAACATCACAAGAAATAATAGAGAGCAAGACTTATGTCCATCAATTACATCATCACGAATAAATATCATGACAGGAGGGTTTATAAACCCAATATAATATGAATAAATGAATATCCAATAAATCAAGATAAATACCTATGAAAGGGTATGTGATATTGATTAGAGAGTAAAGATGTCAAGAGGAGCCTCATTTGGGAAATTGTACATTAAAGTCGATTAAATTCCTAAATATAAAATATGGACTACACATACCTCGTCTCAAGGCTCTTGGTTAACTGACTCATTTTAATTGGTCCCAAAAGTTGTGTATGCATCCTAAATCATTTTAATTGGTCCCCAAAGTCATGTATGCATCCTAGGAACATATTATGTATGTTCGTCAAACCAATGTGAATATAAGTATCCATTCCTATTATAGATTTTTATATTTCTTTTGTCCTATACTAATCAACTAATGACATATTGGGTTTTTGATCTTAAAAACTAAGCATAGTATCCACTATATTTCACAATCAGTTAGAGAGTATATCACAATGGATTAGATTATATGTCTATTTAGTTTTAGAACACTCACTCATTTCCATCCAATTATGGGGTTTTATTTCTTCGATAAGGTGATAGATCCATTACTATTACAAATTCTAAGTTATCATCTATGTGAAGTTACCATTATGCCATTTAATATGTGTCTATGGTTGTAATAATATCCTGTTAGGATTAAAAAAAATCTCATTTGCATAAATATATTCATAATTATACTACTCATCATAATACGTAAAACATGTTTTCTATTCTCACCAATGTCCATGTCTTATGTACATAGATTCATATAGTTACATAGTTATGGATCTGAACTATCTACTAGGTTAGTTATGACTCATTAGTATTTCTAATGCATTATGTAACTAGTAAATCTTTTAGACCTATAACAAAAATAAGTATTCTAATTTGTAAACCTATATAACCACCATTAGGTTACTGATACACTAGTCGAGGTTACACCTCACTTTTCTTTACAACAAGCTAGATTAGTATTTTCTCTCTTATGAACTATATTTGTGTAAGTAAATATGGTACCAGGAAAGGCAACAAATATAAATTTTTTAATAGAGATATTCCCTAAAGATAGTAGATCACGTCAACAACTATGAGATGGAAAGGATAGTTTCTAGGTAATACCTAGTCTTGGAGTAACTCCATCAACAATTCCCTCACAGTAGTGTACAACTTTCTTCAAGTTGCACCTGGACATATGTCATTGTTGGCCTCCTGGTCTGACACCATGAATGGTGGTTGATGTGGTCCTCCTATTGGAAACAACAACCTCCTTGCATCTAGAGTAGTCCATGCAGACCATTCGGAACTCCTATCGTTCTTGTAGAATAGATAAGGAGTTGTCCCTTGTAGTCAACGTGCTAGCATTGAGTTGCTGTTGCAATTGTTTCTCCCTTGTTGTTTCTCCCGTTGACAAGTAGAACTTGTTTGGATTCTCTTTGTTACCATAATAAGAGAAGAAAATAATTGTCAAAGCTTATTGTTGTGTCTTGGAAGCCTCCAGTACCCCTCTATTTATATGAGGGCCAAGGCCAGGGTTCACAATCCATTTAGTAGTGAAAGATATGGCTTTTATGAATTTTATGGAACCTACGAATGGTGAATCAACCTATTCACGCACCAACCAGTTGGCTCATGCATGAACCAGATAGTTTGTGCCCTGAAACGATCAGTTTGTACATGTTTCCTATTTTGAATCACATTGGTATTCAATGCACAATTAATGCAGATCATGAAATCAACATCAATCCTTGATCAAAACAAATTGACCATTGAATTGGTCGTTCATCACATCAACCGGTCATTTTAGACCATTAACAAGTCGGTTCATGCCATGGTTCATAATTGTTCAACTAGTGTTGTTTCTAATTTATCCACCACTCCAACTGATCTATTCAACACTTGAACGTGTTGATTCAGAGTCCAGTCAGTCAATTTTAGTAATCAAGTTGTTTAAATTTAATATTTAATTTTAGTAATAAAGTTAAACATCATTCAGGAATAAACTCCTATTTTGAGTGCATACTATGTGTGTGACCCTATAGGTTCCAAGTTACGTTGGCAGTGAATGCCCAAAACTAATTTATGATATCACAAGAAGTGTTTGGTATCTAGCAAGGCATCATTGCTACCTAATAATTCATAATGTTGGAGAACAACTTCAACCTACAATATGGGATTGGTGTCACAGTAATTCTATAGTTCCTTTGTCTCTGATATCCAAATTGAATTTGAGGCATGGAATTTTCATCCTTTTTTTTACCTTCAATCCATGTTCCTTGAACTAGAGCAGACTGTATGAAATATATGTAAACTCTGAATTATATATTGATTCATTCGCATGGCCATGCTTTTCTCAGTCCCACTGATTAAGTGGCTAGGATATCAAACTCCTATAGGAGGGACAAATATCATCTACATCACAAACAATCATCATCAAGTGTCACAGTTTATCTGAGCATCACCTTTATGGTAAACCTTATTCAAGGTCACCATGGCTGATGTCAAAGTACATCGAATGACATGTGGTTAGTGTAGTGATTTTAGGAACCACAATTTCCAGTATCACTATGAGAGATGATTTTGACTACCATTGAATGCTTCCATGCATCACTCTCAAGCTGGGTCTATCTCATACACTTATCTCTAACAAGTATCTATGTGTTTTCTTTGATATCACATATCATGTGACTAATGAGATTCTGTCATAAACCAACATATACTCTAGTCTTTTGTCTTATTGTTTTCTATTAGCCTTCGATAATAACATCTAACTAGGGACATAACAAGAATGTATATTGTCTTAACATCAGTATGATCTCATTGTTTAGGTCCTCAGGTTGAACACATACTTTATTGTGTAATATCATTCTTTAGACATTTATTATGTTACATCATTGTCTTAAAACTGAATAAAATAGAATACAATGGAAGATTGCCTTTATTATGAATAAAATCAATTACAATTTATTCAATTACAATCGTCACATGATCTGCTCTCTAGGGATACAAACCAACAATATGTATTAACATCACTTCTACCATTATGGGAAATATCGAGTTACATATTTGCATATAATAAACTTACATATACATAATTTGCATACATGTTTGACCATTACTTAAGAAATAGCGTATATGTATGGAGTAGTATACTATTCATTATATACCGCTATAGTTGGAATAGAAATAATATTAGATTCATGTATTTGTAAATATACACACACATCATTGTATTGATGTTGTCTTTTGAATACTCAATTTAAGTGGTTTGAATACAGTTGTTTGTTAATCCAAATGATCTCAATAATACAGTTTCTCAGAATTTGAGCATACAACAACTCACCAACACATTCATGTGTTTGTATTGTGTTTGGTGACATATTTCCTGGCCCGTTGCTTCAAGTTGAATCATTGGATATGTTGGGTATAGGACATAAGTTAATTAGATTAAGGTACACAATTAACCACCAAAATATGCAACAATAATAATAAAAATTATGGATTCGGAGGAAAACAATGTTTGGTTTGAAGACACAAACTTCAAAGCCTGGGATGAAAGTGCGTGAAACACCATCTTCAAGACAAATTCCACCGCTCCTTGCACAATCTTTTTTGACAATCTATCTCCAAGATTAAGCCACCCTAACTCTGATACAACCTCTAGGTGTAAGCGAGAGAATTGCATCGAACTCATTCCTTTAGCCCTTTGTCGCAAAGAAAAAATAGATCAAAATGAAGTGTTTTTGATGCAAGAACAACAAAAAGCAAGGAGGTATGAGAATGAACAGACAGTGTTGCAATGGTAGATAAAATAGGAGTGTTCTAGTTAGGAGACACTAGAATCTTTCTTTCTTCTCTATGTATGTAATTGTATTGCTATGTATCTCCATGTCTTTGTATGTCTCTAATGGAGACTGAACACTTCCTTATAAGGAGAGTGCCTCGGTTGCACCCCATGATACATTGTAACTAGGGGTCTTCCAATGTGTGTCTTAATCATCGCGGTTAATAGGAGGTTGTAATGGTAGTCAAAGAGAAAATAATTGATGTTTTATTAAACTTACAATTTGTAGTCTTCTCAAAGTGTGTTTTAATTGTCAATGTTAATTAACGACTTTAATGAATATCAAAGAGAGGGTAATTATTGTTTCCTTAAACTTGCAATTGTTGGTTTTCTCAACGTGTTATAATTATCAAGTTTAATTGACAGATTTAATGAAGGTCAATGGGAGGGTAATTCCTACTACCTTAAATGGTGTCAACAAACTCCAAAGAATGCAAAAATTAAAACCAAAAGCCTTCCAAAAAATAAAACAAATAAAATAAATTTTATTCCCTAAAAGGAAATATAGGAGAAAAATAATAGATGTAAAAACTAATTATTGGAATAAAGAAATAAAACATTCTCCCACATGTTCTATAAAATATTTCAAAAAATTAATAGACAACAAAATTTATAAATAACAAAATTTATGATAAAAAATTAGTGACATTACTAAGTTTTCAACATTGGTAGCTTGTGTCTTTGGACCATTGCCTAGAATGATCCACTTCAATTTGAAGAAAGGTGGTGAATGACATATTGAACCAGACTCTCTAATTCAAACTTTAGTAAATCACATAATCATAGTGCAAGCATGAAAACAAGTTCTTATTGGTGTTGTGCATAAATGACCTTCACAAGAATCTTGTTTCATGAGAGCTCTTATGAGAATGTACAACTCACATAAACCCTATCTCTTGGGTTACACTCATATAGTAGGGATCTCCAAGGGTGTCCTATCTGGTATACACCTTGACAATAAATGGCCTTGAGCCCATTGAAAAAAAACCTCTTCCTATACTCAGACAGAATGAAGCACAAGCATTGTAGGGAGGTCACGAGTGAAACTCCAAAGTGTGCGTCCACATTACATGACAATTTAGTTGTCCCTATGAACAAAACCTCACTGGATCTCTAATTTTGGTATGGTAGGACTGACACTACAATGTTTTATCTATGGGAAGAAGATCCACCCCCATTGAAAAATTGAGTACTAGCTTTCCACCTAGACCCTTAATAAGTGGATCTGCAATATCGCTGATTTCACATATTCTACAGATATAACCCCACAGGTGATATGATCTCTCACATCTTCATATATTAACCTCATAAAGAACTTAACCAGGTTACCTTTAGATTGCTTAACTTTATCAATGGCTACTTTATTATCACATAATATAGAAACAAGAGGAAATGGTTTAGAAACAATTGGTAGGCCAATAAGTAAATTTCTAAGCCATTCAGCCTGACTACAAGCCAAATGTAAAACAATAAACTCAACCTCCATGGTGGATCTAGATCTCACAGTCTACTTGGATGATTTCCAATGAACTACTCCTCCTCTAAGGCAAAACACATACCCACTGGTTGACTTGGTTTCATCTAAATCTATTATCCAATTTGCATCTATATAACCGTCTAGTTTTGGTGGGAAACCATTCTAGTGGACACTAACTTTGTTGTACCTTTAAGGTACTTAAACACTCTTACCACAACTTTTAAGTGGTATGTGGTAGGACCACTTGTGTACCTACTCTATCTACTTACAACATAAGAAATCTCAGGTCTAGTGTTGTTTCCCAGGTACATCAAGCTTCCTATTACTTTTGCATATCTATGTTGATTCATAGGAATGCTATTATGTACCCTTAGATGTAATTTATGATCATTAGGTGTATTAATAGGAGTACAATCAAACATTTCAAATTATCTCCATAATCAGTTTGATTAAGTACAAAAATAAAAGAGGATCTACTCGGTTTAATACCAAGTATTACATCAGCAAGTCCTAAATATTTCATTTCATAATTTCTAGCAAGAAAATATTTAGTCTCATTTATAATTTTGGAACTAAATCCAAACATCAAGATATCATCTACATAAAAATGCACAATGATGCATGCACTGTCAATAATTTTAGAATAAATACAATAATCATATTTAATCCCAATAAATTTAGAAGAAAAAAAAATTATCACACTTATCATTCCACTATTTAGGTTCTTGTTGAAGTCCATACATGGACTCGACTAGCCTACAAACTTTGTGTTCTTTTCTAAGAGCTACAAAACCTTCTGTCTACTCCATATAAATATCTTCTTCCAGATCTCCATTAAAGAAGGCTCTATTGACATATTTGATGGATTTTAAGTTTATGGATCATAACCAAAGAAAAAAGGACGTGAATGGAAGAGGTTTTTGTTACAGGGGCATATGTATCAAAGTAATCAAATCTTTCCTTTTGAGTAAATCCTTTGGCTACTAGTCTAGACTTAAACTTATCAATGGAACCATCTACCCTCATCTTTTTCCTAAATACCCATTTACATCCAATAGTCTTGCAACTTGGAGAAAACTTAGTAAAAATCCAAGTATGATTTCTCAAAATTGATTCTATTTAATTATCAAAAAAATTCTTCCAAAAGCTAGTTTCTATGGATTTCTAGGCATCCTCATAAATAATAGACTTTTCTTCTACTACGAAGGTGTAGAAGTTGAGACCATAGTTTTTATCAACTTTGGTCCTTTTACCCCTACCTAGGTCACTAGGAGGTTCATCTACAAGGAGTTGATGTTGTACTTCATATGAAGGTGGAACGGGAAGAGGTTCTTGAGGAGAAGAGGAAGAAGGACCTTCACTAACCTATCTGGGAACATTTTCCTTGAGAGGAAATATTATTTCATAATAGACAACATATACATGTCTAATCTCAAGTATAGAGTTAACTCTAATGTCTGCAATATCATATTTTATTATTAGGAATCTATTAGCATTACTATTTCCAACATATCCTATAAAGACTATATGAAAAGTTTTGGGTCCTAGTTTTCTCTTTTATTATTAGGGATTTGAACTTTAGCCAAAGATCCCCACACTTTGAGGTCTTTTAAACAAGGTTTCTTGTTAAGACAAAGTTCAAAGTGTGTTTTTCTGATATGATAAAAATGTATAAATGTAGTTTTCTATATGAAGTGCTTCCCCCCATAGTTTGTGACTAAGTCTAGACTCGGCTAGTATAGAATTGACCATATCAATCAATGTTCGACTTTTCTTCTCCACTACTCCATTAGATTGAGGATTATATGGGGCAGTGGTTTCATGTGTAAGACCATGGTCCTCGCAAAACTTGTTAAGTTCATTAGAAGTGTATTCACCACCTCTATTGAACCTCACTCTCTTAATGTTCCTATCTAATTGTTTCTCCACTTGGGTTTTATAGATTCTAAATTTTTTTAGTTGTTCATCCTTATTTTTATCAAGTATATAGAACAATATTTGGAAAAGTCATCTATAAAATTCACAAAGTATCTCATACTATCACGAGTAGGAATGTTATTTAAATCGCAAATATCAGTATGAATTAATTCAAACAAAGATGTACTACGATCTAATGATTTAAATCGCTTCTTAGGGAGCTAAGATTGCACACAAATCTGGCATCTATCAGAAATATCAATATGTGTCTTGGGAATCAGATCTAAATGAGTCATGCATTTCATCATATTTTTATTTACATGACCAAGACATGCATTACATGAGCTTGATAAGATCACCACATGCGTATCCAAGACCAACATAAGAACTGTTCTTAGAAATTACAATGCAATTTCCTTGACACAACAATGTACAACCAGAATGTTGTAAAACAACTTGACTAATTGGATTTCTATGGAAAGAGGGAACATGTTGAACATCATGAAATCTAGGAATTTTTCCACATGTAAGCTTTATGTCAACACGTCCATAGCCTACAATTTGGATGGTGTATGAATGATCTCCCTGTAATAAAATTGGAGCAAAAAATAAGGCAGTGGAAACAAAATTTTTAAAGCCTGATTCCCCTAGATAGAAAGATCATGTAAACATCAATGTAACAAGGAAGGAAAGGTTTGCAAGGTATGAAGAAATCAAAATGCAGAAGGGACATCTCATGGCTTCCTCCTCCCTTGGGTAAGATTAAAATCAACACCGATACAACCTACATCGACAAGGCCCTTACGTGTTTCAGTGATGTTGCAAGAAATGATAGAGGTGTTGTTAAGGTGATGTTTGCTATAATGATTTTAGGGGTCTGGAATACTGTGAATGCAGAGTGTATGGCTATTTATTTTGCCCTGGTCACTGCTAAGAGGTGGGGGTTCACGGATGTTTGTCTTGCAATAGATGCTTTGTTGGCGGTGGAGTTGGTAAAGGCAACAAAGGTGGACGCCAACCCTTTAGGACTAATTGTCGAGCAGATCAGAGCTTCAACATTTATGTTTTCTACATGTGATTTTCTCTTTGTAGCTAGGGAGGGCAATTATGTCGCCCATAATCTCGCTCAGTTGGGGTTGGGGGCTGGAAATGACTTATGTTGTTCTGATAACTTCCCGGATGTGGGACAACACCTTCCCTGTAATTCAAATCTTTAATGGATTGTGGTGTTTACCCCTCAAAAAAAAAGGAAGGAAAGGTTTGCAAGGTTATACTTGTTCCTCAAGAAAGTCCTGTGACATTACCCTTATAGCAACACTGTACTTCTTACTCAAGCAAGAAATCACTCCTTCTTCAGCAACAACACTCAAATAGTCATCTCCATCGGCCTCCTGGTGCAACACCATGGACAATAGTTGATGGTGTCCTCCTAGTGCAGACAAAAGCCTCCCACCTCTAGAGTAGTCCACACATACCACTAGGAACTCCATGTTGTACTACCAAAGACAACAAGAAGGAGTTGTCCCTTTTGAAAGTCAACCTACTAGATTTGATACGCTCTCCCACAATTGTCTCTCCCTTTCTGTCCCTCCCTTTATCGGGTAGGACTTGCTCAATATCTTTATTGGTTACCACAAACAGAGAGGACAAAAATTTTCAGAGCAACTATTGTGTTCTGAGAAGCCCCCAATACCCTTTATTTATAGGAGAGGCTAGGGTTTGGGTTCGCAGTCTGTGCGGGAGTCGAAAGGGTTGTATTTACAAATTTTCTAGAACATGTGCATAGTGAACCAGTCAGTTCACATACCCAACTGGTCGGTTTATGAGCAAACCTGTCCACATGTGTAGTTTCCTATTATGAATCACATTGGTATTCGATGTACGATTAATGCAAAACATGTCGTCAACACCAACCCTTGATCCAATTTAATTGATTATAGAACCAAGTGATTCATCTCATGGATCAGTCGGTTGACCTATGAAGCGGTCGATTGACTATGCGAACTGATCATTTCACACCCTAGTTCAGCCATTGATCAACCAATGTTGATTCCAATTGACCTGACACTCCAACCAATCGATTTTGCACTTCAAGTCGGTCCAGAGTCTAGTCAATCAATATTGAACCTCACTTGATTAATTGAATACCTAAATAACTTTCATAATCAATATAAACATTAGTCATGGATATACTCCTTTAATCCAAGTGTATCCTATGTGTGTGACCCTATAGGTGTAGAATTACATTAGTAAGGTATGTTCACAACTAATGATTACATCAGAAGCAAAGAGTGACATCTAGAAACACACCATTGCTACACAAGTAATTTGGAGAGTTAGAGAACAACTTCAACCTACAATCTGTGATCAGTGTTATGTGATTGTACAGTTACTTTGTCATTGATATCCTAAATTGAACTTGAGGCATGGAATCATCATCCTATCAACATTCAATCCATGCTCGTTGAACTAGAGCAGACTGTATGAAATGCACATGAGCTTACATATCATATATCAGGTCACATGATATGACCATACATTTCTTAGTCTCACTTATCAAGAGGCCATGGATATCATTCTCCTATAGGAGGGACAAATCCCATCTACATCACTCACCCTCAATCCCCATGTGTCAAAATGCACTCAAGCACCACCTTTATCTCAACCCTTATTCAGGATCACAATGGATGATGTCAAAGTACAAGAATGGTACATGATGAATGTAGTAACTTCAGGTCTAAGAACCACAATCACTACTACCACTATTATCTACCATGTATCTATGTGTTTGACTTCATATCATCTATCTTGACTAATGAGACTCCGTCATTAATCAATACACACTATATTTTTATGTATTATTGTTGTCTATTTTTTTCAACCGTAATAACTGACTAGGGACAAAACAAGAATGTATGTACTCTTTATATACATATGATCTCATCGCTCAAGTCCTCAACCTGAAGACATATGTCATCAAGTAACATCACTCTTTAAATATCTACGATGTATGTGTCATCATCTCATGAGTGAGACAGACATAATTAACAAAATTACCTATATTATTAACAACTCAAATATGTAATGCCACATTCCAATCATCATATGATTTGATTTCTGGGAAAACATACCAAAATACTCTCACTTGCACCTAGAGCCAATCACCCATGAATCTTATTCTAAGTGATATTAACATGTCCACCATGTTTCTTCTGTGCAAGCACTTTTATAGTGGGCTAGCAACATTTGCTTCAAGTCCATATTTGCAATTTTCACATCTCTTCCCTATACAACATATTGTATGAGATGGAAGTGCCATTGTAGGCTATTTGATATTCCCAGCCTATCTAGTAGCTCCACTATTGTCATAGTATCTCTATTGTCTCATCAATGGTATAGAACCTCCCATAAGTTCATCTATATGAACTTCATGGTTCATAATTTTTTCTTTGCTATTCTCGTATCATATAGACACTCAACTTTTATTGTAGATTTAAACAACTATTATTATCTTGGAACCCTTTCCAACTTATAGTTCTTGTTTAAGGTCAAACATTAAATTAGATTTTGATCATTAATTTTATTTATCATTTCAGAAGCTTACATCGGTGTAACCCCTTACATGTTGGATCTAGGGATCAAGAAGGGGGAGCTTCAAAATTCTCACAAGATAATTTAGACCTCCAAATCATATCAATTGAAACCAAATGTATAAGATCAATTTGAAGTCCTATCTAATAAAGCATACCAAGGATGAGAGACATTGAAACATGCACTTGGACAAGGTGGTTTAGAGTGGTTCCAATCTCCAAACTAGGAGATAGTCAATCCACTACCTGGAGAGGTCAATCTCTAGGTCTTTGCAATTCGTGTATACATATATTCAATCATAAGAGATACAAGGAGACCACCATACATCCAAGGACTTACCTATTCAAGACAAGAGTCTTTCACCAACACAAGGACTTACCCACTTGATCAAAATGTCTTCATCTTTCAACAAGGACTTACCCACACTTACATCAAGTCTTTGGCCTTGAAAGAATTATCCACTATTCTTAAATCTTGTCCTTGCCCTTTTCCTTCACTTGGAGAAGAAATTCACCTCTTCTTCAACCTTGAAGCAGACCAACAACAACTTCACCTTCACTTGGAGTAGATTACTTCAACCTTTGCTCTTTGAGAAATGGGGCATGGAAGATGGAAGGAATGAGAGATTTACAAGCACATGGAGGTAGCTCTCTTAAAACATACCTATCTCACTCATAATCATGAAATGCTTTGTAAAAATGTGAGAGAAAGGGGCTCGAAGGGTCGAAACACACTCAACTATAGCAAGGACTTAGAATAGCATGCAAGAGAAAACTTGGAGTGAACTCCAAGGGGTCCCATTTATAGATGGGGGTGTTCCTTTAAGTGTGGGATCACTTAAGAACATAAAATAGTCATTTTAGAACTTTAAACGGATCTATTTTTGCTCACAACAACTCTCTAATGGCTATACTCACTTTTTCTATGTTTTCCTTACAGTACATTCAATCGAGTCTCAAGAAAGATAATTCGACCTATCCACTAAAGGACTAAACCAATTTTCAAACTATCAGTTTTGTTATGGAAAACTAGACCGATGAGCCAAAATCAATTTTCTTAGTTGATTGATCGGTCAAGTTCTATGAGTGTGCAACTTGATCGATTGGTCATTTCAAAAAACCCGTCACTGGATCGGTAAAGTTTCCAATTCGACCGATAAACAACCTGTGACAAATTTTCCAATTTGATTTTTGAGTGACCAAACGTTGGAATTAAGTGTCCCTAATTTTTTATAATCTTAGTTACAAGTCATATCATCAATACAATTGATTACAAAAATAATCTATGGTGTTTTGGAGTGATTTCTCAAAAGGTACACTTGCATTGCTTTTGACTTGAACTTGGAGAAGCCAGGAGGCTATTTATTCATCTTGCCCTCCTCTTGCAAGCCAATACGGATAAACATTACATACATCTAAATGAATGCGAGAAAGAAACTTGGAGTTACTACCTCCATTACAATTCTCCTTATGGATAATGTCAGTAATACACTCAGGAGGTCTTGGAAGATCTTGAAACCGGATGGGTTGTTTTTGGAAAGCTTTCGCCAGCTTATCGGCCATAAGGTTACTTTCACGCAGATTGAAAATAATTTTCCAGTCCTGATGTTTCCCCAATGTCTGCTTGATTCTATAAAGAAATCTTGAATATCCTGGATACTCGTCTTCTGAATGTAGCATCTCAACGAAGGCCTTACAATCAGTTTCCAACATGAGCTTGGTCACCTTATTTTTATTAGCTAACTCCAAAGCGACATCCACCCCAATGATCTCTACATGGGTAGTAGAGCTCACCTTGACGCTTCTTATATGCCCATCAATCCAGTGCCCAAGTGAATTACTAGCAATGATCGCCACAGTTGCTCTTTCAGGTTTCCAGGCAGCATCAATGTTGATTTTTACCCACCCTGGTGGGGGCCTTTTCCACTGTTGCGCCGTCCCATTCCCCTTGCTAAATATATCTTTGGTCCAAGCTTTCTCAACTAGCTGCAGCTCGTTAGTAATCCATTGCAGTTGTCTCCCTAAAGTCATCATCTTATTCTCGAAAACAAGTTGGTTACGAGCTCTCCATATGGCCCAACAGGTAACCAACAATTTTCTTTTATACTTTTCATCCTTCTTCAGCAGGTTATCTAACCAGTATCTTCCATCTATTTGATTGAGTTCGTTAAGGTCTTGGCCGGGCAAGGACTTTCTCCAGATCTCCTATGCAAAGACACAGCCCCTCATCGCATGGATTGAAGTTTCCTCCTGATTACGACACCTAGGACACGTACCATTTGCGGTTAAATGCCTCCTTATGCTCCTGCTGTTTGTTAGTATTGCATCATGCATCAGTAACCAGCCGAAGGTTTTGTACTTCTCAGGTATAGCCATCTTCCATAGCTGATCCCACTCACCTTCCATGGTAACTTCACGCTCCAATCTAATAACATCATATGCAGTCCTCGTCACGAACCTGTCATTATTGGTTTCTGTCCAAACACACACATCATGCTTTGTATCGATTACCGGGGGCTCAATTTGCCCAATTTTGTTGACCACCTTAGCCGGCAAAAACTCCATCATGAATTCAATGTCCCATCCTCCATTATCAAGAACAACACATCTCACGTTCATGTCTCAGATTTTCTCGGGGATCGGTCGCCTTGCGAGGTTACTCAGCCGGAGGTTGGGTTCTACCCAGGCATCCTCCCAAAAAGATATACTTCTTCCATTAACCAACATCAGAACAGAATGCTTAGTAATAAAGTTCTTGCACTTGAACATTGCTGCCGCCAGTCGAGAAAGGTTGTTGGTAGGACCTCCACTGTACTTGTTATACTTGTTCCTGATATAATCGCACCACAGAGTTTTCCTGTTGGATACAATATCCCATGTGTTTTTTGCAATCAAAGCCTTGTTCCAATCCCTCATAGACTTCAAGCCTAGTCCTCCCCCTCCTTTACGACATGTGACTTTATTCCAGGCGACCATGGACATAGGATGGGCTTTGTGGCCTCCTACCTAGATAAATCTTCTTATACAACCATCTATGCGATCACACAGCCCCAAAGGCAAAGCTACCATTTGCATAGTATAAGTGGGGATCGTTTCCAGGACAGTCTTGGCAATACATATGTGACCAACAAGGGATAAACATCGGGCTTCCCACTCATTCACCTTGGATTCGATTCTCTTTAGAATGTCAGCATAGGTATCTTTGGTAATCCTCTTGTGAATGATGGGAACTCCCAAATGTCTTCCCAAATCATTTGTTTCTTTAAACTTCCCAATCTGATTGATATTCCTTCTGGATCTTTAGGTAACACTTGCCGCATAGAACACATGGGTTTTAGTAATGGAAATCATCTGACCCGATGCTTCTTCAAACAGCCTAAAGCATTCCTTTATGCACTTCATTTGGTTACCAGATGCCTCCCCAAACAAGATAAGGTCATCTACAAAACACAAATGAGAAATGCTTCCTCCATTTCTTCCCATTTTGAACGATTTCCATCTACCTTCGCTCACTGCAAGTTGTATGAATTGGCTCAGGCGTTCTATACACAAGACAAAAAGATACGTAGAGATAGGATCGCTTGTCTCAAACCCCTACTCGGTTTGAACGGCTCAGTAACCTTTCCATTCCAAAGCACAGAACATTCCCCAGTTCTAATGGAGTTCATGATATATGCAGTGATGTTTGTGGGAATCTCCATCATATTGAGTGTATCTGCAATGAATTCCCATGACAGCCTATCATATGCTTTTGTTAAATCAACCTTGATAGCCATCATCTTCACAACTGTCTTCTTCCTCATCATAAAAATCATCTCATGGGCAATAGCAATGTAATCTGCAATACGACGTCCAGGCACAAAAGCACTCTGGGCAGTAGAAACCCAATGGGGTAGATATGACTTTAATCTTTCCACCACAATTTTAGAAATGAGCTTAAGGCAGTAGTTGTTCAGTGAGATAGGTCTCAACTGATCACAGCTTTTTGTAGGGTAAACTTTAGGGATTAACACAATAGTAGAGTCACACAACTCTTTACATAGCATTTCACCGGATAACGCCTTCGTTTCCGATAACACAACAAAAGTTTTCAGGGTGTCCCAGTGTTTCATTACAAACAAGCCATTTATACCATCAGGACCATTCACCTTATAAGGATTCATAGCTTTAACCACTTTGTGACACTCCTCTTCAGTAGGTTCCCTTGCTATACACGCATATTGCGCAGGTGTTAACTTCTTGAAAGCAGCCGAAATTTTCCTCATAATATCGCCACTCGGTTCTCTTTCTCTACTAAGGATAGCCTTGAAATGTGTTCTCGCCATGTTCGCAAGCATCGCTTCTCCTCATATCCATTGACCATTCCTATCCTTGAGCATAGTGATTAGGTTTGATCTCCGCCTTTGATTGACATAAGCACTGAAAAACTTAGTGTTGCAGTCTCCGTTTTCATCCATTCGATGTGACTCCTTAGCCTCCATTCTTCTTCCTCTTCCATCAACATATCATCCGAAGATGCCTTCATATTAATATATATCCCCTTCGTGATTGGGTTGAAATTCTCGGCCAACTCTTTATCAAGAAGACTTATGTTCCGTAGGATACGAGTTTTATTTCTCTTTTTAGAATTTCCATTGTCTTTGTCCCACTTAATAATGTCCTTCTTAGAACCTTGCAAAGCTTCATAAAAATCGACTTTAGTGTTCCACTTCCCCGCCAACATTCTTTTAAACCCCTCATCATTCGCCCAACTAGATTTGGTGACGAATCTCCTCAGACCAGTGGGAGAGACCGTATTTCTAATGAGAAGAGGACTATGATCCGACTACAGTCTGGGTAAATGTTCAACACAAAAATTTCTGTACTTCTGAGTAAATTGGTGGTTTGCTACCGCTCTGTCGAGTCTTTGCTGAAGTATCCCTCTTTTGAAACTAAATTTAGGACCATAAAACCCCAGATCACTCAGACCTGCTGAAATCTATGTCTCTTGGAAAATGGATGCTTCCGCATCATTGTAATGGATGTTTCTGATTCTCTCTGTAGGATAGCACGTAGTGTTGAAATTGCCTAGGACCACCCATGGCTTATCAAACTGTTCCCCCATCTTAACGATGTGCTTCCATAGAAGTTTTCTGATTGTAATATGTGGATTCGCATACACGAAAGTAACCAACATAGAGTGGTTCACACAATAGGTGAAAAATTGTCTATGATAGTTAATAATCCTGACATGGAAATCTCTCTCCTTCTAACAGACCCAGATCCCACCAGCATAGCCTTGTGTTTCCACACAGAAAGAACGATCAAAACCCAATCTCTTGATAGTGGTTGTAGCCTTCATTCCAGTTATCCAAGGCTCCAGTAGAGCAACTACCTTAATTTTGTAAATAGACATTAATTCTTTGAGGTTTAGCTGAGTTTCCTTCTTTCCTATTCCCCTTATATTCCAACAAAGGATGTCTAGCATCATTAACAAGTTTGTGATTTTATGTCGAGAGAAATCTCCTCTCCCAGATTCGCGTTCTCCCTGTCATCCTCACAGAGTATCTCTTCTTCCAGATTAACATCCCTGTCTGTGTTTATGGTTGTATCTCCCATTCTGACTGATTGTTCAGAAGCTCCTTCCCCAGGATCATGTCTTCTCGGGTTTCTTCGTCTATTTTCTAACGGAACTAGGTGTAGGTCCTTCCTCTTCCATTTCATTTTCGTTCCAGTCCCTTTATTTTTCCTGCCTCCTACACTCAGAGGGATAGAAGATAAAGCTTCATTGATAGATTGTAGAGTTCTTGGAGATACTAGTGTTTCTTCCTTGCCTGTCTTGGCTTCTTCTTCCAACATCTCTTCCGCAGCCTCCCCTTCCTCCAGAGCAATAACTTCCACTACTTCGTCTACCTCCGGATGGGTAACTACATGGTTCTCTCTAGATTTATCCTTTGCATTGGCTTCCTTACTCACCATATTCGTGATGTTCTTCAAGACTTCCTGATCCGCATCTTCTTTGGCATCCCCTTCAGCTTCTTGCTTCTTCTTCCTCCATACTTTAGTTGTCCTCTTTCGCATTTCTGTAACCTCAAAGTTTACTGGCAAGGCTGCCTTCCTCTTAGCCTCATTTGAATCTTCCTGCTCATCCGCCAATGTCTCAAACATATTAGTTGTTCTTGCATCATTGACTCTCTCATGTGCCTCTGATTGTTTCCTGTTATATCCCTTCCTTCTCTGGGTTTGCCACTCGCTCTATTGATCAGAGTATGCCTGTCTGGCTGTGCGTGTTTCCTGCTGTGGTTGTGCCTCTTCTCCTTTCTCAGTTGTTTGTTCATTCACACTGCATTCTTTTGAACTGTGTCCCTCTTCCCCACAAATATTGCAGACCTTAGGGATACCTTCATATACAACCTCATACTCCACACCATTAATAAGGATGTAATGACAGATCTCCTTCTTGGTGTTCAGTTCTATCGCCAAATGAGCAAATTTGCTTCTCGTTATACTGACTGTATGGCTATCTACTTTGATTAACCATCCCAAAGCAAGCCCTATATAATCGAACATCGTCGAAATGTATAGATGAAGAGGCAAGTTCATGACCCGTACCCAGGTTGTGATCAAATCAGGGAACTCCTCCTATGATTTGAAAGTAGGGTACCAATCCCAAACGATCAGATTGAGCCCAAAAATCTTCCATGGCCCTCCTGTCAAGGCTTTTTCATAGTCTCTTCTACATGATAATTGAACAACGAAGGGGCCAAGATCCATTTCGTACAAATTAAATCTTCCAGAAATCTTCCACATCGGTTTTAGTCGGTCCCTCAGAGTCATATATCGAATGTCTGCTCCTAGTTACCTGACCACAATCGCATACTTCCACGGTTCCGCCAATCTTTCTTCTGCTTCAGGGACCACAGATATGGCTAGTATATTGTCGACCTCACCCAACGTAACCTCTCCAACTGATAGTCCTTCCTCAAATAATTTTTCTAAGAACGCACCATTGCCTCCGTGTGAACTAGTTCCTCCGACGGCGTCACTGAATGACCTTGTGCTCTGCCCTACAAATCCTCTGTTATCTGCCGCCTGTCCGCTTGTGTGCTCTATTTCCTTGTTATTTGCCCTCGCCTCTCCCATTCCCACACAGTTCCCTTCCATCCCGGTCAAGATAGTATCTGTGGTTTTTTCGATATGAGCCGCTTTCTGTCCTCCCACATACGTGAGTTGAAGCCCTAGTTCCTTAAATAAGAAACCATTAGCCGCTTGAGTGGTCTCGTGGTTGTTGCTTCCTTGCACCGATGCTCCTTCTCTAGATACCTCTGATGCCACGGTTTCGACGATTTCCAATTGTGAACCTCCGCCGTGATCCACCTCGGACTCGAGATTACGCTTTTCGCCGCCTGCGTCGCCAGAGCCCCTCCGTCCCCTAGATCTCCCCATCCCCAGAAAGCGTGTTCCTTTTGACTTGAACTTGAACAAGCTAGGGCTTGTGTAATTTGATCCTTTTCATGTACCTAAAGCCTGAAATAAATCTTGAACAAAAATATTAGTTACATAGGACTGGAATGGTTAAGTCATTATCAAAATATGGACAATGTATAACTCTCGAGTCAACATTCTCCCCTTTTTTGACAATCACAAACCATTCCCCAATCATATTGAAAAGGATATGTAAAGTTATACCTTTGCCTTGTGAATTGTAGGGGGATTCATGATATTAACAATGTGAATTGCTCCCCATCAATATATGCTTACTCTTACCTACATAGTTAGTCTTTCTACACAAAACAATATAACATATATACTATATGGTCCTTAAGTCACATGATAAAACATATGTTGAACAAGAAAAGGATCACACAGACAATAAAAACAATATGGTTGATCTTTAAAACATTGAACTTATCTCCCTCTTTTGACATTATCAAAAAGGAAGGGGGATAGAAGAGCACAAAAATAGGTCTTCTCCCAACACAACAAAAAACATGCATCCACTTGATAAAACTTGCAATCTCAAAACATACACCAAATAGAGAAGAGAGAGAAATAAGAAATCTAAGTCATAATCAAAATATGGGAAACATTGCACCAACTCATGAGATATAGTAAATCAAAGAGTTAGTGTACACATGATTAAGATTACAACACAAAAATCATGTCCTCACAAACAACTACAAACCAAAATAATGAAACCAACAAGATGATAGAAATAATACATCTCAGATAATGTTCCCAAATGTTTTTAATACATAACAGTGTAGAAAGATATATATGATCAACATCTACAGACTAAAACTAAAAAATCTAAACGTGTTACAACCCCATTTTTTTGGGTTCATCTGTCAAGAAATGTAATTTCTCATATTAAAGATATTTGAACAAATAATGATATAATTTTTTTTGAATAAATGGATTTTGTTTACAATAGCCTTGATGGTTGTTTTGTGGGATTTATTGGCTATTGGGCCCAATAACAAGGAAAGGACCAATTAAGTATTTCTTTATTAAGAAAGAAATTGAAAACAATGATAAAATGTGGGAAATAAGTGGAAAGAGGTATAATTGAGTTATCCTTTGTGGATTTTCATATCCAAAGGATTCCTAATGTTAAAAGGAATTCCAATAAGGAAAATAAAAAGAGAGATAAAGAAAAATCCTCAAAAAGAGATATTTTAATAAAGAAAAAGTAAGATAATGATAAAAAGGATGAAAGATAAGGAAAGAGGCTATGGTATATCACCAAGATGGGATTTCGAGCCACTAAGATTCCTTGAGGTTCAAGGAACTCAGAATAATAATTTAATAGCAAGGGAAAGAGAAAATATGTGAGAAATATATATAATTAAGTGATATCTTGCACCTAAAGAAAAGGCACGTTTTATTTTAGAAAATGAGCCCAATTTTGGCAGAGATGTATATAAAGTTATTATTAAGTCTCCCTCAAAAATTTGGGATTAATTGGACACTCAGTTTGGGAGTTATGGCTTTGAAAAATTTCCCTAAAGTGTTGTGATTATAATAATGTCACACATTTATCGATTTAAAAGAAAATTGCTTGGGACGACGACAGCTGTCAGATCAAGATCTGACGCCAGTTGTGTGTCTCCTTCCTCGATTCTAAGAAGGAAAGTGTCGTTAGAACAGAGGGACTTTTCCCTCGATTTTTCCTCATAGATCTGACCATATGCAAACATGGAAAGTTGTTGTTTGGTTTCGTGAGATGATTCCACACCCAACCCACCTAGGTTTTGGGTGGTTTCGTTCATTCAAGTAGAAATGCCCAATTGGGCCAAGAGTAAGGGGTAGAAGTGAGATTGGGAAACCCTAAAGAGAACCCTATATCCTATAAATAGGACCCCCTTCAACTCACGCAGACCCTGAAGAGCTCAACCGACCCCTTCCCTAGTTCCCCCGTACCCCAGGTCGACAAGATCAAGAAGCTCTGGCGAGCTTCAAACTGCGGCACCACCACGGTGCTTTTCCCTAGATTGAGTGAAGTCGAGCAGCACATGATGTTGGATTGGGGTCAACTGTTGACCAAGGAATGCGATATACGATCGATCTTGTCCAACGCTCCAGAAGACCCTTAGTGGGTGCAAGCCACTTGAGTCGTCTGATCGCTCTCAGTCAAAGGCGACCACAGATCCAACTGACCAAAGTTTTCTAAAAAACAAAGGGTTAGTTGCCTCTCTGATCTATATTCGAGAAAAAGGTTGAATCTTGTATAAATATTTAATAACATATTTGGCCTAAAAATACGAATAAGTAGTGCTTTTTTATCAGAAAAATGCTAAGAATGCAATGAAAATGTAATTGACGCCTGATTCTACTTGCAATTCAAAAAGTATGAAAAGATACTACCTTTAATAGTTTAATCAATGAAAAACCCTAATCTTTGATGAGTAATGATTTAGAAAGGGTTATATGAATGTTTAAAGTGGATATTAACATGTTAATAAAAAGGGCACATTAGATCTATAAGGACGATCTTCATGAGTAATTTGATTAATTTAGGGTTCCATGTACATGAATATGCTTTAATGAGCCTTGAACCCTAACTTTGGTAATTATGACCCTTAATGGTTTTAATGGGTCAAATTCATGTACAAAGCCAAAATATGATGGTTCTAAACTATTTTGAGTATAAAGGTTTCTAATTGTGGATAATTACCCTTAATAAGGTAATTAGAGTTTTCTAATGAATAAAGGTGGATTTAGTGTTGAATAGCATTCATGAAAGATAAGTTAATGATAATTAGGCCTAATGATCTTGTCATATATTAAAAGGACAAAAATGGTAGTTTTAATGCAAAGGAGGCATAATAGACTTAGTGGACATTTAATTGTCCTTTATCAGAAATTAGGGTGATATGTTGTTAAAAAGTAATCTTAATATCTTTCGTGAAGAATAGATGAGATAATTAGGGTTTGTGAGTAATTGTATAAAATTAGGGTTTAAAATAGATTAAATGAAGAGAAACCCTAATTGCAAAGGAAACCCTAAAAGCAAACTAGAAACCCTAGGAAGTGAGCTAGGTTTAATAGATATTGATGGCATGATTAATAAAAGGACAATTGTATGCTTGTTTCAAAATCTTGATGTGTGTGCTTGCTTGCATGGATTTCTTACTTGCATGGATTAATTCTGTCTCAAATCAACCTGACATATATGTGGTTAATTATTGTTAATCACATTAGTTTCTCGAAGAGTTTCCCAGATGATTCATTGCATTGAATGCAACCTATCAGTTTGGATGTTTCATACTTGCAAATCATAAAGTCACTATGAATATCACAATAAAAATAGAAGTGTGTATTCTCGCACCTACATGCCACCCTGATGGATGAAGCAAAAGGTTAGGCCCAGTATGGTAGACCAATGGGCACCATGAGTGGTGACCACAGACACCAAGCTCGGGATTGAGAATGTGGTCTTTAAAGAATGACTAATGGGAAATATGAAGGGTGACCCCAGGCACCAAGCTCAGGATTGAGAAGGTGGCCTCAAGTCATTGGAAAAAGAAACCCTAAGGTGGGTATGCCAGGGTTAGGGCAAAAGTGGTGGAGAAGGTCATACTAAAAAGCATAAATTGGCTTGTTAATTAACTTGATTGTGAGAATTAGATTGTTAGCCATATTTGTGAAATTTTGGTTGTCCCCACATATCGGCATATTTTGATATGTTGACCAACATTTTGTTTGTCAGCATTTTAGGTACAAGATTGCAATGGACAAATAGTAAAGTGGCATGTGTGGAATTAAATAAGAAATAAAGTACAAAGGAGGATTAGTTAGAATAGAATCCATATGTGGATAGAAGTAGTAATCTATGTTTTTGAAAAAGGTATGCAATGTTTTATTTTATTACAGCCTTTCAGTATAGTTTGGTAAAATTTGATAATTATTATTGATTATTTGTCGAACCTTTGATCCTGTTAATTGGGATAACGACTCTGACCTCTTGGTCTCCCTTAATTGGGGGTTACCCAGAAGTGGGGTGGTTACATTTGGTACCAGAGCATAGGTTCCTCATTTAACTTTAATAATTATTAAATTTTACAAACTTTGTAGAACCCAAGGGAGCTATTAGAGGATTTTCTGAAAGATAGAGGTGTCTAGAAATGGATCACATCTGGGGGCTAGCAAGATTTTCCTCTGTACAGCTAGTCAAAATACAAGGACTCCCGGATTAGTGTGACTGCCTGGCCAATGTCTCCGGATTTGACTCGAAATAAGGTACCTTTAGAACTCTCTCATCTTGTTCATCCCTTCTTAACTCAAATGCTGTTAAGGACCTTAAGGATTAGGGTTTTCTATCTTTTTCTCACCATCTGGAGGTATGGGTAAGGTTGATAAGGTCTAAGGAATCCTCCACCAAATTAATGAAAAGCATGTAAATAAGATGTCATGGACATAAGCTTAATAGATTAAGCATAAACTAAAGAATAGATACATGCTTAGGTCATATGACATGAGTTGTCATTGCCCTCAGGAGAGACCTGAGGCTAGACCTTCTTGTTAGGAGGATGAGTAAAGAGAGTTGATCATGGAGGCAGAGATCTCCATTAAAAGTAGAGACCTAGCACATCCTTTGAGGATGATGCTAACCCTAACCCTAAGTGGTGGTTAGAGAATGATGATGAGTTAGATGTCATGATGGACCAGGTGGGTGGGCATGCTTTTAGATGCCCATGACGTTATGAGCCATGTGAGGTTGAATGACCTAGTGCCTTTGGTGACCCAACCCTGGGAAGGGTCGTGCATGTTAGAGAGAAGGATAGATCCTTCATTGATGAGGTTAGAAAAGGACCTATAGAAACCCTATGGTCTTATGTGAGTTTGACATATCATGCCCCAGAATACATCAGTAGTGTGGGCAGTAGGTTGAAAACCTAGCCAGGAGAGAGTTGGATGGCTTATGAGGTAAGCATAAAGAGCCATGGATAATCTTGAGTGAACATAAGTTTGAGCATAGGCTTCACCCATGTAGGGTTATGCTTGTGAGCTTGATCCTTCAGGGAGGGAGGACATCTAGTAGTAGGGTCATTTGTAGGGTTAGCTCTAGAGAGAGAGAGAGCATGACCCAAGCAAGAAATTTGGAGGCCTAGACTCCGAAATATGAGGAATAGTGGGGAGTTGAGCATGATGCGACCTAAGTGGATGATAGAGGTTTCCTCATGATTGATCCTTGGAGACTGATGATATCTTGGTTTCTATTAGAGGAACCAAACCCTAGAGAGAGGATGAGGCTTCTGGAACCTATGTGCCTATGGTATAGGTGTTTACCTTCTGAGATAGGAAGAAGAGTTCCTTAGACCCTGAAGAGGTTTAGTGATAGGTTGTGAGGCCTTATACCTTGTTGGTTGTCCTTAAGGAGGACTCCACTTTGAAGTGTTGTTCAAGTAGAAGGATCATGGCAAGTGCATGTTATACCCTGTACAGGCGTGGGTCGTAGTTAAAAAGTTGAGCAGACAGTGGGACATCAGAAAAGTGAACCTAGGGTTCCTCAACACAAGAGGGGAAGTGGTGTACCAGATGCTCGTGATGAGGTTTGAGTTTTTATAGATTCGAGCATAGTACTCTTCATGCTTAGAGAAAAGGGAAACCCCTTAAGTTTAAAGGTATGTTTGATGAATCCCTCTCAGCTAAGGTGGTGACATGGGAAGGTTTGTTCTTGGTCCAATGATGAGGAATGAGAACAAGTATGACCTGGAATGGTTTAGTAAGTGGCCTTCTTGGGCCTTAGTAGTTTTCTAGGGTTAAGCATGCTCACATGTATGTAAACGCTAGGTCTAAGGATGTTGGTGACCTCCCATCATGGGTTAGGGACCCTCTTCTAAAGTGTATACCAGTTTTGTGGGTTTTGAGGAAACCTAAAGAGGTCTCATATAATCTTGAGAAGATAAGTGAAAATTACATAGTGAGAGAATGAATTTGTAGACCCATAGATAACCATCTCTAAGGTAATAGGGATGGGGCCTGATCAAGGTAGGCAGGTCGCCATGACCCCTATGAAAGGATGAAAGTCAGCCCATGAATACAAAAAGAGATGATGGAGACTTGGGTAAAATTCTGAGTTGGACATGTACAATATTAGGATCCTAAGTCTATCCTAAGGTCAGGTAGGGATAAGACCGATGGAATTAGGAGTTGCCCAATTCCCTAGTTGCACATGACCATCGGGTAAGGAGGTAACATCTATCATTGTTCGAGGGCCATGGGTTAGGAGATTGATCACCTTCATGAACTCATGGGACCCAAAGGGCAGATGAGGAGGGCACTCTCTAGATGCATAAGGGAAGAGGGATGACCCCAAAAGTGCTGACATCCTATAGACCTAGAGGATATGACCAAGGATTGTGTGGTGACCCAAATAGGTTTGAAACCAGTTTTCCATGGAAGTAACCTTGATGTTGAGATGATCGTGATGTAGAGACATATGTTACATGTTTCAACTTGGATTTAAAGGTGTACTGACAAGGTGGAATGTACCATCTCTACTCTTGGAACAGGAATAACTCTGTGTTTGGACGGCCACCAAATGCTTATTTGCTCTTGTTATGGGAGTGAGAGATAGGATAGTACGCATGCCATACACCAAGGGTAAAGATGATGAAAGTTGGACTGATGCTATGAGGTATGAGGACAAAGATGATAACATACCCTTGTGGAGTAAACAATATTTAGATGGGTTACAAACATCAAGAGAACTAAGGTAGTCATATTATAAGGATGTTTTAGCATGAGCTATGTGGAATTTGTGAGTTCTACAAGGTTGAGCTTGATAACCAAGAAGATGAGCTCTGAATTTTCCTTGATAAAGTTAGACATAGATTCCGAGATGAGATGATAAGTGTAATACATGGAGGTGTATGTCTTCAACATTACCTAACACTTAAGGATGTGAAGTGGTGATGGATGTTGTGATTCAGATGTAGTAGCCTAGTTTAGCTGGAGGCTAGACATGGATGTTCGGTTAACCCTAAGCTTGAAAAAGGAGATATGTTGGTGCTAACACTCATGTGTAACAAGATCTGTTGACCAAGATTAGTTTTTGTTTGGTTAGCCTAGGCCATAATGCAATAAAAGGATTGTGGTAGCACCTCAAATGCACTTCTTTGGAAAGGAAGTGTAACATCCCTAACCTGGGTTAAGGATTAACCCTAGAGGTTTTGCTTAATTAAGACATTTATATTCTTGTCCTTATTCTTTGAAAAGTAATTAAGGCTCAAGAGGAACTTATGTTTCAATTTCAGTCCTTTTTGAATAATGTTGAAACAATGTTTTACTTGTTTTGGACTAAAGTGCAAATTACCCAAGTTGAAGGGTTAACTTGCAAATTTTACATGATAAAATGATGCTCAAGTGTTGAAGCATGATAATATTGAAATTGATGCAGAGGTATGGCTTGTGGTATCCTGAGCACCAAAAAAGAGCTTGTCAAGCAATGTTTGTGCATTAAAACCTAGTTTTGGTGTAATGTGCAAATTACACAAAACCTAGGGTTCAATATGCAAAATACCACTCCTAGAGAGTCCCTAATGTTTCTTGGTATAAATTAGAGACAAGAAAATCAGAGGGGCCTCTCATTTGAATCTCTTTGTAGGAGGGAGAATCTTGATATTAAAATAATCATGATTTAAGCATAATTGAAACCCTAATTCAATTTAATGTAAAAATAAATATATTAATGGAAGTGCCCTTCAACCAAAAATGGATAGTTTAATTCCCATAATTAAGTACGTCCTTGTTCCTTGCAAAGGAAACGAAATATCTAAAGTGAGTGGAGAGTCCACTCACATTAGTTAAAGAAAAAGTAATATCCACTCAATTTTGGATATTATTATTATAATGGTTAAGGTGCTTAATTTGTTTTCTTTTAATTCATGGATAATGAAGAGGAATTATAAGGTGGGGGATATGGCTTCGTATGAAAGGAATGGATGGGAGTATGTGGCACCAATTTTGGGAAATAAAGGATGTTTATAACACTTTCTCTCTCATTGAAATTCCCTTATATACATTCCATTTTCAACCCACATGAAAGGATTTTTCGATTCCTTCTTTCTTTCCTTGCTTTGTCTGTGCACAAGGGAGATTAGGAGAAATAGGAGAACGTGCCCAAACCTGTAGGTAAGCTCCATAATCATCTTAAACCTTGATTTCATGGTGGAAATCGAAATTCGATGCTTAATTTCTTCTTTTCTTCACTCAATCTTCAACCTTACCTATTCTTTTCACTCAAAGACTTGAGAACGGGCCTTGGACAGTTGAGAGAGATTCATTCACCATTGAGGACATGAAGCTTGAATCTTTAATTCATCATTGAAGGTGGGTTATATAACTTGAATCCTTAAATGTCATTATTGCTTGCAATTTATTCATCATGTGTTGAACCTTTCTTCTTCCTCATTTTCCATTTGATTAGATGTTAAAATATCCATAAGAATCACAACTGATTTCGAAGGTTTGAAGCTTAAAGATGATGATGTCATATTAAGCGCACACCTCAACAAAGGAATGGGCAAATGGTTTTCAAAACTGATTTTTCTAATTCGGTTTCAAAACCGATTGAGTTGGTTCAGTTTGAAGACTAAATGGGTAATTGAACCCAAGACCGAATGGGTAATTTACTTCTAGACCGAATGGGTAATTTACTTCAAAACCAAATGGGTAATTTAATTCAAGACCGAATGCGTAATTGACTTCAAGATTGAATGGGTAATTGAGTCAAAACTGAATGGGTAATGGATCTTAAGATTGAATGGGTAAATTGAACTTCAAAATCGTACGGGGTCTATTGCTGATGTGAATAATAAAGAGCCAATGGATTAAATTGATTTAATGGATTCAAGAATGGGTGATCCATTGATTATAAACCCTAATTGGATTGATTTGGTTGAAACCCTAAATTGATTGAGTCAATTTCAATGTTGATTGGCTCAAACGGTCTCAAGACCGTTTGAGGGCAAAGAGTCTCAAGACCGTTTGAGGTTAAGTGGAGTCATGGATGTATGGAGATCCAAGGGTTGTAGATTGATGTACTTTCAATGGTCTCGATATTGGATGATTCAAGGAGTGCAAACCCTAAAATCAATTGATTCATTGAAAGAAACCCTAGATGTCCCTTTCAGTTTCAAGATGGTTTGGACCAAATGGTCTTAAGACCGTTTGGTGTTTAATCAATTTCAATGATGAGTTTCTCATTCGTTTTCAAACCATTTGGGGTTAATTATATTTAATTCAAACAGTCTCAAACCATTTAGAGACTTAGAGATCAAGACCGTTTGATGGTCTAACGGTCTTAAGACCGATTGAAGGTTTTGAGACCAAGACCGTTTAAGGTCTAACGGTCTTGAGACCGTATGAAAGTGCAATTGATTCAAGACTGTTTGAGGGTCTAGTACGTCAAGACCGTTTGAAGGTCTAATTGACTTAAACCCTGTAAGTACTATTAAACCCCATGATTGTTAATGATGTATATCAAAGATAATTACAATGGTTAAGGTACTCAGTGTTTATATAATGAAAAACCTTAATTGAAGATGATTCTTCATGAAACCCTAATTTTGGGTAAAGTAACATGAAACCCTAATTTGGGGAAAAGTTATAAGGAACCTAAATTCGAGACAATGATGTGTGAAACCCTAATCATGGGTGATGATGTGTGAAACCCTAATCTAGGGTAATGTCATGTAAAATCCTAATGCAATGATGAGATGTGAAATCCTAATCAAGGGTGATTTTATGTGTAACCCTAATGCAATAATGTGATGTGATACACTAATCTAGGGTAATGTTATGTGTAACCCTAATGCAATGATGTGATGTGAGACAATAATCTAAGGTGATGCTATGTAATGCTATATGAAACCCTAGTATGAGACCCTAACCTTAATAAAGGGTGAAGATTTATGAAATCCTAATCTGGGCAATATGATGATAAACCATAACCCTAACTTTGGGCTATGAGTTGAGAAACCCTAATTTCAGGTAATTCTATGTGAAACCCTGATATAGGATGATGTTATGTGAAATTCTAATATAGGGTGATATTATGTGAAAGCCTAATATGGGGTGATGTTATGTAAACCCTAATTGATAAGGAAGGGAAATCCCTAACCCTAATGATGGAGGGTTGTAATTCTTTTGTTGTATAAGCCTTGTTAGACATATTAATAACTTGAATAAAAGTATAATGTGCAATGGCATTGTGAGCCATGTGAATAGGTTGTTACCTAGTGAGAGGTGAAAATATGTGTAATGACCTTGTGAGCCATGTGAATAGGTTGTTACCTAGTGAGAGGTGACAAGATGTGTAATGACCTTGTGAGCCATGTGAATAGGTTGTTACCTAGTGAGAGGTGACAAGATGTGTAATGACCTTGTGAGCCATGTAAATAAGTTGTTACCTAGTGAGAGGTGACAAGATGTGCAATGACCTTATGAGTCATGTAATAAGTTGTTGCCTAGTGAGAGGTGACAAGATACTTAATGGGCCTTGTGAGCCATGTGAGATGCTTGTGTAACAAGCATCCTGAATACCTTGGTCAGATGACCTAGAGGTAATAGTTCCCCGATAAGTGGTAACCATGTTCAGTGATGATTTAAGGGTTTGAATACCCAGATCCAGTAAACATGATAATGATGTTGAGGAATGTGAATTCTCAGATATGAGATAAGGGATTGAGATCCCAATGTTTTATAAAGCTTCAAAAAGTACTTGATAGAAGTATTACACATTCTTTGTAGCATTTGTTATAATAAATTATGTTTGAAAACATGTCTGATGCTAAAAGAATATGGTAATACACTTAAATTAATCAAGTGGAATCTTATCATGTAGTGCCCTGGCCATATAACCATCAGCGTCAGAATTTGCTGGATGGTGAAACGGGTTGCTCCGCGGCAAAACTCAGAATGCATATTTTTGAATATGAGGGGGTAATGGGAGAAAATGTCCTTACGCTCTAATGGAGGAATTGATGTGAGATAAATGTTAAATATCTCAATCCTTCATTATATATATCGGGGTGGATGTATCAGTAATCCCCCGATAACAAGATGGATGTATCATGAATCTCCCGATAATATTAATGCCGGATCGATGTGAGATAAACATCAAAATCTCTCGATTGTGAAGAGAGTACAAACGCCACTGTAGCTCTATAGCGAAGTTGTCAATATACTGTGGAAAGCTATTTAGTAGAGACACAAGATGTCCTCCATGGAATCTCATATTGATCAAGATAAGGGAGGTCATGGCAGCCGACTCTTCCATTGACCTTGTATGGCACCGATTTTCACTTCGCAATGGTCGGTTGGAGTATGGGTGGTATACCTCATCTCCTCAGGGCATAAGTGTGAATGTAAAATGTAATCAGCCGTATAGCATGTTTGCTTAAGGATTGAATACGAAAATCACTGGCTGATGTTACATTTATTTTATTCATCTTTAGGTGATCGATGCTATATTTATGTTTCCTTACATTCCTTGCAACACAGATAGACGATTTATAATCTACCATGGGTAGATGCAATGTCCTCCTTAAGAAAGAAAGTTATGTTATTTGGTTCATACAATGATTAATATTGTTGTTAATATAAAAGAACTCCTGCTCAGTTTTATTCTATCAATCTGCAATAATAATGTTTCTGGCAAAGAGTTATATCTCTCGCTGGGACAATTTTCAATTGTCTCACCCCCTTGGGATCCAACTTTTTAGGTAGATGCAGAAGAAGAGGCAGAAACCCTATAGTAGGGGGAGAGCAGCAACAGCAACAGAGACAACTGTCATATTCCAGGTGGAGGCTCTGGATGTCACACTTTGTATAGAAAGTCCTATGTGTCGTCTCTGTACTCTCAGGTCCTCAGAGTCAGTAGTTAGTGCTTTTAATGAATCGATCTGAGATTTTGGCTTGATGCCTTGAGGTTCTTATGCTGCATGTATATAGTTTTAACAGAGAAGATGATGCTTGTAATCCTCGAGAAGGGATGGTACATGATATGTACTTGTGAACCAGGATGTAAATAAAATACTTTGGTTCTTGATAAAAGAGTTTTCCTGTGTTTGGATCTCTTTGAAAAAGGTTTTAATTTTTAGTGATTTTTAGTAATCCGCTGCTAATGATCATTTCTGCTTTGTTAATGATGTTTTTTCGAATGATGTGTGACAATTTAGTGGTATCAGAGCTCTAGGTTCGTTGAGTCTACAAAGACATCGGACTAAGGTTGTTGAGTCTATTCTAGTGTCTTCCAGTTTATTTGATAGTGTCTACTCTTATAGGAGAAGAAGAACTTAAAGATGTCTGGATCACACAAAGAACATGTTGCTGAGAGCAGCAATGTTACACCAACAGAAGGTGCAAGGGACCAGGCGAGAGAAGAACGATTGCCTGAGAACCCCTAAGATGAACCAACTATGATAAGGAATCCTTCCTTTGATATCACTGGTGGGCAAGTTAGGACTGAAATGATGCGTATAGTGGACCATCTATTAGCAATACAACCTAGATTACTAGCCCCAAATGATGAAGTTTTAGACTCCAACAGGATTCTTGCTCAACATCAGCATGTTGGAACAATGAATATTGATGAAAGGAATAGGTTACAACCTGAAACTAGGATTTTCCACAAGTGTAGGCAGTCTGGACATATCAGAAAAGACTATCCAGAAAAGGATAATGAGAAAAAATTAAGAAAAGGCCTATCCAAACAAGGGATCATAAGCCTAGTAGTTCTAAAAAGGGGAAGTTTTTAGTACGCCCGATACAACCAGGGTCTAGTGCACTAGGGAAAGGGTTAACCAGAAAGGGTAAAGGACCTTGTAGACCGTATCAAGAGATTAGAACCTGTTACTAGTGTAGACAGGTAGGACATCTAGTAAGAGATTGTCCAGTTGGAAACACAATGATAACCCAACCACCAAGGAAGAGACATCATGGTCATCCAAGGAAACTGTTTTCTAGTGGTACTCGAGGATGTGGTCAGACGTCCTAGGCAGGATCAATTGTATTTAATAACAAAGTACAAAGTCAACATCAGGTAACGGTAAGATTCTGTGAAAAGAATCAGCCTGAGGCAGTAAACAAACTACGAGATGAGACAGGTCAGATAAATTTTTTTTATTCTGATATATCATTTCATGATATCGTGTGATTGAATATAAGAAAGTAGTTGTTTTTAGCTTCCTTTTACTAGTCATATGAAGACACAAGGAAGATGAGGACTTATATTTTACTCAGTATCCCTTTAAATGCTTTATAATTTCTATTATATATGTGAATAAGGATGAGATATAGAAGTGATGCCTGAAGAAAATCTAGGAATGTTAAACCTTGTGTTTATAATGATATGAATATTGAGGAACATGATAGTAAATAAAGTGCATACTACCTAATCTCAGTACTTGTATACCCTAGCCAGGTATATAATTATTGGAGATAGGGCAAGTATGGAACTCTTAGATTGTTATCTTTCTGATTACTTTGATCAAGTAGTCAATCTGAGACAATCTAGAGAGTATAATGAAACTAGAAAGATGGTATGGACATTTGTATCACATACTAAGTACAATAAAATGGAATCTGAAATGATCTCAGATCCATCTATGTGTATGAGGAAGTCAAAGAACAATCCTCATGATAAGAGAATGAGGACAAGGGAGATATTGCTTGTCTAATAAAGTATGTGTGAAGAGTAAAGATCTTTTGCCAAGATGTAGAAATGTGAAATGTGATAAAATTGTAAAATGTTCATGAATATGTTAGAAAATAACAAAGGAATGAGTAATGACATGTAATCATCCTTATAATTCATTTGCTAATGGTAAGGAACCTAAGATGAAACAAGAGTAAATGATTCATGAACAGTTGAAAGTTCATGCTATAATTAGAGGAGATGACAATCCTTTCCCTTTGATAAATAACCCTAGGTGATGATGGGGTGAAAAGAGAAATATGTTTCTTTGTGTTCTCTCCTTTTAGGGGCATAGAAATCGATAGAATACTATGACACTTGATGTGCATGGATTAGAAATAATCCAATGATGGATACTTAGAAAAGTATCAGTTCATCTTGGACTTTGGTTCCAAGATAAAGATATGTGTAACAAGTAATGTTCCAAAGATGAAAGAAAGACCCTTTTATATGTATGGCTCTGGTAATAACAATAGAGAGATGGAAATGATGAGGATGTGATGTGTTTTTGACAGATGTAATGGATACCAAAGTAAGAAATTCTGATATCTAAGAAATACCAGGTGGTATGGAAAAGTAAAAGTATAACTCCTAATTAGATGATTAATGTTGGTTACCTAGAATGGCCAACTGTGAAATTAGTCTAATTACATAAAATAGTATGGAGATCACATGTTAGGGGTTTATGCTCTACATAAACATAACATCGAAAAGAATTTACTAATTGAAGGAACAATTATAAAATCATTATGGGAAAAACTTATCAAGTTAAAAATAATTCTAAAGATACCTCTAAGATAAGTTCTTAATTGGTAAGTAACATCCCCTTATGACAAAAGTATGTACAACTAATAAGATAATTGGTACAAATAGTATGAAAGTTTAGTGTGGTGATGATAGTTCAGATGGAACACCATATGTATGATAATTCTTGTAGTCACAAGTGGGTGACATAATGTAACTCTGGTCTTTCCTTGGAAGTGATATGCTAATCTGAGTGAGGAATATGGAAGATTCCTCAGAATTAAGAATCATGTCACATAAAGTTATAAATTAAGAAAGGTGATAAATCAATGAGGTTTGACACCTAAATTAAATAAGGTGTGTATAATGTATCTTTGACTAAGAAAAGTGTTACCTGAGACAGAGTTGACTCTACATTCAATAATGAAAAAAAATAGTAGAGTATGTGTCCTGTATGACAAGTTCTAGGATAACCTTGTGTGCAAGAACTTTGTGTTGATCAAAGTTCTATGGCATCTCCATGACATTAAGATGTTATGTGGAGACCTGATGATATGATGAATCAATAATATTTGTTTCCCTTTACCTGGGATTTCGGGGACGAAATCCTTGTTAGGGGTTTATAATTATAACATCCCTGACCTAGGTTAAGGCTTAACCCTAGAGGTTTTGCTTAAGTAAGCCATTTGTATTCTTTTCCTTATTCTTTGGAAAGTAATTAAGGATCAAGAGGAACTTATGTTTCAATTTTAGTCCTTTTTGAATAATGTTGAAACAATGTTTTACTTGTTTTGGACTAAAGTGAAAATTACCCAAGTTGAAGGGTTAACTTGCAAATGTTACATGATAAAATGATCCTCAAGTTTTGAAGCATAATAAGAATGAAAATGATGCAGAGGTATGGCTTGTGGTAGCCTGAGCACCAAGAAAGAGCTTGTTAAGCAATATTTGTGCATTAAAACCTTGTTTTGGTGTAATGTGCAATTTACCCAAAACCTAGGGTTCAATATGCAAAATACCACTCATATAGAGTCCCTAATGTTTCTTGGTATCAATTAGAGACAAGAAAATCAGAGGGGCATCTCATTTGAATCTCTTTGGAGGAGAGATAATCTTGATATTAAAATAATCAAGATTTAAGCATAATTGAAACCATAATTGAATTTAATGTAAAAATAAATATATTAATGGAAGTGCCCTTCAACCAATAATGGATATTTGAATTCCCATAATTATGGACGTCCTTTTGCCTTGCAAAGGCAACGATATATCTAAAGTGAGTGGAGAGTCCACTCACATTAGTTAAACAAAAAGTAATATCCACTCAATTTTGGATATTATTATTATAATGGTTAAGGTGTTTAATTTGTTTTCTTTTAATTCATGGATAATGAAGAGGAATTATAAGGTGGGGGAGATGGCTTCATAAGAAAGTAATGTAGGGGAGTATGTGGCACCAATTTTGGGAATTAAAGGATTTTTATAACACTTTCTCTTTCATTGAAATTCCCTTATATACATCCCATTTTCAACCCACATAAAAGGCTTTTTCGATTCCTTCTTTCTTTCCTTGCTTTGGTCATTAACAAGGGAGCTTAGGAGCAACAAGAGAACGTGCCCCAACCTGTAGGTATGCTCCATAGTCATCTTCGACCTTGATTTCATGGTGGAAATCGAAATTCAATGCTTAATTTCTTCTTTTCTTCACTCAATCTTCAACCTTGGCTATTCTTTTCACTCAAAGACTTGAGAACGGGCCTTGGAAAGTTGAGGGAGATTCATTCACCATTGAGGACGTGAAGCTTGAAGCTTGGATTCAGCTTTGAAGGCGGGTTATATAACTTGAACCCTTAAATGTCATTATTGCTTGCAATTTATTCATCATGTGTTGAACCTTTCTTCTTCCTCATTTTCCTTTTGATTAGTTGTTAAAATCTCCATAAGAATCACAACTGATTTCGAAGGTTTGAAGCTTGAAGATGATGATGTCATCTTAAGCACACACCTCAACAAAGGAATGGGCAAACAGTTTTCAAAACTGATTGAGCTAATTCGGTTTCAAAACCGATTGAGTTGATTCAGTTTCAAGACCGAATGGGTAATTGAACCCAAGACCGAATGGGTAATTTACTTCAAGACCGAATGGGTAATTTACTTCAAAACCAAATGGGTAACTCAGTTCAAGACTGAATGGGTAATTGACTTCAAGATCGAATGGGTAATTGAGTTCAAAACCGAATGGGTAATGGATCTCAAGATCGAATGGGTAAATTGAACTTCAAAACCATATGGGTTCTATTACTGATGTGAATAATAAAGAGCCAATGGCTTAAATTGATTTAATGGATTCAAGAATGGGTGATCCATTGATTATAAACCCTAATTGGATTGATTTGTTTGAAACCCTAAATCGATTGAGTCAATTTCAATGTTGATTGGCTCAAACAGTCTCAAGACCGTTTGAGGTCAAGTGGAGTCATGGATTGATGGAGATCCAAGGGTTGTTGTTTGATGGACTTTCAATGGTGTCAATATTGGATGATTCAAGGAGTGAAAACCCTAAAATCAATTGATTGATTGAAGGAAACCCTAGATGATCCTTTCAATTTCAAGTGGTTTGGACCAAACGGTCTTGAGACCATTTGGGATCAAATGGTCTTCAGACCGTTTGGGATCAAATGGTCTTCAGACCATTTGGAGGGCAAATGGTCTCAGACCATTTGATGTTTAATCGATTTCAATGATGAGTTGCTCATTCATTTTCAAACCGTTTGGGGTTAATTATATTTAATTCAAACGGTCTCAAACTGTTTAGAGACTTTGAGATCAAGACCATTTGATGGTCTAACGGTCTTAAGACTGATAGAAGGTTTTGGGACCATGACCGTTTAAGGTCTAATGGTCTTCAAACCGTATGAAAGTGCAATTGATTCAAGACCGTTTGAAGGTCTAGTACCTCAAGATCGTATGAAGTTCAAAGTACTTCAACACCGTTTCAAGGTCTAATTGACTTAAACCCTGTATGTACTATTAAACCCCATGATTGTTAATGATGTATATCAAAGATAATTACAATGGTTGTACCTTTAAGGTACTTAAGTGATTAGTACATGTTGAGTGGTTAACCTTTGATGCTTATGTAAGCAATATCTTAATACACCTTGCTAACCCTAAATGGTGTACTTAAATGATGGGTTGATCTAATCTAATCAAGATTAAAGTAATCAACATCTTAGAGAGGTTGAGAGAGAGAGGATTTCATTCATGTACAATAATCATGTAGTGGTTAAACCTCAACACTCTCAACATGAATAAAATATGTAATCAGGGTATGGTCCTTGATAAAGAGATCATGGAACTCTAATCGAGAAGTTTGATGATCCATATCCCTAATTTAGGATAATGTTAGATGAAACTCTAATCTAGGGGAATGGTTTGCAGAGGTAGAGAAGGCAGCAGAAACAAAAATTTTCTTCTCCCAAACCCAGAATAAAGGAATCGTGTCAACGTCTATATAATAGGAAGGATGGTTTGTAGAGGCATACCTTATCCCGAGGCTTGCTCGAAGACGTTACCTTGCTGCTTGCACGGTCTTCACCTCTTGTCTTGGACGGTGTCTGTGTAGCTCCTAGTCGCACCAGGACTGTCAGCTCCTGGTCTCACCGGGACTGTCGGGATTGACAGTTGTCCTTCGAGCACTAGAAGTCTCCCCCCTCTGAAGTAGTCCACATGGACCACCTGGAGCTCTGATCTCCTTGTCCTAAAAGGAATCGGAAGGAGTCACACCCTCCTATTGGCATACTAGTCACTGACACACTCTCCTACCACCTGTCACTTTCTACAGTTGTCTTTCCCTTGTTGTGCCTCTCTTATCTAGTAGCACTTACTCTGGCTCTCTCTCGGTTACCAAAACCAGAGAGAACGACAACTTTACAAAGCAATTGGTGCACTGAGTTGTGTTCCAGAGAAGCCCCCACTACCCCTATATATATAGGAGGGTCATGGGACATGGTTCTCTATCCCGAGAAATGCAGGATTAATGCAGGAGTAGAAGGGTTTGAGATTTTCCATAAAACAACCAACTGTGCCACCTGAATCGATCGTTTCAAACATGAAACGGTCGGTTGGGGAGCTGAGTCGATCGTTTCACACCTGAAATGATTGGTTGGAGCACCTGAGCCGATCAGTTCACTTCCAAACCAATCGGTTCGTGGTCCTGGTCCAACTCAAATTGACTTTCAAATTTGTTTCCAATTAATCAAATATTAATCGTTGTCCAAATCAAATTTGTACAAGTGAAACAAATTTTTTGTGCAAAATAGTCTTCTGACTTTCCAAACGATCTCAGTTGGACCAGTTGAGCCGATCGGTTCAACCCTTGAATCGATCGTCTCAGCATGTCTTGAGTCAATCGGTTCATCACATGAGCCGATCGATTCACCAACCTGAGTCGATCGGTTCATCACATGAGCCGATCGGTTGGAAGTGCAGACTGTGCAAAATCAGTCAATTATAGTTTCAATCAATCTGATACTCTAATCAATCGATCCAACACCTTGAATACTATGATTTTGAGCTATCAATTAATTGAGTGTTTAATTGAACTACTAAGCTCCTTTAGTAATCAATCTAAACATCATTTGTGGATAAACTCCTCTTCCAAGTTAAATCCTATGTGTGTGACCCTGCAGGTCCATTTCACATTGGTAGTGAAAGTCCATAACACTTATGACTTCACAAGAAAAGAGTGGTGCCTAGTCGCACATCAGTGCTACCCAAGTGAAATAGAAAGTTGGAGAACAACTTTCAATCCTACAATTCGTGAATGGTGTTACAATGAATGTATAATTCCTTTGTCACTGATATCCCAAATGAACTCAAGGTATGGAACTATCATCCTGTCAACGCTCATTCACTTTCTTGATCTTAGAGTAGATTGGAGGAGATATGTATGACATCAATATCACATATTGAATCACACATGCATGTGCACGCCTATCTCAATCGTACACATCAAGTGGCCATGGATATCAAACTCCCTCAGGAGGGACAAATCCAATATCTATCACTCCCCCCTCAAAAGCCCCATGTGTCAAAGCCACCCAATCAACACCTTTATAACAACCCATGTTTCAGGACTGCGTTTGATGATGTCAAAGTGTACCCAATGACATGTGTTGAGTGTAGTGATTTCAGGTCAAAGAACCATACTCACCACCATCACTGTGAGAACTGACTGTGACTACCATTTCATGGTTCCATGTGTCAAACTCACGGTGGGTCTGTCTGGTACACTTGTTCTCTAATAAGTACCTATGTGATTGGTTTGATATATCCATATCATGACTAATGAGATTCTGTCATCAATCAACACCACAATCTAGTCTTGTGTGTCATTGTTGTCTATCTACATTCCACAATGACATCTGACTAGGGACATAATAAGAATGTACAAACTCTTAACATCTGTATGATCTCATCGTTCAGGTCTTGAACCTAAAAGAATACGTCATTGAGTATTGCCATTCTCTAGACATTCAATCTGTTCTATCATTATCTCATATGACTAAACCAGAAAGAATTATAAGATTGCCTTTTATCTTTATCAAATCAATCTTAATGTATCCCACCAATCATCCCATGGTTGGCTCTCAGGGCATACATACCAATAGACCCCCACTTGCACAGCGAGCCAATCCCCCTTGAGTTATATTCATAGTGATCTTCAAACATGTCCTAATGTTACTGTGCTCTAGTGCTAACATAGTGAGTTATGGAAACACCTTTCCAAAGTCAGTATTAATTGCATGTCTCTCATCTCTTCATTGTACGTCACACATATGAGATGGAGTTGTCGTAATATGCGATCTAGTATTTCTTTGCTAACCTTTATCCACATTGCATGACCAAGTACTCCTAACTTGTCATCAATGACCGAAATAACCATAAGTTCATCTCATGAACTTCCAGATCCATATAGTATCCACTAATGTTTTCTAACATACGAATACTTAGCTTTTCCTTTTAAACGACTTTTTTGGAACGTTTCCATTAACAACCATTTACTTTTATATATATCTCATATATATTGCGATTAATTTTTTGTCCTTTTCGGAGGTTCGCATCAGTGTAACTCTTTACAGTGAACTCTTCCTCATTTCCAAAGAACTAGTACTTCTCAAGTACTTATCAAGTTCTTATGGTATTCCAGTAACCCTTACTAAAACTAGACAGACATCCACTCGTCATGTACCACATATGAGTTATTAGGATGAGCATATCATATTTTCATGTCCTACATACAAGATGATGAATGCAGTTTATTCTTGCCATGTCCATACATGCAAGAAGATGGGATGTTTACATACATGATAGATCCATATCTATTCTTAGTGTTCCCATTCTTCATAAGAATTGGACACTTGACCTTGGGATACTAACTCCATGTAACATGGACATGTTTTCTCCCATTGAATATGTGCATACTGAACCCTTCAGTACAGATTACCAATGTATGCTCTCTCTTTTTAGGTCAAGAGGTTTTTGAGAACTATCTATATAGATCTCTATTCCTATCACATAGGAAACGTCTCCATCTTCCCTAAAGATAATTTCCACTTTGGATTTCCATTCTAGAACATTTCCATTTCACATCAACATGTGGAATGTGAATACACTCCCACTAAATCACATATCTCTCCTTATCTTTGATATATCAGTCAAACCTTTTGACAATATCATTAAAGTAATGATCCAACTCTGAGTTGCTTGTACTTAATCAATCACATTGATTAGTCCATTATAACTTATAGACTTCATTTGCATTAATGGATTCATAAACCTTATAGGTTGTGTCACATCCATGTTTTATTCCTCATAGGAATGTAGTTTTAGTATCCATATGTAAATCTCTTAGTCATTAAGTTGCAATCAACAAGCATCATCATTGTCAAAATTTTATCCATGTGTCTTAACACTTAAGACTCATTTGCACTTATGGATTTCATCCCAATGGGTGCTACCATCGAGGTCATACCTTATGGTTCACATGGACGTCATTTAGGATGTAATGGTCATAAAGCATAACTCAAAATCTGGTTCCTCATATTCATCTAGATAGTTGACTCATCTCATGGCCAACTCATCACATAGATAATCGAGGTGTATCTGTTAAGGATGTAAGAACTCACAACTCCTTGTGATTGTTAATGTCCTTTATTAGTATGCGGTATTCATTATTTAAGAAGAATTTAGTTATTTGATAATCATCCTGTAACTCCTTAGAGTATGACTCCTTTTTTATTTAGACATCACCATGCCTTAATCATGAGTTCACTATGATACACTATCATAATCACTCACAAGGTTCTCAAACATTTGGTTCAAGTATTTCATTCATTGATCTCATCAAGAATTAACACTTCACCAAATTCATACTTCATCTATGATATTCTTGAAAAATTTAAGATATTCATATTGGTATTTCTCTAAACACCATTTGAAGTACTAGCATTAACTCCAATAGGTATGTAAATACATCACATGTATTATACCTAATAGGATAATCATTCTCCCACTACCACTAGTGAAGGTTGATTAATCTTGTCCAAGATATTCATGTCTCTTACTGGTTCTCTAACCAAAAAGAGTCTAGTTGATCCATCATATGGAAACTAGAAATTAATTTCTCATGATTTAATGCTAATTTGATTGTTTTGAGTTATCAATAACTTTCAAGTATCATTTTAACTTATCCTTACCAAGTACCACAAGATAAACAAGGCACTGCCACAAATAAACATCAACTTTATTAATTTCCATCATTGTCATACAATATGCAAAAATTAATGTGTTTCTATCCATTGGCAAATATGAAATAGCTGTTCATAACTCTATTACATGCCTTCAAGGCTGAAAATAAACTAAAGTACTCCTATCTGTGGCAGCAATACTTTCCCCATTTATTGAGTGCTTTACATTTTATATCTTGGTATCATATACGTCAAAAATGTTACAAGTTTATTTCATGACACCTTCAGGTAGAGACGTCTGTCACCTCCTTCTTCTTTAGTTCTTCCAGATAGAGAGGACAATTCCTTTTCCAATGTCCTAGCTTTTGACAATGGTGGCAATTGCCTCTCTTGGTCATGCCTCCCTTAGCCTTGAGAGTTGAAGACGACGTGGGCTACTGGCTAGCATCAGAACCTTTCTTAGCCTTGCCTTTTCCCTTGCGCTTGGAGTTGCCTTTCTTGTCGTTGATCATTATCATAGACTTAGGCTTGTATTTCTTCATCTGTGTCTCGGCTGTCCTCAACATGCCCAACAACTTTGTCAACGGCTTGTCAAAGTTGTTCATGTTGTAGTTGATCACAAACTGACTGTAGGATTCTAGAAATGATTGCAATTGTAACGAGGCGAGATCACCCCCCTACTTAAATTTAACGGAAAATACAATACATCCCTCAAATTATTAAGAACATTTTGATGGAAGGATGCATGCATAATAAATCTATTTAATTAAGCATGGACCAAATACAACCATTGCCAATAATAGCAGCGGAAGAAAGTAAGATGAGAAAAACTAAACTATTACATAGATTGTTCCAAAAGAAGAAGTAGATAAGAATGTAGTCTATTACAAAGCTCTTATTTCTAGAGTTCATAACATATATTTTTGAGCAAGGTTTTAGTAGCATCAACCTTGCCATGATATCAACTTCACTCCTGCCATGGGTTTCCTTGTTCTTGTTCTAGCCCTGGTCCTGGTTCTGGGTGGTTGGGGAGCACCCAGCAAGAGAAAGATGGAAATGTATGAGTCACAACATGATAGAGTACAAGAAGCATATTAAGGAATGGAAACATAAAGATTTTCTACACTAAGAGTGTTCAAGAGTATGAGGCATATAATTCAAATGGGATTTCTGCCAAGCAAATATGTCAAATGTAGAACAAGCATGATTCATTATGACTAAGCTAAACTAACATAGGGTGAGGTGCCTACCAACCTCAACAAGGAGGAGAGGGGAAATAACATCCCAAACCTCAAAAATATATATAAAGTGGCAGGGGGACTAAAGCCCCAGTGCCCTATGGGTGACTTGTACTCATTTATGCTATATTAGTTAACTAGTGAAACTATCATTATCATGCTTACAATTTACATTGGCAACGAATGAAAATAACAATGAATCAAGTGGGGCCCAATGACCCAAACATTTCCATGAGATAATCATAAAAGATGTCCATACAACAAGATTTCATATTGGATACTCAAATGAACAGTTTAAGGGCACCATGTATATATCAAGATCTCAATAACATCAACAAGGCAAGTGGGGTCCCATGACCCATATTCATCAAGGAGTAACAGTATAGCAAGAATATGCATCATAGTTACAAATTTTCATGTCCAAGTAGAAGATGGAGAATATTATCATAAGTATGCCTCATATGGGAAAACTAGGTTAAACATGATAGGAAGCCCAACTGAGGTGTTAGAATGCACATACCTGTTCTTTCTTTCTAGATTATCCCTTATCCACTAAGATATCAGGTCCAAACTCACTTTAACCTAGGTTCAAAGAATAGTGCATGTATTAGGTTACTTAAATGTACTTTACGTGTAAAATGTCCACCTTTATAACCCATGGGTAAAGACTTTGGATTTTGGTTCTGGAAATAGGGCCAAACAATCCCTAATATTTTTGTACCCGAGAAAACATATTTTCTAGTCAAAAAAAGAGTTAAAATATTATTATTATCATTTTATATCACTTTATACATTTAAATTAGGGTTTGAATTAATTATCATGTTTATAATGGAAAACAGAGTTCAAAACTTAAAAATTTGGATTCTACATGATTTTATCTTTCCAACGAGTATTTATTTATATATTTCCGATAATCGAATGATTTTCTACGAATTAAACGAGATGAGCCAATCAGAAAAAGCTTCGTGGATGATAAAAGCAAATAATTCGAAAGATGATAGTGCCCTCACCGAGAGAGCAGAAACAGGAGGGCGCTCGGGGGGCAAAACGGTCATTTGACCATTGTCTTCTTCCCCAGGTCATGCCTTGCCTTGGCGGCGGGGTGCAACCTTGCCCACTTGGGCGTTTTTGCTATACTTGACCAAATCGGTCATTCAGGTACTCGAAACGAAGAGGATCGAGAGACAAACTCACCAAGCTAAACGATTTTGACGTTGGTTCCTCCTAGCTCCGTGGAGAGGCTCTACAAGCCCAGAGGGAAAAGCTCCCCGCCTGCCGTTTCCCCCGCTTCCTCGGACAAAATTGGTAGTGTGGACAAGTTTCTAAGGGGCCGACGGAGGTGTGGGTGTGGTCATATATAGATGGGGGAGTCTGTGGAACCGAACCGGTGGTGGTCGTGAGAGGCCCTGGCCGGCGCCACTTGGCATTTCGACTATGTTGTGCCTTGCTTGACGGGCAATGGCTCAAATGAACTGGGAGAAAGAGACGAAGGGAACAGAGAAAAAATCTCGCAAAATGGTCGAGTATACGAGGAGATCGAAGTTGAGGAGTCTAGGCCAGTTCTACGTGTAACTGTCGGAGGTGGAAGATGAACTCTTGGCCCTTGGATCATGATTAGGATAAACAATAGCTGTTGGATCTGCGTCCACAGTGGACCTGTGCGGCCCTTGCTTGCGTGACACTCATTTAATCCCAACTCTGGCTTAAATGATGTGTGTAACTGATGTAATGATTGATTTTATATCACACATTATTAAAAACTTCTTTAATGCATTTGGGAGGTCAAACAAACTCCAAATGGCCTCAAATGTTAACCCTAGGTTGCTAATGATGTCTAGATTCGTGATGTATAATTGGATTTGCATTTCACCCAATTTTTGACCTCCAATAATTATTTTGATTATTAAGGCATATATTATTATAATGCTTGAGAAAATAATTATTTGTTGCTTTGATAAGCAACCTTTGGTTCCCAAATCCGAGATTTGGAGTCCAAGAGTCCTCCTCCCATTAAAAACATGCATTTACAAGATTAATTAGCCCATAATAAGAGTGAGGCATGAAAGTTTGTTATTTATTCACCATTTAATTTACGCTTGCTAATTAAATCACTTATTATCCATTAGTATTTATTCTTGAGTTCCAACATTATCCATTAGACAACAAATTCATGGTTTAATGGTAAATTGCATCATTACCCCATTCATATATTAATTTGTAAACCTTCAAATTGGCATAAAATGTACTTCAACCATTAATTTCACAAATATTCAATATTAAGGACACAGAAAGGAGAAGAAAGAAATTAACATAAAAATTGAGATGGAAATGATAATTTTATTGAAACTCAGGACGTTACAACAGTATCACGTCAGTTGCCAACTCTTAGCTCAGGGGAAATACCAGTCTTGTCAGGTTCTCCTCATACCCAATCATCTTGAGCGTGTGAGGACCAACTGAATCTCCTTCTGTCATGACGCACTTGAACATCACCCTTGAGACATCATATCTCTCTTGTCGTGGTTGATCTTCATACATGTTCTTGAGATGTTGAATCATCTCAACGAAACCCATGTTCTCATGTTGTCTCTGCAACTCATGGTTCATAGAGCATAACATCAAGCACTTTGCATCAATGGCATCAGCAAAATGCTTCTTATAAGCATCCCTTTCTGCTTTTGGTGAGGTAGGAGTAGGTTCCTATGGAATTGGAGTATGCAGGACATAGAGCTTTTGCTCTTGAGTGAGAACAATTCTCAATGTCCTAAACCAGTCAGGGAAGTTAGTCCCATTTAGCTTGTCCTTTTCAAGGACCGATCGCAATGAAAAGTGATTGTTATTTGTTGTCATTTGTACTATAAAAGGAAACATATGTAGTTTAGTCCAAAACTCAATTTTGACTTATTTGATTGATTTGAAAGGTTGATGATATAATTAGGACTTCAATTAAATATCACTTCCACTATTTTTGTTCAAATTGATAGCCCTCACCATCAATTCAGAAGATTGCAACGTACAATCTTCTAGTGGGTCAAGATCCTAAAATCCTCTAAGTCATGGACCAGCTAGGGCTGTCACCCACAACTTAGATCTTCTAGGTAGGCAATTTTTGCCAATTGCATCATATGCAACTCTTAAAAGATGTCATATGCAACTCCTTGCCATGATCATCTCCATGCCTCAAGGTGCTAGATCCTATCTAAGTCACCTTGTTAAGTCTGACCCAAAGCCAACATGATGAATATGCACCCTGCTTGGGAAGACCCCCATATCCATCCTGCACGCTTCCATGAGATAGACGGTGCACCATGCTAGGGCGTGCCCACACTTGGCCGATCAAGCTTTGCACGTGTGTCGCATTTGGAAGGCATCTAAAACTTTAATATTTTATGAGGGATTTGGTTTTATAGGTACATATATATATCCAATCACCACAATACATAATATGTATCATATACATGCTATATCCCATAGAAAACATGTGAAATGATAAAAATGATGAATATGACCTTCCTAATGTGATTCCTCGAGTGTGACGTCCCCAGATTTTCTAAAACTTAATCCGATGTGAGACGTCCAAATTGAAACCCTCACCTCAGCGAGAATCCCAATTTAAACACCCCACACAAGGCTAAGAAGAAGAAAATCAGAGGAAGTCAGAAGGAAACAATCAGTAGCACATGTACATGAACAATAATAAAACCATACACACATGTTCACCATTCAACATATAATTACAACATGAATTGTTATAACATTTGATATTACATATTGAACAGCAAACTATACATATACATGTACTACGTCTCAACAACAGGATCTTAAGACAATAGGTCCACCTGTACATCAGCTCGCTATACAACTCTCTCTATCCTGGATCTTCAAGAGCATAACCACAACCTAAACAAAAGATTACATGCGGTACACGTCAGCACAATATTTCATGAATATTGTACTGAGTACGCCTACGTGTCTTTTATATACCTCTCATCATATCTTGGCAATAAGATAAAACTAATACTTGGCAGTAACAGAAAAATATAAGAAAAGCATATACTTGCACGAGGATATTCATTAACAAAAGAGAACACATATTTTTAGCACATTTTCCATTATATATCAAGGCCTTTATGATCACTACCAATGAGTTAGATCATTTGTACAAGGTGACCACTACCAAAGAGTTAGGTCAGACCACTACCAAAGAGTTAGGTCATATGTACAATGTGACCACTACCAAAGAGTTAAGTCACTTCCAAGCACACTACCAAAGAGTTAGTGCTTTCATATAATGGAACAGATATATTATGTTTGATGTGTTCATAGCAATAAGTATGGAAAATCATGCAACATATCATACCAGAACAATCATTTCAATCAATACCATATGCCAAGTATTTTACTACTCATATAACACAAGCATATTGTATAATAAGCCAAGCAAGAGGTAATGGCGTACCTTCCAAAGAGATAATCTAATCATCATATCCTCATGTCAACTATGTATCCCAGGTCAATCCTGATTAAGACAAGATCACATACGATCATCAGGTTCACATCACCTACATCTCATATTAACCCTAATTGTGTCCATTAGAGTTTAGCTTACTCATTTGGATATGTGCATTATTACTTGCGTTCTTATCTTAGATTTATCTTACTGATGTCATATTCCAGATTACAGTTCATCAACTGAATATATTCAGGTGTCACATTATTATGTAAACATATTTAACATTATGTCACTTTCATTAACCATATTAGAGTTACATCTCATGTATTAAGGGTGCTCTTCATATAACATAAATTTCGTGTATAAAACTGATCTCAAAGTTACATATTATCTTCCAGTTACTATTATGAGATTACTCTACAAATTTCATCATTTATAGAGCACGTATGTATTTATTACATTTTATTAGGGTCATTAGCCCTAATTAGACATATTAATCATATTACATGATTTTGTGCATCAACACTATAATCACTGATATCATATAGATTCTAAAACACATTTAAGAGTTACTGTTGCATTCTCATAATTTTAGGTCACTATTTGATAATTATTATCCATGAATCAAGTATAATGCATCTTACATGATAACACTGATATTAAAGCATTAAACTATGGATACGATGGTTAAATATTATTCTACGAATTTTTCTGAGAAGCTTGGTACCTTATTTGCATTTTTCTGAGCATCGAGCTAATTATTGTGATTTATTGAAGATCTGCAAGATTATTGGAGTTTTACCTCTTCTGGCCAATTGTTAACCGCCACGTGGCGACTCAAGGGCGCGGCCTCCAGCTCCTCCTTTTCCAAGTTGAGCCGGGTTCACTGGATTTGGTTCTAAACTGGGCCGCCTAGGTTGCTGGCTGGTCTGGGATTTATTTCGTTCAGGCTGGCCGACCCAGTTTAGGGTCTTCGGATTCTCCTTCCTTACGCTATCTCTGTTTCTCGCAAACTGTCGTCGTGCTTGAGCCTGATGGCAAGCAAGAAGGCAACGCGGCCTCCTCCTCCTGCTTGGGAGCCCGGCTACACCTCTGATACGCTGTCACCATAGGCTTTCCATCGTGCGAGTCACTTCACTGGTATGCGATCTGCCGCTGCGAGGCCCTCGTGTTCGTCAGTTCTCCAGCACAAGAGATTCACTGCCATGGCTAGCATCCCCGACGTGAAATCAGCGGCCAGGTCTTCCCTCCTCGTCGCCTCATCTAGATCTGAAACCTACATCGAGGAGTCATGTTTCTATAGTGCACCGTGGTGTTCCTACTGCCGCCATGGTAGGGATTGTCGGTGAGCAAATCCCAGCAAGTCTAGGCTTCCCTATCACTGATCTCGCTGCCGTCAGGGCTCTCCTCCGGTGTGGATTCTGCACTGTATGATCCTCCATCTCTTCTCCTACTACCGCACAGGGCCGCACAGCTGGTTCACCTCCTCGAGTCTGCTTGGAAGTCCGATTGTGCCTCCACGATGCCTCCACCACAGGATCGCCGCTGGTCTAGCGCCTCCCTCCAGCATGCTTCACGGATCTCAGCGCCACCGGTTGGCCCAGATTCGGTGAGGGATTCCAGCTGCTCATATGCTCCGACGGGCTGGAGCCATGCCTTCTCCTCGTCGTCGTGGTTGGGTCTCTGGTGTGTGGACAACCACCAATAGTTCCTCCTCATATTGGGCGTCGCTGCACCATAACAGACTACAGCAGATCTGCCGCCGCCAAGGGCCAAAACCCCAGCATGGAAGCGTTCACTGCTGCTGCTATGTGGAGACGCTGCCGCACGAATATGTGGAGATGAAGCAATCATGGGGAGGTGGAGCTCATTCCCACAGATTGTCACCGCGAGTCCATGTTATCAAAAAGGAGTCGGATGCCATCTGCTCCTTTCAACACAATGAAACCACCCCCCACGAGGCCACAACCTGCTACACGTATCCACCCACGTTTGGTGATCGTGGTGGACTGATCTTGCAAGAACTGTACTGCCTCCCACGTTGTTGATTTGAACTAGGGTAATAAATAATTACTCAAAGACCAAGTCCATTGCGGTAGAAATCCTAGGCCACGCAATCCGTCCACAGAGCTAATAAAAGGATCGGAAAATATCCTTATTATAAACTTAGGCTACAAATCAAATATTAGGGTCCAATATACCTCAAAAGATATTCTAAATCCATCAAACCAAGAGATATGATGTTGCATGATCGACACACTTTGAAGGCCATCATTAAATCACACAAATTCATAAAATCCCCTATCTTCAAAATTAGCTTCATGAATGTATAAAATCAAAGAAGATGGTGTCACCATCCTATTTATCCAAATGGCTATCCAATAATCTCAAAAATTCCATTCTATAACATCCTACACACCTTAAAACAATTTCGTCCTCGAAATTATGTCGTTCTCATACTCCAAGGGAAAACATCATCCATATAGGGCACCACTTTAAGGTTTAGAAACTTAGGTTATGTCATTACCTATCTCATATATTAGGGTTGCTTCCTTATTTTAACCCATGCTTCAGGGTTTTCACATCGTATTACCATGTTCTCAAGGAGATAACTAAGTTATCCCATTATGTCAAAGCATCATCAACATTATGTTGTGCTAACTATCAAACTATATTTTCCATCTTTTTTAAGCACTAAGATTAACACCTCGTGTAACATATTTCATTTATATGATCTTATTTCATTGCTCATAATACTTTACAACATTTACTAATGATTTCATCACAAGATTAATCAAGAATTTCACATCATCATCGTTATTCATGTATATGGTTAACCATTTATGCATTGCCATCTATTAAACCATCTCTAGGTTTCCATATTATCATGTTTATATATCACGTCTCGATATTAGATCACATCTTACGTATATTATATCATGGTTGTGCTAACAAACTTATCCAAGTGGCTCATGAAACATGTATCAAAACTTCATCTAGTGCAACTAAGGTTCTCCTGACCCATATCACGAGGATTGTTTCATGCTCAGTCTCTCTGAGCTAACTCAACTGTATGAGTATCTCATATATACAAACTATATCTTCCCTCTCGGTCTAGGGTTCTCAGGTATACCTCATTGGTACTAGTTGATAGCCTTACAAGATCTAGCCACATAAGCACAAGCCAAAACATGTTATGACATACTATTCATAGGTCTTCTACCCATGACACATGCTTACCCAAAACTCTCTTATACATGCAACCACTAGATTCCTATATGGGAAACCACCAACCCGAGCATGAGGCTTCTCAGAAGTTAACATAGCTACCTCCTCCAGGGTCTTGGGCTCTCTCCCTCACCCAGATGGCAGGCACTCATATTCATATTCACATATGCACATATAACGAGCCTCTGTCTATCTCTAGGGTTTGGTCTTCCCAAGGACATCTAGGGTTCAACAAGACTATAGGAATCATGCATAAAGCGACTCATCTCAATTACTCAGGAGTAGTCTAGTTTAGGACACATCATATCACATATCTCAGAATTCTCATATCTTGGAGTTTAGGTTCTCTAACCTTCTCCCAATGGGTCTCACTCTCTCTGGAGTTAACCCCGAACTGGTCCTATCACTAGAGGTCCTCCTTCGTAAAAGAGCTTGAGGCTCATGCTGACTCACAACCTTGTCTCAACCTAGCTTATCTTATCTCATAAAAGAATGCATACTTGCATCATCAAAACTTATCTCAAATCCTCAAAACTGACTTAAGTCCTCAAAGACAAACACAAATCATCATAAACCATCTTAAATATTCTATATAGGACTTAGATCATAGCTTATTTCATCTATTCCATCTATCATATAATCCAACAAGGCTCTAGACATCTAATCTAGAACTACACTCTCTTCTAGACTGATGTCATTCACTTTCACTTAGGTTGCATGACCACCTCCTACTCGTACATGTGTGGGGACACATTTTTGTAATACATATACATAATAAAATATTATATAGTTTTTCTCCGATAAAACAAGCGTCAGAGAAAACTACCAAGGTTCGATCCGATTGGAATCAAAACCAAATCCAGAAACGAGTGCCCCACACATAGTAGAGAGTACAGTGTCATGAAAACTAGTGAAAAGGGTGAGAACAAGGGGTAGACTAGTGTATCTACTCTAGACAACGTGCGCAATATGTCTAGGGTTTCTCTTCCCTTGATGCACGTCATTTCCAAATAGTGCAACGTCCCATACCGCTGCACTACAAGGAAAGAACGACATCTCAGGACTTGCTACTCAACAAGCACCAGTCTAGACCTAGTTCTCGGACAACTAGGTGCTAACCTAGAGGCTATGTCAGATCTAGTCTCTAAAAGACGACTAATCTAACCCTAAAGATTATTAAGGTTCAAGGTTCTTTAGTTTTGAGTTGCATGATGAGCAAATGTCAGGCTTTGCTATTGTTCATGCTCTGATACCACCTGTGACGTCCCCAGATTTTCTAAAACTTAATCCGATGTGAGACGTCCAAATTGAAACCCTCACCTCAGCGAGAATCCCAATTTAAACGCCCCACACAAGGCTAAGAAGAAGAAAATCAGAGGAAGTCAGAAGGAAACAATCAGTAGCACATGTACATGAACAATAATAAAACCATACACACATGTTCACCATTCAACATATAATTACAACATGAATTGTTATAACATTTGATATTACATATTGAACAGCAAACTATACATATACATGTACTACGTCTCAACAACAGGATCTTAAGACAATAGGTCCACCTGTACATTAGCTCGCTATACAACTCTCTCTATCCTGGATCTTCAAGAGCATAACCACAACCTAAACAAAAGATTAGATGCGGTACACGTCAGCACAATATTTCATGAATATTGTACTGAGTATGCCTACGTGTCTTTTATATACCTCTCATCATATCTTGGCAATAAGATAAAACTAATACTTGGCAGTAACAGAAAAATATAAGAAAAGCATATACTTGCACGAGGATATTCATTAACAAAAGAGAACACATATTTTTAGCACATTTTCCATTATATATCAAGGCCTTTATGATCACTACCAAAGAGTTAGATCATTTGTACAAGGTGACCACTACCAAAGAGTTAGGTCAGACCACTACCAAAGAGTTAGGTCATATGTACAATGTGACCACTACCAAAGAGTTAGGTCACTTCCAAGCACACTACCAAAGAGTTAGTGCTTTCATATAATGGAACAGATATATTATGTTTGATGAGTTCATAGCAATAAGTATGGAAAATCATGCAACATATCATACCAGAACAATCATTTCAATCAATACCATATGCCAAGTATTTTACTACTCATATAACACAAGCATATTGTATAATAAGCCAAGCAAGAGGTAATGGCGTACCTTCCAAAGAGATAATCTAATCATCATATCCTCATGTCAACTATGTATCCCAGGTCAATCCTGATTAAGACAAGATCACATACGATCATCAGGTTCACATCACCTACATCTCATATTAACCCTAATTGTGTCCATTAGAGTTTATCTTACTCATTTGGATATGTGAATTATTACTTGCGTTCTTATCTTAGATTTATCTTACTGATGTCATATTCCAGATTACAGTTCATCAACTGAATATATTCAGGTGTCACATTATTATGTAAACATATTTAACATTATGTCACTTTCATTAACCATATTAGAGTTACATCTCATGTATTAAGGGTGCTCTTCATATAACATAAATTTCGTGTATAAAACTGATCTCAAAGTTACATATTATCTTCCAGTTACTATTATGAGATTACTCTACAAATTTCATCATTTATAGAGCATGTATGTATTTATTACATTTTATTAGGGTTATTAGCCCTAATTAGACATATTAATCATATTACATGATTTTGTGCATCAACACTATAATCACTGATATCATATAGATTCTAAAACACATTTAAGAGTTACTGTTGCATTCTCATAATTTTAGGTCACTATTTGATAATTATTATCCATGAATCAAGTATAATGCATCTTACATGATAACACTGATATTAAAGCATTAAACTATGGATACGATGGTTAAATATTATTCTACGAATTTTTCTGAGAAGCTTGGTACCTTATTTGCATTTTTCTGAGCATCGAGCTAATTATTGTGATTTATTGAAGATCTGCAAGATTATTGGAGTTTTACCTCTTCTGGCAAATTGTTAACCGCCACGTGACGACTCAGGGGCGCGGCCTCCAGCTCCTCCTTTTCCAAGTTGAGCCGGGTTCACTGGATTTGGTTCTAAACTGGGCCGCCTAGGTTGCTGGCTGGTCTGGGATTTATCTCGTTCAGGCTGGCCGACCCAGTTTAGGGTCTTCGGATTCTCCTTCCTTACGCTATCTCTGTTTCTCGCAAACTGCCGTCGTGCTTGAGCCTGATGGCAAGCAAGAAGGGAACGCGGCCTCCTCCTCCTGCTTGGGAGCCCGGCTACACCTCTGATACTCTGTCACCATAGGCTTTCCATCGTGTGAGTCACTTCACTGGTATGCGATCTGCCGCTGCGAGGCCCTCGTGTTCGTCAGTTCTCCAGCACAAGAGATTCACTGCCATGGCTAGCATCCCCGACGTGAAATCAGCGGCCAGGTCTTCCCTCCTCGTCGCCTCATCTAGATCTGAAACCTACATCGAGGAGTCATGTTTCTATAGTGCACCGTGGTGTTCCTACTGCCGCCATGGTAGGGATTGTCGGTGAGCAAATCCCAGCAAGTCTAGGCTTCCCTATCACTGATCTCGCTGCCGTCAGGGCTCTCCTCCGGTGTGGATTCTGCACTGTATGATCCTCCATCTCTTCTCCTACTACCGCACAGGGCCGCACAGCTGGTTCACCTCCTTGAGTCTGCTTGGAAGTCCGATTGTGCCTCCACGATGCCACCACCACAGGATCGCCGCCGGTCTAGCGCCTCCCTCCAGCATGCTTCACGGATCTCAGCACCACCGGTTGGCCCAGATTCGGTGAGGGATTCCAGCTACTCATATGCTCCGACGGGCTGGAGCCATGCCTTCTCCTCGTCGTCGTGGTTGGGTCTCTGGTGTGTGGACAACCACCAACAGTTCCTCCTCATATTGGGTGTCACTGCACCATAACAGACTACAGCAGATCTGCCGCCGCCAAGGGCCAAAACCCCGGCATGGAAGCGTTCACTGCTGCTTCTATGTGGAGACGCTGCCGCACGAATATGTGGAGACGAAGCAATCATGGGGAGGTGGAGCTCATTCCCACAGATTGTCACCGCGAGTCCATGTTATCAAAAAGGAGTCAGATGCCATCTGCTCCTTTCAACACAATGAAACCACCCCCCACGAGGCCACAACCTGCTACACGTATCCACCCACGTTTGGTGATCGTGGTGGACTGATCTTGCAAGAACTGTACTGCCTCCCACGTTGTTGATTTGAACTAGGGTAATAAATAATTACTCAAAGACCAAGTCCACTGTGGTAGAAATCCTAGGCCACGCAATCCGTCCACAGAGCTAATAAAAGGATCGGAAAATATCCTTATTATAAACTTAGGCTACAAATCAAATATTAGGGTCCAATATACCTCAAAAGATATTCTGAATCCATCAAACCAAGAGATATGATGTTGCATGATCGACACACTTTGAAGGCCATCATTAAATCACACAAATTCATAAAATCCCCTATCTTCAAAATTAGCTTCATGAATGTATAAAATCAAAGAAGATGGTGTCACCATCCTATTTATCCAAATGGCTATCCAATAATCTCAAAAATTCCATTCTATAACATCGAGCCTAGAGGAATCACAGTCATCTAGGTCTACATCACATGCAACATGTATAAGATGAAGTGCTATAGACATCCAAGATGATCAACTCAACACATGAATGACCTGCTCGCCCTGGCCGGTCGTCTGGGTACGACCAGCCGATCAGTTGGCTCCTCCAACCGATCGATTCTCCTAGTCGTTGTGCATCTCTTCATGGCCACCACCCGATCATCTCGCTCCACGAACCGGTCATCTGGGTCGCCAACCGATCGGTTCACGCCTTGAAACGATCATCTCATAACATGAAATAAAAGTTCTATCCTATTTACATTTAAATCGGGAAACCCCGAGTTACATTCGGGGGGAGCAAAGGTAGGAAAGAAATCTCAAGTTATCTCGAGTTACATCACGAATAGGAGATAGGGAGATAGGGAATTGGTGCGCAGACCGAGATGCAAGCAATCGCATACAACCAATCACACATACATAGGGTGTATTGGCAATAACCACGCTATACATCCACCACAAAACTTGTTTAAGGGCGATGCATATCGAGTGCATTTATATTACATATCATATATGTCTATTGGGATTTGTGGATTTAGGATTGGACATGCATAAAGCCAATTTTATTCGCATCGTATGCAATAATGGCGACAAACCAAAATCGATCACATCGGTAATCCTAAAGTATAGAGCAGTTGACATGGCTATGATACCAGTGTTGGGTTTTAGAGGAGATAGAGAAGGCAGCGGAAACAAAAATTTTCTTCTCCCAAACCTAGAATAAAGGAATCACGTCAAGGTCTATACAATAGGAAGGATGGTTTGTAGAGGCGTACCTTGTCTCGAGGCTTGCTCGACAACATTACCTTGCAGCTCGCACGACCTTCACCTCTGGTCTTGGACGGTGTCTGTGCAACTCCTGGTTGCACCGGGACAGTCGACTCCTAATCTCACTGGGACTATCAAGATTGACATATGTCCTCTGAGGGGTAGAAGTCTCCCGCCTTTGAAGTAGTCCACACGGACCACCTGGAACTCCGATCTCCTTATCCCATAAGGAATCAGAAGGAGTGCACCCTCCTGTCGGCATACTAGTCACCGACATACTCTCCTACCACCAGTTGCTTTCTACAGTTGTCTTTCCCTTGCTGTGCCTCTCTTATCGGGTAGCACTTACTCGAGCTCTCTCTCAGTTGCCAAAACCTGAGAGAATGACAACTTTACAGAGCAACTGGTGCACTTAGTTCTATTCTTGAGAAGCCCCCACTACCCCTATATATAGGAGGGTCATGGGACATGGTTCTCTATCCCGGGCAATGTGGGATTAATGCAGGAGTAGAAGAGTTCCAGATTTTCCATAAAACGACCAACTGCACCACCTGAACCGATCGTTTCAAACATGAAACGGTCGGTTGGGCAGTTGAGCCGATCGTTTCACACCTGAAACGATCGGTTGGAGCATCTGAGCCGATCAGTTCACTTCCCAACCGATTGGTTCGTGGTCCTGGTCCAACTCAAATTGACTTTCAAATTTGTCTCCGATTAATCAAATATTAATCCTTGTCCAAATCGAATTTGTACAAGTGAAACAAATTGTTTTTGCAAAATAGTCTTCTGACTTTCCAAGCGATCTCAGTTGGACCAGTTGAGCAGATCAGTTCAACCCTTGAACCAGTCATCTCAGCCTGTCTTGAGTCGATTGGTTCATCACATGAGCCGATCGATTCACCAACCTGAGCCGATCAGTTCATCACATGAGCCGATCGGTTGGAAGTGCAGACTGTACAAAATTAGTCAATTGCAGTTTCAATCAATCTGATACTCTAATCAATAGATCTAACACCTTGAATACTATGATTTTGATCTATCAATTAATTGAGTGTTCAATTGAATTACGAAGCTACTTTAGTAATCAATCTAAACATCATTTGTGGATAAACTCCTCTTCCAGGTTAAATCCTATGTGTGTGACCCTGTAGGTCCATTTCACGTTGGTCGTGAAAGTCCATAACACTTATGACTTCACAAGCAAGGAGCGGTGCCTAGTCGCACATCAGTGCTACCCGAGTGAAATAGAAAGTTGGAGAACAACTTTCAATCCTACAATCTGTGAATGGTGTTACAGTGAATGTATAATTCCTTTGTTACTGATATCCCAAATGAACTCAAGGCATGGAACAGTGATCCTATCAACATTCATTCACTTTCTTGATCTCAGAGTAGATTGGACGAGATATGTATGGCATCAATATCACATACTGAATCACACATGTTTGAGCCCATGTATCTCAATCCTACTCATCAAGTGGCCATGGATATCAAAATCCCTCAGTAGGGACAAATCCCATATCTATCACTCACCCCTCAAAAGCCCCATGTGTCAAAGCCACCCAATCATCACCTTTATAACAACCCATGTTTCAGGACTACCTTTGATGATGTCAAAGTGTACCCAACGACATGTGCTGAGTGTAGTGATTTCAAGTCAAAGAATCACACTCACCACCATCACTGTGAGAACTGACTATGACTACCATGTCATGGTTCCATGTGTCAAACTCATAGTGGGTTTGTCTGGTACACCTGTTCTCTAACAAGTACCTATGTGTTTGGTTTGATATCTCCATATCATGACTAATGAAATTATATCATCAACCAACACCACAATCTAGTCTTGTGTGTCATTGTTGTCTATCTACCTTCAACAATGACATCCGACAAGGGACATAATAAGAATGTACAAACACTTAGCATCTGTATGATCTCATCGTTCAGGTCTTGAACCTGAAAGCATACGTCATTGAGTATTGTCATTCTCTAGACATTCAATCTGTTCTATCATTATCTCATATGAGTGAACCAGAAAGAATTGAAAGCTTGCCTTTTATCTTTATCAAATCAATCTTAATGTATCCCACTAATCATCCCATGATTGTCTATCAGGTCATACATACCAACAGACTCCCACTTGCACTGTGAGCCAATCACCCTTGACTCATATTCATAGTGATCTTCAAACATGTACCACATCTTACTGTGCTCTAGTGCTAACATAGTGAGTTATGGCAACACCTCGCCAAAATTGGTATTAACTGTATGTCTCTCATCTCTTCACTGTACGTCACACATATGAGATGGAGTTGTCATAATATGCGATCTAGTATTCCTTTTCTAACCTTTAGCCACATTGCATGACCAAGTACTCCTAACTTGTCATCAATGACTGGAATAATCATAAGTTCATCTCATGAACTTCCAGATCCATATAGTCTCCACTAATGTTTTCTAACATACAAATACGCGACTTTTCCTTTAAAATGACTTTATTGGAACGTTTCCATTAACAACCATTTACTTTTATATATATCTCATATATATTGTGATTAATTTTGTCCTTTTCGGAGGTTCGCATCAGTGTAACTCTTTACAGAGAACTCTTCCTCATTTCCATAGAACTAGTACTTCTCAAGTACTTATCAAGTTCTTATGGTATTACAGTAACCCATACAAAAACTAGACAAACATCCACTCGTCATGTTCCACATATGAGTTATCAGGATGAGCATATCATATTTTCATGTCCTACATACAAGATGATGAATGCACTTTATTCTTGCCATGTCCATACGTGTAAGAAGACGGGATGTTTACATACATTATAGATCCATATCTATTCTTAGTGTTCCCATTCTTCATAAGAATTAGAAACTTGGCCTTGGGATACTAACTCCATGTAACATGGACAAGTTTTCTCCCACTGAATTTGTGCATACTGAACCCTTCAGTACAGATTACTAATGTATGCTCTCTCTTTTCAGGTCAAGAGGTTTTCGAGAAGTATCTATATAGATCTCTATTCATATCACATAGGAAACATCTATATCTTCTCTAAAGATAATTTCCACTTTGGATTTCCATTCTAGAACATTTCCATTTCACATCAACATGTGGAATGTGAATACGCTCCCACTAAATAACAGATCTCTCCTTATCTTTGATATATCAGTCAAACCTTTTGACTATATCATCGAAGAAAAGATCCAGCTCTGAGTTGCTTGTACTTAATCAATCACATTGATCAGTCCATTGTAAATTATAGACTTCATTTGCATTAATGGATTCATAAACATTATAGGTTGTGTCACGTACACATCCTTGTTTTATTCCTCATAGGAATGCGGTTTTAGTATTCGTATGTAAATCTCTTAGTCATTAAGTTGCAATCAACAAGCATCATCCTTCTCAAAATGTTATCCATGTGTCTTAATACTTAAGACTCATTTGCACTTATGGATTTCATCCCAATGGGTGCTACCATCAAGGTCATACCTTATGGTTCACATGGAAGTCATTTAGGATGTAATGGTCATAAACCATAGCTCAAAATATGGTTCCTCATATTCATCTAGATAGTTGACTCATCTCATGACCAACTCATCACATACATAATCGAGGTGTATCTATTAAGGATGTAAGAACTCACAAATCCTTGTGATTGTTAATGTCCTTTATTAGTGTGGGGTATTCATTATTTAAGAAGAATTTAGTTATTTGATAATCATCCTCTAACTCCATAGAGTATGACTCCTTTTTTATTTAGACATCACCATGCCTTAAACATGAGTTCACCATGATACACTATCATAATCACTCACAAGGTTCTCAAACATTTGGTTCAATTATTTCATTCATTGATCTCATCAAGAATTAACACTTTACCAAATTCGTACTTCATCTATGATATTCTTGAACACTTCAACATATTCATATTGCTATTTCTCTAAACACCATTTGAAGTACTAGCATTAACTCCAATAGGTATGTAAATACATCACATGTATTATACCTAATAGAATAATAATTCTCCCACTACCACTAGTGAATATTGATTAATCATGTCCAAGATATTCATGTCTCTTACTAGTTCTCTAACTAAAAAGAGTCTAGTTGATCCATCATATGGAAACTAGAAATGAATTTCTCATGATTTACTGCTAATTTGATTGTTTTGAGTAATCAATAACTTTCAAGTATAATTTTATCTTATGCATACCAAGTACCACAAGATAAATAAGCCATTGCCACAAAGAAACATCAACTTTATTAATTATCATCATTGTCATACAATATGCAAAAATTAAAGTGTTTCTATCCATTGGAAAATATGAAATAGCAGTTCACAACTCTATTACATTCCTTCAAGGCTGAAAATAAACTAAAGTACTCCTATCTATGGCGGAAACACTTGCCCCATTTATTGAGTGCTTTACATTTTATATCTTGGTATCATATTCCTCAAAAATGTTACAAGTTTATTTCATGACACCTTCAGGTAGAGACGTCTGTCGCCTCCTTCTTCTTTAGTTCTTCCAGATAGAGTGGACAATTCCTTTTCCAATGTCCACCTGAGGATCACTACTATCCCTAATGTTGCTACTGCTATTGTTGCTGCTCACCCAATGAAGGGTTCCTTCGTGCTCGACGTCTACCTAAAAAGTCAAATCCCACGGGGGGTGAGACAATTGAATAATTGTCCCACTGAGAGTTATAACTCTTCGCCAGAAGCATTGTTATTGCAAAGATTAAGATAACAATGAGCAACAGAACTATAATTATTTAATAGCAGGAAATTCATTGATTAAACTAAGTAGAGCAGCATTCTCTAAGCAATCATTTCAATTATAATTTTATTGAATGACAAGACTTATATCAATAAAGAATATGAAAAACATGTATACTAGTTATTCAACTAGAACACTATAAACAATGTATCATCAATGATTATTTCTCATAGTTCAACCTAAGAAATTAAGCTATACGACTGATTACATTTTTCAAATATGATTATGCCCTGAAGAGATGAGGTATACCACTCATTCTCCAACCGACCATTACTAAATCGCAATCGGTACCATACATAGGTCATCAGAAGAGCCAGATTTCTATGACCTCATCTTCCTCAGTCAGTGTGAGGTACAACATGTAGGACATCTTGTGTCTCTTCTATAATATCTTTCCAGGGTATTCTGGCAACATCGCTATTAGAGTTACAGTGGCATGTTGTACTCTCTTCGCCATCGAGGGATTTCTTGTTTATCTCTCATCGATGCGGCATTATCAACATCATCGGGAGATTAGTGATACATCATCCCGGCATAAACATATAATGAAGGATTGAGAGATTTGATGTTTATCTCACATCAATTCCTCCATTAGGACGTAAGGATATTCACGTCCATAACCCCCACATACTCAAAAGTATGCTCTCCAGGAGTTCCCTTAGGAAAACCTATTTCACTATCATTTAATTTCTGACAATGATGGATCGATGGTCAGGGCTCTACATGATATCATTATACTTGATTATTTAAGTACATTATGGCATTCTTTTAGCATCAGGCATGTTTTCAAACATAAACCAATAAGACAATTTCTATAAGAAAGAGTACTAATTATATCAAGTACATTTCATATCTAGTTAACATTGGGATGTCAATCCCTAACCATCTCATCATTGTAAATTTAGGAATATGGGTATTGAAACCCTTAGATCATCACACACTTGTTACCAAGTAACATGTTGCTATTGAATCATTTGATAGTATGAACAAGATAATAGCAATGCTGATATGTCCTATGGCTCATATAGCCGGTCAATCTCTTATGTTACCTATCACTGGGAAACATAACATATCATTACTTTCACAGCTTATAAGTGCTTTCAATGAATATGGCATCATAACCCTTACATGGCTATGCTCACTTATTTATAAAGACCTACATGACTAACACAATTGATAACATGCACATTATATCTGAATCAACACAATACAAATTATTTCCAAGTCAAGTACAGAACACCACGGCCGTGCTATCTTGCACGGTCGTGCTACAGAAGATTACCACGACCGTTTTACAACACCACGGCCAGTTTCTAGGGTTAGGGTTTCCTATTCGATTCAATTAGGGTTATCCAACCCCCTTGAATTAGCTTAATTAGGAATAGTGTTTCTTTATTTCATAATTCAATCATAGAGTTTCATGCTTAAAAGCATAACTCAGAATTAGGGTTTACTGTTCAAATCATCACATTTCACTAGATTAGGGTTTACTATTCACCATACATCACAATACCCTAGATTAGGGTTTACTATTCATAGTACATCACAATACCCTAGATTAGGGTTTACTATTCACATTATAATGAATTAAGATCATACCATCATCATATATGACGACAATTTCCATTAATGTCCTCAAATTAGGGTTAAGATTCATTAACCATCATAATTAGGGTTTTCATGATCTCAATATGAAGGATCATACCCTAATTAGATGTATTCATACATATTGGAAGTTTATTACTTAATTATCATTCATATAAGAAGTCTTCTCTCTCCTCTTTCTATCAGATGATATTTGCATCACCCTTAATTAGGCTAAGTCAATTCAACATTGACATCATGGGTTATATCATTACTATTGTGATCATTAGGTCTTACTTATCCAAAGAGTACTAATCACTCTATCCCATCAAGAGTACCTTTATAATGATCACCACTGATTATCACATGCATTTATCAACTAATTACTTGGTCCCTTAATCACTTTAGGTATTTATGAGGTTTAGGTTAATCCACCACTAAGCCATCTTGACTTCTAAGGAATCAAATGATCTTGACCTTTTAAACCTCAAATGGTTTTGCATACTAAACTCCCAAATGGTCTTGGACAGACCTTGAAACAGTTTGGTGTTGAAGACCATTTGGTCTTGTTGACTTTTGAAACCGTTTGGTAAAGTGCACACTCAAGACTGTTTGCCCAAGATGGGGTGAAGACCGTTTGGTCAATTTTGACTTTGAAACCGCATGGACATAACCAACTTTGAAACCGCATGAGCACCAAACAGTTTGGGATCGTTTGGTCCCAAACGGTCTTGAGACCGTTTGGTCCAAACCACCTCAAAACCGCAAGGACCAAAAAGTATCACAACCACTTCAATTGAATTAGGGTTTCCAATGTTGAACCCCTCAATTAGTCATGCACTTGCTATCCACTTATCAATTGAGTCAAATAGGTCAACCCTCAACTGATTTGACACTCAATTGACCCTCAATTGATCATCAATTAGGGCTTGAATCGATTGGATTAGGGTTTGAAATCGATTACCCTTCAACATGTTCCAATGTGAGTCTAATTGATTTAAACCCTTTGAACCATCATTCAATTTGGTCATGACCTGACCCCAAATTGTCTTGGGATCGTTTGGATGACCTCCAAACGGTCTTGAGACCATTTTCCCATTAATTTAACAAAAACCAAGTCATTCATTTAGGGTTTGGATATTGGAATTGGTCACCAAAATCAACAATCGATTACTCATCAACTTGATATCATTGGGTCCTCAATTGGTTAACACTACTTAACCCTAGACCTCCAAATGGTCTTGGGTGATCACCAAATGGTCTTGAGACCGTTTGGGTGATCCCCAAATGGTTTTGAAACCGTTTGGGCCACTCAACCCAAACTTCAACATGATCTTATTATTAAAATCAGCAAATGACCCGATTAGGGTTTAGGTGACTAATGGGCCTTCAATTGGTGATTCACTTGAAATTAATGGATGATTTTTGGTAGATAATTAATCTACATAACTCTCAATAGTTCTCCAAATGGTCAACTCCTGGTCAACGCATCCAAACGGTCTTGGACCGTTTGCTTCTATGTGGTTTGGTTGAAACCGTTTGCATTCAAACAGTTTGAAACTGTTTGCTCCAAACGGTTTGGCAAACCATTTGAGCAAAGGTTGGAGAGCATTTGCTAAAGTAGGTTTTTGGATAAACATAGTAATTAACATCATCATCTTCTACCTCAAGAATAGAGGCTTTTCTTCATGGAAAAGATAGCAAGAACACACAAAGATGTCTAAAGAAGAAGTATAAGCAATGATTTTAGGAAGGAAGGTTGCAATAACAAAACTTAAGGGTTAGAGTTATAAAACCCGCCTCTAGGACTGATCCAGAGCTCCAAGCTTCGTAGCTTTAATGTTGTATGAAGCTCCAGTAGTTGTCCAAGCTCCGTCCTTCAAGTTTTGGATGGAGAAGATGGCTAGAAAGAAGAATCGTGTGAAAAACACCAATAAACCAACCTTATTTTATGGTTTCCTCCATAAATTTGAGGTAGATGATGGTCCATACTTACCAAACCAGATTGGTCGTCCTTCCTCTGCTCCAAAGCTCCTCCTTGGTCGGCCAAAGCAGGTTTTAGAAGAAAAGAACTAATGGAAACGATCCCTTGTTTATTTAGAAAGATTGCTTATATAATTATGGGTCTTTTCAAAGCAAAAGGAAAAAGGATGGTTATTTCCTTTTTATTTCCCAAACAAATCCACTAAGGCTTGCTCCATCCTTGGCCAAGTTTTCCACTTACTAAACTCATGCAAACTCCTCCATTATCCAAGGTTTAAAGGAAAAGAATCCAAACATCTTAATAAGTTGTATATATATAAAAGGCCATTTGCTTAAATCTTGATTATTTCAATATCAAGATTATCTTTCCTACTTGATCATTCAAATGAGGCGACCTTCTCATTTTCTTTGCTCTACTTAATGCCAAGAAACATGAGAGATCCTCTAGAGGGTATATCTTACATGTTGGACCCTAGGTTTTGGGTAAATTACACATTACACCAAAACTAGGTTTTAAAGCACAAGGATTGCTCTATCAGCTATATCTTAGTGCTCAAGCTTGTGGAATCCATATCACCAAATCATATACATTCTTATGATGTTTCATCATCATAGGAATATCTTAACATGTGAAAATTGCAAGTTAATCCCTCTACTTGGGTAATTTGCACATTAGTCCATTATTAACAAAACAAAGTTGCAACATTATTCAAAAAGGACTAAAATAGAAATATAAGTTCCTCAAAAGCCTTAATTACATTCACAGGATAAACACCAACATCTAATCACATATTTAAGAAAAACACCTAGGGTTAGTACATAACCCAGGTTAGGGATGTTACAATCATCACAGACTTAGGTTTGTATTTCTTCATTTGTGTCTCGACTATCCTCAACATGCCCAACAACTCTGTCAACGGCTTGTCAAAGTTGTTCATGTTGTAGTACATCACAAACTGACTGTAGGACTCTGGAAATGATTGCAGTATCACGTCAGTAGCCAACTCTTGGCTCATGGGAAATCCCAATCTTGTCAGGTTCTCCACATACCCAATCATCTTGAGTGTGTGAGGACCAACTGGATCTCCTTCTGTCATGATGCACTTGAACATCGCCATTGAGATATCATATCTCTCTTGCCGTGCTTGATCTTCAGACATGTTCTTGAGATGCTAAATCATCTCAATGACACCCATGTTCTCATGTTGTCTCTGCAACTCGTGGTTCATAGAGCACCACATCAAGCACTTTGCAGAAATGGCATCTTCAGAATGCTTCTTATAAGCATCCCTTTCTACCTTTGGTGCAGTAGGAGCAGGTTCCTCTGGAATTGGAGTATCTAGGACGTAGAGCTTTCTCTCTTGAGTGAGAATAATTCTCAATGTCCTAAACCAGTCGTGGACGTTAGTCCCATTCAACTTGTCCTTTTCAAGGACCGATCCCAACGAAAAGTGATTGTTGTTTGTTGTCATTTGTAATACAAAAGGAAACATATGAAGTTTAGTCCAAAACTCAATTTTGACTTATTTAATTGATTTGAAAGGTTGACGATATAATTAGGACTTTAATTAAATATCACTCCCACTATTTTTGTTCAAATTGATAGCCTTCACCATCAATTCAGAAGATTGCAGCGTACAATCTTCTAGTGGGTCAAGATCCTAAAATCCTCTAAGTCATGGACCAGCTAGGGTTGTCACCCACAACTTAGATCTTCTGGGTAGGCAACTTTTGCCAATTGCATCATATGCAACTCTTGAAAGATGTCATATGCAACTCCTTGCCATGATCATCTCCATGCCTCAAGGTGCTAGATCCTATCTAGGTCACCTTATTAAGTCTGACCCAAAGCCAACACAATGAATATGCACCCTGCTAGGGCAGACACACATATCCATCCTTCACGCTTCCACGAGATAGATGGTGCACCACGCTAGGGCGTGCCCACACTTGGCTGATCAAGCTTTTCACATATGTCGCATTTGGATGACATCTAAAACTTTAATATTTAATGAGGGATTTGGTTTTATAGGTACATATACATATCCATTCACCACAATACATAGTATGTGTAATATACATGCTGTATCCCATGGAACACATGTGAAATGATAAAAGCGATGATTATGGTCATCCTAATGTGATTCCTCGAGCCTAGAGGAATCATAGTCATCTAGGTCTACATCACATGCAACCTGTACAAGATGAAGTGCTATAGCCGTCCGAGATGATCAACTCAACACATGAATGACCTGTTCACCCTAGCCGGTCGTCTGGGTGCCACCAGCTGATCGGTTGGCTCCTCCAACCGATCGGTTCACCTGGTCATCATGCATCTCTTCATGGCTGCCACCCGATCGTCTCGCTCCACGAACCGGTCATCTGGATCGCCAACTGATCGGTTCACGTCTTGAACCGATCGTCTCAGTCATCGTCAGATTGTCTGTCGTTCTTTGACATAATAGGAAATAAAAGTTCTATCCTATTTACATTTAAATCGGGAAACCCCGAGTTACATTCCAGCAGAGCAAAGGTAGGAAAAAAATCTCGAGTTATCTTGAGTTACATCACGAATAGGAGATTGGGAATCAGTGCGCAGTCTGAGATGCAAGCAACCACATACAACCAAGCACACATACATAGGGTTTATTGGCCATAACCACACTATACATCCACCACAAAACTCGTTTGAGGGTGACGCATATCGAGTGCATTTATATTACATATCATATATGTATATTGGGATTTGTGGATTTAGGATTGGGCATGCAAAAAGCCAATTTTATTCGCATCATAAGCAATAAAGGCAACAAACCAAAATCGATCAAATCGATAATCCTAAAGTGTAGAGCAGTTGACGTGGCTCTGATACCACTGTTGGGTTTTAGGGGAGACAGAGAAGGAAGCGGAAACAAAAATTTTCTTTTCCCAAACCCAAAATAAAGCAATCGCGTCAACATCAATACAATAGGAAGGATGCTTTGTAGAGGCATACCTTGTCCAAAGGCTTGCTCAGTGATGTTACCTCGCAGCTTGCACGGTCTTCACCTCCGGTCTTGGATGGTGTTTGTGCAGCTCCTTGTTGCACCGGGACTGTCGAATCTTGGTCTCACCGGGACTGTCGGGATTGACAGCTGTCCTCTGAGTGGCAGAAGTCTCCCACCTCTAAAGTAGTCCACACAGACCACTTGGAACTCCGATCCCCTTATCCCATAAGGAATCAGAAGGAGTCACACCCTCTTGTCAGTGTACTAGTCACCTACACACTCTCCTACCACCAGTCACTTTCTGTAGTTGTCTTTCCCTTGCTGTGTCTCCTTTATCAGGTAGCACTTGCTCGGGCTCTCTCTCGGTTACCAAAACCAGAGAGAACGACAACTTTATAGAGAAATTGGTGCACTTAGTTGTTTTCCTGAGAAGCCCCCACTACCCCTATATATAGGAGGGTCATGGGACATGGTTCTCTATCCCATGCAATGCATGATTAATGCAGGAGTAGAAGGGTTAGAGATTTTCCAAAAAACAACCAACTGCACCACCTGAACCGATCGTTTCAAACATGAAATGGACGGTTGGGGAGCTGAGCTGATCGTTTCACACCTAAAATGATCGGTTGGATCACCTGAGCCAATCGATTCATTTCCCAACTGATCGGTTCGTGGTCCTGGTCCAACTCAAATTTACTTTCAAATTTGTCTCAGATTAATCAAATATTAATCCTTGTCCAAATCAAATTTGACCAAGTGAAACAAATTGTTTTTGCAAAATAGTATTCTGAATTTCCAAACGATCTCAGTTGGACCAGTTGAGTCAATCGATTCAACCCTTGAACCGGTTGTCTCAGCCTGTCTTGAGCCGATCATTTCATCACATGAGTCGATCGATTCACCAACCTGAGCCGATCGGTTGATCACATGAGCCGATCGATTGGAAGTGTAGACTGTGCAAAATCCGTCAATTGTAGTTTCAATCAGTCCGATACTCTAATCAATCGATCCAACACCTTGAATACTATGATTTTGAGCTATCAATTAATTGAGTGTTTAATTGAACTACTAAACACCTTTAGTGATCAATCTAAACATCATTTGTGGATAAACTCATCTTCCAGGTTAAATCCTATGTGTGTGACCCTGCAGGTCCATTTCACATTGGCACTGAAAGTCTATAACACTTATGACTTCACAAGCAAAGAGCAGTGCCTAGTCGCACATCGGTGCTACCCAAGTGAAATAGAAAGTTGGAGAACAACATTCAATCCTACAAATCATGAATGGTGTTACAGTGAATGTATAATTCCTTTGTCACTGATATCCTGAATGAACTCAAGGCATGGAACAATCATCCTGTCAACGTTCATTCACTTTCTTGATCTCAGAGTAGATTGGAGGAGATATGTATGACATCAATATCACATACTGAATCACACATCCGTGTGCATGCCTATCTCAATCCTACTCATCAAGTGGCCATCGATATCAAACTCCCTTGGGAGGGACAAATCCCATATCTATCACTCACCCCTCAAAAGCCCCATGTGTCAAAGTCACCCAATCATCACCTTTATAACAACCCATGTTTCAGGACTACGTTTGACGATGTCAAAGTGTACCGAATGACATGTGTTGAGTGTAGTAATTTTAGGTCAAAGAATCACACTCACCACCATCACTGTGAGAACTGACTATGACTACCATGTCATGCTTCCATGTGTCAAACTCATGGTGGGTCTGTTTGGTACACTTGTTCTCTAACAAGTACCTATGTGTTTGGTTTGATATCTCCATATCATGACTAATGAGATTATGTCATCAACCAAAACCACAATCTAGTCTTGTGTGTCATTGTTGTCTATCTACCTTCCACAATGACATCCGACTAGGGACATAATAAGAATGTACAAACTCTTCACATATGTATGATCTCATCGTTGAGGTCATGAACTTTAAAGCATACGTCATTGAGTAATGTCATTCTCTAGACATTCAATCTGTTCTATCATTATCTCATATGACTGAACCAGAAAGAATTTGAAGCTTGCCTTTTATCTTTATCAAATCAATCTTAATGTATCCCACCAATCATCCCATTATTGTCTCTCGGGGCATACATACCAACAAAACCCTAATTTGGGGAAAAGTTATAAGGAACCTAAATTCAAGACAATGATGTGTGAAACCCTAATCATGGGTGATGATGTGTGAAACCCTAATCTAGGGTAATGCCATGTAAAACCCTAATGCAGTGATGTGATGTGAAATCCTAATCGAGGGTGATGTTATGTGTAACCCGAATGCAATAATATGATGTGATACACTAATCTAGGGTAATGTTATGTGTAACCCTAATGCAATGATGTGATGTGAGATAATAATCTAAGGTGATTCTATGTAATGTTATATGAAACCTTAATATGAGACCCTAACCGTAATAAATGGTGAAGATTTATAAAATCCTAATCTAGGCAATATGATGATAAACCATAGCCCTAACTTTGGGCTATGAGTTGAGAAACCCTAATTTCAGGTAATGCTATGTGAAACCCTGATATAGGATGATGTTATGTGAAATTCTAATATAGGGTGATGTTATGTGAAAGCCTAATATGAGGTGATGTTATGTAAACCCTAATTGATAATGAAGGGAAATCCCAAACCCTAATGATGGAGGGTTGTAATTCTTTTGTTGTATAAGCCTTGTTAGGCATATTACATACTTGAATAAAAGTATAATGTGCAATGGACTTGTGAGCCATGTGAATAGGTTGTTACCAGTGAGAGGTGACAAGATGTGTAATGACCTTGTGAGCCATGTGAATAGGTTGTTACCTAGTGAGAGGTGACATGATGTGTAATGACCTTGTGAGCCATGTGAATAGGTTGTTACCTAGTTAGAGGTAACAAGATGTGTAATGGCCTTGTGAGCCATGTAAATACGTTGTTACCTAGTCAGAGGTGACAAGATTTGCAATGACCTTGTGAGTCATGTAATAAGTTGTTTCCTAGTGAGAGGTGACAAGATACTTAATGGGCCTTGTGAGCCATGTCAGATGCTTGTGTAACAAGTATCCTGAATACCTTGGTCAGTTGACCTGGAGGTAATAGTTACCTAATAAGTGGTAATCATGTTCAGTGATGAATTAAGGGTTTGAATACCTAGATCCAGTAAACATGATAATGGTGTTGAGGAATGTGAATTGCCGGATATGAGATAAGGGATTGTGATCCCAATGTTTTATAAAGCTTTGAAAAGTACTTGATAGAAGTATTACACATTCTTTGTAGCATTTGTTATAATAAATTATGTTTGAAAACCTAACTGATGCTAAACGAATATGGTAATACACTTAAATTCATCAAGTGGAATCTTATCATGTAGTGCCCTGGCCATATAACCATCAGCGTCAGAATTTGCTGGATGGTGAAACGGGTTGCTCCGCGGCAAAACTCGAAATGCATATTTTTTAATATGAGGGGGTAATGGGCGAAAATATCCTGACGCCCTAATGGAGGAATTGATGTGAGATAAACATTAAATCTCTCAATCCTTCATTATATATGTCGGGGTGGATGTATCACTAATCCCCCGATAACGGAATGGATGTATCATGAATCTCCCGATAATATTAATGCCAGATCGATGTGAGATAAACATGAAATCTCTCGATTGTGAAGAGAGTACAACCGCCATTGTAGCTCTATAGCGAAGTTGACAATATACCGTGGAAAGCTATTTAGCAGAGACACAAGATGTCCTACATGGAATCTCGTACTGACCAAGATAAGAGAGGCCATGGCAGCCGACTCTTCCATTGACCTTGTATGGCACCGATTTCGACTTCGCAATGGTCGGTTGGAGTATGAGCGGTATACCTCATCCCCTCAGGGCATAAGTGTGAATGTAAAATGTAATCAGCCATATAGCATGTTTTCTTAAGGATTGAATACAAAAATCATTGGCTGATGTTACATTTCTTTTATTCATCTTTAGCTGATAGATGATATATTTATGTTTCCTTACATTCCTTGCAAGGCAGATAGACGATTTATAATCTAACATGGATAGATGCAATGTCCTACTTAAGAAAGAAAGTTATGTTATCTCTCGCTGTTAATATAAAAGAACTCATGCTCAGTTTTATTCTATCAATTTGCAATAATAATGTTTCTAGCAAAGAGTTATATCTCTCGCTGGGACAATTTTCAATTGTCTCACCCCCATGGGATCCAACTTTTTAGGTAGATGCAGAAGAAGAGGCAGAAACCCTATAGTAGGGGGAGACCAGCAGCAACAACAGAGACAATTGTAATATTCTAGGTGGAGGCTCTAGATGTCATACTTTGCATAGAAAGTCCTATGTGTCATCTCTGTACTCTCAGGTCCTCAGAGTCAGTAGTTAGTGCTTTTAATGAATCGATCTAAGATTTTGGCTTGATGCCTTGAGGTTCTTATGCTTCCTGTGTATAGTTTTAACAGAGCAGATGATGCTTGTAATCCTTGAGAAGGGATGGTACATGATATGTACTTGTGAACTAGGATGTAAATAAAATACTTTGGTTCTTGATAAAAGAGTTCTCCTATGTTTGGATCTCTTTGAAAAAGGTTTTAATTTTTAGTGATTTTTAGTAATCCGCTGCTAATGATCGCTTTTGCTTTGTTAATGATGTTTTGTTCGAATGGTGTGTCACAGGAAGGTGATGAAACCCCGACTAGAGTGGTTTAGGGTTTCTGAGGAATCAATCTTGAAAAATCATGACATATAGGAGATCATGATTACCATACACCATGATACTACTAAGATAATAAGTGGTAGCAGTACTTTGATGCCTAAGATGAAAAGTGTACAAAGATGCATGTGGCTTGTCACCATGCAAGCCAAGAGGTGAAGGACGAATACTAGTAACCCACTGTGTTGGTATAGAGGATAAAGAGTCCCTGAGAGGAAATTGGAGTTCATCACTATGGATGTTGTGGAAAATCTCTCCTGGACCAAGGAAGGTCGAGATGCAATATGGGTTATGGTAGATCTCCTTACCTTGATGACATGATAAAGAAAGAATTATGTCAAGGGATGGATCCAGTTGAACTACATATGAGAGAGAGATGGTTCAACTACACCATGATGTGAGTTTAAAAATTCATGAGTATAACCTAAAGATTCACTTCCATGATGTGGAAGTAGATACATGAAGAACTCAATGTTAGTACAGTTTATCACCCCTAACTAATGGTTAGTGTAATCTAGACTAGAGGGTCTGATAAGAGCATGTGTACTCATTCAGGGTGATACCTAGAGCCAGTTCTTGTCCTCTATAAGATGTGATGATAACAACCATAGCCAATATCAGGATGAAAAGAAACTCTATAAGGGAGGTTGTGTCGATCACCACTTCATTAAGATGATGTTGGTGAAGGGACCTCACGAAGGCCAAGAAAGAACCATAGTGTGTGTAGATGAAGTCACTTTGATCGTGCAATGGCCAAAAGAGAGCCCAGGGGCGACATGAGTCGTGAGCTGAAGCAAAGCAGACTGACATGCAGTTCACTGTGGGAGAGTATGTGATGTGAAAATCCGTCCCCTCTAAGCTATAGCTGAGAAAGCTAAGTCCCCGATATATAGGTCCATTTGATATGGATTGGTTGAGATGGTTGTGTTTAGACTCACCCCTTAGGATAACATGATGTATAATGTGTTCCATGAGTCTGATCTAGAGTACTATGTGAGGTACCCAAGCCATGTGTTGGGCCCTAAACCTATTCAACTTTTGAGAGGCTGAAAAGTCCTGAGTCACCTATGAGGGTATGATATACCAAGGTAAGTAAGAACTCAGATGAAAGAATATGTGATGATGAAGGTTCTTGGGAAGCACCATGGATAGGGCAAAGCCACATAGGGGTCAATGATGGACATGGAAAAGTCTTATCCTGAATTGTTGTTTACTTGATGGAATTTTGAGGACAAAATTCTTATAAGAGGGGAAGGATGTTACAACCCCATTTTTTGGGTTCATCTGTTGAGAAATGTAATTTCTCATATTAAATATATTTGAAAAAATAATGATATAATTTGTTTTAAATAATTGGATTTCGTTTAAAATAGCCTTGATGGTTGTTTTGTGGGCTTTATTGGCTATTGGGCCCAATAACAAGGAAAGAACCAATTAAGTATTTCTTTATTAAGAAAGAAATTGAAAACAATGATAAAATGTGGGAAATAAGTGGAAAGAGGTATAATTGATTTATCCTTTGTGGATTTTCTTATCCAAAGGATTCCTAATGTTAAAATAAATTCCAATAAGGAAAATAAAAAGAGAGATAAAGAGAAATCCTCAAAAAGAGATATTTTAATAAAGAAAAAGTAAGCTAATGAGAAGAAGGATGAAAGATAAGGAAAGAGGATAAGGTATATCCCCAAGATGGGATTTTGATCCATTAAGGTTCCTTGAGGTTCAAGGAACTCAGAATACTAATTTAATAGCAAGGGAAAGAGAAAATATGTGAGAAATATATATAATTAAGGGATATCTTGAACCTAAAGAAAAGACACGTTTTCATTTAGATAATGAGCCCAATTTTGGCAGAGAGGTACATAAAGTTATGATTAAGTTTTCCTCAAAATTTGGGATTAATTGGACACTTAGTTTGGAAGTTGTGGCTTTTACATATTTCCCTAAAGTGTTGTGATTATAATAAATGTCACACATTTATCGATTTAAAAGAAAAATTACTTGGGAAGACGACAACCGTAGGAAAAAGATCCGACGCCAGTTGTGTGTCTCCTTCCTCAATTCTGAGAAGGAAAGTGTTGTGAGAACAGAGGGACTTTTTCCTCGTAGATCTGACCATATGCAAACATGGAAAGTTGTTGTTTGGTTTTGTGAGATGATTCTGCACCCAACCCGCCTAGGTTTTTGATGGTTTCATTCATTCTAGAAGAAATGCCCAATTGGGCCAAGAGCAAGGGGTGGCGGTGAGATTATGAAACCCTAAAGAGAGCCCCATATCCTATAAATAGGACCCCCTTCAACTCGGGCAGATCCTGACGTGCTCAACCGACCCCTTCCCTATTTTACTCGTGCCCCGGGTTGACAAGATCAAGAAGCTCTGGTGAGCTTCGAACTGTGGCACTGTCGTGGTGCTTTTCCCTAGATTGAGTGAAGTCGGGCAGCAGATGTTGTTGGATCGGGGTCAGCTGTTGACCAAGGAAGGAGATCGACGGTCGATCTTGTCCAACGCTCCAGAAGACCCTTAGTGGGCGCAAGCCACGTGAGTCGTCTGATCGTGCTCGATCAAAGGTGACCACAGATCCAACGGACCAAAGTTTTCCAAAAAACAATGGGTTAGTCGCCTCTCTGATCTATATTTGAGAAAAAGGTTGAATCTTGTATAAATCGTTAAAAATAGATCCTTTGGCCAAAAAATACGAATAAGTATTGCTTTTTTATCAGAAAAATGCAAGGAATGCAACGAAAATGTAATTGATGCCTGATTCTGATTGAAATTCAAAAAGTATGAAAAGATACTATCTTTAATGGTTTAATCAATGAAAAACCCTAATATTTGATGAGTAATTATTTAGAAACAGTTATATGAATGTTTAAAGTGGATATTAACTTGTTGTTAATAAAAATGGCACATTAGATCTACAAGGATGATCTTCATGAGTAATTTGATTAATTTAGGGTTCCATGTACATGAATATGCTTTAATGAACCTTGAACCCTAACTTTGGTAATTATGACCCTTAATGGTTTTAATTGGTCAAATTCATGTACAAAGCCGAAATATGATGGTTTTAAACTATTTTTAGTATAATGGTTTCTAATTGTGGATAATTACCCTTAAGAAGGTAATTAAGGTTTTCTAATGAATAAAGGTGGATTTAGTGTTTAATAGGGTTCATGAAAGATAAGTTAATGATAATTAGGCCTAATGATCTTATCATAAATTAAAAGGACAAAAATGGTAGTTTTAATGCAAAGGAGGCATAATAGACTTAGTGGACATTTAATTGTGTCCTTAATAAGAAATTCGGGTGATATGTTGTTAAAAAGTAATCTTAATATCTTTTGTGAATAATAGATGGGATAATTAGGGTTTGTGAGTAATTATATAAAATTAGGGTTTAAAATAGTATAAATGAAGACAAACCCTAATTGCAAAGGAAACCCTAAAAGCAGACTAGAAACCCTAGGATGCGAGCTAGGTTTAATAGATCTTGATGACATGATTAATAAAAGGACAATTGTATGATTGCTTTAGGATCTTGATGTGTGTGCTTCCTTTCATGGATTTCTTACTTGCATGGATTAATTCTGTCTCAAATTAGCCTGACAAGTATTTGGTTAATTATGGTTAATCGCATTAGTTTCCCGAAGAGTTTCCCGGATGATTCATCACATTGAATACAACCTATCAGTTTGGATGTTTCATACTTGCAAATCATAAATTCACTATGAATATCATAATAAAAATAGAAGTGTGTATTCTCGCACCTACATGCCACCCTGATGGATGATGCCAAAGGTCAAGCCCAGGAGGGTAGACCAATGGGCGCCATGAGTGGTGACCCCAGACACCAAGCTCGGGATTGAGAAGTTGGTCTTTAAAGAATGAGTAATGGGCAGTATGAAGGGTGACCCCAGGCAGCAAGCTCGGGATTGAGAAGGTGGCCTTAAGTCATTGCCAAAAGAAACCCTAAGGTGGGTATGCCAGAGTTAGGGTAAAAGCGGTGGAGAATGTCATATAGAAAAGCATAAATTCACTTGTTAATTAACTTGATTGTGATAATTAGATTGTTAGCCATATTTGTGAAATTTTGGTTGTCCCCACATACCGACATATTTCGATATGCTGACCGACGTTTTGTTTTTCAGTGTTTTAGGTACAAGATTGCAATGGACAAACAGTAAAGTGGCATGTGTGGAATTAAATAAGAAATAAAGTACAAAGGAGGATTAGTTAGAATAGAATCTAGATGTGGATAGAAGTAGAAATCCGAGTTTTTGAAAAAGGTAAGCAATGTTTTATTTTATTACAACCTTTCAGTATAGTTAGGTAAAATTTGATAATTATTATTGATTATTTTTCGAACCTTTGATCCTATTAATTGGGATAACGACTCTGACCTCTTGATCTCCCTTAATTCGGGTTTAGCCAGAGGTAGGGTCGTTACATTTGGTATCAGAGCATAGGTTCCTCATTTAATCTTTAATAATTATTAAATTTTACAAACTCTGTAGAACCCAAGGGAGTTATTAGAGGATTTTCCGAAAGAAAGAGGTGTCTGGAAAAGGATCCCATTCGGGGGTTGGAAAGATTTTCCTCCGCACTGCTAGTCAGAATATGAGGACTCCCAGATTAGTGTGACTGCCTGGCCAATGTCTTCAGATTTGACTCAAAATAAGATACATTTATAACTCTCTCATCTTGTTCATCCCTTCTCAACTCAAATGATATTAAGGACCTTGTGGATTACGGTTTTCTCTCTTTTCCTCACCATCTGGAGGTAGGGGTAAGGTTGATAAGGACTAAGGAATCCTCCACCAATTTAATGAAAAGCTTGTATATAAGATGTCATGGATATAAGCTTAATAGATTAAGTGTAAACTAAAGAATAGATACATGGTTAGGTCGTATGACATGAGTTTTCATTTCCCTCAGGAGAGACCTAAGGCTAGACCTTCTTGTCCAGAGGATGATTAAAGAGAGTTGGTCATTGAGGCAGAGATCTCCATTAAAAGTAGAGACCTGACACATCCTTTGAGGATGATGCTAACCCTAACCCTAAGTGGTGGTTAGAGAACGATGATGAGTTAGATGTCATGATAGACCAGGTGGGTGGTCATGCTTTTGGATGCCCATGACGTTATGAGCCATGTGAGGTTGAATGACCTAGTGCCTTTGGTGACCCAACCTTGGGAACGGTCGTGCATGTTAGAGAGAAGGATAGCTCCTTCATTGATGAGGTTAGAAAAGGACCTATAGAAACCCTATGGGATTATGTGAGTTGGACATATCACGCCCCAGAATACGTCGGTAGTGTGGGCAGTAGGTTGAAACCTTGGCCAGGAGAGAGTTGGATGGCTTTTGAGGTAAGCATAAAGAGCCATGGATAGTTTTGAGCGAACATAAGTTTGAGCATACACTTCACCCATGTAGGGTTATGCTTGTGAGCTTGATCCTCATGGAGGGAGGACCTCTAGTAGTAGGGTTGTTTGTAGGGTTATCTCTAGAGAGAGAGAGAGCAGGACCCAAGCATGAAAGTTGGAGGCCTAGAATCTGAAATATGAGGAACAATGGGGAGTTGAGGATGATGGGACCTAAGTGGATAATAGCGGTTTCCTCATGATTGATCCCCGGAGACTAATGATATCTTGGTTGCTATTAGAGGAACCAAACCCTAGAGAGAGGATGAGGCTTCTGGTTCCTATGTGCCTATGGTATAGGTGTTTACCTTCTGAGACAGGAAGAAGAGTTCCTTAGACACTGAAGAGGTTTAGTGATAGGTTGTGAGGCCTTATACCTTGTTGGTTGTCCTTGAGGAGGAATCCACTCTGAAGTGTTGTTCAAGTAGAAGGAACATGGGAAGTGCATGTCATACCCTATACATGCTTGGGTCATAGTTAAAAAAGTTGAGCAGATAGTGGGACATCAGAAAAGTGAACCTAGGGTTTCTCGGCCCAAGAGGGGAAGTGGTGTACCTGATGCTCGCGATGAGGTTTGAGTTGTTATAGCTTCGAGCATAGTACTCTTTTTGCTTAGAGAAAAGGGAAACCCCTTAAGTTTAAAGGTATTTTTGATGAATCCCTCTCAGCTAAGATGGTGACATGAGAAGGTTTGTTCTTGGTCCAACGATGAGGAATGAGAACAAGTATGACCTAGCATGGTTTAGTAAGTGGTCTTCTTGTGCCTTAGTGGCTTGCTAGGGTTAAGCATGCTCACGTGGATGTAAACCCTAGGTCTAAGGACGTTGGTGACTTCCCATCCTGGGAGAGGGACCCTCTTGTAGAGGTCTCATAGGATCTTGGGTTTCGTGGGTTTTGAGGAAACCTAAAGAGGTCTCATAGGATCTTGAGAAGCTAAGTGAAAAGTACATAGTGAGAGAATGAATTTGTAGACCCATAGATAACCATTTCTGAGGTAACCAAGATGGAGCCTGACCAAGGTAGGCAGGTTGCCATGACCCCTGTGAAAGGATGAAAGTCAACCCATGAATATAGAATGAGATGATGGAGACTTGGGTAAAGTTCTGAGTTGGACATGTACAATATTAGGATCCTAAGTCTATCCTAAGGTCAGGTAGGGATAAGATCGATGGAAGTAGGAGTTGCCTAATTCCCTAGTTTCACATGACCATCAGGTCGGGAGGTAACATCTACCATTGTCTGAGGGCCATGGGTTAGGAGATTGATCACCTTCATGAACTCATGGGACCCAAAGGGCAGATGAGGAGGGCACTCTCTGGATGCATAAGGGAAGAGGGATGACCCTAAAAGTGCTGGCATCCTATAGACCTAGAGGATATGACAAAGGATTGTGTGGTGACCTAAGTAGGTTTGAAACCAGTTTTCCATGAAAGTAACCTTGATGTTGAGATGATCGTGATGTAGAGACATATTTTGCACATTTCAACTTGGATTTGAAGGTGTAATGACAAGGTGGAATGTACCATCTCTACTCTTGGAACAGGAAGAACTATGTGTTTGGATGGCCGCCAAATGCTTATTTCCTCTTTTTATGGGAGTGAGAGATAGGATAGTACGCATGACATACACCAAGGGTAAAGATGATGAAAGTTGGAACGATGCTATGAGGTATGAGGACAGAGATGATAACATACCCTTGTGGAGTAAACAATATGTAGATGGGTTACAAACATCAAGAGAACTAAGGTAGTCATCTTGTAAGGATGTTTTAGCATGAGCTATGTGGAATTGGCGGGTTCTACAAGGTTGAGCTTGATAACCAAGAAGATGAGCTCTGAATTTTCCTTGATAAAGTTAGACATAAAGTCTGAGATGAGATGATAAGTGGATTGCATGGAGGTGTAAGTCTTCAACATTACCTAACACTTAAGGATGTGAAGTGGTGATGGATGTTGTGATTGAGATGCAGCAGCCAAGTTTAGTTGGAGGCTAGAAATGGTTGTTCAGTTAACCCTAAGCTTGAATAAGGAGATATGTTGGGGGTAGCACTCATGTGTAACGAGATCTATTGACCAAGATTAGTGGTTGTTTGGTTAGCCTAGGCCTTAATGCAATAAATGGATGGTTGTAGCACCTCAGATGCACTTCTTTGGAAAGGAAGGTGATGAAACCCCGACTAGAGTGGTTTAGGGTTTATGAGGAATCAATCTTGAAAAATCATGAAAAATAGGAAATCATGATCTCCATACACTATGGTACTACTAAGATAAAAAGTGGTAGTAGTACTTTTATGCCTAAGATGAAAAGTGTACAAAGATGCATGTGGCTTGTCGCCATGCAAGCCAGGAGGTGAAGGACGAACACCAATAACCCAGTGTGGTTTTATAGAGGATAAAGAGTCCCTGAGAGGGAATTGGAGTTCATCACTATGGATGTTGTGGTAAATATCTCCTGGACCAAGGAAGGTCGAGATGCAATATGGGATATGGTAGATCTCCTTACCTAGATGACATGAGAAAGAAAGAATTATGTCAAGGGATGGATCCAGTTGAACTACATATGAGAGAGAGATGGTTCAACTACACCATGATGTGAGTTGAAAAATTCGTGAGTATAACCTAAAGATTCACTTCCATGATGTGGAAGTAGATACATGAAGAAGATGTTAGTACAATGTATCACTCCTAACTAATGATTAGTGTAATCCAGACTAGAGGGCCTGGTGAGAGCATGTGTGCTCATTCAGGGTGATACCTAGAGACAGTTCTTGTCCTCTATAAGATGTGATGATAACCACCATAGCTAGTATCAGGATGAAAAGAAACTCTATAAGGGAGGTTGTGTCAGTCACCACTTCATTAAGATGATGTTGGTGAAGGGACCTCGCGAAGGCCAAGAAAGAACCACAGTGTGTGAAGATGAAGTCGCTTTGATCATGCAATGGCTAAAAGAGAGCCTAGGGGCGACATGAGTGGTGAGATGATGCAAAGCAAACTCACATGCAATTCACTGTGGCAGAGTATGTGATGTGAAAATCCGACCCCTCTAAGCTATAGCTGATGTTACAACCCTGAATTTGGGTCCATTTGGTGAGAAATGTAATTTCTCATATTAAAGATATTTGAACAAATAATGATATCATTTGTTTGGAATAAATGGATTTCGTTTACAATAGCCTTGATGCTTGTGTTGTGGGTTTTATTGGATATTGGGTCCAAATAGTAAGAAAATTCAATTAGTAACTAAAAAATTGAATATTTGAGAAAAGAAAAATATGGAAACCTCTAGAAGGAAAATCCAAAGAGGGATTTCATGCCTCTTGGGTTCCTTGGGTTCCAAGAAATCGAAAGTTGCATAAAGAGTGCAACAAGAAAAGAAAAAGATCAATTAAATATTTCTTTATTAAGAAAGAAATTGAAAATAATGATAAAATGTGGAAAACAAGTGAAAAGAGATATAATTGTGTTATCCTTGTGGAATTTTGTATCCCAAGGATTCCTAATGATAAAAGGAATACAAATGAGGAAAATAAAAGAGAAATAAAGAGAAATCCTCAAAAGGAAATATTTTACTAAGAAATAAACCTAATAATGAGAAATAATGCATATAGATGCATCTAGAAGGATAATAAGTATCCTTGAAAAGGGATTTCGAAATAATAGAGTGTCTTGGGATCCAAGGAGTCCCAATAAAGAAGAAAGATAGATAAAATACCAAATTGCAAAATAAAAGGATAATGATACATTATTAATGAATTTTGTGATATTGTTAAAAAAGGAAAATAGTGTCTACTAAAAGAAAATAGAAATTCATGCTTATGGATTAAAAAGCAAATAGGAAGAGAATAAGAGAAAAGAATTTCGAATTCTTAATGACTAAGGATCATAGCAAAACAAAGAATTAATATAAAGAGAGAGAATTTATTCTCAACTATGGAAAGATGGTTTCCTAATGAGGAAAGGTCTTGCTTTTCTCATGGGCAAGTACATTAGGGTGTGGATGTCCTCCCTATATAAGGGTCGAACCCATTGGCAGAGACTAGAGAAATCCCACGCAGATACCTTTCTCTATTCTTCTCCTTCTTCATCGTTTTCATCCAATAACCCTAGAGTGGAGGGGTAGCATGACTACGAGCAACAAGGAACCCATGGACGAGTACAAGGGGAACATGGTGCCTCCACGACACCTCAGAAGAACTCACCAATCTTTCCTAAAGCCAGTTCTTGCACAACGGCCACAGGAGAGAAGCAGGTTACCTACAAGTTGTAGAGGTAGAGGAGTTGGATCGGGCCATCTTGGCCATGACGAGAAGCACCCTCATGTGTGCACAGGCACGACAGAGCCAGAGGGAGTTGACTAGTGGCCGCTGAGCATCCGGAAGGGTGATAGGGCCACTTGGGATCGATGCTGCAGCGGCAGCAGGTCTTGATCGTGAGGTTGAAGAAGGCCGAGTGGCCTTGGACGAAACCACCCTCTGTGGGCTGCAACATTGATCGAATTAAGGAAGGGCAAAATGGACATTTCATCATGTTTCCCATTAGGCAAGCAACATTGCATGGAGCGGGGTGACGTGGCGCTCCCGGATTGGCCAAGTAAGTGAATCCTTGCGAAAATCATATCTAATAAACGGTAACTCAGATTAAAACAAGTCATATATGAAAAGTGATCCTCAGAATGAGAGGAACAGAAAGAAATTATATTTGAAGCCTAATTTTACATTATATTCAAAAAGTAGTGTAAATTATCATCTTTAATGAATTAAAGATTAAGAAACTCTACTTTGAAATGATTAATGTAATTGGTAGAGTTTAATGGGCGATTAAAGTTGATATTAACCTGTTAATTGTAAAAAGGTACATTAAGATCGAAGAGGATGAACTTTGCATGTAATGAGTTTAATTTAGAGATTATGTGCATAAATATAATTGAAATTTGAAAAGTACATAAAGTTATCATCTTTAAGGATGTAATTAATGAAAAACTCTTAGATTTGATGATAGATGGATTTAATGTTGTTCTTTGATAATTCAAGCCAATATTAACTTGTTATTAATAAAAGTGAAGATAGGATCTCAAAAGATAATCATTCTATGTAATTGGCTTAATTTAGGGTTTTGTGCATGAATATGCATTAATGTGCTTGAAAACACTAATTTAGGTGAATATGTCTTTTAATTGCTTTAATTGTTCAAATCCATGAATAAATAGGGATATGATGATCCTAAGTCAAATTTGGGTATAAAAGACTATTAAAATGGATAATTTGAGCAATTAGAGTTTATATGAGTAGAAAAGAGTATTTTAGGGTTTGTTAACCTAAAAGGGATAAAGTTTGAGAAATTGATCTAAGAAACCCTAATGAAGATTAATGAAACCTTAATTCGGATTAGAAACCCTAGAAAGTGAATCCAAGTCAATAAAGTAGATTCTTTATAGAGTGTGTAATAAATGGAGTACATATTCTTTTCAAGAATTATGTTGAATTGCTTGCTTGGATTTCTTTCTTGGTTGTAATTGTTTAATGCTTGTGAAATCATCAAGTTAGGTATGTGGTTACACTTATGATTATCCCTACTAATTTTCTAAGGATTTTATCGATGTTTCCCTCATGTCTTGAAATAATTGTTGGATACTTTTATTTCATGCAACTATAGAGTGACTATGACTATCACTATGAATATACATGTATAACTGTCTAGATCCGGGTCCACCTTTGTGGCTTGTAAAGGCTAAAAAGGGGTAACCTAGAGTAAGGTCTAGGTTATCATGGGTTAGAAATTGGGCTACCAAGTGTAGTGCCATAAGACTGATTAGCCTGCCATGAGTTAAGGAGTGGGCTACTTACGAGTACTGCCATGTGACTCAACCCTAGAAACCGGTTCACGTATAGGTGGGACCATGAGGGGTTTAATGGGGATCTACCATAAGGAAGGTAGTATCCAGGTCCACTGCAGGGATAGCACAGAGAATAGGGTACTCATGGTTCATGAAGTTATATTTAAAATGTAATCTTGGTTGTTAAATGATTAATTGAATGATTACGTTGTTATCATAGTTGCACGTTTATTGTTTCTCCCACATACCAGCTTTGGATGACCGACATTTTGTTTGTCGGTGTTTTAGGTACAAGCCAAAAGGACAAATAGTAAATCATCATATTGTGAAATACATGGAGTAAAATATAAGGAGGATTAATTAGAGTAGAATCCATAAGTGGATAGAAGTTTAGAGATCCAAGTTTTTAAAGGTATGCAAAAGTTTATTTTCTTACAGCTTTCCAATTTAGTATGTTAAAATTTAATAATTGTTCTTGGTTAAATGCCGAACCTTTGATCCGAAAATTATGATTACGACTTAGACCTCTCGATCTCCCTTAATTGGGGGTTACCAGAAGGTGGGGTCGTAACATTTGGTATTAGAGCCTAGGTTCCTCACTTAACCATTAATAATTATTAAATTTTACAAACTCCATAGAACCCAAGGGAGATATTAGAGTATTATCCGAAAGACAGAGGTGTCTAGAAAAGGATCACGCCCGGGGGCTGGCAATATTTTTCCTCCGCACTGCTAGTCAGAATATGAGGACTCCCAGATCCGTGTGACTTCCTAGCCAAAGTCTTAGGGTATGAATCAAAATAAGATACCTTTAGGACTTTCTCATCTTATTCATCCCTCCTCATCACAAATTCTATTAAGGACCTTAAGGATTAGGGTTTTCCCTCTTCTCCTCACCCTCTTGAGGTATGGGTAAGATTAATAAGGTCTAAGGAATCCTCCATCAAATTAATGAATAGCATGTAATGAAGATGTCATGGACCTAAGCTTAATAGAGTAAGTGTAAACTAAAGAATAGATACATGCTTAAGTCATATGACATAAGTTGTCATGCCCTCAGGAGAAACCTGAGGCTAGACCTTCTTTTCAGGAGGATAAGGAAAGAAAGTTAGTCTTGGAGAAAGAGATCTTCATTACAAGTAGAGACTTGGCACATCCTCTGAGGATGATGATAATCCTAACCCTAACTGTTGGTTAGAGAGAGATGAAGTGGTGAATAGATATCAAAATATACCGGTTGTTTGAAAGGACATGCCTGTGGGATGCCATATGATCCATGGGTGACCTAGCACCTTTGGTAACCCAACCCAGGGAAGGGTCGTGCATGTTAGAGTAAAGTATAGCTCCTTCAATGATGATGTTAGTGAAGGACCTGTAGAAACCCTATAGTCTTATGAGAATAGGGCATAGCATGCACCCAGGGTACATTAGTAGTGTGAGCAATAGGTTGAAACCCTGACCAGGAGAGTATGAAGGGTGGCTTATGAAATAAGCATAAAGAAGTATCGATAACCTTGAGGGAACATAAGTTGAACATAGGCTTCATCCAGGTAAGGGCATGCTTTCGAGGTTGATCTTTCATGAAGAGAGGACCTCTAATGGTGAGGTTGGTTGTAGGGTTAGCTCTAGAGAGAGAGTAGGAAACCCAGCAAGAAGGTTGGAATCCTAGACTCCGAGATACGAGGAGAAGTCGGGAGTTGAGGATGATGCGACCTAAGTGGATGATAGTGGTCACCACATGCTTGATCCCTAGAGGTTGATGATGTCTTGGTTGCCATGGGAGGAACCAAACCCTAGAGAGAGGATGAGGCTTCTGGCAATTATGTGCCTATGGCATAAGTGTTTACCCTCCTAACATAGGGAGAAGAGTTCCTTAGACCTAGAGAGGTTTAGTAACAACTTGTGAGGCCATGTACCTTGTTGTCCTTAAGGAGGACTTGACTCTAAAGTGTGGCCCGAGTAGAAGGATGACAGGAAGTGTGTGTCATACCTTATACATGCCTAATTCATGGTTAATAGATTGAGCATGCAGTTGGTCATCAAAAAGTGAACCTAGGTTCCTAGGCCTAAGAGGGGAAGTGATGTACCTAATGCTCATGATGAGAGTTGAGTTTCTACGGAAGCGAGCATGGTACTTCTTATGTTGAGAGGAAAAGGAAACCCCTTAAGTTTAAGGTGTGTTTGATGAACCCCTCACAGCTAAGTTGATGACATGGGAAGGTATGATCTTGATCCAGCGTAGAGGAAAGAGAATAGTATGACCTAGCATGGTTTAGCAGGTGGTCCGCTTGTGCCTTAGTGGATGTTGGGTTAAGCATGCTTACATGGATGTAAACCTTAAGGATGTTTGTGACCTTGTTGTCAAGAGTCGTAGTTTCTTCCCATCCTGGGAGAGGGGCCCTTTTGTAGGGTGTATACCAGTTTTGTTGGTTTAAGGTAACCTAAAGAGGTCTCATAGGATCTTGAGAAGCTAAGTGAAAAGTACATGGTATGAAAATGAACCTGTAGACCCATAGATATCCATCTCTAAATGCATGTGGATGTGCTACCATGGAGGTAACCGGTAAGGGCCTGACCAAGGTAGATAGGTCACCATGACCCCTATGAAAGGATGGATGTCAGCCCATGTATACAAATGAGATGATGAAGGCTTGGGAAAGGTTCTAAGATGGACATGTAATATAAATGGAGAATCCTAAGTCTATCCTAGGGTCAGGTAGGGATAAGACCGATGGAAGTAGGAGTTGCCTAATTCCCTAGTTGCACATGACCATAGGGTCGGGAGGTAACATCTATCATTATCTGAGGGCCATGGGTTAGGAGATTGATCACCTTCATGAACTCATGGGACCCAAAGGGCAGACGAGTAGGGCACTCTCTGAATGAATACGGGAAGAGGGATGACCCCAAAAGTGTTGGCACCCTATAGACCTAGAGGAAATGACCAAGGATTGTGTGGTAACCCAAATAGGTTGGAGACCAGTTTTCCATGGAAGCAACTTTGATATCATGATGTTTGTGATGTAGAGACCTTTGCGGCACGTTTCAACTTAGATTTGAAGGTGTATTGGCAATGTGGGGTGTACCATCTCTACTCGTGGAACAAGTAGAACTTTATATTTGGACAGATGCCAAGTGCTTATTCCTCTTATTATGGGTGTGAAAGATAGGACAGTATGCATGCCATACACCAAGGATAAAAGATGAGGTGAGTTGGAACGTTGCTGTGAGGTATGAGGACAAAGAAGATAACATACCCTGGTAAAGTGAATGATACATGGATGGTTTACAAACACAAAAAGGAATGAAGGTAGTCACCTAATGAGGATGTTTTTATCATGAGCTATGTGGAACTTACAAGTTATACCAGGTTGAGTTTGATCACCATGATGATGAAATCAGAGAGTGTTCTTAATGAAGATAGACATAGAGTTTGAGGTGAGACGATAAGTGAAATACATGGAAGTGTATGTCTTCAATGTTACCTAATACCTAAGGATGTGAAGTGGTAATGGATGCTCTGGTTGAGATATAACTTCCTAGTATGGCTAGAAGAGGTTGTTTGGCTAACCCTAAGTTCGGAAGGGAGAGGTGTTTGGATAACACTCAGATGTAACGAGATATGTTGAAAAAGTTAATGGTTTTTTGGTTAGCCAGTCTAGTCCTTGATGCAATGAAAGGATGGTTGTAGAGCCTTAGATGCACTTCTTTGGAAAGGAAGGTGATGAAACCCTAACTTGTTTAGGGTTTTTGAGGAATCTATCTTAAGGAATAATGACATACAAGAAATCATGATTTTAAGATCACCATACACCATTATACTACTGAGATAATGAGTTATAACCTCATTTTCCCAAAATATGTAATGAGATTTGTGAATCTCCTTTAAAAGATAAATAGGATCAATGGTTGATTTGGATGGTTTGATTTCATTTCGTGTATAATAGCCATGCATGCTTTCTTAATGGTCCTTATTGGTCATTAAGCCCAATTGAAAGAAAAAGAAAAATAAATGAAAAAGGAATTCAATGGGATAATGAAAGTGAATAAAGGATGGTTAAAAGGGATAAAAGATATTTTTCCAAAATAGAATTTCGAGTTATAAGAGTTACTTGGGGTTCAAAGAACTCAGGATAATTATAAAATAGCAAGGGAAATAAAGAATATGAGCAAAATATGAATAAATAGGTGTTTTCTTGCAACTAAAGAAAAAGAATTGTTTTCTTGAGATAATGGCTTCAATTTTTACATGATGAGAGATAAAAGTATGAACGAGAATTCCTTAAAATTTGGATTAAAAAGGAATTAAGGTTTGGGAGTTATTGCTTTTTAAAGTTACCCTTAAATATGAAGTTATTTTGGAATAAGGAAAATAGTTTCCTTTAATCAGTTGAACGTGAAGATGGTGGGCCGTTGGATCTTAATCTAACAGGTGCCACTCATCGTCTAAGTCCCGCGCAGACTGACACTCTGCCAGTGATAAGAGAATTTTCTCTATTGGATTCCTCGCAATACATCGAGTTTGCAAGTTGGCTGAAGTTTCCTCTAGATTCGGGAAGGAAAACTGAAGGGATTCATCCCAGGTTTGTCGAGGTTTGGTCTCCGATTGGGAAAGTTCCCAATCCAACAAGGGCTTGTCTGACTCTATATATGGGGGGGATAAACGAGAGGATGAGCATCCCTGATTTCTACACCAAACGTTGCGGAAATATGAGAGGAACGAATTTTTTCCTCCAATTAGTTCATCTACCTTGACTTGCACCTTCGTTTCCAGCAGTAAACCTCACCGGAAGTCCGACGAGTGGAGAGGGGTCGCAGCGCGTGCTGGGCTCTCAATTGGATCTCTAGTTGAGTTCGATGAAGGGAGATGATGCTCTCCGGCTTCATGGCGTGATCTCTGGTGGTCGAGAGCTCAGAGTCAACCCCAAGGTTGACCCTCGTAGAGTTGCTTGGACGGAGGAAGATGACGACCCATCGCCATCCGATCAGGGTCCACGCTGTACTCAATGGAATCCAACGCTCCAGGGCAGGAGCAGCTTTGGTTAGGCATGTGTGCGATTGGGATCGTTGGATCCAAGAAGCGGACCACCGGTCCACAGATCGAGCGATCAAGGATTTTTTTTCGGTAAATCCCTCTCTAATCAAATAAATCAGGAAAAGAATTATTCTTGCAAAAATGATAGAAATAACTAAGAATCTTGTATGACAAAACTTTTTATATGAAAGTTGTGTAGAAAAATATGAGGAATCTGATAAAAATACTTTGAGAACCTGATTCTACTCCATTTTGCAAAAGTATCCTAATTTTCTAGTAAAGTGTATTAAAAGTTGGTGAGAAACCCTAATTGAACATTAAGGGTATAATTTGGAGAATTAATAGGTCAAATTGATAAGCTTGACCCTGTTAACTATAAAGATGGTTTAATTATCCGTTTTGAATGCAAAGTTGCCTAAATTAGAGTTGTAATCCAGAAAAGAAGGCTAATCTATATGGGAACCCTAATTTGGGATAAAAGGAGATAAAAATCAAATTTATTTGGAATAAGATAATCAGATGATTAATAAAGATCCTAAAACTTTTTAAGAGAGATACAATGAGAAATTAGGGGTTTTATGTAGTTTTGATAAATTAAGTATGATAATAAGGAAAGAAGAAGTAAAAACCCTAATTTTTAAAGGAACCCAAAAATTGGAATTGAAATCCTAAGTTATGTGATGAAATTGGATAAATATTAATAAAAGGAAAATTGTACTTTTATTTCAGGAATTCTCTTCCTCATTGCTTGCTTGATTGGGTTTCTCTGCATATTTGATTCTGTCTTGAAATCTACAACCAAAGGTATGTGGTTACGCTTATGAATATCTCGAGATAGATTTCCGAGGTTTTCCGAGATTTTCACCGATGACTTGAAATAAACTGTTGGATGATTTTAGTTCATGCAAACTATAATGTGAATATGACTATCACATAATACATGTCCCTACTAGCTCAGATCACGGTCCCCTCTGTGTCTTAATGGCTGACCTAGTATATGGCTACCTAGAGGGTAGGTCCATCAGGTTGCGGAATGACTTAGTATATGGCTACCTAGAGGGTAGGTCCATCAAGTCACATTGAGTTAGATATTGGGCTACCTTCGGGTGGTGCCACGCGACTCTACTATTATAGAGGTATTATATAAGTCCTCTATAGGGACACCACTGAGTTGTGGATAGGTATGGATTGAGTAGTTTGGCTTAAAATGTAATCTTGGTTGTTAAACGATTAATTGAATGATTATGTTGTTAACATAATTGCACATTATTTGTTTCCTCCACATACCAACTTCAGCTGACCGTCGTTTTGTTTGTCGACGATTTAGGTACAAATCTCAAAAGTACAAACAGTAAAGTGACACATTGTGAATTGAAGAATTAAAGAACAAGGAGGAACTAGTTAGAATGGTTCAGTTGTCGTTAGAAGTTTAGTATATTCCAAACTTTTCAAAGGTATGCAAAATTTTATTACTATTTTTCAGTATAGTCTGTTAAAATTTAATAATTATTCTTGGTTATATGTTGAACCTTTGATCCCGAAATTATGGGTGCGGCTTCGGCCTCTCAGTCTCCCTTAATTGGGGGTTACCGGAAGGTGGGGTCATAACATTTGGTATCAGAGCCTAGGTTCCTCATGTAACCATTAATAATTATTAAATTTTTGCAAACTAATTAGAACCCAAGGGAGTTATTAGATGACCATCTGAAATACGGAGGTGTCTAGAAAAGGATCACGACCGGGGGCTGGCAATATTTTCCTCCGCACTGCTAGTCGGAATAAGAGGACTCCCGGATCCGTGTGACTGCCTGGCCAAAGTCTTAGGGTATGATTCAAAATAAGATACCTTTAGGACTCTCTCATCTTATTCGTCCCTTCTCATCACATATTCTATTAAGGCTTTAAGAGTAGGATTTTCTCTCTCTCCTCCACACTCATGTGGTATGGGCAAGTAAGTTAAGGGTTTAAGGGTCCTCCATCAAATTAATAAAAGACATGTAATGAGATATCATTGAACATAAATATAACTAGTTTAAATGATAAACTAAAGGTTTGTTTGTTATGCTTATGTAGATGGAATGAACAAAGACTGTTTCTATTCTTGAGGGCTCTGGGAATCCATCTAGGAGTGGTTGGCCTCCTCGTAAGGGAAAGGAGTCTTCTAAAAAGAGAAAAAGGAATCATGATGGTGGATCCTCTAAGAAGAGGAAGAGGCCCGAAGAAGTCACTCATGAGGTCCCTAACCCTAACCCGGTACCATTTAGTAACCTGGACCAAGAAGAAGACCAAGGATATGAGGAGCAACATGTGTATGAGGAAGAAGCCAAGATGGAAGAGGACCAAGCCAGTGATCCAGAACTGAACATGATGATCCACACCCCTGATACCTTGTGGATGGAGCAACAGAGGAAGTTGACAGAGGCTATTAATGCTTTGGCCCTTCGAGACTTAGCTAGAGCTGAGAATGGTGATTCATACCCTATTCATCCCCGTGTGGGAGCCACTATCCTAGACTTTGTCAAGCTAAACATAGAAACATTCTGGGGAGAAGATAAGATTGAGGTAGTTGACAAGGCGGAGGCCTGGGTGCTTGCAATTGAGAATGGATTCCGCATGCTTGAAGTACAGCCAAGCAAGAAGGTCCTCTTTGCCGCTCACCTCCTGGAAGGAGCAGCTAAGATATTGTGGGAGACTCACATCACAGGCCGAGATCAGACTGAGGAACCAATGGCATGGGCTGATTTCAAGACCATCTTCACTTCCAGATTCGTCCCTGTTGCAGCTAAGAAGGAGAAGGAAAGAGAATTCACTAACATGACTCAAGGAAATTCCTCAGTGGCAGACTTTGGGCAAAGGTTTTGGATCCTGGAACGTTTTGGGTACAAGATGGATGAAGAAAGAAGGGTGGATCACTTCATAGAGTGTCTGCACCCTACCATCAAGCCTCACGTTATGGCAAGCAAACCTAAAACCTTCGCAGAAGCTTACAACACTGCCTTAGACATGGAAAGGACGGTGATGCCTTCCCAACTTCCACCCAAGGGGTATTTTGGTTTCACTGAGGGAACCCGGGGTCAGAAGAATCATCACAAGAAGGGTCTAGGACATCATCAATCCAAAGGAAGACATGGAGGAAAAGGGAAACCCCATCAAGAGAACAACCGAGCTCGATGCCACTCATGTGGGAAATGGCATTTCGGTGAGTGCCACCACAAGAAGAGAGTCTTTTACCATTGTAATCAAGAGGGGCATATCTAAGCTTATTGTCCTCTAACAGAGCCAAGAGGACCAGGTCCCGTAGCAGCCCCACCTATAGCTGTGGCCCCACCTACTGGAGAAAGAAGACAAGCTCGAGTGTTCTCTATTGACAATGAAGAAGCTCAAGCTAATGCTAATCGGTTGATTGAGGGTAATAATCCTTAGAGTTTTCTTTATGTATTAAAAGTTTAGCATGTAATGGTCTAATGTATGGTGAAAAATTATGTAGGCATGCTTGAAGTCATGGGACATAATGTAAAAGCTTTATTTGACTCTGGATCTACTAATACTTTCATTTCAAGGAATCTTGCAACTATGCTTTGTTTGGATATCAAGGATTTAGGATATGTCTTAGATGTTACAACCCCGAGTGATCGAATCTTTACCTCTCTTTTGAAAACTTCGGTGATACCTGTGAAATATCGAGATCATGAGTTTCCTACATTCTTTATCCTTCTTGACATGAATGATTTTGATGTGATCATTGGAATGGATTGGCTTTATACTTATAGGGCCCATATAGACTGTAGGGAAAAGAAAGTGATCATTAAGGAACCAGGTCACCCACCTTTTGTCATTAGGGGAACGAAAGATGCCACCACCAGCCTGTATGTGTCATCATTGAAGGCAGAAAGGATGATGAGTAAAGGATGTCAAGCTTTCCTAGTAGTTGTTACTGAGCCCGAACCTAAGGTGCAACCCTTAGAAGAAATAGAGGTAGTAAAGAGCTATGCAGATGTTTTTTCGGATGATCTACCTGGGATTCCTCCCGAGAGAGAGGTGGATTTTTCCATAGAGCTAGCTCCAGGAACAAGCCCTATTTCACGTGCACCTTATAGAATGGCCCCTGCAGAGTTGCTCGAGTTGAAGAAACAATTGCAGGAATTGCTAGAAAAGGGTTTTATCCTCCCTAGCACATCACCATGGGGAGCTCCAGTTCTTTTTGTAAAGAAAAAGGATGGCTCGCTCCGTATGTGTATAGACTATCAGATGATCAACCAGGATACCATTAAGAACAAATACCCTTTACCCCGAATAGATGACATGTTCGACCAGTTGAAGTCTGCTCGAGTCTTTTCCAAAAGTCACTTGAGATCAGGTTACCACCAGTTGAGAGTCAAGAGTGAGGACATTCCAAAAACAGCTTTTTGAACACAATATGGCCATTATGAGTTTGTGGTTATTCCTTTTGGGTTGTCCAATGCACCCAGTGTGTTCATGAACCTTATGAATAGTGTGTTCCAACCCTTCTTTGACTCGTTTGCCATAGTGTTCATAGATGACTTATTACTTTACTCCAATGACTTAGAACAACATCGAGACCACCTCAGTAAAGTCCTTGATATCTTGAGAAAGCAGAAGTTCTATGGGAAATTCTAAAAATGTGAGTCTTGGATAAACCGAGTCATGTTCCTTGGACATATCATCTTAGGAGGAACAATCATCGTGGATCCATCTAAGGTGTCGGCAGTTCGAGACTGGCCTACACCGAAGAACCCCTCTGAGATCCGAAGCTTCTTGGGATTAGCAGGATACTATCGGCATATCATTGTATATTTCTCAAAGACTGCCTTGCCTTTGACCATGTTGACTCAGAAGGATGTGAAGTTTGTGTGGTCTGATGTTTGTGAGGCTCGTTTTCAGGAACTGAAAGAAAAGTTGACCACTACACCAGTTTTGACTCTACCATCAGGCAATGAGGGTTTCATGATCTTCACCGATGCATCCAAAATGGGTCTTGGTTGTGTGTTGGAGCAAAATCGGCATGTGGTTGCATATTATTCCCGACAACTCAAGCCCAACAAGGTGAATTACCCGACGCATGACTTAAAGTTGGCTACTATCATTCATGCATTAAAGATTTGGCGCCATTACATGTATAGTGCTACTTTTGAGATCTTCACTGACCATAAGAGCCTAAAGTACCTTCTGAAATAGAAAGACTTAAACCTACGACAATGAAGATGGATGGAGTACATGAAGAATTATGACTTCACCATTGCCTATCATCCAGGGAAGGTGAATGTCTTAGCAGATGCTTTAAGTCGGAAACAACTCAGGTGTGCAACTGTTCTGTCCAATCAGTGGAAGAGCTTAGAAGAACTGGTGAAATGGTCTCCTAAATCATTAAATGATCGAGTTCGATTGGCCAACATCCATATACAGTCTGAATTGTTGAGTGAAATTGTGGCAGCACAGTTGGCCAGTGGGGAACTTGAAAAAATGAGAGGTTTGATGAAGAAGCCTCAGACCCATCTTTCTTTGGGAGTAGATGGAGGGATCAGATTCGAGAATCGTATATGGGTTCCTGAAGACTCACCGCTAAAAGAACGTATCTTACAAGAGGCTCATGGTTCTAAGTACACAGTACACCGAGGGACTACCAAGATGTTTAAGGACATGCAGAGGTTTTTCTGGTGGCCAGGAATGAAGAGAGGCATTGCAGCTTATGTGGCCAGTTGTCTTACGTGCCAAATGGTGAAGGATGAACATCAACGACCCGGTGGACTTTTACAGTCTATAGAGATTCTAGAATGGAAATGGGATCAGATAACCATGGATTTTGTGGTGGGTTTACCCCAGACCAAGAGAGGTCATGATGCGATATGGGTTGTGGTGGACCGCCTTACCAAGTCAGGACACTTCCTTGCACTGAAAACCACTGCCAAAGTGTCAAACTTAGCTGAGTTGTACATCCGAGAGATAGTGTGTTTACATGGTGTACCCAGTTCCATCATCTCTGATAGAGATCCGAAGTTTACTTCCAAACTGTGGAAGTAGGTTCAAGAGGAACTTGGTACAAGATTAAAGTTCAGTATCGCTTATCACCCCCAGATAGATGGACAGTCAGAAAGGACAATCCAGACTTTAGAGGATCTATTGAGAGCTTGTGTACTCGATTGAGGTGGATCATTGGAGCAGTACTTGCCTCTAGCCGAGTTTGCGTACAACAATAGTTACCAAGCTAGTATCGGGATGCCTCCATATGAAGCTCTATATGGGAGACCGTGTCAGTCACCACTTCACTAGGATGATGTTGGTGAAAGGACCTTGTTGAGGTCAGATGAACTCCAAGTGTATGCTGATAAAGTCACTTTGATCAGGAAAAGGCTAAAGAGAGCCCAAGATCGACAAAATTTGTATGCTGATGCAAAGAGGACTGATGTGCAATTCACTGTGGGATAACATATTTTCCTAAAAATCCGACCGCTCCGAGCTATAGCTAAGAATAGAGGAAAGTTGAGTCCCCGATACGTGGGTCCGTTTGAAGTTTTAGAACGGATTGGTGAAGAAGCTTATCGTTTGGCGTTACCCCCTCAATATAGTATGATGCATGATGTGTTCCACGTGTCCAATCTGAAGCGATATGTTCAAGATCCAAGCCATGTATTGAGCCTTGAACCTATTGAGCTTCAAGGAAAGCTGTCTGATCCTGAGTTACCTATGCGTATTATAGATACTAAGGTAAACAAGCTCATAAATAAGAATATAGAGATGGTAAAGGTTCTTTGGAAACACCATGGAGAGGATGAGGCCACATGCGAGATGAAGACGGACATGAAAAACACATATCCTGTTTTGTTTTCTTGATTATTGAATTTTGAGGGAAAAAATCCTATAAGGAGAGGAGGATGTTATAACCTCATTTTCCCAAAATATGTAATGAGATTTGTGAATCTCCTTTAAAAGATAAATATGATCAATGGTTGATTTGGATGGTTTGATTTGATTTCGTGTATAATAGCCTTGCATTCTTTCTTAATGGGCCTTATTGGTCATTAAGCCCAATTGAAAGAAAAAGAAAAAGAAATGAAAAAGGAATTCAATGGGATAATGAAAATGAATAAAGGATGGTTAAAAGGGCTAAAATATATTTTTCCAAAATAGAATTTCGAGTTATAAAGTTCCTTGGTATTCAAGGAACTCAGGATAATTATAAAATAGCAAGGGAAATAAAGAATATGAGGAAAATATGAATAATTAGGTGTTTTCTTACAACTGAAGAAAAAGAATTGTTTTCCTGAGATAATGCTTCAATTTTTACATGATGAGAGATAAAAGTATGAACGAGAATTCCTTAAAATTTGGATTAAAAAGGAATTAAGGTTTGGGAGTCATTGCTTTTTAAAATTACCCTTAAATATGAAGTTATTTTGGAATAAGGAAAATAGTTTCCTTTAATCAGTTGAACGCAAAGTTGGTGGGCCGTTGGATCTTAATCCAACAGGCGCCACTCATCGTCTAAGTCCCACATGGACTAAGACTCTACCAGTGATAGGATAATTTTCTCTATTGGATTCCTCGCAATCCACCGAGTTTGCAAGTTGGCTGAAGTTTCCTTTAGATTCGGGAAGGAAAACCGGAGGGATTCATCCCTGGTTTGTCGAGGTTTGGTCTCCGATTGGGAAAGTTCCCAATCCAACAGGGGCTTGCCCGGCCCTATATATAGGGGGGATAAACGAGAGGACGAGCATCCCCGATTTCTAAACCAAACACTACGGAAAGACGAGAGGAACGGATTTGTTCCTCCAATTAGTTCATCTACCTTGACCTGCACCTTCGTTTCCAGCAGTGAACCTCGCCGGAAGTCCGACGAGTGGAGAGGGGTCGTGGTGCGTGCTGGGCTCTCAACTGGATCTCCTATTGAGTTCGACGAAGGGAGACGATGCTCCCTAGCTTTGTGGTGCGATCTCTGGTGGTCTAGAGCTCAGAGTCAACCCCAAGTTTGACCCTCGCAGAGTTGTTGGGACGGAGGAAGAGGACGACCCATCGCCATCCGATCAGGGTCCACAGTGTACTCAATGGAATCCAACGCTCCAGGGAAGGAGCAACTTTGGTTAGGCACGCGCGCGACCGGGATCGTTGGAGCCAAGAAGCAGACCACCGGTCCACAGATCGAGCGATCAAGGATTTTTTTCCGGTAATTCCCTTTCTAATCAAATAAATCAGGAAAAGAATTATTCTTGCAAAAATGATAGAAATAACTAGGAATCTCGTATGAAAAACTTTTTACATGAAAGTTGTGTAGAAAAATATGAGGAATCTGATAAAAATACTTTGAGAACCTGATTCAACTCCGTTTTGCAAAAGCATCCTAATTTTCTAGTAAAGTGTATTAAAAGTTGATGAGAAACCCTAATTGAATATTAAGGGTATAATTTGGAGAATTAATAGGTCAAATTGATAAGCTTGACCCTATTAACTATAAAGATGGTTTAATTATCTGTTTTGAATGCAAAGATGCCTAAATTAGAGTTGCAATCCAGAAAAGAAGGCTAATCTATATGGGAACCCTAATTTGGGATAAAAGGAGATAAAAATCATATTTATTTGGAATAAGATAATATGATGCTTAATAAAGATCCTAAAACTTTTTAAGAGATATACAATGAGAAATTAGGGGTTTTATGTAGTTTTAATAAATTAAGGATGATAATAAGGAAAGAAGAAGTATAAACCCTAATTTCCAAAGGAACCCTAAAATTGGAATTGAAATCCTAAGTAATGTGATGAAATTGGATAAATATTAATATAAGGAAAATTGTACTTTTATTTCAGGAATTCTCTTCCTCATTGCTTGCTTGATTGGGTTTATCTTCATATTTGATTCTATCTTGAAATCTGCAACCAAAGGTATGTGGTTACGCTTATGAATATCTCGAGATAGATTTCCGAGGTTTTCCGAGATTTTCACTGATGACTTGAAATAAACTGTTGGATGAATTTAGTTCATGCAAACTATAATGTGAATATGACTATCACATAATACATGTGCCTACTAGCTCAGATATTGGTCCCCTCTATGTCTTAATGACTGGCCTAGTATATGGCTACCTACAGGGTAGGTCCATTAGGTCGCAGAATGACTTAGTATATGGCTACCTAGAGGGTAGGTCCATCAAGTCACATTGAGTTAGATATTGGGCTACCTTCGGGTGGTGCTATGCGACTCTACCTTTATAGAGGTATTATATAAGTCCTCTACAAGGACAACACAGAGTTGTGGATAGGTATGGATTGAGTAGTTTGGCTTAAAACGTAATCTTGGTTGTTAAATGATTAATTGAATGATTATGTTGTTAACATAGTTACACATTATATGTTTTCTCCACATACTAGCTTCGGCTGACCGTCATTTTGTTTGTCGGCGATTTAGGTACAAATCTCAAAAGTAAAAATAGTAAAGCGACACATTGTGAATTCAAGAATTAAAGAACAAGGTGGAACTAGTTAGAATGGTTCAGTTGTGGTTACAAGTTTAGTATATTCCAAACTTTTCAAAGGTATGCAAAATTTTATTACCATTTTTCAGTATAGTCTGTTAAAATTTAATAATTATTCTTGGTTATATGTTGAACCTTTGATCCAAAAATTATGGGTGCGGCTTTGGCCTCTCGGTCTCCCTTAATTGGGGGTTACCGGAAGGTGGGGTCGTAACAGGTAGCATTACTATGGATCCTAAAGATGAGGCTACATGTGGTATGTTACCATGCATGACAAAAGGTGAAGGATGAACATTGGTAACCCAGTGCATTGATATTGAGGATAGAGAGTTCCCAAGAGGGAATGGGAGTTCATCACTATGGATGTTGTATGTCTCCCCTAGACTAAGGAAGGTTGAGATGCAATATGGGTTAGGATAGATCTCCTTACCTAGATGACATGAGAGAGTACTATCAAGGGACAGATCTGGTTGAACTACCCATGAGAGAGATGGTTCAACTACACTATGAATTGAGTTCAAAGGTTCTTGAGTTTGGCCTAAAGGTTCCCTTCCAAAAGGTGAAAATAGGTACATGAGGAACCCTACGTTAGTACAATTTATCACCCCTAACTAATGGTTAGTACGATCCAGACTAAAGGGTCTGATGAGAGCATATGTGCTCATTCAGGGTGATAGCTAGAGACAGTTCTTGTCCTATGAAAGATGTGATGATGACCACCATAGCCAGTATCAGGATTTAAAGAAGCTCTGTAAGGGAGGTTGTGTCGGTCACCACATCAGTAAGGTGATGTTGGCGAAAGGACCACGTGATGGTTAGAAAAGGGCCACAGTCCGCGTAGATGAAGTCGCTTTGATCGTGTAATGGCTGAAAGGAGCCTAGAGATGACGTGAGTCATGAGCAAATGCAAAGTAGGATGACATGCAGTTCACTGTGGGAGAATATGTGACATGAAAATCCGACCCCTCTAAGTTATAACTAAGAGAGTTGAGTCCCCGATGCATGGGTTCTTTTGACATGGTTTGGTGGATAAGGTTGAGTTTGATCTTAACCCTTAGGATAAAGTAATATGTGATGACTTCCATGTGTCCAATTTAGAGCACTATGTGAGGTACCACGACCATGTGTTGGGCAATGAACCTAGTCAGCCCCAAGGGAGGCTGAAATGGCCTCAGTTACCTATGTAGTTTTAGATGCCAGGATGAAAGAACTCAGAGAAAAGAATATGTGATGATAGAGGTTCTTTGGAAACACCATGTGTAGGGTAAAGTCACATAGGGGCCAATGATGGACATGGAAAAAGTCTTATCCTGAATTGTTTGTTTGCTTGACAGAATTTTGAGGACAAAATTCCTATAAGAGGGGAAGGATGTTACAACCCTGAATTTGGGTTCATTTGGTGAGAAATGTAATTTCTCATATTAAAGATATTTGAACAAATAATGATATAATTTGTTTGGAATAAATAGATTTCGTTTACAAAAGCCTTGATGCTTGTGTTGTGGGCTTTATTGGCTATTGGGCCCAAATAGTAAGAAAATTCAATTAGTAAATGAATAATTGAATATTTGAGAAAAGAAAAATGTGGAAACCTCTAGAAGGCAAATCCAAAGAGGGATTTCGTGCCTCTTGGGTTCCTTGGGTTCTAAGAAATCCAAAGTTGCATAAAGAGTGCAATAAGAAAAGAAAAAGATCAATTAAATATTTCTTTATTAAGAAAGAAATTGAAAATAATGATAAAATATTGAAAAAAGTGAAAAGAGATATAATTGAGTTATCCTTGTGGAATTTCGTATCCCAAGGATTCCTAATGATAAAAGGAATAACAATGAGGAAAATAAAAGAGAAATAAAGAGAAATCTTCAAAAGGAATTATTTTAATAAGAAATAAACCTAATAATGAGAAATAATGCATATAGATGCATCTAGAAGGATAATAAGTATCCTTGAAAAGGGATTTCGAAATAATAGAGTGTCTTGGGATCCAAGCAGTCCCAATAAAGAAGAAGGATAAAGAAAATACCAAATTGCAAAATAAAAGGATAATGATACTTATTAATGAATTTTGTGAAATTGTTAAAAAAGGAAAATAGTGTCTACTAAAAGAAAATAGAAATTCATGCTTATGGATTAAAAAGCAAACATGAAGAGAATAAGATAAAAGAATTTTGAATTCTTAATGACTATGGATCATAGGGAAACAAAGAATTGATATAAAGAGAGAGAATTTATTCTCAACTATGGAAAGATGATTTCCTAATGAGGAGAGGTCTTGCTTTTCTCATGGTCAAGTACGTTAGGGCGTGGATGTCCTCCCTATATAAGGGTCGAACCCATTGGCGGAGACCAAAGAAATCCCACACAAATACCTTTCTCTATTCTTCTCCTTCTTCATCGTTTTCATCCAAAAACCATAGAGTGGAGGGGTAGCATGACAACGAGCAATAAGGAACCCATGGACGAGTAGAAGGGGAGCATGATGCCTCTACGACACCTCGGAAGAACTCAACAATCTTTCCCGAGGCCAGTTCTTGCACGGCGGCCGCAGGAGAGCAGTAGGTCACCTGCAAGTTGTAGAGGTAGAGGAGTTGGATCGGGCCGTCTTGGCCATGACCAGCAGCACCCTCACATGCACACAGGCACGGCGGAGCCATAGGGAGTTGCTTGGTGGATGTCGACCATCAGGAAGGGTGACAAGGCCGCTTTGGATCGCTGCTGCAGTGGCAGCCGGTCTTGATCGCGAGGTTGAAGAAGGCCGAGTGGCCTTGGATGAAACTGCCCTCCATGGGCTACATCATTGATCGACTTAAGGAAGGGAAAAGTGGACATTTTGTCATGTTTCCCATTAGGCAAGCAACGTTGCATGGAGCGGGGTGATGTGGCGCTCTCGGATTGGCCAAGTAAGTGAATTCTTGCGAAAATCATATCTAATAAACCGTAACTCGGATTGAAACAAGTCATGTATGAAAAGTGATCCTCAGAACGAGAGGAACATAAAGAAATTATGTTTGAAGCCTAATTTTACATGATATTCAAAAAGTAGTGTAAGTTATCAACTTTAATGAATTAAAGATTAAGAAACTCTACTTTGAAATGATTAATGTAATTGGTAGAGTTTAATGGGCGATTAAAGTTGATATTAACCTATTAATTGTAAAAAGGTACATTAAGATCGAAGAGGATGAAATTTGCATGTAATGAGTTTAATTTAGAGATTATGTGCATAAATATAATTGAAATTTGAAAAGTACATAAAGTTATCATCTTTCAGGATGTAATTAATGAAAAACACTTAGATTTGATGATAGATGGATTTAATGTTGTTCATTGGATAATTCAAGCCAATATTAACCTATTATTGATAAAAGTGAAGATAGGATCTAAAATGATGATCTTTCTATGTAATTGGCTTGATTTAGGGTTTTGTGCATGAATATGCAATAATGAGCTTGAAAACACTAATTTAGGTGAATATGTCTTTTAATTGTTTTAATTGTTCAAATCCATGAATAAATAGGGATATGATGATCCTAAGTCAATTTGGGTATAAAAGACTATTAAAATGGATAATTTGAGCAATTAGGGTTTATATGAATAGAAAAGAGTATTTTAGGGTTTGTTAACCTAAATGGGATAAAGTTTGAGAAATTGATCTAAGAAACACTAATGAAGATTAATGAAACCTTAATTCAGATTAGAAACCCTAGAAAGTGAATCCAAGTCAATAAAGTAGATTCCTGATAGAGTTTGTAATATATAGAGTACATATTCTTTTCAGGAATTATGTTGAATTGCTTGCTTGGATTTCTTTCTTGGTTGGAATTGCTTAATGCTTGTGAAATCATCAAGTCAGGTATGTGGTTACGCTTATGATTATCCCGACTAGTTTTCAGAGGATTTTATCAATGTTTCCCTCATGGCTTGAAATAATTGGTGGATGCTTTTATTTCATGCAACTATAGAGTGACTATGACTATCACTATGAATATGCATGTATAACTGTCTAGATCCGGGTCCACCTATGTGCCTTGTAAAGGCTAAAAAGGGGTAACCTAGAGTAAGGTCTAGGTTATCGTGGGTTAGAAATTGGGCTACCAAGTGTAGTGCCATGAGACCCATTAGCATGCCATGAGTTAAGGAGTGGGCTACTTATGAGTAGTGCCATGTGACTCAACCCTAGAAACTGGTTCACCTATAGGTGGGACCATGAGGGGTTTAATGGGGATCTACCATAAGGAAGGTAGTATCCAGGTCCACTGTAGGGATAGCACAGAGGATATGGTACTCATGGATCACAGAGTTATATTTAAAATGTAATCTTATTTGTTAAATGATTAATTGAATGATTATGTTGTTATCATAGTTGCACATTTATTGTTTCTCCCACATACCAGCTTCGACCGAACGACGTTTTGTTTGTCGTCATTTTAGGTACAAGCCAAAAGGAAAAATAGTAAATTGTCATATTGTGAAATACATGGAGTAAAATATAAGGAGGATTAATTAGAGTAGAATCCATAAGTGGATAGAAGTTTAGAGATCCGAGTTTTCAAAGGTATGCACAAGTTTATTTTTCTTACAACTTTCCAGTTTAGTCTGTTAAAATTTAATAATTGTTCTTGGTTAAATGCCAAACCTTTGATCCGGTAATTATGGTTACGTCTTCGACCTCTCGATCTCCCTTAATTGGGGGTTACCGGAAGGTGGGGTCGTAACAACTGAGAAAGTTGAGTCCCTTAACACATTTGAGATGGATTGGTGGAGACGGTTGTGTTTAGCCTTACCCCTCAGGATAACATGATGTATAATGTGTTTCATGAGTCCAATCTAGAGCACTATGTGAGGTACCCAAGCCATGTGCTGGGCCCTGAACCTATTCAGCTTTTGTGAGGCTGAAAAGTCTTGAGTCACCTATGAGGGTATGATATACCAAGGTAAGTAAGAAGTCAAATGAAAGAATATGTGATGATGAAGGTTCTTGGGAAGCACCATGGATAGGGAAAAGCCACATAGGGGTCAATGATGGACATGGAAAAGTCTTATCCTGAATTGTTGTTTACTTGATGGAATTTTGAGGACAAAATTCTTATAAGAGGGGAAGGATGTTACAACCCCATTGTTTTGGGTTCATCTGTCGAGAAATGTAATTTCTCATATTAAAGATATTTGAAAAAATAATGATATAATTTGTTTTGAATAAATGGATTTCGTTTACAATAGCCTTGATGGTTGTTATGTGGACTTTATTGGCTATTGGGCCCAATAACAAGGAAAGGATCAATTAAGTATTTCTTTATTAAGAAAGAAATTGAAAACAATGATAAAATGTGGGAAATAAGTGGAAAGATGTATAATTGAGCTATCCTTTGTGGATTTTCGTATCCAAAGGATTCCTAATGTTAAAAGGAATCCCAATAAGGAAAATAAAAAGAGAGATAAATAGAAATCCTCAAAAAGAGATATTTTAATAAAATAAAAATGTAAGATAATGAGAAAAAGGATGAAAGATAAGGAAAGAGGCTAAGGTATATCCCCAAGATGGGATTTTGAGCCATTAAGGTTCCTTGAGGTTCAAGGAACTCAGAATAATAATTTAATAGCAAGGGAAAGAGAAAATATGTGAGAAATATATATAATTAAATAATATCATGCACCTAAAGAAATGGCACGTTTTCTTTTAGATAATGAGCCCAATTTTGGCAGAGAGGTATATAAAGTTATTATTAAGTTTTCCTCAAAATTTTTGATTAATTGGACACTCGTCTTGGGAGTTATGACTTTTACAAATTTCCCTAAAGTGTTGTGATTATAATAAATGTCACACATTTATCGATTTAAAAGAAAATTGCTTGGGACGAGGACAACCGTCAGATCAAGATCTGACACCAGTTGTGTGTCTCCTTCCTCGATTCTGAGAAGGAAAGTTCCGCGATAACATAGTGACTTTTCCTTTGATTTTTCCTTGTAGATCTGACCATATGCAAACATGGAAAGTTGTTGTTTGGTTTCGTGAGATGATTCCGCACCCAACCCACCTAGGTTTTGGGTGGTTTTGTTTGTTCTAGAAGAAATTCCCAATTGGGACAAGAGCAAGGGGTGTCAGTGAGATTGGGAAACCCTAAAGAGAGCCCTATATCCTATAAATAGGACCCCGTTCAACTCAGGAAGACCCTGACGAGCTCGATCAACGCCTTCCCTAGTTCCCTTGTGCCCTGGGTCGACAAGATCAAGAAGCTCTGGCGAGCTTCGAACTGTGGCACCGCCACGACGCTTTTCCCTGGATCGAGCGAAGTCAAGCAACGGATGTCGTTGGATTGGGGTCAGTTGTTGACCAAGGAAGGCGATCGACAGTCGATCTTGTCCAGCGCTCCAGAAGACCCTTAGTGGGTGCAAGCCACGCAAGTCGTCTGATCGCGCTCGGTCAAAGGTGACCGTAGATCCAACTGACCAAAGTTTTCCAAAAAAACAAAGGGTTAGTCACCTCTCTGACCTATATTCGAGAAAAAGGTTGAATCTTGTATAAATCGTTAAAAATAGGTCCTTTGTCTAAAAAATACGAATAAGTAGTGCTTTTTTATAAAAAAAATACAAGGAATGCAATGGAAATGTATTTGACTCCTGATTCTACTTGCAATTTAAAACGTATGAAAAGATACTATCTTTAATGGTTTAATCAATGAAAAACCCTAATCTTTGATGAGTAATGATTTAGAAAGGGTTATATGAATGTTTAAAGTGGATATTAACATGTTGTTAATAAAAAGGGCACATTAGATCTACAAGGACGATCTTCATGAGTAATTTGATTAATTTAGGGTTCCATGTATATGAATATGCTTTAATGAGCCTTGAACCCTAACTTTGGTAATTATGACCCTTAATGGTTCTAATTGGTCAAATTCATGTACAAAGCCGAAATATGATGGTTCTAAACTATTTTGAGTATAAAGGTTTATAATTGTGGATAATTACCCTTAATAAGGTAATTTGGGTTTTCTAATGAATAAAGGTGGATTTAGTGTTGAATAGGGTTCATGAAAGATAAGTTAATGATAATTAGGCCTAATGATCTTGTCATAAATTAAAAGGACAAAAATGGTAGTTTTAATGCAAAGGAGGCATAATAGACTTAGTGGACATTTTATTGTGTCCTTAATCAGAAATTAGGGTGATATGTTGTTAAGAAGTAATCTTAATATCTTTCGTGAAGAATATATGAGATAATTAGGGTTTGCGAGCAATTGTATAAAATTAGGGTTTAAAATAGTATAAATGAAGAGAAACCCTAATTGCAAAGGAAACCCTAAAAGCAGACTAGAAACCCTAGGAAGCAATCTAGGTTTAATAGATCTTGATTGCATGATTAATAAAAGGAAAATTGTACGATTGTTTCAGGATCTTGATGTGTGTGCTTGCTTGCTTGGATTTCTTACTTGCATGGATTAATTCTATCTCAAATCAGCCTGACAGGTATGTGGTTAATTATGGTTAATCACATTAGTTTCCCGAAGAGTTTCCCATATGATTCATCACATTGAATGCAACCTATCAGTTTGGATGTTTCATACTTGCAAATCATAAAGTCACTATGAATATCACAATAAAAATAGAAGTGTGTATTCTCGCACCTACATGCCACCCTAATGGATGATGCCAAAGGTCAGGTCTAGGAGGGTAGATCTGTTGGCTAAATGGACATCTATAAAATCCCTTTGTTTTGATTATGACAAACATTTCATTCTTATTTATCTAACGAGCTACTTGAGTGTGCAGGATTATGGTGGATGACGAAGCAACTCGGGAGATCATAAGTTTATAGTTTTATTTTCATGCAATGTAATCACTATTGTAAAAACTTGTACAGTTATATAATGTACAAGTACCTAGATTGCATGTAAATCAAGCAATGGATCTTCCCTAGCTACACACCATAGTTAGACAAGTCATCCCTTCTAATAGGATCACATTATGCACACTCATGCACACACTTAGTATCTTAATTGATAGATTGAAACAGAGTCAATCTCGGTCGACACACTCCTCGACCGAGACACTCTCGGTCGACAACCTTCTCGACCGAGATTGACCTAAAGTAGCCGTTAGACTTAGCAAATGAGTTAGTTGGCAGTTGGAAGTGAACGTTGCACTCAGAGAGCCTGTCGGTCGAGGAAAGCTCGACCGAGTGGGTGTCTCGGTCGACCATCTGTCGACCGAGACGGTCTCTGACAGAATCTGCAGAGTTAAAGCAATTAGCCGTTGTAAAAACGACCAATCTATTCCTAACGGCTAATTGAGCACTTGGAACCCCCTAGAAACTATCTAGAAGGTCCTTAAGCATACTTAGGCTATCCCTATAAATAGGACAAGCTATAGGACACTAGATTTCACCTTGCTACACTTGAGAATTCTTTCTAAGCACTCTTGAGCAATCTTTTACAAGAAATTGAGCACTGTGATCACTTGGCCATATTCCATCTAGCTCAAGCTCGTCCTATAGGCTAGATTTTCCTAACCCTAGCATCCACAAGTCTATTACCTTGGCTAGGAAAATCCATACGCTTGATATAGGCAATTCAAGCCTTGAGCTTAAAAGGATAAGTTGTACTTTCCTATTTTCTTTCTTGTTCCTTGTAATATTTGTACTCTTCGTTGCTACTCCAGGGAGGAGGCTGCATATAGGAAGAGGGTGAAGCTCTTCGTGTGAAGAGGAGGACTTTGGACTACTTTAGAAGGCTATCTTGACGGGAAGCTACTTCGGGAGGGAGGCTACTTCAAGGGGGAGCTTGAAGTTACTCCAAGGAAGGCTGCTTCAAGGTTGGCAAGATTACTTCTAGGTGAAGGCTGTCCAAAGGGTGTTTAGAGAGTGTTGTAATTTTATGTAACATCCTTGAAAGGTAATAAAATTCAATACTTTCAAAATCCCGGTTGGGTAAGCAACCGGGTAGTGGACTGACTCCTTAGTATTTGCTAAGGTGGAACCACTCTAAACACCTGTGTTCCTCTTCTCAATCTTTTACTTTGGTTGTTTGAGTTTAAATTGTTTTTAAATTATCATAAAACTCTATTCACCCCCCCTCTAGAGGTTTTCAATTGGTATCAGAGCAGGCTTCAAGGAGCTCTAACAAAGTCTTGAAGAAAAGATGGGGGATGGAGTGCTCAACAACCTCAACATTGAAGGAACGTTCGTTGCTCGACCTCCAGCATTTGACGGGACAAACTATCAATACTGGAAGAGAAGAATGCAATTTTACTTCCAAGGAATCAATTGGGATCTTTGGAGAATGGTATCTACACCATACACACTTCCACAAGACGAGTTCGAAGTATGGGACGCTAATACGGTAAAAATGGCACAAATGAATGCAAAGGCGGTAAGCATTTTATATTGTTCCATTTCAGTAGGAGAATTTAATAGAGTATCAAACTGTGATACCGCATATGACATTTGGCATAGATTATCTATAACATATGAAGGTACGGTTCAAGTTAAAAACTCTAAAGTTAGTTTGCTTAAAACCAAATTTGAACATTTTCGTATGGATCCAAATGAAACTATTAGTGAAATGTATTCAAAATTTTCTACTATTGTCAATGGTTTGAGTGCTTTAGGGAAACCTGTTCTTGAGGAAGATCAGGTATCAAAAATACTTCGATCTCTTCCTCCAAAGTACAAACCAAAGGTGACAGCTATTGCAGAAGCAAACGACCTCACTCGTCTCAAAATGGAACAGCTCATCGGTAACTTAGAAGCTCATGAGGCAGACCTAGAAGAGGAAGAGAGAAGAGAACATGAACATCAACGTGGGCCAAAGAAAGACGTAGCCCTCAAAGCATCAAAAGCTCTCTCACAAGAGAGTGAGGAATCTAGTGAAGAAGAAGGAGAAGAAGCATTAATAGTCAATGGTAAGAAATATAGAAGGTTTAAATCTAACAAAATTTCTAGTTCTTCTTCCACTCCCAGGTGCTTCGAATGTGGAAAGAAAGGACATTTCAAAAATGAATGTCCCAAAGCTAAGAAGGGAAAGAAAAGCTCACATAAGAAGAAAGAAAAAGCTTATAAAGCAGCATGGGATGAAACGAGTGAAAGTGAAAGCGGAGAAGACAAGATAGAATGTCTAATGGCAAGAGAAGATGAAGAAACTCAAGAGGTAAGCCTAGTTGATCTTCCTAAAGAAGAGTTAGTAGCTAGCTTACAAGAAACTCATGATAAATATGTTGATGCCAAGAAGAAACTAAAAAGGACTATAAAATCAAACAATGAGCTCATTGCCAAAATAGATGAACTTTCTTCCGAAAAGAATAACATTGAACTTGAAAATGTATCTTTAAAAACATCTTTAGATGATTGCACTAGAAAGCTACTTACTTTGGAAACTAATGTTGATCTTCTATCAAAAGAAAAGACTGATTTGTTAGCTAAACTACAAGCTTTTCAAACTCAACCTATCTTGTGCAATCATTCGGACTATGACATTATTGTAAAAGAAAAGGATTCATTGCTTTCTGATTTAGACCAGGCAAGAAAAGATATACATAAGAAAATGAATAACATTGCTCAGTTGCAACAAGAACTTCATGAGTTAAGAAGAAAAGATATTCTTGATAACATATTAAGAAGTGGTACTACCTTCAATGGAAGAAAAGGTTTGGGATATGTTCCAAAGAGAAACCAAACCAAAAAGACCCAAACTATGTTTGTACCCAAAAACACAATGACTAGAAAAAGAAACGAAGTTGATTCTATTACTTGTCATTTCTGTTTACGTCTTGGTCATTACTGTTTTTCATGCCCCTACAAGACTAAGAAGTCCAACTTAGTTTGGACCCCAAGACCTCAAACTTAGAAGAATGGAATGTAGTTGAGATATGACAAAATACTTAATTTGTGCAATTTATATTGTCCTATCTCAACAAACGATGCTATGCTTATTGGTACTATTTTTCTGCATTGCTGTACAAAAACAGAAACTTCGTCGGTCGAAGTACTGTCGACCGAGCTCTGGGTCGGTCGAAGTAGGGTCGACCGACTGGATATCTTTAATAAATCGAAAATCTTCCAGTACTCATTTCGGTCGAACACTGGTCAACCGAAAAATTTTCTGCTCCTTTTTGATTGTGATACAGTAACCTCCTCGATCGATAAATTGTCGACCGAGAATTATATCGGTCGAGCAATCGTCGACCGACTGGCTTCCTGTATCAGAACTTTTTACATATCAGCAAATTAAAAAGTTTCTAACCTTATCGGACCATCACATGGGTACCAAAATCTATATTCTAATGCAGGAATGGGTCGTTGACAGTGGTTGCTCCAAACATATGACCGGAAACAAGGATGCATTTTCAACTTTTGAAGAAAAGAAAAGTGGGACGGTCACTTTTGGAGACAATGGTAAGGGCAAAATCGTTGGAATAGGTAATGTTGGAACAAATCTTGAAATCAAAAATGTTCTACTAGTTGATGGATTACATCATAACTTAATAAGTGTAAGTCAACTATGTGATAGCGGTTATGATGTGTTATTTAACAAAACCTGCTGCCAGTTATTGATAGAAAATACTACAACTGTTGTTTATGAAGGAAATAGAGTTGGAAATCTTTATATCCTTAAACCAAACTCTATGAAATCAGTAGTAGGTAAATGCTTTCTTGCAAATGAAAACACCTTACAACTATGGCATAAAAAGCTTGGTCATGCTAGTTCACATGCTATTAAAAAGTTAGTAAAATATGATCTTGTTCGTGGATTACCTGTTTTGTCTTTTGATCAAGTTGCAAATTGTGAACCTTGTACAATGGGAAAGCAAACCAAAACATCTTTTAAATCAAAACATGTACTTAGCACCAGTAGATCCTTAGAACTAATTCATATGGATTTATTTGGACCAATGAGAACACAATCTATTGGTGGTAAACGATACTGTTTTGTTATTGTTGATGATTATAGTAGATTTACATGGGTACATTTTATTGCAACAAAAGATGACACTATTCATGTCTTTATGCAATTTTGTTCTAAAATTGAAAATCTTTTACAACATAAAATATGTACCATTAGAAGTGATCACGGTGGCGAATTTGAAAATCATACTTTTGAAACTTTTTGTACATCTCAGGGATATACTCACAATTTCTCTGCTCCACGTACCCCACAACAAAATGGTATTGTGGAACGGAAAAATCGATCTCTACAAGAAATGGCTAGGACCATGATGCTTGAACACAACACACCTAAAACCTTTTGGGCTGAAGCTGTAAACACAGCTTGTTATGTGCTAAATAGAGTCACGGTTCACTCTCACTTGAAGAAAACTCCATATGAAATAATACACTCTAAGAAACCTAGAGTTGAATACTTTCATACTTTTGGCTCTACATGTTATATTTTAAACACCAAGGATGATAGAGACAAGTTTGATTCCAAATCACAAAAAGCATTCTTCTTGGGATATTCTACTTCTAGCAAAGCGTTTAGGGTATATAACACTATCTCTAGAAGAGTTGAGGAATCCATTCATGTTTCTTTTCATGAGGAATCAAAATCTACAAATTTTGATATCATTGATCTCACAAATCAATTTGAAACTATAACCATTACAAATGATAATGAGAAAACTCCCACATCCGATCCTCCGGTCGAACCACAACCTACACCTAGGCTGATCAAGGATCATCCCCAAGAGCTAATTATTGGAGATCCAAATGATACAGTCAAAACTAGGTCCTCTTTCCAAGATGTTGCAAACATGGCCTTTGTCTCTATCATTGAACCTAAGAAAATATCCGAAGCTCTTAAGGATGATTACTGGATAATAGCCATGCAAGAGGAATTAAATCAATTCACTAAAAATGATGTATGGGATTTAGTTCCTAAACCACAAGATAAAACTATCATAGGCACTAAATGGGTTTTTAGGAACAAACTTAATGAGGCAGGAGAAGTCATACGGAATAAAGCACGGTTAGTTGCCCAAGGATATAATCAACAAGAAGGAATTGACTTTGATGAAACATATGCACCCGTAGCTCGACTTGAAGCTATTAGGATGTTATTAGCTATTGCTGCCCATAAAAATATTCAGTTATATCAAATGGATGTCAAAAGTGCATTTTTAAATGGCATCATACAAGAAGAAGTTTATGTTGCTCAACCACCTGGCTTCGAAATCCCAGAAAAGGACGATCATGTTTATAAACTTAAAAAGGCACTTTATGGTCTAAAACAAGCCCCTAGGACTTGGTATGAACGGCTCAAGACATATCTTTTTGATAATGGTTTCTCTATTGGGAATTCAGATTCTACTCTATTTTTCAAAACATATGCATCTGATTTCTTAGTTGTACAAATATATGTTGATGACATTATTTTTGGAGCCTCAAATGAATCATTATGCACACAATTTAGTGACATTATGCAAAAAGAATTTGAAATGAGCCTTATGGGTGAACTAACATTCTTTCTTGGTTTTCAAATTAAGCAAACACCTGCTGGAATTTTTATAAGCCAAGAAAAATACACTAAAGAACTGTTAAAACGCTTTGGGATGGATCAATGCAAACATGCTACTACTCCTATGGCTACTTCTATTAAAATTGATAAGGATGAAAATGGGGAACCTATTGATGATTCCTTATATAGAGCCATGATTGGTAGTTTGCTATATTTAACCGCTTCCCGACCGGACATTATGTTTTCCGTTGGTCTTTGTGCTCGATTTCAATCCCAGCCTATGCATTCTCATTTTCTTGCGGTTAAACGAATCCTTCGATATCTAGCCGGCACTACTCGTTTTGGTTTATGGTATCCAAAAGGACAATCATTGGATTTTAAGGCATATACTGATGCGGATTATGCCGGTTGTCGACTTGATCGCAAAAGTACTAGCGGTGGATGTTTCTTATTAGGTAGAGCCTTAGTATCTTGGTTTAGCAAGAAACAAAACACGGTTGCCCTATCTACCACCGAAGCTGAATATATGGCAGCTGGGTCTTGTTGTGCTCAAGTGCTTTATATGCAACAAGTTTTAAGCGATTATGGTTTTCATCTTTCATCTACACCTATTTTTTGTGACAACACAAGCGCCATAAACTTAGCACACAATCCTATTCTACACAGCCGAGCCAAACATATTGAAATCCGTCATCACTTCTTAAGGGATCACATCTCAAACAATCATGTTTCCCTTCATCATGTTGATACAGAAAATCAATTAGCTGATATCTTTACAAAACCGCTTCCATTAGATCAATTCAACAACATTAGGAAGCAATTACTTATTACTCCGTTGGAGGATGTTTTCTTTGATATCTGCGGCTCTTAAAAACGACTACTTATGCTTTTATGGTTTGTATCAATATTGTTATGAACGTTTCCATTGGTAATTTGCAAATTGTTGCCTCTTAGCTAGACACCTCATTGCTTTACATTTTGGCTATTCAATGGACATCTTTTTCGTTCATTTTTGATGGGATATCTAATAAAGGGGGAGTTTTTAAATAAAACGGTTATCTTTTTGAGATGACAAAGGGGGAGAGATATATAAAACTATAACTTAATACTTATGACAAACTCAATCAATGAGTTTCATAAATATACTCTTGGCTTTACATTGAAAGTTGCTATATTCCCAAATGAACTGGATTTCATGTTCCATAATTCACTGGGGATACTAAGCACACATTTTATAAATAAGAGGAACAGTTCCAAACGGCAATCTAAAGGTATGGCATTTATATGTTTTATATTTCATTTATTCATATTTTGGAAATGTTTGTCATCTTCAAAAAGGGGGAGATTGTTGGCTAAATGGACATCTATAAAATCCCTTTGTTTTGATTATGACAAACATTTCATTCTTATTTATCTAACGAGCTACTTGAGTGTGCAGGATTATGGTGGATGACGAAGCAACTCGGGAGATCATAAGTTTATAGTTTTATTTTCATGCAATGTAATCACTATTGTAAAAACTTGTACAGTTATATAATGTACAAGTACCTAGATTGCATGTAAATCAAGCAATGGATCTTCCCTAGCTACACACCATAGTTAGACAAGTCATCCCTTCTAATAGGATCACATTATGCACACTCATGCACACACTTAGTATCTTAATTGATAGATTGAAACAGAGTCAATCTCGGTCGACACACTCCTCGACCGAGACACTCTCGGTCGACAACCTTCTCGACCGAGATTGACCTAAAGTAGCCGTTAGACTTAGCAAATGAGTTAGTTGGCAGTTGGAAGTGAACGTTGCACTCAGAGAGCCTGTCGGTCGAGGAAAGCTCGACCGAGTGGGTGTCTCGGTCGACCATCTGTCGACCGAGACGGTCTCTGACAGAATCTGCAGAGTTAAAGCAATTAGCCGTTGTAAAAACGACCAATCTATTCCTAACGGCTAATTGAGCACTTGGAACCCCCTAGAAACTATCTAGAAGGTCCTTAAGCATACTTAGGCTATCCCTATAAATAGGACAAGCTATAGGACACTAGATTTCACCTTGCTACACTTGAGAATTCTTTCTAAGCACTCTTGAGCAATCTTTTACAAGCAATTGAGCACTGTGATCACTTGGCCATATTCCATCTAGCTCAAGCTCGTCCTATAGGCTAGATTTTCCTAACCCTAGCATCCACAAGTCTATTACCTTGGCTAGGAAAATCCATACGCTTGATATAGGCAATTCAAGCCTTGAGCTTAAAAGGATAAGTTGTACTTTCCTATTTTCTTTCTTGTTCCTTGTAATATTTGTACTCTTCGTTGCTACTCCAGGGAGGAGGCTGCATATAGGAAGAGGGTGAAGCTCTTCGTGTGAAGAGGAGGACTTTGGACTACTTTAGAAGGCTATCTTGACGGGAAGCTACTTCGGGAGGGAGGCTACTTCAAGGGGGAGCTTGAAGTTACTCCAAGGAAGGCTGCTTCAAGGTTGGCAAGATTACTTCTAGGTGAAGGCTGTCCAAAGGGTGTTTAGAGAGTGTTGTAATTTTATGTAACATCCTTGAAAGGTAATAAAATTCAATACTTTCAAAATCCCGGTTGGGTAAGCAACCGGGTAGTGGACTGACTCCTTAGTATTTGCTAAGGTGGAACCACTCTAAACACCTGTGTTCCTCTTCTCAATCTTTTACTTTGGTTGTTTGAGTTTAAATTGTTTTTAAATTATCATAAAACTCTATTCACCCCCCCTCTAGAGGTTTTCAAGATCAATGGGCACCATGAGTGGTGACCCCAGACACCAAGCTCAGGATTGAGAAGTTAATCTTTAAAGAATGACTAATGGGCACTATGAACGGTGACCCCAGGCACCAAGCTTGGGATTGAGAAGGTGGCCTTAAGTCATTTCCAAAAGAAACCCTAAGGTGGGTATTCCAGGGTTAGGGTAAAAGCGGTGGAGAATGTCATACAGAAAAGTGTAAATTCGCTTGTTAATTAACTTGATTGTGATAATTAGATTGTTAGCCATATTTGTGAAATTTTGGTTGTCCCCACATGCTGGCATATTTCGATATGTTGACCGACGTTTTATTTGTCAGCGTTTTAGGTACAAGATTGCAATGGACAAACACTAAAGTGGCATGTGTGGAATTAAATAAGAAATAAAGTACAAAGGAGGGTTAGTTAGAATAGAATCTAGATGTGGATAGAAGTAGAAATCTGAGTTTTTGAAAAAAGGTATGCAATGTTTTATTTTATTACAATCTTTCAGTATAGTTTGGTAAAATTTGATAATTATTATTGATTATTTGTCGAACCTTTGATCCTGTTAATTGGGATAACAACTCTGACCTCTTGGTATCCCTTAATTGGGGGTTTTCGGGAGGCGGGTCATTACAAAATGTCTAGGTCATCTATATCCACAGCATCATCATCATTGACATCATCGTCATCATCATCATCATCATCAGAAGCTTTAGGCTCATAGTCATCATCTCCATCTGAAGGTGCAGTAGAGACAACAACATCACCTTCATCACTAGAGTCATCAACAAAGCCATCATAACCATCATCGCCATCATCCTCAGATGCCTCCTCTTCATTAGCAGCTTCCTCATCAGCTTGATCTGGCATCTCCTCATTGACAGAGCAACTGAAACCATGAGCGGGCCACCTGGCATTTGGCTCAACCCAAGACATACCAAGATCATGTAACTCCTTAGGTTGAGGATAAGAAGGAGTATAAGTTCCAAGTCTTGCAAGAAAGGTAGCTATATGACCATCAAGGAGAGGTAGCATAGTAGGGGTAGATCCGTCAACATTAGAGGGTGTAGCAATAGAAGAAGTAGGTGGATGGGTAGGGTAAAAGTGATCATATTCATAAGATGCATAACCACCTCCCAGGTAGGGCTGGTAGGTAGGGTAAGGACTTGCATAAGAGAGGTTCATGGTAGACATGATGGAACAGAGAACCCGATGCATATGCTCCTGAACTTGAAGGATATACATCTATTATTGCATCATGTAACCCATGAGGGTTTTATTTCATACATGGAAAGAGGCACAGGCAGGTGGGGATGGCTTAGGTGGTGGAGGTGTGTGGGTTGTTGTGGAGGATCCAAGTGTGGTAGATGAAGGGGTAGGCACACTTTTCTGAAGTGTGATCTCAATGATGCAAATTCCTTTCGGGGTAGGTTTGTAGTGAAGGTCATGGAAAAGAGATTTGCCAGTGGCAGTCTGAAAAAGACCACAAATTAGGTCTAGGTAGGGTGGGTGGGTGCCACGGGTGTTCTTACTAGAGTCAAAGCAGGTCATGTTGTGGAGAACATATCTGGCCCACTTGACTCCAATATTCATCAAGATACAAAACATAATCACCACAATATTCTCTGCAATTCTAGTTTAGCTTTTCTTTGGATGAATATTGATGTTGACTACTAGGGTGACTATGTTGTTCTTGAGGTCTAAGGCTGAGGAGGGAAGGGTATACTTCTTCCTATAGAGAAACTAAGGCTTCTTCAAGAACTTACGAATGTCAGGAAGTGTGAGATCATATTTCTTGTAGAAGGTCTCAGGGTCAACAAGGCCAAAATACTCAGGGTAATCCTTCCTCCAAGTTTCAGTCACCTCAGTACTAGAGAAAAAGATATTCAAGGTATCCTCAGAGACTTGGAATTTTTCCCGACTATCATGGAAGTAAAGACTACTTGAGCATTAGGCGGGGGTACGAGAGTGTCATAATTACATCACAAATTTGCATATAATTCATGAACAACTTTGGTTCTTGTGATGGAATTGTGGTAGCACGCGCGTTCAACACTCCAGGTAGAGAGGTGGTGGTCATAGTGAAACTCGGTTACTTGATCAATAACCATTTTTCTACGTGGTCTTGGCTCAAAAAGGGCACAAAAAGGAATGGGGTTTCTAGGAAGGAGCTCCTTGTACCTATTTACTGCATCATTGGAGACAAAGAAGGCATCATCAAAGGGTATAAGGCATGAGTTGGAGGAGGAGGATGGTGCTCCAGCTGGGCGGCTCTTTTTCTCCTATTGGAAGCCACACAGGAGAGATAAGAGGATAGAGAGATTAAAAACATAGGAAACACCACCACAAACTGACCAAACACCTAGAGTTGATGAGAAAGAGGTCAAGGGAGGTCGAGATAGGTCAAACTAGAGCTAGGGAGAGGAAGGTCTGGGCTAGGATAGAGAGCTTGAGGGAACTGGAGAGTGGATCAGTCAATTTTTCTCTAGTTTAGAGGGAGAAAAGTTGGCCAAACCATACTTAAGTTTATTCCTTCTCAGCCATCAATCGAGTTCTATGACTGAGAAACTCGACTGAATGGATATTTATAAAAGCCCTCAGCTACAACGGCCAATTTGGCAACTTGACCGATGGTCAACCTGAACCAACTTTAGAAAATTGAATTTCTAGAAATTAGAGTGCTAATTAAATTTATTTTTCTAGCCCATTTTTCATTTTAAACATACTTAGGCACATATCACTCATCATTCAGTACTATTTTGCAATAAAACAATACCGAAAATAAGTGAAAAACAAGACAAAAATAACATGAAATACTTAGCATGTTAGCACTTAGCAACCAAGGGTGATCAAGGTATAATAAAAGCATATAGGATAGATAACAACTAGCTAGAAGGCATATCATATTCATCCAACATAGTTATTTGGACTTTCAATCTAATAAAATTAAATTTCTCTCTAGCTAGATGTTTAGTGAAAATTTCCACCAACTGATTTTCCGTGTCCACATGCGTGATATAGATATCCTTTTTGGCAATGTGATCATGAAGAAAATGATGATGAACCTCTATATCTTTGGATCTACTATGCAATATAGGATTGTAAGATAAATTAATTGCACTAGTATTATCACAATATATATGAGAAGCATCAAAATGAATGTTAAAGTCTTAGAGCATTTTCTTCAACCATAGGACATGGGCACAACAACTCCCAGCTGTAATGTATTTAGCCTTAGTAGTTGATCATGCCATTTTTCTCTATTTCTTGGAGAACCAAGACACCAGTCATGGTCCTAGGATAAAGCAAGTGCCATTTGTGCACTTTCTATCAATCAAGCATCTTGTGTAATCCAAATCAGTATAATTTGTAAGAGTAAAGTCTCTTGACTTGGGATACCATAGTCCAAAATTTGGAGTTTTGGCTAAGTACCTAAATATCCTCTTAACATCTCTAAGATGTGATTTCTTAGGATTTGATTAAAAGTGAGCACACGAGCCAACACTAAACATTATATTAGGTTAATAAGAAGTTAAATAAAGTAAACTTTCAATCATACCTCTATAGAGCTTCTCATCTACCTTCTCACCTTCTTCATCTTTATCAAGTTTGGCGGTATTTGACATGAGTGTGTCCACTGGGTTGGTGTTTTCCATCCCAAAGCACTTAAATAGCTCAGTTGTGTACTTTCTTTGGTTCATGAAGTTCCCATCTTTAGTTTTCTTGATTTGAAAATCGAGGAAGAATTTAAGCTCACCCATCATGCTCAACTCAAACTCACTTTGCATAATATCACTAAAATCCTTACAAAGATCAAGATTAATTCCTCCAAAAATTATATCATAAACATATATTTAAATGATAAGAAAATTGTTAGAAGTGTTATTAAGAAACAAGGTTGAATCTACTTTGCCCATGATATAACCATGATATAAAAAAAGTTCATTTATTTCTCATACCAAGCTCTAGGTACTTGTTTTAGTCCATAGAGAGATTTTTGTAACAAATAAACATGGTTAGGTAAACTATCATGTTCAAAGCCTGGGGGTTGTGTAACATACACTTCCTCCTCAATTGTATCATTAAAAAACACACTTTTAACATTTGTTTGATAAAGAAGAAAGTTTTTATAACTAGAAAAAGCAAGCAACATATGAGTGGACTGAAGTCTAGCTACATGTGCATATGTTTCATCAAAATCTATACCTTCCTATTGACTATAGCCTTGAGCTACTAACCTTGCTTTGTTCCTTACCATATTACCACTTTCATCTAGCTTGTTGTGGTAGACCCACTTGGTGCCAATGATCTTTATATCACTTGATCTTGGCACTAGGGTCCATACTTTGTTCTTTTTAAATTGCCCCAATTCTTCTTGCATGGCTAGGATCCATTCATCATCCCCAATAGCTTCTTTGACGTTCGTTGGCTTGAGTTATGAGATGAAGGTGTTGTTGGCTTGTTCTTTTTTTATGGCAGCCTGTGTCTTCACTCTTTCAAAGGGGTCACCTAAAATAAACTCTTTTGGATGATTCTTTGCAAATCGGGGGGTTGGATCCTTCTTCTCTTCATCTTTCTCTTCTTCTTGAGTGGCCAACTCTTATCCTGTTTGGGTGATGTTGTTCTTTTAGGATGGGTATCACCTCACCTGCAACATCATCATTTGGAACAATATCTTTGGAAATAGAGGAGTTAGTCTCAATAAACATAACATTTATGGATTCTTGTACTTTAGAAAGATCAACGTGAAATACTTTATAAGCCTTTCTTGTAGTGCTATAGACAAGAAAGAAAGCCTTGTAGGATTTTAGATAATTTTTTTGAGTGAATCTTTCGTATTCAAAACAAAACAAGGACATCCAAAAACATGGAAATACTCGATAGAAGGCTTCCTACCACACCATATCTCATAGGGGGTTTTCTTCAAAGAAGGATGTGTAAAAACCGAATTTTACACAAAACATAAGGTACTAATGGCTATGGCCCAAAACATCTTTGGAGTGTCATACTCTAAAAACATGGTCCTAGCCATCTCCTGTAGTGACCTAATCTTCCTCTCTTCAACCCCATTTTGTTGAGGTGTTTGAGGTGAAGAGAAGTTATGTGCATATACAGATTCTTCACAAAAATGTTCAAAAAGGTCATTTTCAAATTCTCTCCCATGATCACTATGGAAGGAAAAAATCCAGCAAGAAGATTCATTCTCACCTCATTTACAAAAACTAGAGAAAATATCAAGTGTATCACTCTTGGAAATGAGAAAGAAGGTCTAAGTATATCTAGAGAAATCATCAACAATAAGAAGGCAATACTTGGAACCACGAAGTGATTGAGTTCTCATTGGTCTAAATAGATCAATATGAAGAATTTCAAGAGCTCCTTTGGTAGTGAGGACTCCTTTGGATTTGAACGAAGACTTGGTTTGCTTTCCTTGGGTACAAGGTTGGCATTCCTCATCCCTTTTAAAAACCAATTTGGCAAGTCCCTTGACCAAGTCCTTTTTTCTCAACCTCCTAATGTGTATTTACATGACCAAGTCAATGATGCCAAAGAGAAATATCATTCTAGTTAACTACTAGGCATCTAACTATGATAGGCTTAATGGAGTCAAGAAAAATTTCATAAATATTAACACTTCTAGTTCCCTTATATATGACTTGATAGGTAAGGGAATCTAGAATCAAGCATTCAAAAGAAGTAAATAGTACAAGGTAACCATTATCACATAATTCACTTATACTTACTAAATTGTGATGTAGGCCATCCACAAAGAGAACATTCTTGATACACAAGGATTTACCTACATCACCCTCACTTTTTACTTTACCTTTCTTGTTGTCCCCAAAGTTGACCGAACCTCCTTTCTTCTTAGTGAAGTTGTTGAAATGGCTTATATCAGTGGTCATGTGCTTAGAGTAACCACTATCAACAATCCATCTTCCATTTTTCTACAAGAAAGGAGAGTGTCAGTTCCCAACTCAAACTTTGGGGTTTGGAGTTATCTTGGGGACCCATTTCATATTTGGGTTGGTCCCCTTAGGCTTGTAAGAACAACAAGTAGAGTAATGATCATCACATTTGCAATGAGAACAAATCATAGGGTTCTTAGTACAAAAGAATCTCAAATGAAAAAGGAGGTTTCCATACTATTTTTCATACATTTGGCTTTGTACTTGACCATAGATTCCTTCCCTACAAATCCCAAACCACTAGTACCACTTTGTTTGGTAGAATGGTCAATGATTTATTATAGGGAGTTTTTCCCTTTGAGGAATTTCTATAGAGAGGCTCTACGTCTTTTATCGTCATCATTAAGAGATATGACTGTAGAAGACTAACTAGCAAGATCATCTCTAGTATGAATAAGGTTGGCATCTAAATAGAGGGATTTAGTCAAATAAGAATCTTTCTCAAGAGAAATAGAAGCAACATCATTACTAGCAACATAGGCCTAGAAGATAAATCATTAACTTGACCAAGAAACTTAGCATTTTCATATTTAAGCAATTGAATTTCCTTGAGATAAACATCCCTCTCATCTCTACAAGCCTCAACAATAAGCTTGAATTCAAAATTTTCAATTTTAAAAGTTTCAAGCTCGTTTAGGAACTTTTGGTTATCTTCATTAACAGTTTCAATATTCTTAGGGTAAACACCATTCTCTACCTCAACTCTATTGTATTAGAGCTTAAGATCAAGAAATTGGTCTTGCAAGTTATCAATGTTCTCAAGATGAGTGTTCTCATTTTGCTCAAGAATCTCAAGTTTAGCATACAAATCATCAATGATTCTTCCTAACCTTTTTAGTTTAGATTTACATTTAGTAAAAGAAGAATGGGTAGAAACAAGCATATCAATAAGATTTTCTTTAGATAACGCATGCAAGCTTACCTCAACAATTTCTTCACTTATAGAGGCAAAGAGTGCAAGGTGGCACTCTCCATCTTAATCAGAGCTAGAGCCACTTGAGGATTATGCTTCCCAAGCTGCATGAGTTGCATTCTTGTGTCTTATCTCCTTATTTTCCTTCCTGTTGTACTTGTCTAATTCTTCTACTCTTCCTCCTTCTTGGAGCTACCCTTGTGGTGTGACTTTATTGATTTAGGAGATTCACACTTATATTGTCCCTTTTGGCCACCCCTATAGCATCTTGGAGTAGAGGAGGAGGATTGCTTTCCCTTGAAGTGCTTGCCCTTAGTGAAGTTGGCCTCATTCTCAATAGGGCCATCATCTTCACTAGAAGAGGGGAAAGTTGTTGTTGAAGGATGGCAACCTCCACTTGATCTTTGAAGGCACTATATTTAATCTTTCTTGCTTCCTTCTCTTCTTGTTTGGCTTCTTGTTCTTGCTTGTCAAGCCTTGGCTCATGAGCTTGTAGATTGCCAATGATCTCTTCGGTTGGGATGTCACCAAGGCTTCACACTTCTTCAATGCAGGTCACCTTAGACTCCCATCTCTTTGGTAGAGTTCTTTAGATCTTGAAGTTGATTAATCCTATATCCAAAGTGTTTTCGAAAGTAGCTAGGCCATTGATGATGACGTTGAGTCTAGAGTACATCTTGGAAATTCCTTCTTTTTTCCCATCTTGATGTTTTCTAGAAGGTTGTTCAACATTTAGATCTTGGCCTCCTTAACTTGCTTTGTAGACTCATAGGTAATACACAACTTATCCCAAATCTCATAGGCTATATTTCATGAGGAGACGCGGTTGAACTCCATTAGGATAAGGGATGCATAGAGGAAGCTTATGGCTTTGGAATTGAGATGGGCTTCTTTTAGTGCATCGTCATTCCATGTTGACACAACTCCAGTTGTCTCCTTGAAAGTGTGACCATCACCTTCCACGTATCAAAGTTCATCCTTTGAATGTAGAACTGTATATGCCTCTTCCAATAGAGGAAGTTGGTTTCGTCAAAGACCGGAGGACGCATGGAGAAGCCTCCCTCTAGGTTAAGTGAACCTAGTTGGTTGTCGCCCATATTTTTGTCTCATGGGAGATTGTTGGAGAAGATCCTTATCTTTGATGCTACTTGTTTGATCTAGGGCTCTAGGGGGGGTGAATAGGGATTCAAAATTCTCACAACATAAGTTAGACCTTCAAATTATATCAATTGAAACCAAATTCTTAAGATCAATTTAAAGTCCTATCTAATCATAGCAAGGATGAGAGAAATTGAAACATGCACTTGGATAAGGTGGTTTAGAATGGTTCCAATCTTCAAACTAGGAGATAGTCAATCCACAACCTAGAGAGGTCAGTCTCCAGGACTTTGTAATCTGTGTATACTTATATTCAATCATAAGGGATAAAAGGATACCACCATACATCCATGGACTTACCAATTCAAGACAAGAGTCTTTCACCTACACAAGGACTTACCCACCTGATCAAAATGTCTTCAGCCTTCAACAAGGATGTTACAACCTCAATTTTACATGTGTTTTCAAAATTAAAATGTAATGATTTTATGAATATGGGCTTGAATTGAGAAGGTTGTATGCTTTTCTCCAAAGGATGGATTTCTTTGCAAATCTCCCTTTTTATAGGAATTTCATGGTTCCTACTATTATGTTAATTCAATAATAGAAAAAAGATAAAAGATAATGTATATTAAGTGATATATTTATGAAAAATACATAGAAATCTCTAGAAGGAGGCATTGATGGCCACAATTGAATGAATTTCGTTTACATATGATTTCTAATGGATGAAATAGGAAAAGAAGAAAAAGGAAATAAAGGATAAAGAGAAATCCTTGAAAACAAATCTTTTAATAAAGAAATAAGTAAGATAATGAGAAATAATGGATGTAGATGCATCTAGAAGTATAATAAGTATCCTTCAAAAATGATTTCAAAATCTTAGCCTTTCTTGGGGTCCAAGGAGTCCCAATGGAGAGGAAGAAAGAGAAAATACAAATAATAAAAAAGTCATAATATGTGAATAATGTGCTATATAAATAATGACTTTTGGTGTTATCAAAAAGAGATACTATTTTCTTTAAGGAAGTAAAATTCTGTTGCCAATGGATTAAAAGCAAACATAAAGAAGATAAAAGAGATAAAATTTGGATTCCTTAATAACCAATGATCATGGATAAACAAGGAATGATTTAAAAGAGAGAATTTAATATTAATTAAGGAAAGTAGGTTTCCTAATAAGTAAAGGCCTTGTTTGGTTAATGGGCAAGCATGTTAGGGCATGGCTACCCTCCCCTATATAAGGGACGAACCCATAGCATTGAGTTTTCCCCATCTCACACTTGTCTTCAACCTTGCATCCATTCTAACCCTAACCGGGGGGGAGTGATGTGACACATGTAGTAATGAGGAGTCATGGACAGGATTATGATGGAAGCATGATCCTCCCACGATGCCATAAGGAAGCTCGGCAGTCATCCCTTCGCCCTAGCCCATGCGTAACAACATCAGGATGGCTGCAAGATCGGCCGCAAGTTGCAGACCTGACAAGCATGAGACAACCACTCTAGCTATGAGCAGAGGGCATCTCTAGGTGCATGGAGGCACGATGGAGGTGGGGGAGCTATCCCTGGTGGCTATCAGGGTCTGGGAAGGAGAGGTAGAGACGCACCTGACCCCTGATGTGGTGGCAGCGGAGGCTGCGCGAGGAAGAAGACGACCAGAGTTGTCTGGATAGAAATGTCGTCCTGAGGCTTGAAGAGTTGGATCTTCGCATGGGGGCAACAGAGTCAATTCATAATGTTTCTAAATCGGCCAAGTTATGTAGCGGCGCAATGCATGTGACATCTTACGTGTCACCGTCCCATTGGTCCAAGTAAGTAAAACTTGCAATATTCATAATTAATGATTCGTACCTCTGATGGTAGCAAATAATATATGAAATTTTCTTAGAAAAATACGAGGAATCCATTAAAAAAAGTTTTAGAGCCTAATTCCTCTTACAATTCGAAAAGTAGTTAAAGTTGTCAACTTTAATGCATTAATGATAAAGAAACCCTAATATTACTGTTAAAAAGATTGAGAAAGGTATTATGGGTGTTTTTAATTAAAATTAACATGTTGATTATAAAAAGAACACATTAGATCCAAAAGGATGATCTTTATGTGTAGTTTGATTAATGAAGGGTTCCATATAAATGAATATGCTTTAATGGGCCTTGAAACCCTAATTTTGGTAATTATGACTCTTAATGGCTTTAATTGTTCAAATCCATGAATAAAGCTGAGATATGATGATTCTAAGTTATTTTGAGTATAAAGGATTCTAATTGTGGATAAATATCCTTAATTGGGTAATTAGGGTTTTCTAGTGGATAAATGTGGAATTAGTAATAAATAGAGTTCATATGTGAATTGAACTATAATGAAATATGAGTTGTCAATCGAAAGAAACTAAAGATGATAATTGGCCTTAATGATCGTGACATAACTTAAAAGGATAAATATGGTAGTTTTAGTATATATTAGACTTAGTTGACATTCTAGTATGCCTATGATGTTGAAATTAGGGTTTGTGGACTAAAAGAGCATTAAACGTGATAAAAACATTATGGAGGCTAAAACCCTAATAAAACCCTAAAGTTGGCCTAGAAATCCTAAGGTGGAATTCAAGTCAATCTTGAGGATGTTCTGGATAAAACAATGACACTTGGATGTTATGCATTAATTTTAGGATATTGCTAATTGCTTGATTAAATGTTCGTGGTAATTATTCCTTGGACATCAAGTTACTCTGGATCAGGTATGTGGTTATGCTTATGGTTAAATCGCTTTAGTTTCATGGTGATTCCAGAATTTTTTATCGATTGCCTGAAAATAACTGCTTGGATGACTTTTATTTCATGCAACTATAAAGTGACTATGACTTTCACCATAAATATGTGTACATAACTAGATCAGATCATGGTCCTCCTCTATGGCTTTGCTAATAATGAAAAGGATGACCTAGTACATGGTCTACCTGCTAGGTAGGACCATTAGGTTATCAAGAGTTAGGGATTAGGATACTTATGGGTAGTGCCATGTGGCTCTTTAGGATATCATGAGTTAGTGATTGGGCTACCTATGGGTAGTTCCATGCAACTCTTTGACCCTTGGTATTGATCTACCTGTTAGGTAGGATCATGGGGGTCAGTTGGGATCTACCATATGAGAGGTGGCATGCATGTCCACTGTAGGGACAACATAGAGGTTAGGGTATATATGGATTGAGTAGTTATGTTTAAAGTGTAAAGTTTGCTTGCTAAACCATAATTGATTGTAATATGTTGTTACAGTTAATTGCACGATTATTGTCTCCCCCACATATCGACATATTCATTTATGATGAATGACGTTTTGTGTAACATCCCTGACCTGGGTTATGTCCTAACCCTAGAATTTTTGCTTAATTAAGTTGTTTACAAACTTTTTTTAATCTTTTTTGAAAAGTAATTGAGACTCTTGTAAAGTTTAAATTTCAAGTTTGAGCTTATTTGCAAATTGTTTGTGCAATATATGATAGTTTTAGCATAAAGTGTAATTTACCCAATATGAGGGGCTATATTGCAAAATTTCACATTTTGAATGTACCTCATAAGTTTTAGCATCATAATAGAGAGAATTATGCTAAAGTATGGCTTTTGGAAAGCCTAAATTACATGTTGCAACTTGTTTGAATAATGGTAGTGCATTGTGCACCAGTTTTGGTACAAATTGTAATTTACCCAAAATGTAGGGCTAATATGCAAATTACCACCACTATAGTGTCCCTACTCCCTCCTATAATCATTTAGAGAAGAGATAAATAAGGAGACACCATGTTTTAATCAATTATGAATGATGGTAATCTTGGTGATGAAATGACCAAGAAAAGGGGTTGAATATGAAGCCCTAACTTGAGTTGTATCAAGTTGAAAAGCTTATGTATGAGTGCCTATCGGCCAAGGAGCCAAAGGAGGAGCCTCATATCGTTTTGTGGACTCTTGCAAAAGTCCATGTCAAGCAAAGAACCTCAAGGAGGTGAGGTGTGTCAGGTTACAACTTCCTTATAAAAGTTGTATCGGGTTGTGGATAAAGTGGTGATTTAGTTGATATATTTTATTCAAAGGGATAAGTAATGGACGAAAATTAATCCCTAGCTTATCCTCAACTGTTTTGCATATCAATATAAATGTTTATGCATGCATGTACACGTTGCATCCATACATGGACACGTGGCACCTACTAGCTCAAATTGAGGACACCTCATTTTTACACTCCTTCATGAACAACAAGTATAAATACCCGTAGTTTCACCCCTTAGTGAAATTTTTGGACTCCTACCACCTCCTTCCCTAGGGTATCCTGCATAGAGTTCTTATATCATGCAGGAGTGAAATGATATCGTGCATAGGTCCTTGGATATCACCATAGCAAGAGCATATCAGCCAAATAGGTGATATCGGCCATATAGGGTGATATCGGCCATATAGTGAAGTGTTTGATCCCAACTGAGTGGCATATCGTGCAAGTGGATGGCATATCATGCATGAGTGGTGGCATGTCGTGCAGGAGCACTAGGGTATCATGCAAATGTGTTAAGGAGCAAGAAGGATCTCATACTTAACCCTACGGTGAGGACATGATCATCTTCAACCTTGGATTGAAGCATGATTTTAGGGTTTTGATCTTCTTTTCTTTTCTTCTTCATCAATTTCTTATCCATGGTGTTTCTTTGCATATAGAGGAGTTTTGAAGTTCATCTTCAACCTTGGGAACGTGAAGCTTTGGAGCTTGGAGCTTTAAAGTTGTTCTTGAGGTAGGTTATATAACTTAAACCCAATTATATTATTATGCACCTTCAATTTTGTCATACTTGTTGAACTACTTGCAATTTCGATTTATCTTGAATAATTTTTTATCCTTTGAGTTCTAAAAGCTTCATGGGACTATTTTCCATGGCTTAGAAAAGTAAGAACAAGGGTCTAGATGTTGATGATGATGACATCATTAATATCGTGTGGCAGCACACAAACACACACCTTCAACTCAATATGGAAAAGTAACCCTAGATTACTTGGAAATTGATAGGGGTGTGCATTAGTTTGTACAATGGATTGATAAAGGTTCAACCAATTGTCTAGCCTATAACTTAAACCATGGTGAAGGGCAAGTCTTAGCTATGAAGGTTGGAAGAGGTTGAGCATAAGGGGCTAACCCGATATTGGGTTAAGCAAGCACATGTGCACCTCCAAACCGATATTGGGTTAAGCAAGCACACATACACCTCCAAAATGATATGGTGGAAGTAAGCATGCATACACCTCCAAACCAATATGGTGGAAGAAAACACACATACACCTCCAAACCGATATGGTGGAAGCAAGCATACATACACCTCCAAACTGATATGGTGGAAGAAAGCACACATACACCTCCAAACCGATATGGTGGGAGCAAGCACACATTCACCTCAAATCGATATGGTGTGGAAGCACATTTAATGCAATGTACTTGATGGAGTAACGCATGGAATGTTTTATATCAAGTTATACATTAAGAGGTATGGATTGTAATGAATAATGATTAAGTAGACTAATGTACCTTGAAGGAAAGGTTGAGCCAACTTAATAAAGTATGGAGTAATCAACATCCTAGAAAGGATGAGAGAGAAACTCATACTTGTGCAATAAACATGTAATGTGCATACATTAATACTTCTAATAAGTGTAGAGTATGAATTAGGGTTTGATCCTTGATAATGTGATCTTGAAACCCTAAACGATAAGAAAGGGAAATCTTGACCCTAATATAGGGTAATGGTATGTGAAACCCTAATCGATAAGAAAGGGAAACCCTAACCCTAATGAGGGAAATAGTAGTATTACCCTTGTATTGCATGGTGCTGATATGTAATTTCATATAGTTGTTATCATGAATACTAACCATGCAGGTATTATGAGATGATGAACATAGCCATGTATGAGCTATGATGTTTATTTGATAAAGATACTTAATGGGCCTTGGGAGCCATAATATGATTTATTGCCTAGTGAGAGGTGACAAGATGTTTAATGGGCTTTGTGAGCCATGTGAGATGCTTGTGTAACAAGTATCATATGTATACCTTGGTCAGATGACCTGGAGGTAATAGTTACCTGATAAGTGGTAATAATGATCAGTGATGAACTAAGGGTTTGAATACCCAGATTCAGTAATCATGATGATGATATAATTGAGGGATGAGAATTCTCAGTAATGACAAAAGGGATTGAGATCCTAAATGTTATATAAAGTTTTGAAAAGTACTTGATAGATGTATTACACTTTTCTTTGTAGCATTTGTCATAATAATTCATGTTTCTAAACTTGACTAATGCTAAAAGAATATGGTAGTGTACTTAATTAATCAAGTGGAATCTTATCATGTAGAGCCCTGACCATAGATCCATCAGCGTCAGTAAACTACTGAATGGTGAAATAGGTTTCCCATGGGATTTCCTGGAGACCGCATATTTTTGGATATGTGGGGGAGATGGGCAAAAATATTTGTACGCCCCAAATGAAGATTGATGGTAGATAAACATGAAATCTCTCAATCCTTCATTATTGGTTGGGTTCGCTATAGATAAACATGAAATCTATCGACCCTTCCTCAGGTTGATGGTAGATAAACATAAGATCTCTCAATCCTGATGAGAGCACATGCTACGGTTGTAGCTCTATAGTGAAGTTACCAGTATACCCTAGAAAGCTGTTTAGCAGTGGTCATGGTCCTACTTATTTTCTCACACTGACTGAGACGGGTGAGGTCATGGCAGCCGACTCTTCCATTGACATTGTATGGTACCAATTTCGATTTCGCAGTGGTCGGTTGGAGTATGAGCGGTATACCTCATCTCCTCAGGGCATAAGTGTGATTGTAAACTGTAAGCAGTCGTGTAGCATAATTGCTTAAGGATGAAATACAAAAATCATTGATTGATGTTACATTGCTTAAATGTATTCTAAATGGATAGATGTCATACATGTTCTTCATATTCCTTATAAAATGAATATTTGAATTACTATTTTATCATGTACAGATGCAAAGCTTTTGAAGATGATATTGTTATATAATGCTTAAATAGTGATTAAATCCTCCTTATTAATGTAAAAGAATCCTCTGCTCAGTTTATTACTTTTTATCTGCAATGATAATATTGTTGGCAGAGAGTTATATATCTCGCTGGGACATGGGTCTCACCCCGTTGGTTACTGGAATTTTTAGGTGGACGCGGATGAGGAGGTAGGGACCATACAATAGAGGAAGGACAACAACATCAGGGACAACAATAACATCTTAGGTTGAGTTACTGTCTGTCGTGAGTTGTAGATATGAGTCTTATGTGTCATCTTTGTACTCTCAGGTCCTTGGAGTCAGTGCTTAGTGGTTTTATGATCGATCTGAGATTTTGGCTTGAATGCCTCAAGGTTTTATGTTGCTTTGTATAGTTTTGGTAAAGCAATTGTTATATGTAATCCTTAAGATGAGATGGTACATGGTATGTACAATGTGAACCATAATGTATGCAGTACTTTGGTTCCTTTCTTAAGAGTTTCCTGGGAATGGATCTCTTTGCAAATGGTTTTAATTTTTAGTGATTTTTGTTATTCCGCTGATTATGGTTATTCCACAATTATTTACCGGTGATAGTTTGATTTGTGGTCAGATCGTCATAAAATTTTGGTATCATAACCTAAGGTTCGCTGAGTCTACAGAGACATAGGATTAAGGTCATTGAGTCTATTTTAGTGTCTTCCAGTTTATCTGATAGTGACTTCTACTTCTATAGGAGACGAAGTAAAGGTTAAAGATGGTTGGATCACACGAAGAACATGCTGCTGAAAGCAATGTTGTTGCACCAGGAGGAGGTGTAAGGGATTAGGCTAGAGATGAACTAGTACCTGAGAATCCCCAACTTGACCAAGCTTCAATAGAAAACCCATCTTTTCATGCTATGTTTGGATAGTTCATGAACACAAAAACACATATGGCAGATCGGATGCAAGCACCAACACCTAGGGCACCGGCTTCCAATGAGGGGCATGGATCTGGTAAGACCTTTGAGAAGTTATGTTGGGTAGGAGCCACCGAATATGTTGGTACAGATGACCCAACAGACGCAGATTCATGGCTCACTGAGTTGGAGAAAGCCTTTAGAATCCTCAGCATTCCAGACACTGAGAAGGTTAAGCATGTTGTGTACTTGTTGAAAGGGAGTGCTGGCCACTGGTGGGCCATTGAGGAAGAAAAACGACCATGAGTTGAGGTCGAATGGAGAGAGTTATGAAGAGAGTTTGTTAGTAGATACTTTCCCAAGACTTACATGCATGAGAAAATATCTCAGTCTGAGAAGATTAAGCAAGGACCAATGAACATTAGTGAGTATGAAGCTAAGTTTATGGGGCTTCTATGGTTTTGTCCACACATGGCTGCTACAGATGAGGAGAGAATTTGACATTTTGAGAAGGGTTTGAACATTGATCTAACAACACCTGCATCTACTCTAGATAATAGAGAGAGGTTTGCCACCTTTGTGGAGTCAGTTAGGCGGATAGAAAGGTCTGTGACTGAGAAACATCAAGCCAAAAGAAGGAAAGTGCATACGCAGTTCCAAGGACAGAGGTCCAAAAGTTTTAAGAATCCAAAATTTTCTACACCAATAGCACCACAGAGGTGCAATACTTTGATGCAGTGGACATCCAATATGGGTAGAGGCTGTAATTTACTACCAACTCGAGCCCATAGTTTAACGTCGATGTCAGTAAGAGGACCACCTAGACTGAATTAGGAAAACCAAAGCTGCTTCTAGTATTGGAGGCCAGGACATCTGATGAGGGATTGTCCTGATAGAGGCAAGAATGTGATTCAACCACCGAGGTAGAGTCAACAAGGCTCTTAGAGGTGATAGTTTAGTAGTGACACATGAGGATGTGGACATGTGTCCCAAGAGGTTTCATCTTCACCCAACAACAAGACAAGTGGTCAGCAACCAACAACGACAAGATTCTATGCAATGAATCAGTTGGAGGTGCAGCAGTCAACCCATGATTTGTGATAGGTCATATGGAATTATTTCATTATGATATGTCTTCATCCTGCTTCGTATATGTTTTGATCGATCCGGGTGCTACGCATTCCTTTATCACTCGAGATCATGACTGCAATATGACTGTCAGTCATAGAGAAGATAATTTGTTATTAGAAACTTTGTTAGTTGGATCTGCATTGTTGCAGGAGGATGTTCACCCTGTGTTCTTTGTTTTTCAGAACACTACATTCAGGTGGATCTTATACCACTTGAGATGCATGGGTTTGACATAATTCTTGGGATGGACTCCCTAGAAAAGTATAAGGTTGTCTTGGATTGTGGTTCCAAGCAAGCTATGTTCACAGGCAATGGTGATACATGGGTCTTTCAGGGGGACATAAAGATTCTTCTAACCTGTTTAGTGTCAGTAAAGATAGCTGAGAAACTAATGCGACAAGGATGTGAAGCATTCTTGGCACATGTGGTAGATACCATAGAAGAGAGTCCTAGTCCTTTAGAAGTTCCAGTTGTTAGGGAGTTTGAGGATGTGTTTCTTGAAGAACTTCTAGATATTCCTCCACCCCAAGAGATTGATTTCAAGATTAATTTAATCCTGGGTACACAACCTATAGATCAAACACCTTATAGGATGGCACCAACTAAGATGGCAGAACTTAAGAAAGAGTTACATGAGTTACTTGAGAAAGGTTTGATTCGATCGAGTACTTCTCTGTGGGGTGCTCTAGTTCTTTTTGATAAAAAGAAGGATGCGTCTATGAGATTATGCATAGACTATAGACAGCTTAACAAGGTGACTATCAAGAACAAATATCCTCTGCCATGGATGGATGATCTATTTGACCAGTTGCATGGTGCAACCATATTCTCTAAGATAGATCTAAGGTTAGGATATCATCAGTTATGTATCAAGGAGAGTGACATACTTAAGTCATCCTTTAGGACAAGGTACGATCATTATGAGTTTGTAGTTATGTCATTTACACTAACTAATGCACCAACTGTATTCATGGAGCTGATGAATAGAATCTTTCAGCCATTCCTTGATCAGTTTGTAGTGGTCTTCATATATGACATCCTGATATATAGTAGAGATGGTCAACAACATGAACAACACCTTCATCAAGCCTTGACATTGTTGAGACATCACAAGCTACATGCCAAGTTTAGCAAGTCAGAGTTTTGGTTGTCAGAAGTGTCTTTTCTTGGACACATTATATCTACTTCAGGTATTCGTGTTGATCCACAGAAAGTGGAATATGTGTTAGAGTGGGAACAACCCTAGGCACCGATTGAGATTCGCAGTTTCTTAGGCCTAGCAGGTTATTACATGAGGTTTATTAAAGACTTCAGTTCCATAGACTTACCCCGAACCAAGTTGACCAGGGAGGAAGTTCCTTTTGTCTGGAATGACAAGTGTCAACATTCTTTCCAGTTGTTGAAAGAGAAGTTGACCAGTGCACCTGTGTTAGCTTTACCTGAGCAGGGAAAAGGATACATTATTTTCTATGATGCCTCTAAGAATGGTCTAGGATGTGTGCTGATGCAGAGTGATCATGTAGTTTCTTTTGCTTCCCGACAACTTAAGAAACACAAGGAGAATTATCCATCACATGATCTAGAATTAGTTGCAGTGGTTCACGCATTGAAGATCTGGAGACATTATCTCTATGGTGAAACATTCTAGACTTTTACAAACCATAAGAATTTAAAGTATATCTTCTCACAACACGAGTTGAATATGAGACAACGCCGCTGGATGGAGTTAATCAAGGACTACGATTGTACAATTGATTATCATCCAGCAAGGGCTAATGTAGTGGCAGATGCGCTAAGTAGAAAATTATCATCGCCTCCCATAGATAAAGCATAGTTGAACCCTTTAGTATGCTTTAAATGAGACATGTTTGTCACTTTGAGGCAAAACAATGCACATCTTAAAGTATCTTTGTTAGATGGATTGTTAGTTGAGATGCAAGTGAAACCTACTCTGAAACAATAGATTAAAGAGGCACAACAGGCTGATAATGTGATTCAGCAGATCAGGTTAGAATATGGTAGTGAGAAACAGGACGGATTTCATGAGTCAGAGGATGAGGTAGTATGTTACCATGGTAGGATGGTAGTACCTGATGCCAATGACTTAAGGAAGCTAGTCATGGAGGAAGCTCATTCATTCAGGTATGCAATGCATCCAGGGAGTACCAAAATGTATCATAACTTGAAAGATATGTATTGGTGACCCAGTTTGAAGAAAGATGTAGCTGAGTTTGTTATGTGGTGTCCAGTGTGTCAGTAGGTTAAAGATTAACATCAGAAGCCTGCAGGAATATTGCAACATTTACCTATACAATAGTGGAAATGGGATCACATGACCATGGACTTTGTGGTCGGTTTACCTAGAATAGCCAAAAGTCATGATTCCATTAGGGTGATAGTCGATAGGTTGACTAAGTCAACACATTTTCTTCCTGTCAAAACAACCTATAGTGCGGAGAAACTTGCATAGATCTATATAGATGAGATAGTGCGATTACGTGGGGTTCCAACTACAATTGTATTTTATAGAGGTCTCCAGTTTACAAGTCATTTTTGGGAACGACTACATAAATCCTTGTGTACTCAGTTGAAGTTTAGCACAAATTTCCACCCACAGACAGATGGGCAATCTGAGAGAACTATACATACTTTGGAAGATTTTCTTAGAGCATGTGTTCTTTAGTTTGTAGGAAGTTGGGACATACACTTGAGCTTAATAGAGTTTTCCTACAACAATAGTTACCAGACTAGTATTGATATGGCTCCATATGAAGCCTTATATGGTCGACGTTGTAGATCTCCATTATGCTGGTATGAAACAGGAGAATACCAACTTCTGGGTGCTGAGATAGTGCAACAGACAATTGAGAAGATTTAAGTAATACAACAATAGTTGAAAGCTTCCTAGGATAGATAGAAATCTTATGCTGATAAACGTCGTAGACCCTTAGAATTCCAAGTTGGAGATAGGGTGTATCTCAAAGTCTCTCCTTGGAAAGGTGTTCTCAGATTCGGGAAAAAGGGTAAGTTAGCTACTTGATTTATGGGACCTTATCTAGTGACAACATGGATGGGAAAGGTAGCTTATAGGTTGGAGTTGCCACCTGAGCTACATAGACTACATCCAGTGTTCCATGTATCTATGCTGAGAAAATGTCATCCCAATACAGAGTTGGTGTTGCAACCTGTAGAGGTAGAATTAAATGAGGATATATCCTATGTGGAAGGTTCAATGATGATTCTTGACAGAAGAATCAAGAAGTTGAAAAAGAAAGACATAGTTCTTATGAAAGTTCTATGGCATCACCGTGGCATTGAAGAAGCCACATGGAAGCTAGAGGAAGAGATGACGAGGAAGTACCCTTCTCTTTTCTCTTAAGATTTTGGGGATAAAATCCTTGTTAGGGGTTGATAATTGTAACATCCCGTATCTGGGTGATGGCCTAAACCTAGAAGTTTTGCTTAAGTAAGTTGTTTACAAACTTTTTTTAATCTTTTGAAAAGTAATTAAGACTCTTGTAGAGTTTAAATTTCAAGTTTGAGCTTATTTGCAAACTGTTTGAGCATTATATGATAGTTTGAGCATAAAATGTAATTTACCCAAGATGAGGGGCTATATTGCAAAATGTCACATGTTGAATGTACCTCATAAGTTTTAGCATCATAATAGAGAGAATTATGTTAAAGGATGGCTTGTGGAAATTCTAAATTACAAGTTGCAACTTGTTTGAATAATGTTAGTGCATTGTGCACCAGGTTTGGTACAAATTGTAATTTACCCAAAATGTAGGGTTAATATGCAAACTACCACCTCTAGAGTGTCCATACTCCCTCCTTATTTAGAGGAGGGATAAATGAGGAGACATCATGTTTTAATCAATTATGAATGATGGTAATTTTGGGGATGAAATGACCAAGAAAAGGGGTTTAATATGAAACCCTAACTTGAGTTGTATCAAGTTGAAAAGCTTTTATATGGGTGTCTATCATCCAAGGAGCCAAAGGAGGACCCTCATATCATTTTTTGGACTCTTTTCAAAGTCCATGTCATGCAAATCACCTCAAGTAGGTGAGGTGTGTCGGGTTACAACTTCCTTAGAAAAGTTGTATCAAGTTGTGGATAAAGTGGTGATTTAGTTGATATATTTTATTCAAAGGGATAAGTAATGGACTAAAATTCATCCGTAGATTATCCTCAACTGTTTTGCATGTCAAGATCAATGTTTATGCATTTTGTACATGTGTCATACATGCATGGACACATGGCAACTACTAGCTCAAATTGATGACACCTCATTTTTACACACCTTCATGAACAACATGTATATATACCCCTAGTTTCACACCTTAGTGAAAGTTTTGACTCTTACCACCCTCCTTCCCTAAGGTATCGTGCACAAAGTTCTTGTATCATGTAGGAGTGAAAATATATCGTGCATAGGTCCTTGGATATCTCCCATAGCAAGATCATATCGGCCAAATAGGTGATATCGGCCATATAGGGTGATATCGGCCATAGAGTGAAGTGTTTGATCCCAAGTGAGTGGCATATCGTGCAAGTGGGTGGCATATCGTGCATGAGTGGTGGCATATCGTGCAAGAGCACTAGGTTATCTTTCAAAGGTGTTAAGGAGAAAGAAGGAGCTCATACTTAACCTTAAGGTGAGGACATGATCATCTTCAACCTTGGATTGAAGCATGATTTTATTGTTTTGATCTTCATTTCTTTTATTCTTCACAAATTTCTTGTATGGTGATTCTTTGCATATAGAGGAGTTTTGAAGTCCATATTCAACATTGGGAATGTGAATCTTTGGAGCTTGGAGCTTTAAAGTTGTTCTTGAGGTGGGTTATATAACTTAAACCCAATTATATTATTATGCACATTCAATTTTGTCATACTTGTTGAACTACTTGCAATTTCGATTTCTCTTGAATAATTGTTGATCATTTGAGTTCTACAAGCTTCATGGGACTATTGTCCATGGATTAGAACAGTAAGAACAAGAGTATAGAGGTTGATGATGATGACATCATCAATATCGTGTGGAAGCACACAAACGCACACCTTTAACTCGATATTGAAAAGTAACCCTAGATGATGTGGAAATTGATAGGGGTGTGCATTGCTTTGTACAATGGGTTGATAAAGGTTCAACCAGTTGTATAGCCTATCACTTAACCCATGGTGAAGTTCAGGTCATAGCTATGAAGGTTGGAAGAGGTTGAGCATAAGGGGCTAACCCGATATTGGGTTAAGCAAGCACACATGCACCTCCAAACCGATATTAGGTTAAGAAAGAACACACACACCTCCAAACCGATATGGTGGAAGAAAACATACATACACCTCCAAACCGATATGGTGGAAGAAAACATACATACACCTCCAAACCGATATGGTGGATGCAAGTACACTTATACCTCCAAACCGATATGGTGGAATAAAGCATACATACACCTCCAAACCAATATGGTGGAAACAAGTAGACATACACCTCCAAACCCGATATGGCAGGAGCAAGCACACATACACCTCAAAATCGATATGGTGTGGAAGCACCTTAAATGCAATGTACTTGATGGAGTAACACATGGGGTGTTTTATATCAAGTTATACATTAAGCGGTATGGAGTTTAATGAATAATGATTAAGTAGGCTAATGTTCTACAATCTATCAATGAAGCTTTATCTTATGTCCCTCCGAGTGCAGGAGGCATGAAAAATAAAGGGAGTGGAATGAAAATGAAATGGAAGAGGAAGGACCTGCACCTAGTTCCTCCGGAAAATAGACGAAGAAACCCGAGAAGACGTGATCCTAGGGAAGGAGCTTCTGAACAATCAGTCAGAATGGGGGATAAAGCCATAAACACAGACAGGGATGTTAATCTGGAAGAAGAGGTACTCTGTGAGGACGACAAGGAGAATGTGGATCCGGGAGAGGAGATTTCTCTTGACATAAAATCACAAACTATTTAATGATGCTAGACATCCTTTGTTGGAATATAAGGGGAATAGGAAAGAAGGAAACTCACCTAAACCTCAAAGAATTAATGTCTATTTACAAACCTAAGGTAGTTCCTCTACTGGAGCCTCGGATAAGTGGAATGAAGGCTGCAACCACTATCAAGAGATTGGGTTTTGATCGTTCTTTCCATGTGGAAACACAAGGCTATGCTGCTGGGATCTGGGTCTGTTGGAAGGAGAGAGATTGCCATGTCAGGATTATTAACTATCATAGACAATTTGTCACCTACTGTGTGAACCACTCTACGTTGGTTACTTTCGTGTATGCGAATCCACATATTTCAATCAGAAAACTACTGAGGAAGCACATCGTTAAGATGGGGGAATAGTTTGATAAGCCTTGGGTGGTCCTAGGAAATTTCAACACTACTTGCTATCCTACAGAGAGAATCGGAAGCATCCATTACAATCATGCGGAAGCATCCATTTTTCAAGAGACACTAATTTCAGCAGGTCTGAGTGATATGGGGTTTTCTGGTCCTAAATTTACTTTCAAAAGAGGGATACTTCAGCAAAGACTCGACAGAGCGGTAGCAAACCACCAATTTACTCATAAGTACAAAAATTTCTGTTTTGAACATTTACCCAGACTACAGTCGGATCATAGTCCGCTTCTCATTAGAAATACGATCTCTCCCACTGGTCTGAGGAGATTTGTCACCAAAGCTAGTTGGGTGAATGATGAGGGGTTTAAAAGAATGTTGGCGGGGAAGTGGAACACTAACGTTGATTTTTATGAAGCTTTGCAAGGTTCTAAGAAGGACATTATTAAGTGGGACAAAGACAACGAAAATTCTAAAAAGAGAAATAAAACCCGTATCCTGCGGAACATAAGTCTGCTTGAGAAAGAGTTGGCTGAGAATTTCAACCCAATCACGGAGGGGATATATGTTAATATGAAGGCATCTTTGGATGAGATGTTGATGGAAGATGAAGAAGAATGGAGGCTAAGGAGTCACATCGAATGGATGAAAAATGGAGACTGCAACACTAAGTTTTTCAGTGCTTATGTCAATCAAAGGCAGAGATCAAACCTAATCACTATGCTCAAGGATAGGAATGGTCAATGGATACGAGGAGAAGAGATGCTTGCGAACATGGCGAGAACACATTTCAAGGCTATCCTTAGCAGAGAAAGAGAACTGAGTGGCGATATTATGAGGAAAATTCCGGCTGCTTTCAAGAAGTTAACACCTGCGCAATATGCGCGTATAGCAAGGGAACCTACTGAAGAGGAGTGTCTCAAAGTGGTTAAAGCTATGAATCCTTATAAGGCGAATGGTCCTGATGGTATAAATGGCTTATTTGTATTGAAACAATGGGACACCCTGAAAAATTTTGTTGTGTTATCAACAACGAAGGCGTTATCCGGTGAAATGCTATGTAAAGAGTTGTGTGACTGTACTATTGTCTTAATCCCTAAAGTTTACCCTCCAACAAGCTGTGATCAGTTGAGACCTATCTCATTGAACAACTATTGCCTTAAGCTCATTTCCATAATTGTGGTGGAAAGATTAAAGTCATATCTACCCCATTGGTTTTTTGCTGCCCAGAGTGCTTTCGTGCCTGGATGTCATATTACAGATAACATTGCTATTGCCCAGGAGATGATTTTTATGATGAGGAAGAAGACAGCTGCGAAGATGATGGCTAACAAGGTTGATTTAACAAAACCATATGATAGGATGGCATGGGAATTCATTGTAGATACACTCAATATGTTGGAGATTCCCACAAACATCACTGCATATATCATGAACTCCATTAGAACTGGGGAATGTTTTGTGCTTTGGAATGGAAAGGTTACTGAGCCGTTCAAACCGAGTAGGGGTTTGTGAAAAGGCGATCCTATCTCTCTGTATCTTTTTGTCTTGTGTATAGAACGCCTGAGCCAATTGATACAACTTGTAGTGTGCGAAGGTAGATGGAAACTGTTCAAAATGGGGAGAAATGGAGGAAGCATTTCTCATTTGTGTTTTGCAGATGACCTTATCTTGTTTGGGGAGGCATCTGGTAACCAAATGAAGTGCATAAAGGAATGCTTTAGTCTGTTTGAAGAAGCATTGGGTTAGATGATTTCCATTACTAAAAGCCATGTGTTCTATGCGGCAAGTGTTTCCCAAAGATCCAAAAGGAATATCAATCAGATTGGGAAGTTTAAAGAAACAAATGATTTGGGCAGATATTTGGGAGTTCCTATCATTCACAAGAGTATTACCAAAGATACCTATGCTGACATTCTAAAGTGGATCGAATCCAAGGTGAATGGGTGGGCAGCCTGATGTTTATCCCTTGCTGGTCGCATATGTCTTGCCAAGACTGTCCTGGAAACGATCCCCACTTATACTATGGAAACTGTAGCTTTGCCTTTGGGGCTGTGTGATCGCATAGATGGTTGTATAAGAAGATTTATCTGGGGAGGAGGCCACAAAGCCCATCCTATGTCCATGGTCGCCTGGAATAAAGTCACAAGTCGTAAAGGAGAGGGAGGACTAGGCTTGAAGTCTATGCGGGATTGGAACATGGCTTTGATTGCAAAAAATGCATGGGATATTGTATCCAACAGGAAAACTCTGTGGTGCGATTATATCAGGAACAAGTATAACAAGTACAGTGGAGGTCCTACCAGCAACCTTTCTCGACTGGCGGCAACAACGTTCAAGTGCAAGAACTTTATTACTGAGCATTCTGTTCTGATGCTGGTTAATGGAAGAATTATATCTTTTTGGGAGGATGCCTGGGTAGAAGACAACCTCCGACTGAGTATATGAAGCATGATGTGTGTGTTTGGACAGAAACCAATAATGTCAGGTTCATGACGAGGACTGCATATGATGTTATTAGATTGGAGCACGAAGTTACCGTCGAAGGTGAGTGGGAGCAGCTATGGAAGATGGCTATACCTGAGAAGTACAAAACCTTCGGCTGGTTACTGATGCATGATGCAATACTAACGAACAACAGGAGAGTAAGGATGCATTTAACCATAGATGGTACATGTCCTGGGTGCCTGATCGGCCTTTTTCACACGTCCAGAAATGAACGCGGGATGAAGGAAGGAATCAAGCTTTAAATTTATAACCCGAAACCTTCTAGGCCCCCGCAACTTTTATTACGGGGTCGAAGTAGATATACGGGGTCGAACACAGGGACGTGGTGACGTTTAGGACGTCACAGATCTCATTCTTTAGTCAGATAAGCCAAGACGATAGTCGATAAAAGTAAATGCTAGAACTAGTCTAGCGGGTTGTCACGATTTAAATCAAAACAAAGAAAACAAAACAAAACAAAACAGAGCTCGTGAGTCTACTAAATAGAGAAAGAGAGTTCCTGGCTATGTAACCACAAACGGGGCAGTCTATGCACTCGTTCTCGGGTGTAGACAACCCTCAAACACCTAAGCAAGCATCTAGCACGCACAGTGGCATCTGTCCTGTGGGGTCGTCCCACTCGCTCTCGCGATGCGTGACTAAAACCAACAACGATATGTCATCGACCCTCTCTTAAGGAATGACATATCAACACCTCGGAATATATTAAGTTCCCTCTCGGGTCTTAGGATATTCTGGGGTGTTAGGAACAGAATACCTCAGATCATCCTCCTCTGGGGTTCAGATCCAAACTATCTTCTCTTAGTTATTCCTACATCGGATCTCTCGATACAGACAGAAATAGTAGTTCAAGCGAGTAAGAGATCAACCAAACTAGCAATCATAACTTGGAAAGAGAAAACAGAACATGCAACATACTAGATCTGATATGAATCTACTTGCTTAAGGCAAAAGTATATAAACATGCCCAGATCGGGCCACATAGCCAAGAAGGAGCTAGCTAGCCATAGACAAGCATAGCTGGCACCGAACAAAGATGGATAAACATCATTTGTATAAGAAATAAAGGAATGCAGTAGAATGAAATAGAAGAGGGAAGAGATATAGCCCGTAGAGGAGAGGTGGCTCTCGCTCCTCGGCCCCTGTGTAGGTCGGATCTCGGCCCTTGGGTCTTCTCTTCGTCCCTCTGGACTCCTCGGCTCACTCTCTCTCTAGACTGTATCGGTCGGCACCCATATCCGTCGGCACACCTGTATCGGTCGACGCAGCCGTATCGGTTGGCACAACCATATCGGTCGACGCACCCGTATCGGTCGACGCACCTGTATCGGTCGACACACCCATATCAGTCGACGCAGCCGTATCGGTCGACGCACCTGTATCGGTCGACGCAGCCATATCGGTCGGTAGACCTTTGGGGAACTCGACACACTGGCTCCTTGGTCTAGGCACTAGCTCTTGTCGGGTCCTCCCTTTGGCTCCCTTCTTTTGTAGGTTGGCAGCTGCTATTTATAGGCAACGAGTTGATGAGAGTTGTAGCTTTTATTGGTCCACGTGTCCTTCATCTGTGGCTTCGATCTTGAGGCATCAGGCGGCCATATCGGACGACGGCCGTATCGGGCAGCGGCCGTATCGGGCGGCGGCCGTATCGGGCGGCGGCCGTATCGGGCGGCGGCCGTATCGGTCGGCGCGGCCGTATCGCTCGATGCAGCCGTATTGGTCGACACAGCCGTATCGGTCGACGCAACCGTATCGGTCGGCGTGGCTGTATCGGTCGGCGTGGCCATATCAGTCGGTGGGGCCGTATCGGTCGGCACAGCTGTGTCGCTCAGGCCCTATCGGTCAGCTGTTGGAATTCTTGTCTTTTCAGGTTCGGTACTTGAGAGTCCCAAAATTAGCTAGTTTGGGTACCTGCAAGTCTAAAACAGGCTAATTAGCTACATTATTGGCTATTTTCACTACATTATCTAATCGAGAGATAGAAAACATAAAACATGAACAAAAGAGTGCATATTAAGACTAAAGTGGCAATAATTTGGGTGTTATCAACTACCCCAAGCTTAAAACTTGCTTGTCCTCAAGCAAGACTGTGCTCAAAGAACAAAAGATAACATCCAAATTAAGCTTGGCAATAAATGCTAAGGTTAAGAAAAATAGTTTAAAGCATCAATACACTTGATCCATGTCATCTCAGAACAAACCCCCACCAAACAAGCACAATCCTGCCAAAGTAAGATCAAAGAATTTCCAGGCAAGATTAAGCAAATTCACTACAACCTGTCGATACTCATGAGGGTTTGAATCATAATTATTTAAACATGAAAGAGTTGTCATTTAGGTGATCAAGCACATGATGAGCAATGAACCATCACCATGAATCCATGCATACCAATTGGGAATCAACTTGTCTCTCACTTATTCATGTCCTAAGAAACAAAGTAAAAAGACTCTACTGACTTCTGAGAATCCCGATCTGCGTCAGGTTGGTCCATGTAATGAGAAACAGTCCCTACAGTCCGATCCAGTTGGCCCAAAGTAGTGAGATGAACTCCTCGTACTACGCCCGAACCAACCCTATTACTGAGATGATCTCATAGGTCTCCTAGGGGTTCCTAGTGACTCTCTAATGAGCATTTGGAGTGGTACTACAAGGCACGACATATCCGCGTTCGTGAGCGCAGTCATACACTGGCTGGGCACCATCCTTAACTCTCCTAAAAGAGAAAACATCGCTCATTTATTGTTCACAATCAGGATTTTATCATCTGCATTCTATTTTTGGGCTTGGGTGAGAACTTTTATAGATATTTTGGGATTTTGTGGGCGGCCAAGCCTCTTTTGCACATTTTTATATTTTTCATCTTTTTGACTCAATCTAATGTGAGAAGGCGCGTAGTCCATCAAGGAGGAGCATTTCATCTTGATCACAGCTCAAAGCCCATCGTAATCTGCTTGATACCTCTGTGAGAAGTAGCAATTATGATTCAATAATCCTTAGAATAGAGGCAAGCTTGTGAAATTCGCAGCTAGGAGTCTTTAATCATGATTTAGCCCATTCCAACGGTCCTTTACCATGGATTTTCCATTCACAACATAGATCAAGGGAATTTAGCTTTAAGCTATGAAAAAGGGACATAACCTTAGATTTATTACCAAACTCAAGGAAAGAGTCAAAGAGCAAGTCAAGCAAAAGTTCAAGCAATTTTTAAGATGAAAACTGTGCAATTAGGCATAAAGTCAAGCATTTATCTATTAGAGTCGCACCACATAGCTATAATTGCGAAGCTACAAGCTTATGCTATATGCAAGAAATAAACATGCATGCAAGAAGGGTGAAGAGAAAGAAGGGTGAAGCCTACCACCCCAAGCTTAAGAGTTTGCTCGTCCTCGAGCAAGACTTAAACTTGAAATAGTGAGGCAGGAATGCATGATTTTTAATGGTAGTTATTGAAGTTCTAAAGATGATGCATGGATGCAAGGATATAAAATAGTTAGAGAAAAGAAACTAGCAAGAACATGAAAAGCAAAATTTATTGTAATAAAAGGGTGGGAGGGTGGGTAATAGAAAAGGGGGTGGCTGCCCCACGATACCGACACTGGGATCCCAAATTCTGAGTTTTAGGATCAGTTTCACATGTGTCTTGCCAACGGGTTCCACCACATAATATGAGTAGAATAGGCGGATGTGTTGGCCCTGCCGAGTCTGAAGAACAAAAGTAAAATCTGGCGACTCGGTGAAGTCATCTTTGTGTTGGAATTGATTTGAGCTGCACTGGGATGAATTCCTTGGCAAATCATCCTCAAGGTACCTTTCATTATATGAATCTGAAAATGAAGGTTTCTGGATGTCTACGCAGGATGAGATGGATGAGAGAGGTTGGATGTCATCTTGATGACTCATATCTTCTCTCTCCATCTCTACACTTGAGGTTGGATGTTCAGATAGATCTTCATGTACAGTCTGAGTCATCCAATCATCTTCTGAGCAAAAAGTACCTCCTGAAGAATCTGTTTGTGGTTCTACCACCCCAAGCTTATCACTTGGCATGGAGTCAGGGGTGTCTTCATGCTCAGCAGCCATGTTGTAGTGAACTGTCCATCCTACCCCCTTGACGTCCACCAAGCCTTATAAAGGGATGGTGGCGAATGATGGCTCGTGCTGCTCCAACTCGTCTTCGTTACTATACTCACTGCTCCATGTCGAGCAGCTATCATCGTCGTCGTCGTCGTCGAACAAATTGTTCCAAACCATGGTTGACGTACTTCTCAAAGCAGAATGACAAGTCTCAATATGAGAAATGTCACTCTGATCTGGTTCAATATCTGACTTTGGTTCCTCAAACCAACCTTCTGGTTATGAGGTCGATTGGATTTTTGAGTCTTCGTCATCATCATCATGGACCCATTCATGTCTATGACTCATTTCTTCCATTGGTTCATCAACTGGGTCATCTGGATAGAATGAAGGGCTTTCCCAAGTGGGTTGGTCTTCATAGAAAAATCCTGGTGAATCCAGTTGATGGTCTGAATAGGATGGTGATTCATACTCCACTTCATACCCAATGGAATGGTCTTGATGACTAACATCTTCATTGTCTTGTGATGGCAGTTGTAACTGAATTGTAACCAGATCGATGAGCTCTTGGAGCCTCCTGCCTTGTTCAACATCTTTATCATTAAGTTGTTGTACTTGAGCAACAATGCTTTCGAGACCCGTCGATTCTGCCATGCACATGTAAGGGGAGCCCGTTGTATCAAACTGATGCTTTAGGATGGACCCTTGTTCAACGGTTTGAATTATACTACTACTGCGGTCTGGAGCCCCGGTGGCTGCTTTGAGATGATGCTCCTGCTTGTCTAATAGTTGCTGGAGCGGATCGATGTTTTCTTGGAGATGAGGAACTAGGGAGGTGAGTGCCTTGACACTTTCTCCAGCTAACTCAACTGCCTTGATCAGTTCTTGATCCCATGATAGCACAGGAGTCGATGGTTGACTGGCAGTCTCCTTTGTTGGAATTTCAACATATGATGATGGTGGAGGTGAGTATAACTCGACTAGTTGTAGAGCACGACCTTCAATTATTTGCTAGCAGTCGGAACTGTGGAAAAACTTGGGAGGACAGGTGGACAAGATGACTTGTCTTGCAGAAGCAAGGTCCATGGCTGAAAAAGGTATGAGAAAAAAGAAAAGTGATTTAGTATATATCAACAAGTATGTGTAAAGCAAGAGGAAAACTATGCATGTATATACAGGCTTATAGTGACAGAACAAAAATCTACTAGGCGTGTAAACGTGGAAAACCACCTCCCCGGCAGCAGCGCCAAAAGTTGATCAGCCTTTTTCACGCGTCCAGAAATGAACGCGGGACGAAGGAAGGAATCAAGCTTTAAATTTATAACCCGAAACCTTCTAGGCCCTGACAACTTTTATTACAGAGTCGAAGTAGATATACGGGGTCGAACACAGGGATGTGGTGACATTTAGGACGCCACATATCTCGTTCTTTAGTTAGATAAGCCAAGACGATAGTCGATAAAAGTAAATGCTAGAATTAGTCTAGCGGGTTGTCACGATTTAAATCAAAACAAAGAAAACAAAACAAAGCTCGTGAGTCTACTAAATAGAGAAAGAGAGTTCCTATCTATGTAACCACAAACGGGGCAGTCTATGCACTCGTTCTCGGGCGTAGACAACCCTCAAACACCTAAGCAAGCATCTAGAACACATAGTGGCATCTGTCCTGTGGGGTCGTCCCACTCGCTCTCGCGATGCGTGACTAAAACCATCAACGATATGTCATCGACCCTCTCTCAAGGAATGACATATCAACACCTCGGAATATACTAAGTTCCCTCTCGGGTCTTAGGATATTCTGGGGTGTTAGGAACATAATACCTCAGATCGTCCTCCTCTTGGGTTCAGATCCAAACTGTCTTCTCTTAGCTATTCCTACAACGGATCTCTCGATACAGGCAGAAATAGTAGTTCAAGCGAGTAAGAGATCAACCAAACTAGCAATCATAACTTGGCAAGAGAAAACAGAACATGCAACATACTAGATCTGATATGAATCTACTTGCTTCAGGCAAAAGTATATAAAAATGCCCAGATCGAGCCACATAGCCAAGAAGGAGCTAGCTAGCCATAGACAAGCATAGCTGGCACCGAACAAAGATGGATAAACATCATTTGTACAAGAAACAAAGGAATGCAATAGAATGAAAGAGAAGAGGGAAGAGATATAGCCCGTAGAGGAGAGGTGGCTCTCGCTCCTCGGCCCCTGTGCAGGTCGGATCTTGGCCCTTGGGTCTTCTCTTCATCCCTCTGGACTCCTCGGCTCACTCTCTCTCTAGACCGTATCGGTCGGCACACGTATCGGTCGGCACACCCGTATCGGTCGGCGTAGCCGTATCGGTCGGCACTGCCGCATCGGTCGCCGCACCCGTATCGGTTGACGCACCCGTATCGGTCGACACACCTATATCGGTCGACGCAGCCATATCGGTCGACACACCCGTATCGGTCGATGCAGCCGTATCGGTCGGTAGACTTTTGGGGAACTCGACACACTAGCTCCTTGGTCTAGGCACTAGCTCTTGTCGGGTCCTCCCTTCGGCTCCCTTCTTTTGTAGGTTGGCAGCTGCTATTTATAGGCAGCGAGTTGATGAGAGTTGTAGCTTTTATTGGTCCACGTGTCCTTCATTCGTGGCTTCGATCTTGCGGCATCAGGCGGCTGTATCGGGCGACGGCCGTATCGGGCGGAAGCCGTATCGGTCGGCGGGGCTGTATCGGTCAGCACGGCCGTATCGGTCGGCACGTCCATGTCGGTCAGGCCCTATCGGTCAGCTGCTGGAATTCTTGTCTTTTCAGGTTCTGTACTTGGGTGTCCCAAAATTGGCTAGTTTCGGTACCTACAAGTCTAAAATAGGCTAATTAGCTACATTATTGGCTATTTTCACTACATTATCTAATAGAGAGACAGAAAACATAAAACACGAACAAAACAGTGCATATTAAGACTAAAGTGGCACAAAAGTATAGATAAAATGCATAGAAAATATGCGATAATTTGGGTGTTATCAGTGCCGTAATCAGGAGGAAACTTCAATCCATGCGATGAGGGACTATGTCTTTCCACAGGAGATCTGAAGAAAGTCCCTACCCGGCCAAGACCTTAACGAACTCAATTAAATAGACAGAAGATACTGGTTAGATAACCTGCTGAAGAAGGATGAAAAGTCTAAAAGAAAATTGCTGGTTACCTGCTGGGCCATATGGAGAGATCATAACCAACTTGTTTTTGAGAATAAGATGATGACTTCAGGGAGACAACTGCAATGGATTACTAACGATCTGCAGCTATTTGAGAAAGCTTGGACCAAAGATATAGTTAGAAAGGGGAATGGGACGACGCAACAGTGGAAAAGGCCCCCACCAGGGTGGGTAAAAATCAACATCGATGCTGCCTAAAAACCTGAAAGAGCAACTGTGGCGATCATTGCTCGTAATTCACTTGGGCACTGGATTGATGGGCATATAAGAAACGTCAAGGCGAGATCTGCTACCCATGCAGAGATCATTGGGGTGGATGTCACTTTGGAGTTAGATAATAAAAATAAGGTGACCAAGCTCATGTTGGAAACTGATTGTAAGGCCTTCGTTGAGATGCTACATTCAGAAGACGAGTATCCAAGATATTCAAGATTTCTTTATAGAATCAAGCAGACGTTGGGGAAACATCAGGACTGGAAAATTATTTTCAGTCCGTGCGAAAGTAACCTTATGTCTGATAAGCTGGAGAAAGCTTTCCAAAAACAACCCATCCGGTTTCAAGATCTTCTGAGACCTCCTAAGTGTATTACTGACAATATCCATTAGGAGAATTGTAATGGAGGTAGTACCTCCAAGTTTCTTTCTCATATTCATTTAGATGTATGTAATGTTTATCCGTATTGGCTTGCAAGAGGAGGGCAAGATGAATAAATAGCCTCCTGGCTTCTCCAAAAAAAAATGATTAAGTAGGCTAATGTACCTTGAAGGAAAGGTTGAGCCAACTTAATAAAGTATGGAGTAATCAACATCCTAGAAAGGATGAGAGAGAAACTCATACTTGTGTAATAAACATGTAATGTGCATATATTAATACTTCTAATAAGTGTAGTATATGAATTAGGGTTTGATCCTTGATAATGTGATCTTGAAACCCTAAATGACAAGAAAGGGAAATATTAACCCTAATATAGGGTAATGGTATGTGAAACCCTAATCGATAAGAAAGAAAACCCAAACCCTAATGAGGGAAATAGTGGTATTACCCTTGTATTGTATGGTGCTGATATGTAATTTGATATAGTTGTTATCATGAATACTAACCATGCAGGTATTATGAGATGATGAGCATAGCCAGGTATGAGTTATGATGTTTATTTGATAAAGATACTTAATGGGCCTTGTGATCCATAATATAATTTATTGCCTAGTGACAGATGACAAGATGTTTAATGGACCTTGTGAGCCATGTGAGATACTTGTGTAACAAGTATCATGTATACCTTGGTCAGATGACCTGGAGGTAATAGTTACTTGATAAGTGGTAACAATGTTCAGTGATGAATCAAGGGTTTGAATACCCAGATTCAGTAATCATGATGATGATATTGTTGAGGGATGAGAATTCTCGATAATGAGATAAGGGATTGAGATCCTAAATGTTATATAAAGTTTTGAAAAGTACTTGATAGATGTATTACACTTTTCTTTGTTGCATTTGTCATAATAATTCATGTTTGAAAACTTGACTGGTGCTAAAAAAATATGGTAATGCACTTAATTAATCAAGTGGAATCTTATCATGCAGAGCCCTGACCATAGATCCATCAGCGTCCGTAAACTGTTGAATGGTGAAATAGGTTTTCCCACAGGATCTCCTAGAGACCGCATATTTTTGAATATGTGGGGGTGATGGGTGAAATTATCCGTACGCCCCGAATGAAGATTGATGGTAGATAAACATGAAATCTCTCAATCCTTCATTATTGGTTGGGTTCGATGTAGATAAACATGAAATCTATCGACCCTTCCTCAGGATGATTACTTGTTAAACCATTGATCTAAAAATTTTGGCTAACAACTCTAACCTTTTGGTCTCCCTTAATTGGGGGTCACCGGGAGGCAGGGTCATTACAGAGGACTTCCCCACACTTGCATCAAGTCTTCTAACTTGAAGGAATTACCCACTCTTCTTGAATGTTGGCCTTGCCCTTCTCCTTCACTTGGATAAGATTTTCACCTCTTCTTCAACCTTGAAGAAGACCAACAACAACTTCACCTTCACTCAGAGTAGCTTGCTTCAACATTTTCTCTTTGAAAAGGGGGTAGGGAAGATGTAATGAGAGCTTTACAAGCTCATGGAGGCAGCTCTCTTGCAACATACCTATCTCACTCATAATCATGAAATGCTTTGTAAAAGAGAGAGATAAAGGGGCTCAAAGGATTGCAACACACTTAGCTATAGCAAGGACTTAGAATAGAATGAATGAGCAAACTTGGAATGAACTCCATGGGATCCTATTTATAGCTGGGGGTGTTCCTTTGACTATGGGATTACTTAAGAGCAAAAAATAGTTGTTTTACAACTTACAACAGATCTATTTTTTCTCACAACAACTCTCTAATGGTTATAATCACTTTTTTGTGGTTCCATACGCTACATTCAGTTGAGTTACAATAAAGATAACTCAATCGATCCACTAAAGGACAAAGTAAATTTTCAAACTATCAGACGAGTTTGTTCTGGGAAATTTGACCGATGAGTCAAAATAAGTATTGCTTAGTTGATTGATCGATCGACTTGACTGATTGTTCATTTCAAAAAATCCATCACTGGATCAGTCAAGTTTTCAACTCAACCAATAAACAACTTGTGACAAATTTTCCAATTTGACTTTTGGGTGACCAAATGTTGGAATTAAGTGTCCTTGATTTTTTCTCATCTTAGTTACAAGTCACACCATTAATACAAGTATTTACAAAAATAATCTAAGGTGGTTTGGAGTAATTTCCCAAAACACTTGCATTACTTTTAACTTGAACTTGAACAAGCTAAGGCTTGTGTAACTTGATCCTTTTCATGTACCTAAAGCCTGGAATCAATCTTGAACAAACATATTAGATATCATAGGAATGGAATGGTTAAGTCATTATCAAAATATGGACAATGTATAACTCTCAAGTTAACATTACACACAACTCCTTCGTATTAACATAATCAAGGAACTAGTCCTTTTAGTACTTCTCAAGTACTTAAGGATGTTCTAATGGCATTCTAGTAACATTTACTAGTATATGACAGATACTCTCTCTCTCAGCATGTCCAATATATATGAGATTGCTAGATAAGTATATATATCCATTCATCATGTCCAATACAAATGAGACAACATGATGAGTATATACATGATAGATCCAATTGCAAATGAATGTTGCGTCTATTCATGTGTTCCTATTTTCATAATAACTGCGACACTAGGCTCCTGATAGACTAACTCCATCTGACATGGACATGTTTTCTCTCATTGAGTCTTGAATGATAAACCCCTTCAACATCTTGCCAATGTAAGTTCTCTTTCTTAGCTCAAGAAATTTTCCAGATCTATCTCTATAGATTTCAATTCCTATCTCATAGGATGATTCACCTAAACCCTTCAGAGAAGATACTTTCCTTGCTTGGTTTTAATATTTCTAGAATAAGGACGTTTTTTTCCAATCATTATGTGGAACGTAAATATGCTTCCACTGAATCTTTTGTAATCACATATTCCATCTTCATTCTAACTCAAGTCAAACCCTTTTAATGTCTTGTCAAATAGAAGATTTTAGCTCTGAGATGCTTGCTTCAATCCACAAATTGACCTTTGTATCTTATAGATTTTATTTTCATTATTAGATTTGTAAAACCTTTAAGTTGTGTCATATACACATCCTCATAATCATTCTAGTTAAGGAATGCAATTTTAACATCCATATGCCAAATCACATAGTCATACTAATTTGCAATAGCAAGCATGATCAAGATGAAATTTAACCACAGTAACTGGTGAAAGACTTCATCATGTTCAACACCTTTAACTTTTTTGAAACTCTTTGCAACCAATCTACCCTTCCATGTTGGTATTCTTCCTGAAGACCCAATTGCACCCTTTGGGTTTATCCCTTTATGTGGATCCACTAAGGTCATACCTTGTTGGTTTACATGGAGTCCATCTTGGATCTTATAGCTTCAAGCCATGCTTTAAATTCTGGTCCTCAATAGCTCCTAGGTAGGTTGTTGACTCATCATCAATGATCAACTCACCACCTATATGAGTTATAAGATATTAAAATCTTTCAAATTCAAGGTGTGTTCTACTATAACCATGATGTTATGTATTAGATAACGAACTTAAGATTCCAAAGTATCTTGTGATTCTCCTTTTCTTACTGTACCTCTTTAGGTTCAATGTTTTCTTATTTGTCTCTTACATTTTGATTCTATTTTAGACCCACTGATTTTGTTGGAACTGAGTTCCTCTTCAGGAATTCAACCATCCAAATCAACAAACAACTTTGTTTTTGGATAGGGACAAGAGTAGTATTTTAACAAAATAACATTTATGTGATTTGTATACAAAGCTTTTCTTACATAATCTTTCAATCCTAATCATTATAGAAGACATATTGGGACACCTCCCAAACCATATCTCATATGGTATCTGCTAAAGCAATTTTGGTGATGCATAATTTTCGTGTAAAGCATGTGCCCAAAAGAAATGGGAGGATCAACTAGATTTTATTGATAATCACACCATGACTAACATGTCTTAGTCCTTTCTTTCTGATACACTTTTATCATACACTATCACTATTTTTTAGGTGGAGTTCATCATGATACATTATCATGATCTCCCAAAAGAAATTAAAATTCTTGGTTAAAATATTTCCACATCAATCACATCAAAGTATCTTAATACATTTACCAAATTAGCTTTGTACTTCATTCATAATCTCTTTGAACACTTCAAGAGATTTAGAATTATATTTTATTAATACACATTTCCATATCTACTAATAGAATCAATAAATATAATAAGGTACTTGTATCTACCTTTATCTTTTATTCTAAAAGGTCCAATACATAAATATGTATGAGCTATAGTAGAATAGTCACTCTCCTTCTACATCTAGTGAAGATGCTTTTGTCATCTTGCCCAATAAATAAGACTTGTATGTCTCTATTGGTTTAATAACCAATAGATTCGAGATACCTATCATATGGTTTCCAGAAATGCATTTCTCATTTATGTGATTTAGATGACAATGATGTAGGTATTCATTGTTTGAGTTGTCATGTCATTCAGTATATGTGAAATACACATTTGTCTCTAAAACTATCCAATATAGTTTATAAGACATAGGGTATTTCCATATAAGATTTCATCTTTTAAAATCAATCATCAATTTGTTCTTGTCCATACAAGATACATAATGTTTTCATCAATGGCAGGTACATAATAGAAATTTACTAATTCTATTACATGCCCATGAATGACAAATTCCTACTATAGTGGCAGTGCTCCATATATTTCTAGCTTACTTCTTATTGGGTTATGAAGTAGAGATCTCTATCTATTTTATCTTCCTATGTTCCTTAAGTGAAAATGACAGATCCCTTTTGCACTTACTCTTCTTCTTATTTTAAATGCAGAAGACTTGGACTTCAGCTAAGCCTCAGAACTCTTATTGGCCTTGCCTTTGCCCATGGACTCACCTTTGCTGATCACCGTCACAGATTTTTCCTTCTTCAACAACATGCCAAGCATTTGATAAATTGGTTATATGATTTAGACAATGATTGTAGAATCATATATTTGGTCAACTCTTGACCTAAAAGAAAACCCAGTCACTCTACTAGATCTCCCTTTGTCAGTTTGTACTTAAACTATGAAGACATTATACCTTAGTTGCTTGACAAGATTCTTAAGATGTGTTACCATCTTGAGAATGTCCATGTTTTTCATGTTTTTCATGCAACTCATAGATAATACAACATTGCATATGGTATTTGATGTCTATCAGATCATTGTCATGATTCAAGTAAGCTTCAATCCTAGCCTTAGGTGCATTTGGAGAGGGTTCCTCTGGCTCTTGTCTTTCAAGGACATAAAGCTTTCTCTCATTGGTGAGAATGCTTCTCAAAGTTCTAAAACTTCTGTGGAATTTAATCCCATTTATTTTTGTCCTTCTCATGGACCTATCACAATAATATTTGTTATTAGATTCTATAATGAAATATTGCAACTTTTCAAAAATTATTGATTTGTTTGATTTGATAAGTTAACAATATTAATTATGCCTTTAATTAGTTATTGATCCAACTATTTTTTTCAAATTGATAAACCTCATGTATTAATTCTGAATATTGTTGCATACAATATTCTAGTGAGCCAAGATCCAAAACAATTCAACTATTACCCAACCATACCATTGTCCATATTCAATTATTAAGGTAGGAAACTTTTGCCAATTGCATGATATGTAATTCTTGGATAGAGGATATGCATAACTCTATTGCATAGTCATTTTCATGCCTCTAGTACTTAATCCCATTAAGTACACTCAGTTAAGCCTGACCCAAATGCCAACATGATATAATATGCACCCTACCTGGGAACAACCTACATATCTACCATCAGACTTCCACGAGATGGACGGTACACTATGCTTGGGTGTAACATACACTTGGTCAATCAAGCTTTTCATTTGTGTTGGTTGTGAAAAGCATCTAAGACTTAATATTGTATTGGGGAATTTTATATATAAATACATGTACATGTCCAATCACCACATATTTATAGTATGTATCATATACATACTATAACTACAGATAAGAACATGCAATATAAAACACAAAAACAATGGTTATGGACATACTATGTAATTCCTTAGAGCCACAAGGAATTACTACCACCTAGGATCTACATCATATGGAACCTATTGTTGACGAAGATCCATGCTTGGGCCAATCCAGTTTGATCAGTTCAACATTTGAACTGGTCAGCTCGCCTCCTGGTCACTCAGTTGTCCTATTGAAATGGTCATTTGGTTTTCAGGTTCAATAGATGCTTGGACTCCTCTAGCCAATCAATGGGGCCACCAATCGATCGATTCATCGTCGTGGCATCTAAAATCCTCGGTCCTCCAATCAATCAGTTTGTCTAGTGTAGAACATCTTCTCATGATGAAATATATATTAAAACTATCCTATTTCTTTTTACAAGGAAAAAGGGAAAACCTTGAGTTACATTTGAGGGGAAATAATAGGAAGAGCATTAATTTACTTTTAGTAATGAGAGAGAGGCTCAATTTGCAGACATAATAGCTATAGGAATAAATAACCACAACCATGCACACACATATCTGGGGTTATTATCCATAACCATGCTAACATCCACCACTAAAGTACTTTTCGGGTGACACATATGGATGTCATATTATATCATATCATATATATATAAATTAGTTTGTGGAGTTATATGTGGAATATAATCAGATATGCACATTAACTAGTTTAATATTTGAATCGCATGTAATAAAATAAATCCAATCATATCAATTTAAATCCGGATACAACATAATTTGATGTGGCTATGATACCATTGTAGTGAAATTGAGACATCAAATAAGGAAGCAGGAAAAAAAATCTAAAGCCTGATTCCCCTAGACAATAAGATTGTGTCAACAACAATGCATCTAGGAAGGAAAAATTTGCAAGGTTATACCTGGTCCTAGAGAAAGTTTAGCAAAATTAGACTTGCAGTAGATTCATGCTTCTTCTTTAGGAAGAAGCTTGCTCCTTCTTCAGGTTGCAACACTTGAACAATAGTCTCTACCACCTCCTGGAGAAATACCACAGACAACAATTGTCGGTGTTCTCCTAGCGGTAGACAATAGCCTCCCGCCTCTAGAGTAGCCAACACAGACCATCTGGATCTCAATAGTGCACTATGAGAGCCATCAAGAAGGGTTGTCCCTTTTGAACATCAACCTATTAGAGTTGATATGGTCTTCCACGATTGTCTCTCCCTTGCCATTCCTCCAATTATCGAGTAGGACTTTCTTAGACTCTTTATTGATTATCACAACCAGAGAGGATAACGATTTTTAGAGCAATTGTTGTGTTCTGAGAAGATCCCAATACCCCTCTATTTATATGAGATCTAGGGTAAAGATTCCTAGTCTATGCGGGAGTCAGAAGGGTCAAATTCACAAATTTTCCAGAACCTACACATAGTGAACCAGTTAGTTTACATACCCAACGAGTCGGTTCATGAGTGAACCAGTCTATTTGTGCCCCCAAAATGAACCAGTCAATTTGTGAAATTTCCTATTATGAATCACATTGATATCCAATGTACAATTAGAGAAAAATATAATGTTAGCATCAACCCTCGATCCAATAAAATTGACCATTAAGCCAACTTGTTGATCTCATGAACCATTTGGTTGGGACTTGTGTGTGAACCGAATATTTCAAACCCGAGTTTAACCATTCATCATCCAATGTTGATTCCAATTAACCTGAAACTCCAACTAATATGTTCAACACTTGAAATGGTCAGTTTAGAGTCCAAACAGTCAATTTTAAACCTCAATTGTTTAATTGAATACCTAAACACATGTAGTAATCAATTTACACATCATTCATAAATTTACTCCTTTAATCCAAGTGTATCCTATACGTGTGACCCTATAGGTCTAGAATTACATTGGCAGTAGACATTAATAACCAATTATGACAACAAAGGGAGAGGCCATCATCTAGAAACACATCATTGCTACCCAAGTAATTCAGAAAGTTGGAGAGCCACTTAAACCTACCGTCCTTGATCAGTGTTACCATGATCGTAGTTCCTTTGTAACTGATATCCTAGATTGAACTTGAGGCATGGAATTGTCATTCTCTCAACATTCAATCCATGTCCCTTAAAGTAGAGAAGACTGTCTGAGATGCACGTGAGCTCACATATCTTATATTGTGTCACATGAGTATGGACATACAGTTCTCAGTCTCACTTATCAAGAGGCTATGGATGTCATTATCATGTAGGAGGGACAAATATCATCTACATCACTCACACTCAATCCCAATATGTCAAAATGCACCCAAGAACCACCTTTATGTCAACCCTTATTCAGGATTACGGTGGACGATGTCAAAGTAAATGAATGGTATGTGATGAATGTAGTGAATTTAGGTCTAAGAACTATAATCACTACTACAGAGGTGATTCTGACTACCATTCCATGATCTCAATGTATCACTCTCATGGTGGGTCTATCTGATACACTATTCTCTAAAATGTATCTATGTGTTTTACTTGATATCATGTATCATGACTAATGAGACTATGTCATCAATCAACACATACTCTATTCTTATGTATTACTTTTGACTCTTTTGCTGCAACAGTAAAACCAACTAGGGCCATAACAAGAATGTATGTACTATTATAATACATATGATCTCATGATTTAGGTCCTCAACATGAAGACACTTGTCATCGAGTAACATCATTCTTTAAGCATCTATTATGTATGTGTCATCATCTCATGAGTGAGACAAACATTATAGATAAAATTACCTTTATTACCAAATTAAGTATCTAATCCCACATTCCAATCATCATATGATTGACAATCTAGGCATACATACTAACACTCCCCACATGATCACTCTACCAGATATGACAAGGGATTGGTCAAAGCAAATATGACAAGTGGAACTAGAATCCATGTACCAATCAGAAAATAAGTCACCAAAAAGAATGATCATATTTTAAACTTTCTATGGGAGAGGAAGGGACTGCCCCACAGTGATCATATTTACTTTAGAATTTTTAGGAGCCTGGATGTTCTTCTTTCTCTGACCTTTGTGAGATATGCACACATTTTCTAAGTGTCCATGTTTATCACACACAAAGTAGACATATTTTTCTCCTTGATAACTATTATTATAACTCTTGTGGTTATGGTTCATTCGGCCCATGGTTCATGCGGCCCTTAAAAGAAGGTTTGGATTTCTTATTGAGATGGGAAGGTTAGGATTCTTCTTGGTTTTATCACCTATAACCGTATTGACAATAGAGATGGAATTACTTTCTTGTTCCCTATGTCCATCCTCGATTTGTAGGGATTTAACTAACGATGCCATGGACATATTCCCTTGTCTATGTCTAAGAGTCCTAGCAAAATCCTTCCAAGAAGGTGGGAGTTTTTCTATGACGGCTGCTACTTAAACATTTTCATCAAGGTTATAACCTTTGGCCATAGATTTAGAAACTAAGTTTTGGTATTCTTGAACTTGAGTTGAAGAAGATTTATCATCAATAATATTATAGTTTATCCATTCAACAAATACATAAGCTCAAGACCAGTATCTTCTATGAAAATTTTTTAATCTAAAGCGCTTTAGGTTCAATTTTTTAAAGCCTATAGTGTCACTTTCTAACCGACGCTTAAGTGGTCGTCGCTATCAAAATTGCACTATAGGGTTGATTTTTTTAACCAAAGAAAACTGACCTTAGATAGAAGTGTCGGGTTGGCACAAACAAAAACCCGAGACAATAGTTACACTGTTACGTCACTTATATCAGAAAAAACTGACCCTATAGAAAAAATTCATCATTTTAAAATGCAAAGAAGATAGCTTACCCTAGAGGTCTATAAGGTTGGTTATATGAAAAAACTAGACCCCATAGAGGTATAAAAACTGACCCTAAAACCTGAGGCTGCAAGGTCGGTTATATTTAAAAAAAATGACCCTAAAGGGTCTATAAGGTCGATTATACTTAAAAACCTGACCATGTAGGTCTGTAAGGTTGGTTATATGAAAACACCGACCCTATAGGTCTATAAGGTCAGTTGTACTATAGAAACCAACCCAATAGAGGTACAAAGACCTGAAGAAACTAGCCCTGAGGTGTATAAGGTCAGTTATACTAAAAAAATGACCTTGTACGTCCATAAGATTGGTTATACTAAAAAAAGTGACCCTGTAGGTCCATAAGGTCAGTTATACTAAAAAATCAGCCCTATAGTTTACAATTTTTTTATAAAAAAATCTGCAGAATAGAAATCTTTAGAAAAAGAACCTACATAATAGAAATCTACTTTACAAAGATCAAAACCTACAATAGAAAGTAGACTTGCAAATGCAAATATGCAAGCCAAAAATTCATTCCAAAGCCATTTTCCAGCTTTTATGTTCAATCCTATTTGAATTGCTTATCAATTTCCAAACCACACACATTCATAGCAAAAATAATTCAACATTCAGTTGAGACATATTAATACACACAACACATCATAACATTCACAAAATGATAGATTGCATTCACCAAGTCTGAGATGATATTAAAGTTCATGTCAGATACAAAAGCAAATTTGAAAGATTTTCAAACTACATACATAAATGAAGCTAACATATGCATTCAATCCAATGCCATAATGACTTCATTTTGAAAAGAATCTGACCACTCTTCTCATAATTCATTTAAAACCTCAACTGTGTAAGACTGAGTTGTAAAGATCTGCAACAAAAATGCACATGTTAGTATTTTATAAAATGACTAAAACTCACTTGTAAATTTATAATGTTATTCTTTATCACCTGATCTATAGTTTGCATATACTTCATTACATAGTAACCACAAGCCCATTCATTATTTTGTATAGGACACTACAAATAAGGAATTATATTTAATGTTAGTAAACTACTATAAATAGAGTTGAGATAAGACTATAAGAGTTGACATTAATACATTATTATAACAGTTGTACATATAAGACTCAGCCATAAAAATACCTACATCAACATCCTTCAAACTCGATGTCTTTAATTTTGTGGGTATTCATCCTCCACCTTCACGAAAAGACTTTATACCCCTATTAGTTAAATGAATAAGATAGTTGGAAAAATAGAAATTCTAAATAGAAATATCATGTTGAAGCATACCAATTGATGTGGTAGAGACTAAATTTGTGCTTACTCTATAGTTGGCAATTTCAATTTGTGGCTCCTTGTTGTTTTTCCCATTGGGTCAAGATAATAAAGATTCATCAACTTTCGGACGACCACCATGAGTTCCTAATGTCTAGATTTGAGTACAAATAAAACAAACATTATAATAAAAAAATTAGTCATTATTAAAATTAAATTGAATAATAAAACTTACTGGACATTCAAAGGAATTACAATAATTTCCTTTCCCACACTAGAAAAATATTTGAATACAATAGAGAAGTAGTCATTTACATCCTCAATATGTGTTTCCACTAGACTAGTGACTGAAGGAACTAAGAATCCAACATTCCTTATTTCAAAGTTTATGGCCTCGGTATATAAGTGGTTATAAAACATTTTTAATCATTTCATATATAGAAATCAATTAAAAATGTGTAAATTTTCTATATTGATAGACCCTTACCTTATCCATACTTCTAATATCGAAGTATTTAGCCAATCATACCAAAACAACTCTATAATATCATCAAGAAAAATATAATTCTCAAAGTCCCTCCCAGTTGCATCTTCTTTTAAATTGATCATTATATGTGATCCTGAGCTTTTGTTGTCTAAATATCGACACAAACATTTACATTTACTTTCTGTGACGTCCCCGGATTTCGACTCCTCCAAACCCTATTGGGAATGAGAGGTCAGAATCTAAAGAACATCATCCAATCATATCAGAAAGCGATGCGGAAGCATAATACGCATACATGAACATACAACCATAACATTCTCAACATTCAACATGTAAATTTATACAACATGAATTATTACAACATGATTTACAGTTACATATTGAATGAAAATTCTATAAGTCTATGAACATGTATGCTAAACTAGGATCTACACAATAGGTACAACCTGTACAACTTGCTCACATCCTGTACTTTTTCTCCCATGCTATCTCTGAACCTAAAACATACGTGAAACAACGAATCAACACACAAGGTGTTGTGCACGTGGGTAGAAAGATACATACTAATATGTTTGCATAATTGAAATAATCTTGAGAAAGAAAGAGTAAAAGAAAACATTATTTAAAGTGATAATCAGGTAAACACATTTTTAGATGCCTTTTGATGCGTTTGTACTACAAGGTGGTGTCACACTTCATTTATCCCCACCCCTTGGGCTATGGGGACCGAGTGTCGACCTTATCTTCAGAGGGGAGAGAGAGGGATGTCGCACTTCATTTTTCCCCGCCCCTTGGGCTATGGGGACCGAGTGCCGACCTTATATTTAGAGGAAGAGAGAGAGAGAGAGTATTGAGGGAGAGAGAGAGAGCATATAACCACTCAGTAGCTACAAACCATCTATATTCTTTTATGTTCTGTAATGTTTTGTGGAGCATATACTACTAATACACATCCAAGAAATTATATGCAAACACAAGCATCCAAAGTACATCATATCATTATGCATTCATGAAAACTAGTCTTATACTTAATAAATCCCACGTACCTGAATTCAAAGATTCCTATTTATATCCATGAACATCGAGTTAATCTGGTCAACACCTGATTAATAACAAAATCATATACTAGCATCAGATTCTCATCATCTTAACTCTAGTTGTATTCATTAGGGTTTGCTTATCTCATTATGTTATATACATTATTACTTGTCTTCTTATCTTAGATTTGTCATACTGATGTCATTTTCTAGATTACATCTCATTATCAAAGTTCATCGTCTGAACATTAGGTTCCAAATCCTTTTTGTGCACATAATAACCCTATGTTACATCATTAACCTAGATTAGGGTTTTAAACCATGTATTAATATTCATCTTCATATAACTTGGACTTTGTTCATCTTTATGATCTCATAATTAAAGCTGAGGTTCAGAATACTGATATAAGCTTACTCTGTGAATTTCATCGTTTATTGACCATGTACACATTTATTACATTTTATTTAGCTTTATTAGCTCTAATTATACATATAGAGAAAATTACACAATTTCGTGCATCAACATGATCATTACTGACATCAGGTGCACTATAAACATGATTATAGACTCACTGACATTTTCTCATAATTTTTGGCCATTGTTTACTATTTATTATCCTTGAAACAACTGGATATCATCTTACATGATATTGCTAAGATTAGTTCATCAAAAGATTGATATTATGGTTTCATATTGTTCTACTAATTTTTCTGAGAATAACGCTACCTTGTTTGCATTTTTCTAATAATCGAGCTAATTACTGTGATTTAATGAAGATCTAAGCATTTGCTGAATTATTACCTTTTTCCGGTCAATCACGTGTCGCCACGTGGCATATGAGAGTCTACACTGATCTGGTTCTGTTGGTTTTCCTTGGTTCAGCCAGGTCGGTCTGGTTCATGGTTTGAACCCGGTTCATCTTTCCTTTTCTTCACGATCACCTGGCATCTCTATCTTTTCTACTGCTTGCTCGAGCAGCAAGCCGATTACTCCGGCGAGGCGTTGATTGCTCTTGGGTGGTGCTGGAGTCTGGATGATCGTGCCCTCACCTTCGCGAGGCTGCCTCGATCGGATGGGTGGGGTTTCTGATATGCGGCTCCCTCTAGATCTGAATGCCGCCGCAGTGACGGCGAGATCACCGGTGAGGTGGAGGTCAGAGACGAAGAGGGGTTCTAGGATAGTCTGTCCTAGCCGGGAGGCACCTCCAGATTGAGGTGGTGGTGATGGCGGGTTGTAATCAGTGGGGCGAGACTTGTGGGGGTGCTGCCGAGGTGGTGCAGCGACAGGTGGAAGGTCGACTTGGGGAGGTGCTCGGAGATTGGCTGCTTCAAAATTGGGTTGAGTGGGAGACTAAAGGAGGTCAGGCAGAGCTATTAGTATCCTTAAATAGGCACGAGGAGGTGTGGGAGGGAAAGCCCTAAAGGGCGCCACTGCCCGTGAGAGGTGCAGAGATAAGGGGAGCCCATCCTCCCTGATCCGAGGATGAAGGGGGGTTGAGTTAGGGCTAGTTAGGTTCGGTTTGGGGAGGCGAGGTCGTCCAGAGGGATGGATCTCCGAGATTTTGTGTGAGGTGGCGACTTGCTGATGCACGGACCTGTTCTCACCTCCCCGCCCTTTGTGGGAGGTTGAAGATGGGTTCCCCGCCCTTGGATCTCCGCGCGATCCAAAGGGCCAGGATCCTAGGGTCCAGAACAGGCGAACCAGGAAATGAAGCCGCGTGACACATAAATGTGTCACGGCCTGGTCATTTTAAGCCGAAACTTAGGTCCTAGGGTCCAATGTGCATGAATATATGCACCAAAATTCAACTGTTGATATCTCTTAATTGGATAATCCAATTGACACAAAATTTTAGGTGTAGCTTTATGATGTCATGATGTAGATGTGGCATAAATTTGGAAGTGAAATTCGAAGGTTAGGCAGGGTTATATACTAAGAACATTAATACCTAAAGTTCACCTTCATGTGACACTTAGGGTTTTACATTATGTGAAAACGATATGCCATTTAATCCAAGTTGACTCCAAAACTTCAACATTGTTTCATATGTATATGATTCTTCAAAAGAAATTAGTTCACTACTCACTGGATCACTAAATGAATGATTGGTCTTATGAGGACTTAATTAATAAAAAAGGATAGTCATTCATAATTGAATTCAAATAAGCATCATAGTCCTCCATCATATTTCCAATCACCTAATTTGTGTGAAGGAATCCATGATTGTATAACCAATTCCTCAATTTGGTATTTGACATCTTACATAGAATGCTTGTCTCTCAATTATTTTATTAGTTATTAAAACTCAAAAATCTAGGTTATCACATTCACCCCACCTTATTTGGAATTTCGTCCTCGAAATTCAACTAATCTTATCCTTAAGAGGCTATTTAGGAGTTCAACTTCATATACATCATCATTGCTTAGGTTCTAAGACCACCATAGTTGCATCGCACTCTAAGTTGTCAGCTTAGGGTCTAGAGATTCTTGGTTGTGTCCACCCCACCTTATATATGTGGAAGCATCACTTAATGTCTTAGCCATGACATTATGGTATCTTAGGATTATATCACCCCTAAGGATACAAGTTTTGTTCATACCTTTGAAGTTCAAGAGGAATTCATTTATATGCCATGGTATTCAGATTGTTCAAATTCGAACATCATTAATATGTTTTATGATCAACATCTTACAATGATTTCAGCATTAGAGGATATTTATCTTCATCATTGATCTTAGATTTTTTTTTTCTACTTAAGAAGGGCTTATGTAACATGTTTGACCATTAGGGTTTCACCCTATGGTGTGATATTCATACTCAACTTAGAAGCATGCATTGAGAAGGATCAAGGTTACGAACTATATTTCTGATCATATACCCTATGATCCAAAAATATCTCTATATCAAGTTCATGAGTTCAACTTTTTATGTCTTGCGTGTATTATGTGAAGGGAAAGAAAAAAAATAATATATTGAGTTTATCCCATGATCTCGACATCATATCTTTCATGTTTCATGTGAAGGGATAGAGAATATTTTATTGTCAAACTTATCATAATTTCAATCTTAAATAAACATGTATGATATAGGGGGAAATATAGAATAGGTCAAGCTTATACGAGTGACTCCTCATATATAAATCATCTATATAGCTCAAGTGAGGTTTCTATCATCATATATTAAGAAAGAGAAGAAGAAGAGAGAACATGTATTTTGAGTATCTTTTGCACAAAGCATCATACTCTCATAACTAGAGTTCATATATTACCTCACTTACAACTAATGATGAGATTCACAAAATATGTCACTCTAGCTAGGACCTAACTCAGCCAAAGGATTGACTTTATCATATGGGTCATCTACCCATCCTTTTCTTTTACCCAATTCTCGCATATAGATTTGAATCATGCAACATGACTCAACTCATCTACTTAGGAGTAACCCAGCTTAGGACACATCATTTCACATATTTTCATATATTGTAGGGTAGGTCCATTGACCCTCTCCTTGTGGGTCTCACTCTCTCTGGAGTTCACCACATATCTTGTCCTAACACTAGAGGTCCTCCTTTGTAAAAGAGCTTGAGGCTCATACACACTCATCTCCATCTTATCTTAAGTAGGAAAAGGGGATGTACTTTCATCATTAAGATTTTGCTTAAATTCTCCAAAATTGGATTCAACTAATATACAACTTAAACCTATATAAGGAAACTTATACCATCAGAGATCAAACTTAGATAAGATTTCACATGCTTATTTCCTTTGTCCTTCTTTTTGTCTATCTATCTATCTATCACATAACCTTATGAGGCTCTAGACATCTAATCTAGATCTATTCTCTCTTCTAGACGGATGTCACTCCCTTTCACTTAGATTGCATGAACACTAACTACTCTCCAGTGTGAGGGACACATTTTTATATTTACATATATGTAGTAAAATATTATATAGTTTTTCTCCGAGAAAAAAGACGTCAGAGAAAACACTCAAGGCTCGAGTCGATTGGAAAACAAAACCAAATCAGCAAAACCGAGTGTCCCACACACAGTAGATAGTCTAGTGTCATGTAACCTAGTGAAATGGGGAGAACGAGATGTAGACTAGTGTAGCTACCCAATACATATGAGCTCTATATGGAAAGGGTTTCTCACACTTGTCTAAACCTAGTTCTCGAACATCTAGGTTCTAACCTAGAGGCTAGGTCAAACCTTATTACTATAGAACAACTTACTAAGTTTCTAAGGTTTAAAGTGATAGGTGAGATTTAGGTTTAATGTTTCATGGTGAGAAATTGTCAGGTGTAGCTATTGTTCATGCTCTGATACCAACTGTGACGTCCCCGGATTTCGACTCCTCCAAACCCTATTGGGAATGAGAGGTCAGAATCCGAGAACATCATCCAATCATATCAGAAAGTGATGCGGAAGCATAATACGCATACATGAACATACAACCATAACATTCTCAACATTCAACATGTAAATTTATACAACATGAATTATTACAACATGATTTACAGTTACATATTGAATGAAAATTCTATAAGTCTATGAACATGTATGCTAAACTAGGATCTACACAATAGGTACAACCTGTACAACTTGCTCACATCCTGTACTTTTTATCCCATGCTATCTCTGAACCTAAAACATAAGTGAAACAACGAATCAACACACAAGGTGTTGTGCACGTGGGTAGAAAGATACATACTAATATGTTTGCATAATTGAAATAATCTTGAGAAAGAAAGAGTAAAAGAAAACATTATTTAAAGCGATAATCAGGTAAACACATTTTTAGATGCCTTTTGATGCGTTTGTACTACAAGGTGGTGTCACACTTCATTTTTCCCCGCCCCTTGGGCTATGGGGACCGAGTGTCGACCTTATCTTCAGAGGGGAGAGAGAGGGATGTCGCACTTCATTTTTCCCCGCCCCTTGGGCTATGGGGACCGAGTGCCGACCTTATATTTAGAGGAAGAGAGAGAGAGAGAGAGTATTGAGGGAGAGAGAGAGAGCATATATCCACTCAGTATCTACAAACCATCTATATTCTTTTATGTTCTGTAATGTTTTGCGGAGCATATACTACTAATACACATCCAAGAAATTATATGCAAACACAAGCATCCAAAGTACATCATATCATTATGCATTCATGAAAACTAGTCTTATACTTAATAAATCCCACGTACCTGAATTCAGAGATTCCTATTTATATCCATGAACATCGAGTTAATCTGGTCAACACCTGATTAATAACAAAATCATATACTAGCATCAGATTCTCATCATCTTAACCCTAGTTGTATTCATTAGGGTTTGCTTATCTCATTATGTTATATACATTATTACTTGTCTTCTTATCTTAGATTTGTCATATTGATGTCATTTTCCAGATTACATCTCATTATCAAAGTTCATCGTCTGAACATTAGGTTCCAAATCCTTTTTGTGCACATAATAACCCTATGTTACATCATTAACCTAGATTAGGGTTTTAAACCATGTATTAATATTCATCTTCATATAACTTGGACTTTGTTCATCTTTATGATCTCATAATTAAAGCTGAGGTTCAGAATACTGATATAAGCTTACTCTGTGAATTTCATCATTTATTGACCATGTACGCATTTATTACATTTTATTTAGCTTTATTAGCTCTAATTATACATATAGAGAAAATTACACAATTTCGTGCATCAGCATGATCATTACTAACATCAGGTGCACTATAAACATGATTATAGACTCACTGACATTTTCTCATAATTTTTGGCCATTATTTACTATTTATTATCCTTGAAACAACTGGATATCATCTTACATGATATTGCTAAGATTATTTCATCAAAAGATTGATATTATGGTTTCATATTTTTCTACTAATTTTTCTGAGAATAACGCTACCTTGTTTGCATTTTTCTGATAATCGAGCTAATTACTGTGATTTAATGAAGATCTAAGCATTTGCTGAATTATTACCTTTTTCTGGCCAATCACGTGTCGCCACGTGGCATATGAGAGTCTACACTGATCCGGTTCTGTTGGTTTTCCTTGGTTCGGCCAGGTCGGTCTGGTTCATAGTTTGAACCCGGTTCATCTTTCCTTTTCTTCACGATCACCTGGCATCTCTGTCTTTTCTACTGCTTGCTCGAGCAGCAAGCCGATTACTCCGGCGAGGCGCTGATTGCTCTTGGGTGGTGCTGGAGTCTGGATGATCGTGCCCTCACCTTCGCGAGGCTGCCTCGATCGGATGGGTGGGGTTTCTGATATGCGGCTCCCTCTAGATCTGAATGCCGCCGCAGTGACGGCGAGATCACCGGTGAGGTGGAGGTCAGAGACGAAGAGGGGTTCTAGGATAGTCTGTCCTAGCCGGGAGGCACCTCCGGATTGAGGTGGTGGTGATGGCAGGTTGTAATCAGTGGGGCGAGACTTGTGGGGGTGCTGGCGAGGTGGTGCAGCGACAGGTGGAAGGTCGACTTGGGGAGGTGCTCGGAGATCGGCTGCTTCAAAATTGGGTTGAGTGGGAGACTAAAGGAGGTCAGGCGGAGCTATTAGTATCCTTAAATAGGCACAAGGAGGTGTGGGAGGGAAAGCCCTAAAGGGCGCCACTGCCCGTGAGAGGCGCAGAGATAAGGGGAGCCCATCCTCCCTGATCCGAGGATGAAGGGGGGTTGAGTTAGGGCTAGTTAGGTTCGGTTTGGGGAGGCGAGGTCGTCCAGAGGGATGGATCTCCGAGATTTTGTGTGAGGTGGCGACTTGCTGATGCACGGACCTGTTCTCACCTCCCCGCCCTTTGCGGGAGGTTGAAGATGGGTTCCCCACCCTTGGATCTCCGCGCGATCCAAAGGGCCAGGATCCTAGGGTCCAGAACAGGCGAACCAGGAAATGAAGCCGCGTGACACATAAATGTGTCACGGCCTGGTCATTTTAAGCCGAAACTTAGGTCCTAGGGTCCAATGTGCATGAATATATGCACCAAAATTCAACTGTTGATATCTCTTAATTGGATAATCCAATTGACACAAAATTTTAGGTGTAGCTTTATGATTTCATGATGTAGATGTGGCATAAATTTGGAAGTGAAATTCGAAGGTTAGGCAGGGTTATATACTAAGAACATTAATACCTAAAGTTCACCTTCATGTGACACTTAGGGTTTTACATTATGTGAAAACGATATGCCATTTAATCCAAGTTGACTCCAAAACTTCAACATTGTTTCATAGGTATATGATTCTTCACAAGAAATTAGTTCACTACTCACTGGATCACTAAATGAATGATTGGTCTTATGAGGACTTAATTAATAAAAAAGGATAGTCATTCATAATTGAATTCAAATAAGCATCATAGTCCTCCATCTTATTTCGAATCACCTAATTTGTGTGAAGGAATCCATGATTGTATAACCAATTCCTCAATTTGGTATTTGACATCTTACATAGAATGCTTGTCTCTCAATTATTTTATTAGTTATTAAAACTCAAAAATCTAGGTTATCACACTTTCCAACTCATCGAATGTGGATTTTGGAATGAAAGATGTCTTGGGCATAGGAGGACGACTAGTAGGATTCTGACTTTTTGGTTTACAAACCTATTAATTAAATTACATACTTATATCGCATGAGTCGTATATGTAGTCAAATAGGAAAAACATGATAGAATTCAGGTATACCTTGTCATTGAGAACCAAGTGTCTAGGCCACCCCACTATAGCACCCTCTACTTCTTCAACTTTACTATATTCAAGATTATGTATGGGTAGTTGTTTGTCCCCCATTCTGTCATATACAAGATGGATGGACACACAAAAAATGTCATTAGTAATTGGTTGGCAATGCAATGTACCACCGAGGTTTTATACCTTACCCGCTACCACAATATTATATTCGGGAACCTCCACTTGAAGTTTACAGTTCATACCAACCTAGAATTTAAATAATATAAGTTATATATGAAGTTGTAAACCAGATACCTACTACACACACCAACATACACACACACACACACACACACACACACACACACATATATATATATATATATATATATATATATATATATATATATATATATATATATATATATATAAATATATACATATATATATATACATATATATATACACACACACATATATATATATATATATATTATACTAATAACACATCATACAAAACAAACTTACTGTCGATTATTGTGGTGGGTCATTGGGAGTGCTCCCATGACGTTCTACAACTGCAGCATGGGCTTGTACCTCATCATCTGATAGACACACAGTTTGGATAGGTTGAGAAGGTTGACTCTGCTGAAATGAAGACATTATTTCTTTTACTTTCTGTCCTACTAATGCTTCAACTTCCTCTTGTGTAATACCTCCTATACGACCTCTTCGAGATTGCCTTTGTGAAGGGCCAAAAGAAGACTTGAATCCTACACCAGCTCCTAAAGCCCTAATACGGCCAGGATGCTCCTTCATACTTAGAGAAACTGTTAGTTCATCCATGCAGCCAGTTGGGATGAACTTTCCTTCCTTTTCTCATGGAGATCAATTTATTCATAGTTAAAAAAAATATTAAATCACAATCAATTAGATATAAATAAATCAAAGTTTGTGGGAGTTACTCTTTACTTACCATCTTTTCTGCCACCTCCTTAGTTGTAGGGTTTGGAATTTTACTGGCTTGATTTTTTCTAGCTTCAATCCACTGCAAGTGTCGGGGTGGATGCTCAACTTGAGCTGTACTAGACTCTTATCCAAAAGAGAGTTGCTTCTCTTATAGTTGGCGATGGAAGGCATAACCATCGGGCCCCAAGCGATGGTCATTCACATTTTTGGCCCACCTTTCCTTCTGGGCATCTTGAATAGCCTGGACATTTAAAATGAGGTATTACAATTTATATCAAACATATATACATATTAATTCTATAAAAAAATTCATACAAAAAATCAAAGTCTTTATTACCTGAAACTCATATGAATTCCTAGATGCAACAAATCTTTCCCACACTATAGGATCTATAAAAATATATTGATCGGTTGTTTTCTTATTTTGTTTAGGATTATCTATATAATCCCTTTTTGGATAGGTCTTAAAATCCCTCCATCCCACACCACAACGTTTTAGCACTTTTTTCTTGTGATCTTTTTCATTTAGATGAAAAAAGCCCTATACATACAAAAGAAATAATGTTTTTTCAACAAAGATATGTCTTTCAAGCAAACTCAATTACAATAAAAAAACAAAAGAACTTTGTAAAATAATATCACTTCAACTCACAGATATATCTTTCCATAGGAGGTATTTTAAGGCAATAGAAACATCATTCCAATTTTCTATATATATTGCCACCTTACTGCGTGCGGTCACCCCTATGTAATGTTTGAAAGAACTAGCATGTTCCCTAATAGGAGACATCAAACTGTATTGGAAATTTCTCCCCTTTGGCCCTGAGCTCCTGCAGTCTATGCATCAGTGTGGGACCTCTACATTTCTTAGCATCACCAGTACCAAAATCATCACTACTACCAGAAGAATCACCACTACCATCCTCATGGTGCTCATGTTCAGAATGTTCATCTTCACTTGTCATTTTAGAACAACCTATAAGTATACATGATAAAATAAAAACATAAGTGATAATAAAATCACAAGTGGTAATATGATGTATATTTTAAAGATTACATGCTTGAATGATAATAAAATGTATATTTCAAAGAATACATGCCTCTCGTATTGGTTGATTTGCTAGTCAAGTTAAATTCCTTCAGCATGGTCTTGCCATTTATAATATTCATCGGTGTTAACTTCAACATTTACACTTGGCAAACAAACTGAGAATGGGATGGAATCATCATACTTTTCATAGTATTCATCTTCATTTATAGGATCTACAGTAAACTATCTTTTTCCATGATGAACGACAGATCAATTTTTATTTGTCGGGTGGTCAATATAGAATACTTGTTTTGCTTGGTCTGCCATGACGAATGGCTCATCTTTCTCACCAATCTTTTCAAAATTCACTAGTGTGAAACCCATCTCATCCAATAAAACTCCTTTTTTGTTATCAACCCAATTACATCTAAAGATAGGAACTCTGAAATTTTAATAGTCCAATTCCCATATGTCTTGAATGATGTCATAATATGACAACTCAGCTTCGTGTGGTCTTTTATCTTTAGCACTAGCAAAATATAATGAACAAACTTGAACAGTGACCCCATGATTTTTGACTACGCTACTTTCATCTTGACTCTTTGTGTAGTATGAAAATCTATTTATGTCATATCCTTCATATGACATGACATCTATTTTTGGCTTAAAGGTGACCCATTTTATGTTCTCAACAACATTATTTGATAATTCAGATAGTTGACTAAAGGCTTTCTCTTCAAACCACATAATAAATGTTCGATTATGCTCTCTTGCAAGCGACATTGAACTAGATCGAGGATGATTTCTATTGATAAAATCATTGTGTTCTGTGATGTAGCTACCAACTTCATTGATGTTGTGTAAATTATACTAATGTGCTTGTTCCCACAACTCTTGACTAATTCATTTCACTCTTGCTCCCAAAGTTCCTTTTCCACAATAAGATTCAGTGTGATGGGAATTTTTTAGATCACTAGAAGTTTCATTGCAATTTAAAAAATCATTGCAAAAGTCCATCACCTCCCTAGCCATGTAATCCTCAATAATATTCCATTTAGGACGATAAGGATTCCGAACATCACCTTCAAAAACACTCATGTAGCGTTCAAATGGATACATCCAGTGCAAGAAAACTGGACCCAACATCTTCACCACCCTTGTTATATGTACTACAAGATGAACCATGATATCAAAAAATGAAGGAGGAAAGTACAATTCAAGTTGATACATGGTAACAATTACATCTTTTTCTAATTTATTGAGAGTATCTAGATGTATTACTTTATTGCATATTTCATTGAAGAAGAAACATAGTCTTGTTATTGCAAACCTTACATGCTTTAGCAATATAGATTGAATAGCCACATTTAAAATGTATTGCATTAAGTTGTGACAATCATGAGATTTGAGACCTATCAACTTCATATGCTTATTTGATACCAATCTATGAATATTAGAAGAGTATCTTTGTGGAACCTTAATATTATACAAGCACTCACAAAAAGTATTTTTCTCCTACTTTGACAAAGTGTAACAAGCTGGTGGTAAATATGTGCGGTGACCCCTGATCTGCACTGATAATTCTTTTCTTATACCCATTAATTCTAAATATTTTCTAGATTTGATGTCATCTTTAGTCTTTCCTGGTATATTCAATAGCATTCAAATTATGCTATCACAAACCTTTTTTTTCAACATGCATGACATCAATGTCGTGTCTAATTGACAAGAATATCCAATAAGGAAGATCCTAGAATATTGACCTCTTCTTGTATAAAGATTTGTCACATGTGAGAATAAAACTACTTAATCTCTTTCCAAATTCATTGACAATATCTTTCACCATGTCATATACAACATTTCATGGTATAGGTTTAGAAGCATTTCATTCCTCAGTTGATCCATTAAAGGTTTTTCATTTCCTTTGATAAGGATGCACTTGTGGGAGAAATCTCCAGTGACCAAGATATAAGATTTTACCACCATGTTTCAGTCGGATTGAATCAGTATTTTCCTCACAAATAGGACATGCTTTGTATCCTTTTATGCTATATCCAGACAAATTTCCATAAGCTGGAAAGTCATTAATCATGAAAAACAACATAGCACGCAAACTAAAGATCTCTTCACGTGAAGCATTATAGATCATAACACCTTCTTCCCATAGTTTCATTAGGTCATCAATCATAGGTTGAAGGTAAACATCAATGTCATTTCCTGGTTGCTTGGGCCCTGATATCAATATTGACAACATGACAAACTTATTTTTCGTACACAACCAAGGAGGAAGATTGTATATAACAATCATAAAAGTCCAAGTGCTATGTTGGCTGCTTAATGTACCATAAGGATTCATTCTATATGTACAGAGTCCAAGTCTTAAGTTCCTTGTTTATTTACCAAATTGAAGGTATAATAAATCAATTTTCTTCCATTATGGTGAATCAGATGCGTGTCGTAGGATGCCATCATCATTAGCCTTTAACACTCCATGCCAAGACAAATTTCACGCATCTTCAGTATTAGTAAATAAGCATTGAAATCATGGTATTATTGGTAGATACCACATTAGGTTGGTAGGAGAGCCATTCTTAGCCTTACCTGAATTTGTGGTCTTGTACCTTGACACACCACATTTTGGACAATTTATCAAATTACAATAGTCCTTTTGAAATAACACACAATCATTTGGACATGCATGAATCTTCTTAGCCTCCATTCCCATTAGGCACATTATTGTTTTTCCTTATATGTTAAAATTGGAAGCTCATTGCCTTTAGGAAAAATTTCCTTTAACAAAGATAATAGTTGAAGTGAAACTCTTATCACTCCACCGGTTTTGAGCTTTAAGAGTATATAATCACATCACAACACTCAACCTCGTGAATTTAGTACATCCCTTATATAACAATCTTTTAGTATCATGGACAATGTTTGCAAATAAAGAAGGTGGATCAATGACATTGTCCTGACAACTACATATCATCTCATCAACCATATCATCCTGAATCAGTTCATCATTGAAATTATCATCATTATATATATCTTATGTACCACAACTATTAGTATCGACATTTTTTGATCCATAATTTAATTTCTCTCCATGCCAATACCATTCGTTATAACCTTGTATGATCCCATTGCATATGACATGATTCTTAATTTCCTCAACAATATCAACTTTCAAATTGTTACCACAATTTCTACATGGACAATAGAACTTATATGTAGGTAGTTTCCTATGTTCCTCAGCTAATCTGATAAATTCATCAAGACCTTTGGCAAACTTTAGACTGCAATAATTCTTGATAGACATCCATCTTTGATCCATTTTCTAGATCACAATAAAATTAATTATAAAATATAGCATTTAATATTAATACTATAAGTTGTAAGTTTTTATTGATAGGAAGTTAATTACTTTTATACTAAAGTGTACCACCTATCCTATTTTTGAACATTTAATCTCACTAGTAACTGTATAATGTATGTTTAGTTCTAAAGAAAATTTCAGAAGCATTTCCCCTAAGTTCTCCAAGTATATCAATGTTAAATGGAAAATGACCACTCACATATGTACCCAAAGAACAAATGAGGAAATACTATTAAAATTTTCTTCAAAACTAAACATACAAATACACTTTCATCCTAAGTAAGATTAAATATCCAAAAAAGTCCCAGACTGGGGACTATCCAAAATTTACTCCTAATGAGTAAATTTTGAATGGGTTTCTAAGTGAATATATAAATGTATTGTTGTCATATTTATATATTAAGTTAAAAATATCATGCATCGATGATCTCATCTATAAACCCTAAAGTGTCAATCTAGGACTACAAATTGTCTACTCTCATATTTCTAGAATGTATACAATGATTACATGTGACTGATAGAATGTAGATATGAAAGAATACATGTTTTTATTATCAGTTTGCTTGCTAGTCAAATAAAATGGATAAACAAAATAACTGACATGAGATGCCAAGATGAAATTGCTCAGTGAGTCAACTTGGTACCTGTTGATGATCCTTTGGTGCTGGAGGTGGGGAGGGAAGAAGGAGGAGTCCATCAAGGGGGACGGGAGCAGTAATAGTGTCACTGAATCTTCGTCGTCATCTTCGGGCTACAACATTCCTGGAGGGTTGATTGTGCTCGACCCGAGTGAAGCCTCGGTTTGGGTCACAGAAGTTCAACGCGATGTTGTTCGCTATGGAACCTGTGGTGGAAATTAGGGGTAAGGATGAGAGTGCATCATCAGCATCCTCATCATCGACTTTGGGAACGACTATGGAGAGGGATATTAGAAGGAATATGGTGAATGACAGACCAAAGGGATATTGAAACAGAGGGTCCTGGTGATGAAGCAGCAATAGAGCTTGACGGTTTCAATCAACCTCCCTGATGACGAGATCTCGAGTAGGAGTGGAAAAGGTGGTAGGAGTGGTGGAGACAATGGTAGAAATAGTGGCCGATTTCAGACCAAGGCAGTGGCGGAAACAGTGGGAAGTGGTGGTGTGGCAAGTTGGGGGTCTAATGAGAAAGACATGAAGTGAGGGACTATGAATGCGGCAATGAAGAATCATAGTGTGGGGGGGTTCTTCTGGAGGTTGGAGCCGATGTGGTGGCTCTTCAAAATGTGAGGGTGGAGGAGGATAAAGGGATGCATCAGTTGTCTGAGCTTGCTGAGGGTCTTGTCAGTGCCATCCTGTCCCGGTGGCCCATCAGTGTGTTGTTTTCATCATCCTTGGTGGATACTGGAAACCCAAAACATGAAACCCTAGAAAGAAAGAGTAGAGAAACCAAAACATGAGGTGAATAATTAATAAGACCTATAGGTTATGTCCCTAGGTCAAAACTGACCCAATAGAGAAACTGGTACATGAGTTGAGCACTTATTAAGACCTATATGGTCAGTTATTGGGCAAAACACTAACCCTAGAGTATGTAGTCATCGAACCTTTCATGGCCACCTACTAGGTCGGTTCAAAGTTCAAAACCAACCCAATAGAGAAACCAATATGTGATTATTAAGACCTATAAGGTTGGTTATTGGGAAAAAAACCGACCCTAGAGTCTGTAGTCTCTGGCCCATTCATCACCACCTACTAGGTCGGTTCACTATTAAAAAACCGACCTTAAAACTCACCTACTAGGTCGGTTCCCAAGGCAAAACTGACCCTATTTTTAGACTCGGTTGAATTTATCAAAATGGACGCTATATGATTTTTGAGGGAAGGAAAAATGAGCTATTTTTCTTGGCAGGAAATTCGTAAGGTCAGTTTTTATTAAAAACTGACACTATGTCAATGTATATAAATTTTTGGTGCGAAATTTTATTTGATAGGTTTTTGTAGCGATGATTAAATTTTGTGAAATTGACGTTGTACCTCAATCGATACGTGAGTTTTTTCATGATGTCTTTTAGCTTCGGTTCTCTTTAAATAATTGATGCCATAGCCTATTAGGTAAGTTTTTATAATAAAAGTAACACTATGTGAAGCGATGTTATTGGCTAAAATTGTAGTAGAGCCATCCATAGTTCAAGATTGGTTGGGATATTATGATAAATATCATAAAGTTAATCAAATAAGGCTAAAAGGATCCTACCATGACAAAGATAGTTGGTTTCCTTCGAGATAGTTTTGGGAGCAACAAGTGTAGGGACAACAGGTTAGGGTTGTTCTTCTTCTTCAATAAGGTTTATAGGTTGAGGTTCAGGCACAACAGGAACAGACTCATCTTGGGGTAAGATGGCAGAAATGAGACCCAAAAGGTAATCTAAAATCACATTTTCTACTGCCAACGATGAAAGTGTAGACCAGAAAATCCTTCTAGGCAAAGGGAAGTAATTTCATCAAGAAAAAGCATGGTTATTGAATCATATCAATCAAATAGGCAGTTAACTAAATGCATCGAATCAACAACGTATCTGTCTTGAATTTGTTGAACATATTCAATGGAATGTAAGATTTGTCTTGAAATCATTGGATATCGGACAAAATTTAATTACAATAAGGCACATAATTAACCACCAAATTATGTAGCAAATATAATAATAGTTATGGATTTTTAGAAACATAATGATTGGTTAGAAGATGCAAACTCCAAACCCTAGGATGAATGTGTGTGAAACGCTATCTTCAAGAAAGATTCATCCACTTCCACCATGAGCTTTTTAGTGGTCTATCTATTGGTATGTATGCCAAGAGAGACAATCATATGATGATTGGATTGGCATATGTTCTGATTGATTTGATAAATATCAAAGGCAAGATTCCAATTTATTCTAGCTCAATCCATAATGAGATAATGATGAAATAGAATGAATGTCTAAAGAGTAACAATACTCAATGACATATTTCTTCAGGTTGAGGATATGAACAATGAGATCATACATATGCTAAGATTATGTACATTCTTGTTATGCCCCTAGTCGAATGCCATTGTAGAAGGTTGATAGACAACACTGACACATCAAGACTAGAGTGTGTGTTGGTTGATGACAATGTCTCATTAGTCATGATATATGATATCAAACAAAGAACATAAATACATGATAGAGAACAATGTATTAGACAGACCCACCATGGGAGTGATACATGGAACTATGACATGGTAGTCAGAATCATCTCTCATAGTGATGGTGGTGTTTGTGATTCTTAGACCTGAAGTCACTACACTCATCGGATGTGATTGGGTACACTTTGACATCATCAAACATAGACCAGAAACATGGGTTGTTATAACAATGATGATTGGGTGGCTTTAACGCATGAGATAGACTATGAGTGATAGATATGGGATTTGTCCCTCCTAAGGGAGTATGATGTCTAGGTCACTTGATAAGCAAGACTGAGAAAGGAATGAGCATGCACATTTGAATCAATTTATGATAATGATGTCACACATATCTCAGATAGTCTGCTCTAGTTCAAGAAACATGAATGAACGTTGAAAGGATGACAACTCCATGCCTTGAGTTCATTCAGGAAATTAGAGACAAAGGAATTATATAGTCACTGAAACACCAATCACAGACTGTAGGATTGAAAGTTGTTCTCCAAATTTCTTTTTCACTTGGGTAGCACTGATGTGCGACTAGGTACCACTCTTTCCTTATAATGTCATAAGCTAGTTATGGACATTCACTTCCAATATGAAATGGGACCCTTAGGGTCACACACATAGGATTAACCTGGAAGAGGAGTTTATCCATGAATGATGTTTGGATTGATTACTAAAGTGTTTACATACTCAATAAACCATTCAATCTATAGCCTTGACTCAAAATCATCAAGTTCAACTATTGAACCAACTGATTAGAGTGTCAGATTGATTGAGAAATGAATTGACTGTGTTTTGCACAACCTGGTCCACCAACTGAATGGTTCACTGGGTGAACCGATTGGCTCATGGTCACTGTGACGACCAGTTCACTTTGGTGAACCGATTGGTTCAACTGGTCCAAACGAGCAGTGTTGAGTTGTCCTGGTTTATGAGAAAAGTTTTTTTTTCATTTCACTTGATCAATTCAATTGGGAGAAGAATAAGTATTTGCATTAATTAGAAACAAATAAGAAAAGTCAATTGCAGTCTACTCACACTACCAACTGACCGGCTCACTAGTGAACTGATCGGATCACCTTGCCAAATGACCATTTCAGTAATGAAATGACCAGTTCGCCTGTCGCGGTGTAAATTGTTCATGAAAATTATGGACCCTTCTACTCCCGCACAGACTGGGAACCCTGCCCCTGCCCTCTACTATAAATTGAGGGGTACATGGGGCTTCTCCAGAGACATAACTCAAAACATCAGTTGCTCTGCAAAGTTATTTTCCTCTCTGTTTGTGGTAACTGAGAGAGCCCAGGGAAGTTCTACCCATCCATTGAGGAACAGTGAGGGAAAGACAACTGTAGACAAGTAACTGGTGGTGGGAGAGTGTGTCGGTGACTAGTACACTGACAAAAGGGGACAACTCCTTCTAGTCTGTTCTTCAGGGTGACTAGAGTTCTTGGTTGTCCGTTTGGACTATCTATAGAGGAAGGATGCTTCTACCTCTCAAGAGGATGACAGTACACCGCAGTGCTGGTCAAGACCAGCTGTATAGATGTCGTCAAAGATAGGTGGTTGAAAACCACACATGCTTCTAGGTATAGTAACTGAGCGAGACTCAAGACCTGATATATCAAGCTAAAACCATCCTTCCCATTACATAGATATTGATGCGATCAGCTGGTAATGGGTTTATGGTCAAGTAAAAATTTTATTTTTGCTGCCTACTGTGACCATGTAAAACCCAATAGTGGTATCAGTATGAGGTTATTGCTCTATGTTTTGGGATATTGATATGATTAGATTTTGGTTTTTTCCATCTTTTATTTATTGCATATGATGCTAATATTTAAACGACTAATGTGAATATCTGATTAATACCACATAATTCCAAACTAATATATACATATATAATGTGGTATACATTAAATCGATACATGTCACCCTAAAATGGTTTTGATGGTGGATGTCTAGCATGGTTATGGCCTATAAACCCTATGTGCATGTGTGTGGTTGGTTATGGATGTTTGCATCTCGGTCTGTGCACCGAGCCCTCTTCTTCTATTATGAATTTAACTCGAGATAACTTGAGATTCTCTTCTGCCATTGCTCCCCTCGAATGTAACTCGAGGTTTTACAAAAATTATGTAAAATAGGATTAGCTTTATTTTTTGTTATGACGAAGACTTAAGATGATCGTTTGATGGACCGAGATGACTGACTGAGGAGTATTTGATGGACCGATGAGATGCCCAGATGACCAGACAAGCTGATCATCTGGAGGAGCTAGACAATCGGTTGGAGGAGACCAACCGAGCAGCCAAGAGGCGAGTCGACCAATTCAAAGGTTGAACCAGTCAACCCGGATTGGCAAGAACAAATCTTCATCAATAACATGTTGCATGTGATGTTGACCTTAGATGACCATAGTTGCTTGTCGCTCCAGGGAACTAGAATAGGATCTACAATCATCGCTTTATCGTTATTGCATGTTTTCATTTGTGGTATATAGCATGCATATGACATGTACTATATATGTGGTGATTGGATACATATATGCATATATAAGCATATTAAAACCCTTCAACAAACATATTAAGTTGATGTTGCCTTCCTAAACTAGCACAGATGAAAAGCTTGATCGACTACATGTGGGCACACCTTCGAGTGGTGCACCATCTATCTTGTGGAAGTGTGACGGTGAATATGTGGATCTGCCTTCGTAGGGTGCATATTCATCGTGTTGGCTTTTGGGTCGGACTTAACAAGGTGATCTTAATAGGATTAAGCACCTTGAGGCATGCAGATGTTCCTGACAAAGAGTTGTGCATAACATCTATCAAGAGTTGCATATGATGCAATTGGCAAAAGTTGCCTACCTGAAACAATCTAGTTGTGGGTGACAGCCCTCGCTAGTCCATAACTTAGAGGAAGTTAGGATCTTGCTCACTAGAAGGTTGTACTCTGCAATCTTCCAAATTGATACATGAGGGTTATTAATTTGATCAAAATAGTGGGAGTGATAATTAATTAAAGACCTTATTAATTGTCGATTTTCAAATCAAAAAGAAATTTGTTTTTTTAATGCAAATTTCCTTTTGTAGAATAAATGGCTACTGACAACAATCACTTTTTATTGTGATCGATCCTTGAGAAGGACAAGTTAAATGGGAACAACTTCCATGACTATTTTAGGACGTTGAGAAACTCAAGATCGAAAGCTCTATGTCCTCGATACACCTAAGCCAGAATAACCCACTCCCACCACACTAAAGGCTGAAAGGGATGCTTACAAGAAGCATATTGAGGATGCCATTGATGTGAAGTGCTTGATGTTGTGCTCAATGAACTATGAGTTGCAGAGATAACATGAGAACATGGACGTCATTGAGATGTTTCAACATCTCAAGAACATGTATCAAGACCTGGCACAACAAGAGAGATATGATGTCTCCAAGGCATTGTTCAAGTGCATCATTACAGAAGGAGATCCAGTAGGCCCTCACATACTCAAGATGATTGGGTATGTAGACAACCTAACTCAACTGGGATTCCCACTAAGCCAAGAGTTTGCTACTAATGTGATACTGCAATCGTTGCTAGAATCCTACAATTAGTTTGTGATGAACTACAACATGAACAACTGGAAGAGTTGTTGGGAATGTTGAGGACATCTGAGGGACATATGAAGAAAGACAAACCAAAATCTGTGATGATGATCAGTAGAAAGAAGGGAAAGTCTAAAGGCAACGGCAAGGACAATGCAAAGAAAGGTTCTGATGCTAGCCAATAGCCCAAGTCATCTTCAACTCTCAAAGACAAGGGAGGAGTGAACAAAGGAGGCAAATTCCACCATTGTCATGAGCCAGGTCATTGGAGGAGAAATTGCCCGCTCTACATAGATGAACTAAAGATGAAGAAGGAGGGGACGGAAGTCTCCACCTTAGATATTATGAAATAAACTTAAAATAATTCTTTATCTTAGGTACATGATACCAAGATATATATCTAACATATATGATGTGCAAGATCTAAAAAGAAGTAATGGCCTTAGTGGAAGGACCAAGAAGGAACACTCATCAACATTGGAACAATTGTTGTTGTCATAGATAGAAGTATCTTTTAGTTTATTTCATCCCAAAGGGCATGGAATAGAGTTATGAACTGCTATTTCATTTTTCCAATAAATAGTAACATTTTATTTCTAGATCTTGTAATGACAAGGATGTCTACCAATAAAGATTCATATTTCAATTTCAAAGATATGTTCTTTTATAGTAATGCCTTTTTTATCTTGTGGTACTTGGTATGCATGAGATAAAATAATAATACCTAAAAGTTATTGATGAATCAAATAATTAATTAGCATTGTCATGTAAACAAATGAATGATAAATCCATATCTAGGTTCCATGTTGATGGATAAACTAGACTCTCTTGGTTAATGAAGCATTAAGAGATATGAATGTCTTGTTTATTGGGCATGATGATAAGTCAATCTTCACTAGATGTAGTGGGAGAATGACTATTCTATTAGGTATAATACATATTGATGTATATACATACCTATTGGAATAAATGCTAATACTTCAGATATGGTATTTAATGAAATACCAATATGAATATCTTGGCATGTTCAAGAATATCATAAATGAAGAAGAAACTTGGTAAAAGTATTAATTCTTTGATATGATCAATGAATGAGATACTTAAACCAAATGTTTGACGACCTTGTGAGTACCTATAATAGTGTATCATAGAGAACTCATGATTAAAGAATAATGATGTCTAAATCAAAGAAGGAATCATACTCTAAATAGTAAGAGTATGATCATCAAACTAATAACTAATCTTCTAGAGTTCTTCTAAAATTGTTCTAAAGAACATGATTTACACTAAATAAATGTACAAAAGGAGACTAAGAATCACAAATTTTGTGGAATCTAAAATTCCTTATGCAATAGATACACCTCATATATCTAGTAGAAAACAACTTGAGCTTTATGGATAATGATATTCTACAAATTCAAAGGTGATTAATTAGTCAGATGGTGATTAGCCAATAATCCATCAAGATGATGTTGAGGAACCATATTTTGAGTTATGGCTTGAAGTCCTAAGATCCAAAAATGACTTGCATGTGAACCAAATAAGGTATGACCTTAATGGTAGAACTTATAGGGATAAAACTCATGAGTGCATTTGGGTCTTAAGAGTTCAGATTGAAATGGATGACATTTGAAAACTTGATTGGTTGAGATAAATTTAAGTGAGTTCAAGGTGTTGAACCTGATGATTTTATTTAACCAATTGCATTGGATATAGGCCATAAAGGATAATGCTTGCTATTGGAACATAAAGACTATGAAATTTGGCATATGGATATTAAAACAACATTCCCAAAAGCAATAACATGAGGTTATGTATGTGACACAACCTGAAGGGTTTTATAATTTTGTTAATGCAAATGCAGTCTATAAGTTACAAGAGTTTAACCAATGTGATTGATTAAAGACAAGCACCTCAAAACTGGAGTCTTTACTTTGATTATAGTAAAAAGGTTTGATTGATATATCGAAATAAAGAAAGGATCTGTGATTACAAATATTTAGTGGGAGCATATTCATATTCCATATGGTGATGAGGAATAAAACGAAACTGGTGTGGAAATACCTTTTTTAAAGGGAATAAAGAGAAATGTCCTATGTTATAGGAATAGAGATCTATAGAAATAGTTCTCAAAAGTATCTTGACCTGATATAAAGAGAGAGCATACATTAGCAGTCTATGCTAAAGGGTTCATTATGCAAAGATTCAATGGGAGAAAACTTGTCCATATTATGTGGAGTTAGTCTCACATATGCATAGTGTCCCAAATTCCTATCAAGAATAGGAACACATAGATAGATGTCTTTTGCATTCACAATTGGATCTATCATGTATGTAATCATCCCATTATCTTGTATGTATCATACATGATAAGAAAATACATATGAATTCATCATCTTGTATGTATTGGACATGACAATATGATACACTCATCCAGTTATCTCGTATATATTGGACATGACAAGTGGATGTCTGTCTAGTTCAAGTGATAGTCACTGGAATACCATACAAAACTTATTTAAGTACTTATGAAGTATTAAGAGATTAGTTCTATGGTAATAAAAGGAAGTGTTGAGTGTAAATTAGTTACACTGATGCAAGCTTCCGAAATGACAAAAAAATGATCGCAAAATGAAAAATATAAAAGTTATATTCAAATGTAAAGTGAACCAGAGTTGTTAAGTGGAAATGTTCTAAGTAAAATGAAAATGGTATTGAATTCTAAAAGGGAATGCTGAGTATTCTTGGGTTATGAACACCAGAGGATACTATATGGATTTAGAAGTTCATACAGATTAACTTATAGATATTCCAACCATTGATGACAAAATAGAAATACTAAGTCAAAGTATGGAGCTAATAGTTAGGAAAGGAATATCATATAGCATATTACGATAACTCCATCTCATACAAAATGTCGTACAGTGAGGAGATGTAAAACATGCAATATATATAGACTAAAGCAAAATGTTGCTAACTCACTGGATTAGCATCAGTGCGACAAAAACATGTGGGACATGTTTAGAGATCACGGAGAATTTGATTCAAAGGTGATTGGCTCTAAGTGCAAGTGGGAGTCTGTTGGTATGTATGCCTAGAGAGCCAATCATATGATGATTGGATTGGCATAAGTTCAGATTAATTTGATAAATATCAAAGGCAAGCTTCCAATTTATTCTAGCTTAATCAATTAGGAGATACTGATAAAACATAATGAATGTATAAAGAATGACAATACTCAATGACGAGTGTCTTCAGGTTGAGGACCTGAACAATGAGATCATATGGATGCTAAGAGTATGTACATTTTTGTTATGTACCTAGTCATATGTCATTGTGGAAGGTTGATAGAAAAGAATGACACATCAATACTAGAGTGTGTGTTGGTTGATGACAGTGTCTCATTAGTCATGATATATGATATCAAACCAAGCACATAGATACATGTTAGAAAACAATGTATCAGATAGTCCCAATGTGAGAGTGATACATGGAACCATGACATGGTAGTTAGAATCATCTCTCATAGTGATGGTGGTGTTTGTGATTCTTAGACATGAAATCACTTCACTCGTCGAATGTGATTGGGTATACTTTGACATCATCAAATGCAGTCTTGAAACATGGGTTGTTATAATGGTGATAGAAATGGGATTTGTCCCTCCTAAGGGAGTATGATGTCTAGACCACTTGATAAGCAAGACTGAGAAAGGCATGCACATGCACATGTCAATCAATATATGATATTGATGTCACACATATCCCAGATAGTCTTCTCTAGTTCAAGAAACATGAGTGAACGTTGAAAGGATAACAACTCCCTACCTTGAGTTCATTCAGGATATCAGAGACAAAGGAGTTATACATTCACTGGAACACTAATCACAAACTGTAGGATTGAAAGTTGTTCTCCAACTTTCCTTTTCACTTGGGTAGAATGATGTGTGACTAGGTACCACTCTTTTCTTTTGATGTTATAAGATAGTTATGGACATTCACTACCATCATGAAATGGTTCCTATAGGGTCACACACATAGAATTAACCTAGAATAGGAGTTTATCCATGAATGATGTTTAGACTTGACTCATAATCATCAAGTTAAAGGGTTGAACCAACTAATTAGAGTGTCAGATTCATTGAGAACTAAATTGACTATGTTCTGTACAATCTAGACAACCAACTGACCGGTTCACTGGGTGAACCAATCGGCTCATGGTCAGTGAGATGACTGGTTCACTTTGGTGAACTAATTGGTTCAACTGGTCCAAACGAGAAGTGTTGAGTTGTCCTAGTTTGTAGAAAAGTATTTTTTTTCATCTCACTTGTTCAATTCACTTGGGACAAGAATTAATATTTGCATTAATTAGAAACAAATAAGGCAAGTCAATTATAGGTAGGTTTGGGAAGTGAAATGAGTGATTCACTGGGTGAACCAATCGGATCACACTCCCAACCGATCGGTTCACTAGTGAATTGATCGACACACCTTGACAAATGATCGTTTCAGTTATGAAATGACCGGTTCGCCTACCGCAGTGTAAATTGTTCATGGAAATTATGAACCATTCTACTCCTGCACAAACTGGGAACCCTGACCTTGCCCTCTAATATAAATAGAGGGATATAGGGGGATTCTCTAGAGACATAACTCAGAAGATCAGTTTCTCGACAAAGTTATTGTCCTCTCTAGTTGTGGTAACCAAGAGAGACCAAGCAAGTTTTACCCATCCAGGGAGGAATATTGAGGGAAAGACAACTATAGAAAATCAACTGGTGGTGGGAGAGTGTGTCACTGACAAGAGAGAACAACTCCTTCTAGTCCATTCTTTAGGACAACTAGAGTTCCCAGTAGTCTGTGTGGGCTATCTATAGAGGCGGTAGACTTCTACTGCTCAGAGGGATGATAGTCAATCGTAGTCTGGGTCAAAATCTGGAGCTGCATAGATGCCGTCAAAGATAGGTGGTTGAAGACCACACTTGTTGTGAGGTATAGTTGCTGAGAAAGCCTCAGCACCAGGTATATCTCACTAAAACCATCCTTCCCAATACATAGATATTGATGCGATTTGCTGTTTATGGGTTTATGGTCAAGTAAAAATTTGGTTTTCGCTGCCTACTCCAACCATGTAAAATCCAACACTATCTCTAAGAATCAGCCAACCCATCTCCGATATAGCCGCTCAGTACAAGTGAGAGAACTATTTCAAACTCGTTTCTTTAGCACTTTATCACAAAGAAGAAATAGATCATCATGAAGCATTGTCAGTGCAAGAACAACAATGAACAAGGAGGTTTGGAAATGAATGAAGAGTGTTGCGGTAGTAGATGAAATGGGAGCATTCTAGTTAGGAGAAACTAGAACATGGAAATATTTCTTTTTTCTTTGTGTATGCAATTCTATTGCAATGTCTCAATTTCTAGGTGTATCCCCAATGGAGAATGAAAACCTCCTTAGGAGAGTGTCTTGGTTGCACCTTGCGGTAACAACATGCACACGTTGCCCACTTTGCAAATATTGATCTTCCAAAATGTGTCTTAATCTTTGTGGTTAATGGGTAGATTTAATGGTAGTCAAAGAGAGTATAATTGTTGTTTCCTTGAACTTGCAATTATTAGTCTTCCCAATGTGTGTTTTAATTGTCAAGGTTAATTGATGACTTTAATGGAAGTCAAAGAGAGGATAATTGTTGTTTCCTTAAACTTGAAATTGTTGTTCTTCCCAACATGTGCTTTAATTGTCAAGGTTAATTAAAAAATTTAATGAAGGTCAACAGGAGGGTAATTGTTGCTTCCTTAAACACTATTAACGGACTCCCAAGTTTGCAAAAATTAAAACCAAAAGCCCTTCAAGAAATAAAATAAATTTATTCTATAAAAGGAAATATGGTGCAAAATTGATAGCTATAAAAATTGACTTTTGTAACAAAGAAATACAATTGGACCAAGATAGTGCAAGTGGTAGGTTGGGTGAGATAGGAAAATGTTGGTGGGATTTTGGGCATGGAGAAAACATTATCCAAGGAAACAATGACATTAGCAATGAGAATCATTCATTGTCATTTCTGATCATGAGAATAGGCTTAAAGCATGGTTGTGGGGTAAGAATGAGTTATGGGTCTATGGTGTTTGTTGTTTGAGTTTAGAGGAGTTAGAGAAGGTAGTGTGCTGGTCAGACTTGGTCATGTGGTGATCTAGAGGAGGTAAATAGGTGTGCATATTACAAATTTGATATGGTATTGCAGGTTCTGGTGGGAGGTTGAATAAGGTGTTTGGTTTATAAGATTATGGAATTTGGTCATACATGTAGCATCAGATTTAGAGATGAAGAACAGATTATTGGTCATGGTGTAAGGTAGACATAGGGAACCATTTTATAGTCATTGTGTCGTAGTGGCACCCATCATGACGAAAGTGGTGGGTTTCTGCCTACTATAATGATTGGGTGTGAGGAGGGAGTTAAGAACTACGGCTAGGCTCTTAGGGGGTAGGAGGAAATTTATAGAATAGTGGTGATGGACCTAGGGATGACATGCCTTGAGGATTTCATGGATGTGATGGACATGCCACAACCGTTGCAGTAGGGGGTCTCCTGTCAGGCAGATGTGATGGTTGAGTGGACTTTAATAGGGTGAATGATCAAGGTTTGTAGGATAGAGAAGGAAGGGTCCAAAGTGGTTATGACCCTAGAGATGTATCTAGGAGAAAATCATGGTCTCCAACTGAGTTTATTTCAATTTTATTTGTGAAGGGTAACACTCCCTCGCCGTCATTGAAGTAGAGCACAAATGAGTCATCAGAGAAGAGGCATCTAGGGTTTTGTACCCTTGTAGAGGGAAGAGGGAAGGGCTAACTAGTGGCAAAGGACATGCAATTTAGAAGGCGATAATAGTTTCTAGTTTGCTAATACTGGTGGTACGTGAAGTGGGAATAGGGTTGCGACTAGGGTTATATCATAAGGGGGGAGAATGAAGAAAAGAAGATGAAGGGAAGCATACAAGGGTTACCACACCTATCGTGGATGACAATGTGAGGAAGATAAATAGTAACACGAGCAATAAGCCACATATTATAGGGGAGAATGAAATAGAGAGTTAGGAAAAAATAAAGTGTGTCTTCAATAATGTTTATTACACCTAGGTTATTCAATGGAATCCTTTATTAGTTTAGTTAGATTGGTAAATATTATCCAATTAGTGCCAAATTTTCTAGGTAAATCATTTGGGGGTGCAAGGAATCAAAATTCAACATTAATCTAACCTTTTGGAAACAATTTACATTAGAATTCATTTCTAGTATGTTAAGCATTCATGTATTGTATTCAACCTTCTGAATTACTCAATTGTGACATCATCAAATATGAATTAACTTGATTTCTTTCATCTTATACCCCTAAAAATATTTTACATTGTCAAATTAATACCATACTAATTAATTGGTGTATTTGTACATTAAGTCATGTTATGAGTATATTATGGACATTTTATTTATAAAACATCATATATAAAGAACATTTATGAAACATGATATTATTTTGATATATTTATATTTTACATATACTAAATTAGTGGAAAAAGGATTTTAATTATAACATAAATGAAAAGGGTTTAGAAAAGGGTTTTTTTATGTTTTGAATGTACATTTCAGTATTCTACAAACTATATTGTATACCCTAAATATCCTTTTGGGTATCAAGAACTCTATATACATAACTATGTATTAGATGAAAATTAGAAATACATGTAGGACTGGATAACACACCTATCTAGGTTTATTGTTTTTCTGATAAAAGGGAATATGAGATATGTATATGAATGTATCTTTATTAACATAAGTTTAGGTAACAACTACATAAATTCACACCAGAATTTACTTAAAATTACGTATATTAAATGCTAATATTTGTGGAATATCTAAGAACATATTATCACAATGTGTGTAGACACTAATATGTATCCTACATATGATGTTAGGAATAATATAGAAGCACATGGTACTAGAGAGAGAATAACATTCATGACCCCAAATTGTAAAAATGCATATTTTACCCACACATATATGTAACATAACATACTTAGGCTTATGAGATAAAATATGGCCTTTAGAACTAAAATAGGTATCTGATAGATCATATAATCACTTAATATGTTGAAAAATCACCATATGTAAATAGATGATCAAGGCTAAGATAAGGATAATACATAAATCTGATATGATTGTATACACACACTTACCTTGGTTTGACTAGAATACAATTAATGTGCTCCAAGGAAGAATTTTTGACCTTTTGGAGCAAGTAAAACTATTGAGATAATCATTAGTCATAAAGTTCAAGTATGTCTTATTTGTATTTCTATTTAGTTTTTATGTGACTTTGACATAAACTTTCAAAAATGATGCATCTCTTCACTCTATCATTTGTTATTGCATTTCTAGGACCTGTTGTGGCAATCCTTTTGAAACATCCTAAAATCCTACTATTTCATGATTATAATTGATTTGTTAGTCATCGTTTTATGTTGATTAACCTTATTGATGTGATTGATGCATGTATATCTGGCATTAATATTCTACCATGTGATGTTAGACTAATTTATGTAATATATATGCTTATGTATAATAATTCTTTTTATATAATAATGTACTTTTCTATCTAGGATGTGCGATTCCACCCTTAATAAATATTGGGTATGGTATTCCATCCCTATTTTGAGGCCAATGATCCTTGGTGTCTTGACCCTACTTTAGTTACTTTTCTTATTTTATGAATTGGTTAATGGAAAAAAAACACCTTATAAAATGATGTTATCATTTATCATCATTCTTTTGAAGTTTATTCTCTTCTTTCCTCTTATTAAACCTACCTACTATCCAATAACCCCCTCGTGAATGGGAACCCCCTTTATTACACTCTTTTTTATCAAAAAATGCCTATATATTTTACTATGCACATATTTAGAGTGTCTAGACTGATACTTTTGTTTATCTCTTTTTGGGTGTTGTTGTCTAACCACTGTGTGTAGGTATTATATAAGACCATGAATCAATGGATCTTTTGTAGTAGTTTAGAGTCAAGGATAGCTTGGGATGACTATGGTTCCCTATACAAATTGTCTAGTAATAAAGTAGATGTACTTTGAACTTTTTTGTAAAATCATCCTTGAGCTAAGGAACAATGTATAATTTACAATGAGGATGATTTAGTAATATTTTAACTTTCTACTTCTAATTAAAGACCATGTTTAATATTCTAACTTGATAAGTTAAAACTCATTTTTTTCATCATACTTATAAGTGTTTCTATTGGTTGGTTTTATTTCTCAATCAAGTAAGGAGTGGATCCCTTCTCAAAACCCACTCTTTTCAGTATGTTGTTCCTTAATTAGGAACTTATGTAATCATGTATATTTTGTTTTATATGTGTATTCATGAGTCACGAAATACCTTCTAGAGATACAATCCCTGATTAATTTGGTCACTTCCACTAATAAACCTACCTATGTGCTTGATACTCTGTCTTGAGTAACATGAATCACCCCTACCCTCTTTATGGAGTTGAAGATGTCCCCATGCAAGAGTTGACTCTTGTAGTGTTTGAATACTATCACATGTTTCCTTGGTAGTTAGGTTGAGTATTATGAAGTTTAAGTTTACTTGAATACTCATAGCCATGATTAAGCCTAGTTCTCACCTTTGATCCTTTCCTTTGTTGTTTGTCTATAATATCTCACATATGTCCATTTTGAGAAATGAGCATGCATGGATAATAACTATTGAACCCCAAAATTATGTTCTATAGTTATGGTGTATCTCCATTATGGGTAGGTAGGCCTTACCTTCAACATGGTTGATCCAGTTAGTTTCTCAAAATCTCTCTTCCTAGGGGACTGAAAGATACCTTACATAAGATTTAGTTTCACATACACTAGGGTTAGTTCAGAGATGTTTTGGTGCAGATCCTTAGGAAGATCATCTATATCACCATCAAAATTAGATAGCCTACTTTGATAGTTCCTTTAGGGTATATGGAAATATGATTACCTAATAAGACCAAGTGTTGGAGGCTCATATAGTTCTATTTGTCAGAAAAACCCTACTCTCTTATCGGGATAGTTGGGTGACCAGAGGACTTCTCCATGTCCCATGATTGGGTATGTCTTATGTGAAAAGATCAAGATGTTTAAGATGAAGTGTTGGATGAAATTTGGTGAAACTAGTATGGGTCTACTAGCAGTTGACATCATGTTCATGCAATCTATATCCCTATTATATATGGTGTGATTTAGAGATGTTTTTACTATAACCATATAGACCCTTATAGTATTAGAATTTTTTGGTATAATGAGTTATTGTGAAAAGCTATTTATGGGTAGTCACACTGAATTCAGTTTTTATTTTCTCATCACAAAAGTTTTCATTGTCAAAAATATATTCATTACAATAATATGTGTACCAAAAGAAAAAAATTATTTGGATTTTATTGATGGATTCATGAACCTATTCATCACTACATGAAGTTTGAACTAGTCAGGAACCCCTCAGCTAGATATTCTTAACTATTTAGGCCAACCCTAAAACCATAGACCTCAGAGCACAACAATGAGTTAAAATTTTCAATATATATCACTTAGTTTATCTACCCAATTATATCCCTTCAAGTGGTTAGTTATATGATTGGATAACTATTTTAAGGGGTGGAGATTTATAAATTACTAGTTTAGGTGCAAATTGACTTTAGGATTGGGTAAACATACCAATGAATGCACTAGCCGACCCTTGGATAAATCCTCCAATAGTAGTACACTAATAAAATTACTCCTAATTAGGATAATTAAACCTTGTTAAGATGGTTATTGTAAGGAGGCGAGATCACCCCTTACTAAAATTCAACGGAAAATACAAAACATCCATATATGTTGAAAGAAGATCATGAAGGATTAATGCATTATAATTCCATTTAAATAAGCATGATTTAGATATACAAGTTGTCGACAGTAGAAGAGGAAAGAAAAGACTAAGTTATTACATGGCTTTTTATCAAAGTTCACTACATGAGTTTCATGAAACATAAACTAGAAAAGAAAGTATAGGTTGTAGCAGTAGTAACCTAGACATCTCAGCAATGACTCTTGAATCCATTCTTGGGTTGGTTCTCCTTGGTTTTGTTCCACTCCTTGTCCTATGCCTGGGTGGTTTGGATCTCCCAGTAAGGCGAGAATACAAGGTATGTGTCAAATGGAATAAGAACAAGATAGTATCAACAAAGGATAATAAAGGGTAAAGAATAACTAAGAATTAAGGAGGGTCAAAAGTATGAGGCACATATTAAATAAGAATCTTGCCATAAAAGATAATATTAAAGAAACATGTATGATTAATAGTAAGACTACATTAACTAAGTAGGGCCGAGACACCTACCGAATATCAACCAATAGGCGAGGGGAGAATAAACACATCCCCAGTCACCTACAATATATATAAAAGTAGGGAAAATATACACATTTCCTTGGGAAAAATAACACATGCCCAAACTTTGGATGGTTGTTGAGACGACAGATCCCAAACCTCAGATAATGATAATTGCGGAAATGATAATTAGCAGCGGATTACTGAGAATCACTAAACATTAAAACCATTTGCAAAGAGAACTATTTACAAGAAAACTCTTTCAACAAGAACCAAAGTATTTCAATTACATCGTCATTCATAAAGTACATGTCATGTATCATCTCTTCTCAAGGATTACAACATCAGCTGCCCAGCTGACATTGTACATAGGCAACATAAAACTTTGAGGCATCAAGCTAAAATCTCCAATCGATAACAAAAGCACTAACTACTTACTCCAAGGACCTGAGAGTACAGAGACGACACATAGGATTCTATATACAAGAATGACAACCAATATCTCACCTGGAGTACCACTGTTGTCCATGTTGTTGTTGTCTTTCCCTTGTTGTAGGGTTTCTACCTCCTCGGCCTCGTCCACCTAAAAACGTTGGATCCCATGGGGGTGTGCCAATTGAAATTGTCCCAATGAGAGATATAACTCTCTTCCACAAACATTATTATTGTAGAATAGAGCAATGTTACCTCTTAAAGCATAACAACTATAAAATGATAAAGCAGTAGATCAGCTATTCTTTTTCATAAGGAATATAAAGAACATGTATAATACTATCCACTATAGGGTACAATAAGCAATGTAACATCAACCAATTATTTTTTTATTTCATTCTTAAGCAAATACGCTACAGGACTGATTACATTTTTCAATCATACTTATGCCATGAGGAGATGAGGTATACCGCTCATGCTCCAACCGACCACGATTATGTAAAGCATCAATACCATACATAGGTCAATGGAAGAGTCGGACTCCATTACCTCATCTGCCTCGGTCAGTACGAGATCATATGCAGGACATCTTATGTCTCTGCTAAATAGCTTTTGAGGGTATACTGGCATCTTTGTTGTAGAGTTATAGCCTATAGCATATACTCTTTTCAGGATATGGCCCGCAGCCAATGCCTGGTATTGTGGAGTTATGACCCACAATCATACTCTTATTGGGATATGGTCCATAACCATTCATGTGCATAGGATATGGCCCGCAGTCAATCCTATGAGGCGTAAGGATATTCTCACCCATTACCCCCACATATTCAAAATATGCATTCTACGAATTCCTTTAGGGAAACTTGTTTCACCATCACCAGCTACTGACAATGAAGGATCTATGGTCAAGGCTCTTCATGATAAGATTTCACTTGATTAATTAAGTACATTACTATATTCTTCTAGCATCAGTCAGATTTTCAAACATAAATTATTATAACAAATGCTACAAAGAATGTGTAATACTTCTATCAAGTACTTTTAGAAGCTTTATAAAACATTGGGATCTCAATCCCTTATCACATCATGGCATTCTCATCCCTTAACATCTCATCATCATTATTATAGAATATGGGTATTCAAACCCTTAGTTCATCACAGAACACTTGTTACCACTAATCAAGTACTTCTATCAAGTACTTTTAGAAGCTTTATAAAACATTGGGATCTCAATCCTTTATCACATCATGGCATTCTCATCCCTTAACATCTCATCATCATTATTATAGAATATGGGTATTCAAACCCTTAGTTCATCACAGAACACTTGTTACCACTAATCAGGTAACTAATACCTTCAGGTCATCTGACCAAGGTAAACATGATACTTGCTACACAAGCATCTCACATAACTCTCCAGGTATATTTAACTTCTTGTCACCTGTCACTAGGCAATAAATAAAGTAATGGCTTACAAGGCCAATTACCATCATAATTCATACCTGGTTATACTCATCATATCTTGATACGTGTATGGTTAGTACACTTGATAGAAACAATATCAATCATATGTCCACACTATGCAATACAAAGATAACATCACTATTCCCTCATTAGGGTTAGAGTTTCTTATCTTTATCAATTAGGGATTCACATCACATTACCCTATATTAGGGTTTCACATCACATCACCCTATATTAGGGTTTCACATCACATCACCTTATATTAGGGTTTCACATCACATCATTATCTTGAATTAAGGTTCCTTATAACGTTTCCCCATATTAGGGTTTCATGTAACTTTACCTGAAATTAGGGTTTCATGAAGCATCCTCTAAAATTAGGGTTTTTCATTATATTACCCAGATTTGGGATTTATCATATCATCACCCTAGATTAGGGTTACACCATTATCCTAGATTAGGGTTTCACCTAGCATTGCCCTAAATTAGGGTTAGGGCTCATCAACCTTCTCGATTAGGGTTTCATGATATCTTTACCAAGGATCATACCCTAGTTACATATTTATTCATGTTGAAAGTGTTAAGGCTTAACCACTACATGATTATTATACATGTATGAATTCCTCTCTCTCTCTCATCCTCTCTAAGATGTTGATTACTTCAAGCTTGATTAGATTAGGTCAACCCTTCATTCAAGTACATACATTTAGGGTTAGCATAGTGTATTGTGATATTGCTTCCATAAGCATCAAAGGTTAACCACTCTAAGGGTACAAATAACCCTAGTACCTTAGAGGTACGACCATTGTAATTATCTTTGATATACATCATTAACAATCATGGGGTTAATAGTACTTGCATGGTTTAAATCAATTAGACCTTCAAACGGTCTTGAGGTTATTAACCTCCAAACGGTCTTTGAACCAATTGCACTTCCAAATGGTCTAAAGACTGTTAGACCTTAAATGGTGTTGAACCTTTTCACCTTCAAACGGTCTAAAGACCATTAGACCTTAAATGGTCTTGAGGTGCTTGACCTCCAAACAGTCTTGGTCTACACCTTCAATCGGTATTAAGACTGTTAGACCTTCAAACGGTCTAGGTCTCAAAATCTCTAAACGATCTAGAACATTGATCAACTCTAAACGGTTTGAGATTGTTTGAATTAAATATCATTTAACTCTAAACGGTTTGAAACTGTTTAGTCCTCAAAAGGTTTGAGACTGAATGGTCCTCAAATGGTTTAAGACTGAATGATCAAATCAGCTTGAAACCATTAGGGTTTCTACAATCAATCGATTTAGGGTTTGCTTCATTGAATCATTCATCAATTGGACCATTGAGAGTAGATCAAAATGTAACCCTTGGATCTCCATCCATCCTTGACTTTACTTGACCTCAAACGGTCTTGAGGCCGTTTGACCTTAAACGGTCCTGAGACCGTTTGGGCCATTCAACATAGAAATCGACTCAATCAATTTAGGGTTTCAACCAATCAATCCGATTAGGGTTTGTAATCAATGGATCATCCATTCTTGAATACAATATAAATGGATCAATTTGAACCATTGGATCTTCCTTTATCCACATCAGCAATTGACCCCAATCGGTCTTGAGACCATTTGACCCCAATCGGTCTTGAGACCGTTTGCCCCCAAACGGTCTTGAGACTGTTTGGTCATCAAGTTGAAATCGTTAGGACCTGATATTTCTTGATGTGTGTGATAATATGACATCATCATCTTCAAGCTACAAACCTTCGAAATTTTTTGTAATCTTTGTGGCGATTTCAACAATTAATCAAAAGGAAATTCGGGAAAGAAAAAGGAATCAACATATGATGAAGAAATGAAGTCAATAATAATATTTAAGGGTTCAAGTTATATAAACCGCCTTCACAGTTGAATCCAAGCTTCAAGATTCATGTCCTAAATGGTGAATGAAGCTTCCTCACCTATCCAAGGTCTGTTCTCAAGTCTCTGGATGCAAAGGATGATCAAGGTTGAGCATTGAAGGGAGAAAAGAAGAGAATGAGTGTTGAAAATTCAATTTCCACCATGAATTCAAGGTTGAAGTTGACTATCGAGCTTACCTACAGGTTAGGGTACGTCCTCCTATTGCTCCTAAGCTCCCTTGTGCTCGGCGAAAGAAAGGAAAGAAAGAAGAGTCGAAAAAGAGTCTTTCATGTGGGTGGAAAATGGGGTATACGTAAGGGGATTTCAAGAGAGAGAAAGTATTATAAAAATCCTTTAATTCCCAAAATTGGTGCCACTTATCCCCCTCACTTCCTTGCATATGAATCCATAATTCTCCCCTTCGAAAACCTCTTCTTTATCCATAAATTAAGAAAAAACAAATTAAGCACCTTAATCAATATAATAATAATATCCAAAAATTAGTGAATATTACTTTTTCTTTAACTAATGTGAGTGGGCTCTCCACTCACTTTAGATATTTCGGTGGAATTGCAAGGCACAATGACGTACATAATTATACAAATTCAACCATCACATGTTTGGTTGAAGGGCACTTCTATTAATATATTTATTTTTGCATTAAATTGAATTAGGGTTTCAATTATGCTTAAATCTTGATTATTTGAATATCAAGATTCTCTCTCCACCAAAGAGATTCAAATGAGATGCCCCTCTGATTTTCTTGTCTCTAATTGATACCAAGGAAATTTAGGGACTCCCTAGAAGTGGTATTTTGCATATTGAACCCTAGGTTTTGGGTAAATTGCACATTACACCAAAACTAGGTTTTAATGCACAAACATTGCTTAATAAGCTCTTTCTTGGTGCCCAGGCTACCACAAGCCATACCTCTACATCATTTTCATTCTTATGATGCTTCAACATTTGAGGAACATTTTATCATGTAACATTTGCAAGTTAACCTTTCAACTTGGGTAATTTGCACTTTAGTCCAAAATAGGAAAACAATTGTTTTCAACATTATTCAAAAATGACTATAATTGAAACATAAATTCCTATTGATCCTTAATTACTTTTAAAAAGATAAGAGCAAGCATATAAATATCTTTATTAAACAAAAAATCTTATGGGTAAAGCATAACCTAGGTTAGGGATGTTACAAATTATCCACCCCTAATAGGGATTTTGTCCTCGAAATCATCAAGAGAAAAGAGAAGGGTACTTCCTCCTCATCTCTTCCTCTAGCTCCCACGTAGCTTCTTCAATGCCACGGTGATGCTAGAGAACTTTCACAATACATATGTCTTTCTTTTTTAGCTTTTTAATTCTTTTATTCAGGATCATCACAAGTCCTTCAACATTTCATATATCATCATTTAATTCTACCTCCACATGTTGCAAAACTAACTCTGTTTAAGGATGACACTTTCTCAGCATGGAGATATGGAACACTGGATGCAACTTATGCAGCTCAGGTGGCAATTCCACCTTATAAACTACCTTTCCAATCCGTTCAATGACTGGATAAGGCCCCATAAATCTAGGAGCTAACTTTCCCTTCTTTAAAAATCTAAGGACACCTTTCCAAGGTGAGACCTTGAGATATACTTTGTATCCAAATTGGAATTCTAAAGGTCTTTTCCGTTTGTCCGGCTACGACTTTTGTCTATCATGTGCATCTTTTAACTGTTGTTGTATTACTTTAATCTTCTCAGTTGTCTGCTGCACTAGCTCGAGACGCAAAAGTTGATATTCTCCTATTTCATACCAACATAAAGGAGATCTACAACGTCTACCATATAATTCTTCATATGGTGCCATATCAATACTATCCAGATAGCTATTATTGTAAGAAAATTATATCAAGCTCAGGTGTAGATCCCAACTTCCTATAAACTGAAGGACACATGCCCTAAGCAAATCCTCCAAGGTTTCTATGGTCCTCTCAGATTGTCGATCTGTTTGTGGGTGAAAGGTAGTACAAAACCTTAACTGCGTACCCAAAGCTTTATGGATTCACTCCCAAAAATGACTCGTGAACTGGGGACCTCTGTCAGAAATAATAGTAGTTGGAACCCCATGCAACCGCACTATCTCATCTATATATATTTGTGCAAGCTTCTCAGTAGTGTAGGTTGTTTTGATAGGAAGGAAATGTGATGTCTTAGTCAACCTATCAACTATCACCCATACGGAATCATGACCTTTGGTTGTTTTAGGCAAACAAACCACAAAGTCCATGGTCACATGATCCCATTTCCACTGTGGTATAGGGAAATGTTGCATTGTTCCTGCGGGCTTTTGATGTTCAGCTTTAACCTGCTGATACACCGGACACCACATAACAAACTTAGCTACATCTTTCTTCAAACCAGACCACCAATACATATCCTTCAAGTTATGATACATTTTGGTGCTCCCTGGATGCATTGCATACATCGAAGAATGAGCTTCCTCTAAGACTAACTTCCTTAAGGCATTGGCATCAGGTACTACCATCCTACCATGGTAACAAACTACTTGGTCCTCTGACTCATAAAAGCCATCCCATTTCTCACTACCATACTCTAACCTAATCTGCTGAACCACAACATCAGCTTGTTGTGCTTCTTTAATCTACTGTCTCAGAGTAGGTTTCACTTGCATCTCAACTAACACCCCAACTATCAATGATACCTTAGTTGTACATTGTTTTGCCTCAAGGAGATAAGCATATCTCTTTTAAAGCACACTAAGGAGTTCAACTATGCTTTATCTAAGGTTGGCGATGATGATTTCCTACTTAGAGCATCAACCACTACATTAGCCTTCCCTGGATGATAATCAATTGTATAATCGTAGTCCTTGATTAACTCCATCCAGTGATGTTGTCTCATGTTCAACTCATGTTGTGAGATGATATATTTTAGATTCTTATGGTCTGTGAAAATCTGGAATGTTTGTCCATAGAAATAATGTCTCCAGATCTTCAAAGCATGGACTACAACAACTAGCTCTAGATCATGTGTCGGATAATTCTCCTCATGTTTCTTAAGCTGTCGAGAGGCAAAAGAAATCACTTGATTATCTTGAATCAACACACATCCTAGACCATTCTTAGATACATCACAGAAAACTATGTACCCCTTCCCTTGCTTAGGTAACACCAACATGGGTGCACTTGTTAGCCTTTATTTCAACAGTTGGAATGAATGTTGACACTTGTCATTCAAGACAAAAGGAACCTCCTTCCTCGTCAACTTGGTTAGGGGTAAAGCTATAGAAATGAATTTCTTAATGAACCTCCTATAATAGCCTGCCAATCTTAAGAAACTGCGTATCTCTGTCAGTGTCTTTGGTTGTTCCCATTGCAAGATAAATTCTAGCTTCTTAGGATCAACACGGATACCTGAGGCAGATATAACGTGTCCTAGAAAAGAAACTTCTGGTAACCAGATCTCACATTTGCTAAACTTAGCATACAACTTATGCTCTCTTAGCAAAGTTAAAGCTTGACGAAGGAGCTGCTCAAGTTGTTGAGCATCTCTACAGTATATCAAGATGTCATCTATGAAGACTACTAAGAACTGATCAAGAAAAGGTTGAAAGATTCTATTCATGAGTTCCATAAATGCAGTTGGTGCATTAGTTAGTCCAAATGACATAACTATGAACTCATAGTGACCATACCTTGTCCTAAAGGCAGACTTAGGTATGTCACTCTCCTAGATACGCAACTGATGATATCACGACCTCAGATCTATCTTAGAGAAGATAGTTGCACCACGTGACTGATCAAACAGATCATCGATCCTTGGCAAAGGATATTTGTTCTTTATAGTTACTTTGTTCAACTATTTGTAATCAATGCATAACCACATAGATCCATCCATCTTCTTAACAAAAAGAACCAGAGCACCCCATGGTGAAGTACTTGGTCGGATAAACCTTTCTCAAGCAACTCCTGCAGCTATTTCTTGAGGTCTGCCATCTCAGCAGGTGCCATTCTATACAGTGTTTGTGCTATTGGTTGCGTGTCCAAGATTAGATTAATCTCAAAATCAATCTCTCTGGGCAGAGGAACACCTGGAAGTTCCTTATGGAACACATCTTCAAACTCCCTAAATATCGAAACTTCAAAAAGATTAGGGCTCTCCATTATGGTGTCTATCACATGTGCCAAGAATGCAAAGCATCCTTGTCTCATCAGCTTCTCAGCTACCATAGCTGACACAAGATAGGTTGGAAGAATTTTTCTATCTCCCTAAAAGATCCATGTGTCACCGTCATCTGCAAACACAACTTGCTTGGATTCACAATCTAAGACAACCTTATACTTTTCTAGGGTTTCCACCCCAAGAATTATATCGAACTTGTGCATCTCAAGCGGTATAAGATCCACCAGAAAGAGATGTTCAGAAAAGGAAAGAATGCAGGGAGAACACACCTCTTGTAGCACTGTAGATCTTGGCAAAGGGGTTTCTAATAACAAATTATCTGCTCTATGACTAACAGTCATATTGCAGTCAAGGATCACTTCTCGAGTGATAAAGGAATGTGTAGCACCTGGATCAATCTAAACAGTTATGAAGCAAGATGAAGACATATCATAATGAAATAGTTCCATATGACCTATCACAACTCGAGGGTTGACTGCTGCTTCGGGTTGATTCATTGCATAGAATCTCTCTATTGCTTGTTGTTGACCATGTGCTCCGTTGTTGGGTGTCGACGAATCAGCTTGGGATGCTTGTCCATGTCCTCTAGCGCCACTAGAAAATTGTTTCTTTTGATAACCTTGTTGACTCTACCTCGATGGTTGGGTTACCATTGTGTTCCCAACCAAACAATCCCTTGCTAGATGTCCTACCTGTCTACACTGGTGACATGTTCTATTCTCTTGATATGGTCTAAAAGGTCCAGTTGCCAACGTTGATGTTGTATTAGGGGCTCTATTTGGAGGAAAACTACGGCCCCTACCCCTACTTGAAGTCCATTGTGTCTGGGTATTGAATCTTGGTGGTGCTATTGGTGCAGAAAAATCTCAACTGCTTGAAACTTTCAGATCTTTGTCCTTGAAACTGAGTATACACCTTCTTACTCTTAGTCTGACGCTTCTCAGTCACTAACCTTTCTATCTATCCCACAGACTCCACAAAGTAGCAAACCTCTCCCTGTTCTCTAAGGCAGATATATGAGTGGTCAATTCATCGTTCAACCCCTTCTCAAAATGTCGAATCCTTTCTCCATCAGTAGCTGCCATATGCAGACAAAACTGCAAAAGCTCCATTAACTTAGCTTCATACTTACTAATGTTCATTGGTTCTTGCCTTAACCTCTCAAACTGAGAGATCTTCTCGTCTAGATATGTTTTAGGAAAGTATCTACTGACGAATTCTCATTGGAATTCTCCCCATATGATTTCAACACCTTGCCTCTTGCCCTCTTCTATTGTCCACCAGTGGCCAGCACTCCCTTTTAGAAGGTACACCGCATGCCTCACCTTCTTTGCTTCAGGGATATTGAGGATTCTAAAGGCCTTCTCCAACTCAGTCAAACACATATCTGCGTCTGCTGTACCAGCATAATCTGTGGCTCCAACACGGCGAAGTCGCTCGATAGTCTTTCTGGCTCCCTATCCTTCATTATGGATTGGTGCCCTAGGTGCAGGTGGTGGCATCCTATCCACCATATGCGTCATAGTTTCCATGAAGTGCCCAAATAGATCATGGAAAGCTGGGTTTTCCAATGCACCTTGGTTAAGCTGGGGATGTTCAGGTACTGGTTCCTCCCTATCCTGATCCCTTGCACCTTTTCCTGGTGCAACAATGTTGCTCTCAACATCATGTTCTTCGTGTGATCCAGACATCTTTAAGTTTTTCTTCTGCTCCTATATGAGCAGAAGACACTATCAGATAACTGGAAGACACTAGAACAGACTCAAAAACCTTAATCCTATGTCTCTTTAGACTTAGCGAACCTCGCTCTAATACCACTAAACTGAAATGAAAGATCTCAAACCTCAGATAATGATAATTGCGGAAGTGATTATTAACAGCGGAATACTGAGAATCACTAAAAATTAAAACCATTTGCAAATAGAACTATTCATAAGAAAATGCTTTCAACAAGAACCAAAGTATTTCAATTACATCCTGGTTCATAAAGTACATGTCATGTACCATCTCTTCTCGAGGATTACAACATCAACTGACCAGCAAACATTGTACATAGGCAACATAAAACCTCAAGGCATCAAGCCAAAATCTCAGATCAATTACAAAAGCACTAACGACTGACTCCAAGGACCTGAGAGTACAGAGACGACACATATGACTCTATATACAAGAATGAGAGTCGGTATCTCCACCTGGAGTATCATTATTATCCCTGTTGTTGCTGTCTTTCCCTTGCTGTAGGGTTTCTACCTCCTCGGCCTCGTCCACCTAAAAACATTGGATCCCACAGGGGTGAGACAATTGAAATTTTCCCAGCGAGAGATATAACTCTCCACCAGAAACATTATTATTGTAGAATAGACCAATGTTACCTCTTAAAGCATAAAAACTATAAAATGATAAAGCAATAGATCATCTATTCTTTTTAATAAGGAATATAAAGAACATGTATAATACTATCCACTTTATGGTACAATAATCAATGTAACATCAACCAATGATTTTCGTATTTCATTCTTAAGCAAATACACTACACGACTGATTACATTTTTCAATCATACTTATGCCCTGAGGAGATGAGGTATACTTCTCATGCTCCAACTGACAACAATTATGTAAAGCATAGGTACCATACATAGGTCAATGGAAGATCTGGAATCCATTACTTGATCTATCTCGGTCAGTATGAGATCATATGCTGGACATCTTGTGTCTCTACTAAATAGCTTTCCGGGGTATACTGATATCTTTGCTATAGAGTTATAGCCTGTAGCATATAATCTTTTTAGGATATGGCCCATAGGCAATGCCTGGTATTGTGAAGTTATGACTCACAGTCATACTCTTATTGGGATATGGTCCATAACCATTCCTATGCATGGGATATGGCCCACAGTTAATCCTATGAGGCGTAAGGATATTTTCACCCATTACCCCCACATATTCAAAATATGCATTCCAGGAATTCCTTTAGGGAAACCTATTTCACCATAACTGACTACTGACGATGATAGATCTATGGTCAGGGCTCTTCATGATAAGATTTCACTTGATTAATTAAGTACATTACCATATTCTTCTAGCATCAGTTAGATTTTCAAATATAAATTATTATAACAAATGCTACAAAGAATGTGTAATACTTCTATCAAGTACTTTTCGAAGCTTTATAAAACATTGGGATCTCAATCCCTTATAACATCATGAAATTCTCATCCCTTAACATCTCATCATCATGATTATAGAATATGGGTATTCAAACCCTCAGTTCATCAAAGAACACTTCTTACCACTTATTATGTAACTGATACCTTCAGGTCATCTGACCAATGTAAACATGATACTTTCTACACAAGCATCTCACATAACTCTCTTGGTATATTTAACTTCTTGTCACCTGTCACTAGGCAATAAATAAAGTAATGGCTCACAAGGCCCATTACCATCATAATTCATACCTGGTTATACTCATCATCTCCTAATACCTTCATGGTTAGTACACTTGATAGAAACAACATCAATCATATGTCCACACTATGCAATACAAAGATAACATCACTATTCCCTCATTAGGGTTAGAGTTTCTTATCTTTATCAATTATGGTTTCACATCTCATTACCCTATGTTAGGGTTTCACATCACATCACCCTATATTAGGGTTTCACATCGCATCTCTATCTTGAATTAAGGTTCCTTATAACTTTTTCCCAAATTAGGGTTTCATGTAACTTTACCCAAAATTAGGGTTTCATGAAGCATCCTCTTAAATTAGGGTTTTTCATTATATTACCCTAAATTGGGATTTCTCATATCATCACCCTAGATTAGGGTTACACCATTACCCTAGATTAGGGTTTCCCCTAGCATTTCCCTAAATTAGGGTTAGGGCTCATCAACCTTCTTGATTAGGGTTTCATGATCTCTTTATCAAGGATCATACCCCGATTACATATTTATTCATGTTGAAAGTGTTGAGGATTAACCACTACATGATTATTATACATGTATGAGTTCCTCTCTCTCTCATCCTCTTTAGGATGTTGATTACTTCAAGCTTGATTCGATTAGGTCAACCCTTCATTCAAGTACATACATTTAGGGTTAGCATAGTGTATTGAGATATTGCTTCCATAAGCATCAAAGGTTAACCCCTCTAAGGGTACTAATCACCCTAGTACCTTAAAGGTACAACCATTGTAATTATCTTTGATATGCACCATTAACAATCATGGGGTTAATAGTACTTGCATGGTTTGAATCAATTAGATCTTCAAACGGTCTTGAGGTTATTAACCTCCAAACGGTCTTTGAACAAATTGCACTTCCAAACGGTCTGAAGACCTTTAGACATTAAATGGTCTTAAACCTTTGCACCTTCAAATGGTCTGAAGACTGTTAGACTTTAAATGGTCTTAAGGTGCTTGACCTCCAAACAATATTGGTCTACACCTTCAATTGATCTTAAGACCATTAGGCCTTCAAACGGTCTAGGTCTCAAAATCCCTAAACAGTTTAGAACATTGATCAACTCTAAATGGTTTGAGACCGTTTGAATTAAGTATCATTTAACTCTAAACGGTTTGAAACTGTTTAGTCCTCAAACAGTTTGAGACCGAATGGTCCTCAAATGGTTTAAGACCAAATGATCAAATCAGCTTGAAACCATTAGGGTTTCTACAATCAATCGGTTTAGGGTTTGCTTCATTGAATCATTCATCAATTGGACCATTAAGTGTAGATCAAAATGTAACCCTTGGATCTCCATCCATCCATGACTTCACTTGACCTGAAACGGTCTTGAGACCGTTTGGGCCATTCAACATAGAAATCGACTCAGTCAATTTAGGGTTTCAACCAATCAATCCGATTAGGGTTTGTAATCAATGGATCATGCATTCTTGAATCCATTATAAATATATCAATTTGAACCATTGGATGTTCCTTTATCCACATCAGCAATTGACCCCAATCGGTCTTGAGACCGTTTGCCCCGAAATGGTTTTGAGACCGTTTAGTCATCAAGTTGAAACCATTAGGACCTGATATTTCTTGAGGTGTGTGCTAAGATGACATCATCATCTTCAAGCTACAAACCTTAGAAATTTTCTATAATCTTTGTGGTGATTTCAACAATTAATCAAAAGGAAATTCAGGAAAGAAAAAGGAATCAACATATGCTGAAGAAATGAAGTCAATAATAACATTTAAGCATTAAAGTTATATAACCCACCTTAAAAGTGGAATCCAAGCTTCAAGCTTCACGTCCTCAATGGTTAATGGAGCTTCCTCAACTATCCAAGGTCCATTCTCAAGTCTTTGGATGCAAAGGATGATCAAGGTTGAGCATTGAAGGGAGAAAAGAAGAGAACGAGTGTTGAAAATTCGATTTCCACAATGAATTCAAGGCTGAAGATGACTATGGAGCTTACCTACAGGTTGGGGTACGTCCTCCTATTGCTCCTAAGATCCCTTGTGCTCGTACAAGCAAGGAAAGAAAGAAGAGTCGAAAATTTGTCTTTCATGTGGGTGGAAAATGGGTTATATGTAAGGGGATTTCAAGAGAGAGCAAGTGTTATAAAAATCCTTTAATTCCCAAAATTGGTGCCACTTATCCCCCTCACTTCCTTGCATGTGAATCCGTCATTATCCCCTTTGAAAACATTTTCTTTATCCATGAGTTATAAGAAAACAAATTAATCACCTTAATCAATATAATAATAATATCTAAAAATTAGTGGATATTACTTTTTCTTTAACTAATGTGAGTGGGCTCTCCACTCACTTTAGATATTTCAGTGCCATTTCAAGGAACAAGGACTTCCATACTTATACAAATGCAACCATCACATTTTTGGTTGAAGGGCACTTCCATTAATATATTTATTTTTGCATTAAATTGAATTAGGGTTTCAATTATGCTTAAATCTTGACTATTTTAATATCAAGATTCTCTTTCCCCCAAAGAGATTCAAATGAGACACCCCTCTGATTTTCTTGTCTCTAATTGATACCAAGAAACATTAGGGACTCCCTAGAAGTGGTATTTTGCATATTGAGTCCTAGGTTTTGGGTAAATTGTACATTACACCAAAACTAGGTTTTAATGCACAAACATTGCTTAATAAGCTCTTTCTTGGTGCCCAGGCTACCACAAGCCATAACTCTACATCATTTTCATTATTATGATGCTTCAACATTTGAGGAACATTTTATCATGTAACATTTGCAATTTAACCCCTCAGCTTGGGTAATTTACACTTTAGTCCAAATCAGGCAAAACATTGTTTTCAACATTATTCAAAAAGGAAAAAGTGAAACATAAATTCCTCTTGAGCCTTAATTACTTTTCAAAAGATAAGAGCAAGCATATAATTATCTTTCTTAAACAAAACATCTTATGATTAAAGCATAAACCAGGTCAACGATGTTACAAATTATCCACCCCTAATAGGGATTTCATCCTCAAAATCATCAAGAGAAAAGAGCAGGGTACTTCCTCCTCATCTCTTCCTCTAGCTCCCACGTAGCTTATTCAATGCCACAGTGATGCCAGAGAACTTTCACAAGACATATGTCTTTCTTTTTCAACTTTTTAATTCTTTTATCAAGAATCATCACAGGTCCTTCAACATATGATATATCATCATTTAATTCTACCTCCACAGGTTGCAAAACTAACTCTGTGTCAGGATGACACTTTCTCAGCATGGAGATATGGAACACTGGATGCAAATTATGCAGCTCAGGTGGCAAATCCATCTTATAAGCTACCTTTCCAATCTGTTCAATGATTGGATAAGGCCCCATAAATCTAGGAGCTAACTTTCCCTTCTTTCCAAATCTGAGGACACCTTTCCAAGGTGAGACCTTGAGATATTCCCTGTCTCCAACTTGGAATTCTAAAGGTCTTCACTGTTTGTCGACGTACAAATTTTGTCTATCTTGTGCAGCTTTTAACTGTTGTTGTATTACTTTAATCTTCTCAGTTGTCTGCTGCACTAACTTAGGAACCAAAAGTTAATATTCTCCTATTTCATACCAACATAAAGGAGATCTACAATGTCTACCATATAATGCTTCATATGATGCCATATCAATATTGTGTTGATAGCTATTATTGTAAGAAAATTCTATCAAGCTCAGGTGTAGATCCCAACTTCCTATAAACTGAAGGACACATGCCCTAAGCAAATCCTCCAAGGTTGCTATGGTCCTCTCGGATTGTCCATCTGTTTGTGGGTGAAAGGCAGTACTAAACCTTAACTGCGTACCCAAAGCTTTATGGATTCACTCCCAAAAATGACTCGTGAACTGGGGACCTCTGTCAGAAACAATAGTAGTTGGAACCCCATGCAACTACACTATCTCATCTATATATATCTGTGCAAGCTTCTCAGTAGTTTAGGTTGTTTTGATAGGAAGGAAATGTGATGTCTTAGTCAACCTATCAACTATCACCCATATTGAATCATGACCTTTGGATGTTTTAGGCAAACCAACCACAAATTCCATGGTCACATGATCCCATTTCCACTGTGGTATAGGCAAAGGTTGCATTGTTCCTGTGGGCTTTTGATGCTTAGCTTTAACCTGCTGACACACCAAACACCGCATAACAAACTCAGCTACATCTTTCTTCAAACCAGGCCACCAATACATATCCTTCAAGTTATGATACATTTTGGTGCTCCCTGGATGCATTGCATACATCGAAGAATGAGCTTCCTCCAAGACTAACTTCCTTAAGTCATTGACATCAGGTACTACCATCCTTCCATGGAAACAGACTACCTGGTCCTCTGACTCATAAAATCCATCCCATTTCTCACTACCATACTCTTACCTGATCTGTTGAACCACAACATCAGCTTGTTGTGCTTCTTTAATCTGTTGTCTCAGAGTAGGTTTCACTTGCATCTCTGCTAACAACCCGACTAACAATGATACCTTAAGTTTTACATTGTTTTGCCTCAAGGAGATAAGCATATCTCTTTTAAAGCACACTAAGGAGTTAAACTGTGCTTTATCTAAGGTTGGCGATGATGATTTCCTACTTAGAGCATCAACCACTACATTAGCCTTCCCTGGATGATAATCAATTGTACAATCATAGTCCTTGATTAACTCCATCCATCAGCATTGTCTCATATTCAACTCATGCTGTGAGAAGATATATTTTAGATTCTTATGGTCTGTGAAAATCTGGAATGTTTCTCCATAGAAATAATGTCTCCAGATCTTCAAAGCATGGACTACAACAGCTAGCTCTTGATCATGTATTAGATAATTCTCCTTGTGTTTCTTAAGCTGTCGAGAGGCAAAAGAAATCACTTGATTATCTTGCATCAACACACATCCTAGACCATTCTTAGATGCATCACAGAACACTATGTACCCCTTCCCTTTATCAGGTAATTCCAGCATGGGTGCACTTGTTAACCTTTCTTTTAATAGCTGGAAAGAATGTTGACACTTGTCATTCCAGACAAAAGGAACCTCCTTCCTGGTCAAATTGGTTAGGGGTAAAGCTATTGAACTGAAGTTCTTAATGAACCTATTGTAATTGCCTGCCAGTCTTAATAAACTACATATCTCCATCAGTGTCTTTGGTTGTTCCCATTGCATGACTGATTCTACCTTCTTAGGATCAACACGGATACCTGAGGTAGATATAACGTGTCCTAGAAAAGAAACTTCTAGTAACCAAAACCCACATTTTCTAAACTTTGCATACAACTTATGCTCTCTTAGCAAAGTTAAAGCCTGACGGAGGTGATGCTCATGATGTTGAGATTCTCTATTGTATATCAGATGTCATCTATGAAGACTACTATGAACTGATCAAGAAAAGGTCAAAAGATTCTATTCATGAGTTCCATAAAGGTAGTCGGTGCATTAGTTAGTCCAAACAACAGAACTATGAACTCATAGTGACCATACCTTATCCTTAAGGTAGACTTAGGTATGTCACTCTCCTTCATACGCAACGGATGACATCACGACCTCAGATCTATCTTAGAGAAGATAGTTGCACCACGCAACTGATCAAACAAGTCATCAATCCTTGGCAAAGGATATTTATTCTTTATAGTTACTTTGTTCAACTGTATGTAATCAATGCATAACCACATAGATCCGTCCTTCTTCTTAACAAAGACAACCAGAGCACCCCATGGTGACATACTTGGTCAGATAAAAACTTTCTCAAGAAACTCCTGCAACTGTTTCTTGAGCTCTGCCATCTCATTAGGTGCCATTCAATACGATGTTTGAGCTATTGGTTGCATGCCCAAGATTAGATTAATCTCAAAATCAATATCTCAGGGCAGAGGAACACCTCTAAGTTCCTCAGGGAACACATCTTCAAACTCCCTAACTATTGGAACTTCAAAAAGATTAGGGCTCTCCATTGTGGTGTCTACCACATGTGCCAAGAATGCAAAACATCCTGGTCTCATCAGCTTCTCAGCTACCATAGCTGACACACGACAGGTTGGAAGAATTTTTCTATCTCCCTGAAAGTTCCATGTGTCACCGTCATCTGCGAATACAACTTGTTTGGATTCACAATCCAAGACAACCTTATATTTTTCTAGGGTTTCCATCCCAAGAATTATATCGAACATGTGCATCTCAAGTGGTATAAGATCCACCTGAATGTGATGTTTAGAAAAGGAAAGAATGCAGGGAGAACACACCTACCATAGCACTACAGATCCCAGCGAAGGGGTTTCTAATAACAAATTATCTGCTCGATGACTAACAGTCATATTGTAGTCAAGGATGACTTCTCGTGTGATAAAGGAATATGTAGCACCAGGATCACTCAAAACAGATATGAAGCAGGATGAAGACATATCAAAATGAAATAGTTCCATCTGACCTGTCACAACTAGAGGGTTGACTACTGCTTCGGGTTGATTCATTGCATAGAATCTCACTGTTGCTTTCTATTGACCATGTGCTCGGTTGCTGGGTGTCGACAAACCAGCTTGGGACGCTTGTCCACGTCCTCTAATGCCATTAGAAAATTGTTTCTTCTCATGAACTTATTGACTCTGCCTCGGTGGTTGGGTTACCATTGTGTTCCCAATTGGACAATCCCTTGCTAGATGTCCTACCTGTCTATACTAGTCACAGAATCTATTATCTTGATATGGTCTAAAAGGTCCAGTTGATGGTGTTGATGTTGTACTGGGGGCTCTATTTGCAGGAAAAATATGGCCCCTACCCCTACTTGACGTCCATTGCGTCTGGGTATTGAATCTTGGTGGTGCTATTGGTGCAGAAAATCTCAGTTTCTTGAAACTTTTGGACCTCTATCCTTGAAAAAGAGTATACACCTTCTTACTCTTAGTCTGACGCTTCTCAGTCACCGACCTTTCTATCCGTCTCATAGACTCCACAAAGGTGGTGAACCCCTCCATGTTCTCTAAGGCAGACACAGGAGTGCTCAATTTAGTGTTCAACCCCTTCTCAAAATGCCAAATCCTTTCTTTATCAGTAGCTTCCATATGCGGACAAAACTGCAAAATCTCCATGAACTTAGCTTCATACTCGCTAATGTTCATTGGTCCTTGCCTTAACCTCTCAAACTGAGAGATCTTCTCTTCTAGATACGTCTTGGGAAAGTATCTACTTATGAATTCTCATCAGAATTGTCCCCATCTGATTTCAACACCTGGCCTCTTGCCCTCTTCTATTGTCCACCAGTGGCCAACACTCCCTTTTAGAAGGTACACTACATTCCTCACCTTCTCTGCTTCAGGGATATTGAGGATTCTAAAGGCCTTCTCCAACTCAGTCAACCACATATCTGCTTTTGTTGGGTCTGTTGTACCAGCATAATCTGTAGATCCAACCCGGCGAAGTTGCTCGAAAGTCTTGTCGGCTCCCTATTATTCATTATGGGCTGGTGCCCTAGGTGCAGGTGGTGGCATCCTGCCATATGCATCATGGTTTACCTGAACTGCCCAAATAGATCATGGAAAGTTTGATTTTCCAGTGTAGCTTGGTTAAGTTGGGGATGTTCAGGCACTGGTTCCTCCCTATCCTGATCCCTTGCACCTTTTCCTGGTGTAGCAATGCTGCTCTCAGCAGCATGTTCTTTGTGTGATCCAGACATCTTTAAGTTTTTCTTCTCCTCCTATATGAGCATAAGACACTATCAGATAACTGGAAGAAACTAGAATAGACTCAACAACCTTAATCCTATGTCAAAACCCAAGCAAATAATGAAATAATTGCATAAAAAAATATATAATAATAATTAAGTTTTTAGTCCATTCCTCATTAGGAAAATAGGGTTTGGATAACAAATATGCCCAACTAGGGTAATATGCACATACCTCAATTCAGAGTCCTACTTATCACTTTTCACCAAATTAGTTGATTCCAATATCACCTTAACCTAACTACATGTTATTCACATGTATTAGGGTTTTATAAAGGATAATGTGTATAGAAACCCTAATTTCAGACCTTGTTGGAAAACCTCATATTTTGTTCAGAAAACCTAAACAAATTGATTCCTTATTTTTTTTGTCAAGAAAACATATTTATTTCTAAAATTCAGAGTTTATATGATTAAGTTACATTTTATGGATTTTTATATAATTTATTAGTTTTCCAAAAATTAGTACTCTAAAACATGGAAATCAGACTCTCAAACAAATTTTACTAGAAAGATCTCATTTTTCAAATTCCAAAACATATTTTTATAGATCATTTGGACAAGTAGATCAAACAATATGATTTTTATAAAACTAACACATCAGAATAATTGAAAAATCCACATCAACAAGAAATTTGTGAGAAAGAGGGAAAGAGAGGGCCGCTCCAGCCGACTTGGCCCAATAGGAGGCGGCCATGTCACTCACTCAAAGTCCAGTTAACCTCGCTCAAAAAAAATAGAAAAAAGACTGCATTGCCGTCATGCAAAAAAGCAAAGAAAAGAAGAAATCGAGAGGGTAAGAGAGTAAAAGTGTAGGGGGGGATATTCCCCTAAACCCACACGAGCCATGTCTGTGTGAAGCAGCTAACTTACTCAACCAAAATTGGGTGAATCTTCAATTTGCGATAATTCAAGAAAACAAGAACATAGAAAGAAAGGTGAAGGTGTGATGAACATACAACTGAATGTTATTGAACATAGATGATGAGGAGAGGGAGAATGGTCCACCACAAACTTGAGACCCAATCATCATCATTGACAACCAAACACACAAAAAAGAAAGAAATTGGTGTGAGAGAAGAATTGCATAGGGGCTAGAGGAGGTGGGGATATCAACATTTACAGGTGTTGGTTAGGTATAGACCTTTTGGGGAATAGTTGGGTTTGAGAAGCTTTGGAATGAAATTGGGCACTTCATGATTTCTTGACAAAATAACAAGAGTAATGGATCATTATATGCACAATCCTATTTGGAACACAATGTCTAAGAAATCTTTCCAGGAGATTGAGAAATGAGGGAGAAATCCCAATTTGAAAATCACGTGTGTATAGAACTTGTTTCCCATTTAAGCATGACCTCAGTGACAATCTCCAGGCCGTCCAGTCATCGTTGCAACGACTTTCATCACACATGACAAATAAAATTGGTCATGTGACATCTGAATGCATTTCTAAATCAAATTGGACTATAGTGTGAACATATTTGTTTCTCTTCTTCTCTCCTCAATTGAGGGTACAAACAATCTCCAAATTAAATGAAATTTGACACCTAGCATACTTTGTACATGTAAAATCCGAATATGGAATTAGTTTTTTCTTTTGAGGACTATACATATTTTATTTAATTCTTCTAAATTTATTCATATTTTCTCTTTCTTAATGCATTATAGACTTCTAGAATTACCCAATTTTGGTGAAACTTCACCCTCAAGCAAACTTTAGCATATTGAACTCATATTTAAGGCTTTATTTAAACTTTTTGTCTCTGAAACACACTAGAACATTAAATATTGTCCAAATTAGTTGAACATTCCCTCTTAGGCTTATTTTAACATGTAGATTATGAATTTGAGATTCTTTTACACTTTTGGAGTCAATAAATGTTTTATTACATTTTAGAGAAAACTCACATTTTCTTTTCTAAATAAAATAGATATCGTTATTATTATCCCAAAATTATGAAACTTGGCCTCCAAGACAAAACAAACCCAAAGCAAATGAATCTGAAGTTATCTTTAACCAACTAGTCGCCCCTTTATGAGTTTTAGCCCATTATCCATTATTACCATTATTTCTCATATTAAATAATTCAATATCACATTATCTTGTTTAGATAGTTATTATTTATTTCTTTATCTCTTCCTTGTTCTAAAAGGCTATAGAAAACTGTAGAATGAATTTATTTTGACAATATGCCACTTAAGTGATAATTTTGCATTTTAGACCCTGATTGAAACATTAACTGAGGTATTTATTGACAAACCCATACATTGGAATAAATATGGATCAAATATACACCAAACCACTAGCAATTCCCATTAAACATCATCAAGGCCAAAAAGGATACAAAGGAAATGGAAAACATAGAAATAGGGCTAGATAAAGAATATGCCTAGATTTTAGTTCGTTACAGTTGTAGTGAACAATATTTGGATAAGTTGTACTCATCAAAGTAAGGCAACCTCCTAGGTTGAACGAGACCAAATGGATAATAGTTTATAAAGGGTATATAGGTTGTTAAAAAAGAAGGGAAACTGTAATTTTGTTGATGTCAGGAATATTAGTGGGGTAGGTTTGAGAAGAGTGGATTTTGTGAATGAAATCTTCTTAAGGGGTGGAGTTTTGTAGCATAATAAAGCTAGATATCATATAATTAATAATATATACCACTATACACTTATTTTTCTTTTATTGGATGATAACACAAGTATATATTTTATTATTTAGTAACATTTGAAATATGCCTAAAAATTTGGAATGAGAAATTAATAATTTTGTATATTTATTATTGATATTTGATAGTTAACTCACTTATTTTTAGTTAATTAAATAAAATTTAAATTCAAATGGGAGATACAATTGATCTACCATCCGTAATTTACCATTCGAATGTCCATTTTGTACCAGTATAACTAAGTGTTTTAATTAGTTTAACATTTTGATATATTATGTTACTTATGTCGGATAATCTCTAACATACCCCCTTCTAAAATTTGATGGAGAAAACATTTATTAATGAATTATAAATTTAAGAAGTTCTTAACTATATCCCTTTTATAATTCATGATATTAGAATGTGTTAACTTATTAAATTCATAATGATTCTACTCCTATAACAAGCATAAAATGAGAAGATGAATGGGAACAATGGCAGAGAAATAAGGTGGAACCTGAGTTAATCTCAGAACAACCTATGTGTGTAAGAAAGTGTTAATGAAAAATCAGCATGGCATGTGAAAGAAATTAAGGGAGATGATCCCGATTTAATGAAGCAAATGTGGAATATGAGTATTTATCTATTGATAAGGGGTTGAAAAATATTATAAAATAAGTGAACACACCCAAGTGTGATAAATAGTCATCAAGGAAGAAGTAATGAGATATGTTAATCATGGTGATTCCTATGCTAATGGCAAGGAACCAAAAATGAAAAAGGTATAATGATACATAAGAAGTTGTAATATGCATAATGAAAATAGAATCGGTTACCTTTTTGTTAGTGACCCTGAATAATGCTACTATGATGTGGGAAGTATGTTTCCCCTTGTGTCTTTCCTTTCCTGGGCACGACTTTCAAGTGGACCATTGCCACTTGGTATGTGTTGATTCATTCTAAACATGAGAATGGATATCTTATTATAGAATAAGGTTGTTTGGACTATGGTTCCACAATCATAAAGTTTGTGATGATTTTTCTTTTGAGCCTTCCAATAATTAGGAAGACTCCTCTTATATGTCTCTATATTTGTTATGTTGGTAAAAGTAGATGAGATAAGGATGTGAGTTCCTTATAGCGCATGAGGTGGATACCAAGGTAATGAATCCCAGTATCCAAGATGTATCAATAATATGAGAAATATGTGAAGGTTGGAGATGTTTATTAAATGAACATTCCAAATATTCCTCTCCCTTAGAGAGAGAGAGTTGATAATGACCCTCTAAATGTTGTTTAAAAAAGTGATTCTATAATGTTGTGTATGGTTCAGTGATAGCTGGGCAAGACCACTATCAAGGATAGATGGTTTTTTAGTCAATAGATATGTGATACAGTGTTCCTTTAAGATAAACCTATGATCAAATATCAATGCATACGAGTTATATTGGATGACATAATTCACATGACCATGATGAGTTTAGAGTTATGTTATTTAGACTAACCAATGTATCAATAGAATTTATGAATAGGAGGAACATAGTGTTCTAGTCATGTCATAAAAGTTATATCAAGCTTTAAATGATGACATGTCAAAGTATTTCAGATATGGTCATATATATGATCAATATTTCTTCAAAAAAAAACCTTAGAGTTGTCGAAGAAGCAATAGCTATGAGACAAGTTGAACAAGAGTGAGATGTGGTTGATTAAATTTTTTTATGGGATCATGATATGCCTTCTAAGTAGCTTGTGTAAATCCTAGTAAGGTGAAGATAGTGTTGTTTTTTCACCCCTAACAAGGTTGACTAGGAATGGTGTTTCCTTGTATGGAATGACAGCTGCCAGTGTCAGCATTTCTTTTGATACTGAAAAAGAACTGACAAGAGTTCTAGTGACAGTGTATAACAGAAAGGGGGATGGATACATTGATTTTTTTTATGCTTCAAGGAATGGTATATGACACATGGAATGATTCGTTAAAAGATAGCAAGTATGAATTTTGAGTAATGTTTGGATACAATAGATATAATTTTAGGATGATAGCTAGAATTTCAAGTTGAACATTACTATTAGCTTTTTACAGGTGGCACAACAACTTTGTATGTTCCATATTTGCAAATGTCTTCTTATGTGGGGGGTTTTTGTGCTGACCCAATATGAGATATGTATGAATTATGTGACATCACCATGATATGCAAGTAACCATGTTAAGGTAATAGGATGAGGTTCAAAGGAAGTACCCATCCTTGTTTACCTTGGATTTCGGGGGTGAAATCCTTGTTAGGGGTTTATAGTTGTAAGGCCCCTAAACTTGCTTTATGAGATGAATGAGCTTAATTACCATAATTGAATTCTTATAACCCTAATATAACCTTTTTATATGTTTTTAAATCATAAGACAAGATTAAGTTTCAAATTTGGTCCAATTTGGACACTGTTTGAGCAAGTTAGGCAATTTTTTGTACATTTCGGACCCAATTGAGGGGTTTTCTTTGCAATTTGTAACATACATTATGTTGATTAGTTGTTATATTATCATTCTTGAGATTTTTGAGCCATGGGGCTCCTAGTTGAGCCATGGTTTGAAGGTGTTTTCATCAAGGGTATTTTGGGGTTTTTCCCTTCATGGATGAGCTACCTTTAGTAGCTATCAACTAAGGAATTATGTGATTGGTTGGGAATTTCGACAAAGGAAAGCTAAGAAGGTCTAGCGGGAAGGTGGGAGATCTGCTTGTGTGCGTGCTTATGTATTCTTAATAATTTAAAGCCATGGACACTTGGATATATACTAGAATTTCAACTTTTTCTTTTTCTTAATATTAAAGTGTCGTATACTTATCCCCAAGCACCAAAACGAGCCACTTTCTCTCCACCACCTCTCTCCTTATCCCAGTTTTGTTCTCCCTCTGTTCAGCTGTGAATTTTTCTGCCCAAGGAAGAAGAATGTGGGGATCTTCTTGGAAAAAAATTATAGGGTTGCAATTGATTCCCTTTTTGGGTCTATAAAGCTTCTTCCTAGTGATCTTGACCTAAAAGTGTAAGTTTTACCTTATTTCCTCTGTTTATTTCTTTTTTATCCTTCCTCCTAGCTTTCTCCTGGTTGGAAACTTGGTGTTCCATGGTATAAATTGCTCTAAAGCCCTAAAACCCTACCTTTCTTGCTCCTTATGCTTAGGGTTTTCTCATTTGATGAAGAAATGTGCTAGATGGACGATTTAATAGCTTATTCTTAGATTTTATACCCTACCTGCTTGATATTTCTTCTGTGTGGGGTTTCATCTTCTCATTAGAGGAAATTTTTATAACTTGCTCCACGTTTATTTCTTACCATAAGTTTTCTACATCATGTTCTTTCTTGAAAATGATGATCCATGCATTAAAAAGATATGCTTGACTTGGATTTCGATTTTTATAATGTTCCCTATTCTGATTTCAGTTATATATGAGCCTGTGATCATGTGTATATTATTCCTAAGGTACAATATGACTTGGATTAGGTTGGGTTGACAACCTATGCTGCTAAGCACCTATCAACAAATGGTCAATTTTAGGGTTTTAAGTTGATTTCTTCTATAAACCATGACCCGATGATGGTACCATTGCAACAACCCTATGGTGTTGTATTCATAACAACTGATGGTCATGATCAAGGGTGTCAAATGATGGTGACAACCTATGTTCACCCCCTTAGGTTAGGTTTTGGATTAATTAGAAGTTTAATGATCAACCATTAAGTGCCCTACTGATGTTATCAATCAATGTTGACATTAGTTTAATATTTGATGTTGATTAATGAATTAGTGTTGATCTAACAACCTATGGTGACTTAATGGTCACTAATGATGGTGGATCGGGTCTCTAAAACCTACAGTGAGTCAAGCATTGTAGTTGTATCATCAATTAAGCCTTAGACCAATGGTTTCTTTGGTCACTTGATATAATGGTCGAACCTATATTGTAATAGGATGAGGTGCAAAGGAAGTATCTATCCTTGTCTACCTTGGATTTCAGGGGTGAAATCCCTGTTAGGGGTTTATAGTTGTAAGGCCCCTGAACTTTCTTTATGAGATGAATGAGCTCAATTACCATAATTGAATGCTTAGAACCCTAATATAACCTTTTTATATGTTTTTAAATCATAAGGCAAGCTTAAGTTTCAAATTTGGTCCAATTTGGACACTATTTGAGTAAGTTATGCAAATTTTATGTACATTTTGGACCCAATTGAGGGGTTTTCTTTGCAATTTGTCACATACATTATGTTTCTAAGTTGTTATATTATCATTCTTGATATTTTTGAGCCATGGGGCTCCTAGTTGAGCCATGGTTTGAAGGTGTTTTCATCAAGGGTATTTTGCGGTTTTTCCCTTCATGGATGAGCTACCTTTAGTAGATATCAACTAAGGAATTATGTGATTGGCTGGGAATTTCGACAAAGGAAATCTAAGAAGGTCTAGAGGGATGGTGGCAGATCTTCTTGTGTGTGTACTTATGTATTCTTAATAATTTAAAGCCATGGACACTTGGATATATACTAGAATTTCAACTTTTTCTTTTTCTTAATATTAAAGTGTCGTATACTTATCCCCAAGCACCAGAACGAGCCACTTTCTCTCCACCACCTCTCTCCTTATCCCGGCTTTGTTCTCCCTCTGTTCAGCTGCAAATTTTTCTGCCCAAGGAAGAAGAATGTGGGGATTTTCTTCGAAAAAAATTATAGGGTTGCAATTGATTCCCTTTTTGGGTCTATAAAGCTTCTTCCTAGTGATCTTGACCTAAAAGTGTAAGTTTTACATTATTTCCTCTGTCTATTTCTTTTTTATCCTTACTCCTAGCTTTCTCCAGGTCGGAACCTTGGTGTTCCATGGTATAAATTGCTCTAAAGCCCTAAAACCCTACCTTTCTTGCTCCTTATGCTTAGGGTTTGCTCATTTGATGAAGAAATGTGATAGATGGACGAATTCATAGCTTATTCTTGGATTTTATACCCTACCTGCTCGATATTTCTTCTGTGTGGGGTTTCATCTTCTCATTAGAGGAAATTTTTATAACTTTCTCCATATTTATTACTTACCATAAGCTTTCTAGATCATGTTCTTTCTTGAAAATGATGATCCATGCATTAAAAAGCTACGCTTGACTTGGATTTCGATTTTTATAATGTTCCCTGTTCCGATTTCAGTTATATATGAACCTGTGATCATGTGTATATTATTCCTAAGGTACAATATGACTTGGATCAGGTTGGGTTGACAACCTATGGTGCTAAGCACCTATCAACAAATGATCAATTTTAGGGTTTTAAGTTGATTTCTTCTATAAACCATGACCCGATGATGGTACCTTTGCAACAACCCTATGGTGTTGTATTCATAACAACTGATGGTCATGATCAAGGGTGTCAAATGATGGTGACGACCTATGTTCACCCCCTTAGGTCAGGTTTTGGATCAATTAGAAGTTTAATGATCAACCATTAAGTACCCTACTGATGTTATCAATCAATGTTGACATTAGCTTAATATTTGATGTTGATTAATGAATTAGTGTTGATCTAACAACCTATGGTGACTTAATGGTCACTAATGATGGTGGATCCGGTCTTTAAAACCTACGGTGAGTCAAGCATTGTAGTTGTATCATCAATTAATCCTTAGGCCATTGGTTTCTTGGGTCACTTGATATAATGGTCGAACCTATATTGTAATTGATGGTTTTAATATATGAACTTGACCCAATGGTCAAGATCTAATGTTTATCCCTCCAATAATGTGGAATGATGCATAATGTAATATGTTGGTCCTAATAATGGGATTTATATGGTTTCCTTTATATGATCAACTTAAGGAGATTATTTGTTGAGAATGGATGGCTTGTTTTAATTGAAAAGTCGATTGTGGGTTTTACCCTACTCTCAATGGAACTTTTTGTGTTGTTAATCAAGGGATGTCTAGGGTTAGATGGTGACTCTTTCTAGAGAACAAATCAAGGATATCATAGGTGGTTTATCTAAGGTGTTTACTTATGCAAACAACCAAAGGTCTTACCTTTTAAACATCCAATGGTTCTGGGTGACATTATGGTATGATGATATGGGTTGAATGATGATGGAACAAATGGAGGGTTACCATTAATAAGTTAGTCTTACCTATTCACTCATATGAATAGAAGGGATGATAACCATATTGCATTGATATGTAACCCTAATTTGTTATAGTTTGTTATACCTAGGTTTAATATAACTAAATGATGGTAATTGGGTATGAATAGTCCTTGAATGACTAATACAATCATGGAATACTATATTATTGTTGAAACCCTAGTATGCTATAACATAATGGTTACACGTTTATTTATGTGTGGGTTCATACTTGAGAATAGTATGGAATGTTATGGTGATGCTTCACCTTATGCATCCATGATCCAATGGGGATGTCGTGAGTTAGGGTTTGGGTATGAGTGCTGATTAGTAACATTGATATAATTTATCATGTTGAACCTAACTCTAATGCAATTAGATAAAGATGAGTATTCATGTTTAACATTCTTATATGATAGAATGATGGTGGAATAACCTCCTTAACATGATCATAATCTTAATGTGTTAATTGGTGGTTATCATAGCCACATGGTTGATACTTTCGTATGCTAAACATGTGCATTATGAATATGATGAGTGTTAATCATATATAGATTCCTTCCATGTTGATGTAATAAAGGAATGTTCTTAATGTTATTATAACCCTGCTATGATTGTTTGTGAATACCACCTAGCTCATAAATGCAATATTGCGTTGATCTGGTGTATGATATATAATTGATGTTGCTGAGCTTTGTTATAAAGCATGCAAAGATAATGATGATCTTGCAGGGAATAATATGATGGTCTTAATGACCTTTAGGCATGGTTGAGCCCTGAATGAGGTGTAATCCTCTTATGTTGATAAGGGTTGATGCCTTGTGATATTGTGAAAAGGATTTATATCTTGTGATAGTATGATGACTAGTGTGGTCTCATGAATGGAAAGTGAATAGTACCATGTGACGATGAGATGAGAAATTATGTTTCACACAGTTTATATCTTTTCAAAGTTTTGATATTTATATGCTTTCTAAAAGTGAATTAGGGTTTGTATGTCCACTTATTTGATGCATCCTTAATTCACCCAATTGTCATAACTAATCAAGTGCAACTCTAATCATGTAGTGCCATGTGCCGTAGAACCATCTTCTGTGTTAAGACTTGCTAGATGGTGAAACAAGTATTCCTAAGGGAAACGTGGAGCCCATACTGTTGAGTATGTGGGGTGGCATGTTGAGGATATATCCTTGTCATCCACAATGCAGATCGTGGAGGTTGGCTATGGTCATGCCTCATACATCTGATGTGATTGAGAATGGTTGTGGTCGTGTCTCGGTCATTATAACATGATGTGATTAGAGGACAACTGTGGTTGTACCTCAGTGATTGGGTTTGAATACCCTGGTTTCAAGTGTCGTGACCTATACCAAGGTCAGACTAGTGGTTTTCAGCTTGACTATATGTCGTTGTGGTGTAGGTTTGATTGATATGTCACTACCTTTTTACGCGTACTGACCGAGGGGAAGAGATCTTAGGATATCGACACTCCTAGATCTTGTACGGAACCAAATAGCCCTTTGCAGGGGTCAGTTGGACTTTGAATGGTATGATTCAAATTCCTCAGGGCGTAATAAAAAATATAATACAATTGTGTAGCATATTTGTTTAGGGTTATACACAATGTTTCACATTGGATGATAACCCTTGTTTGTTATCTTTACATAAAGATGATGCATAGTGAAATTAAGAGATAGTAGATATACTTATGTTGTGGATATGCTTAATATTTTAGATGCTTATATATACAGTAGCAATGATTATGTTGATAACTATACTACTACTTCTGATTATAATCATTATGCTAGCTATCTCATGTTGTTAGTTATGTTTAGCATGCTAGCCATGCCTTTGTAACTAGATATGCATATATTGCTAATCATGCTTATCTATATAGTTGTTCTTATGTTGTTAGCTCTTCTTATAATGTTGATATGTTCAACCAATTAGACATTCTCATGTTATTAGCTATGCTATGTTACTAGACTTGCTCATGATGCTAGATATACATATGCTACTGAATTGCTTATATTGTCAATAACATAAATAATGATAGTCTGGCTAATGATGATAGTTATTATCTGCTCCTTTATGTATTTTTTTAATCATCAATATTGTTGATCTTATTTGTTATATCTGATTAAACTGCTAAACTGTTTAATTATTTAAAAATGTTGTAATAGATAAACATTGTTGGAGGTTATATCTCTTGCTGGGACATGAGTCTCACCCTTGTAGTTCGCCACATTTTTTTTAGGTAATCGGCAGTGACGACAATAGAACCATGGAAGTAAAGAGGAACTACAATAACGAATCTTCGATAAAGTTGATTAGATGTCTAGTTTATCTTAGAGTCATCCATGTTCTCTCAGGTCCAGACAGGAAAAGTTTATATATGGTGTTTCAAATGAATCAAACTTTTGTTAGCATATTCATGCTTGTTTGTGTGGCATATACAAATATTGTTGTCATGTGAATATATGTTGTGGCTAAGGCAATAGAACAATTTGTATCAAACTCTTAGCATAGTATGGATATAACAGATTTTGGTCTCTCATGCAAATGTTTTTGAGTGAGTATTGATGTTGAAATTGGTTTTAATTTACCCATATTTTTGGGAACGTGATTAATTAGTGATGGATTGCATTTTATGTTTTGAGTAATCTCGTTTAGTGTAGTTTAGTAAAAATATTAAAGAATTAATCCACTATTGTCTTATATTTAAGTCCAAAAATCATTCAAATGACCCTAGCCTAGTTTATGGTCATAATCTATCCAAAAATTGAAGTTAGGTTTTTTTAATGTAGTACACTACTTAATCGACACCCACACCAAATTTGGTATCTTTTGGAGCTCTTTGGACCTCCCATTTAATCGATGGAAGCTACACGGAAATAATGGTTCTATTTAAATTCATTTTTTCAGATAAACCTTAGTCAAATGTCATGTTCCTGTAAAATGTTCCCCACCAGAACATTCCATCTCTAATGTGTGCCCTACATCTTCTACTACACATAGAGAACTAACAACCATCAACTATTTCCCCTCCTCCTTTCTCTTCATTTTTTCCTCCTCATATGCCAATGATTTGTATCTTTTAATCATATATTTACCCTAATAATTATCAATGTCATATAATATGTTACTCGAGTAATTGTCAAGAATTGTATTAATTACCCAAAATAGCCTTTTATGAATTGAGAACCCAAGATAAATAAAAAGTATTATATGATAATTAGAAATACATATGGATCTAGATAACTACTTATTGTAATATGGTTCTAGATAAATACCTATTTTAACATCCAAATTTTCATATCACATGAGCATAACTAAATTCTTTTAATCTAATTGGGAGTCTCACAAACATGATATGCATTACAATAATAATATACATGAACCAATACATACATTGTATATAAGAAATTCTCATTATATTCTTAGCAAAGAAAGCTTATACAAAAGGGTTGTGAATAGAAGACTAACATAAGATACAAATCTATGCACTTATGACTTAGGATCTTGTAGATGGCACCGCAAGAAAAACCTATAGAAATTGTTGATTTGTCCTCTCTCTTGACTGAACTTCTTGAAAATTAGTACCTACAAATATCTCGTTCCCAATGATACACAAATAGGAAAACTACCAATATAGTAAGTGGAATTGAATTTTAATAAGATAAACATGAACGTGCTATAACTAAAAGTTGAACTAAGATATGAAAGTTATAAAATTATACAAAATCATAGTATCTTTTATTTAGGACTTTTATTTAATTTGTGGCCACCATTACAGGATAAGTCCTTCTCTGTGACACTGAAGAGTCTTCTATGGTGCAACACACACTCTGTTGGCTCATTATGCCCTCTGTTGACACTAAAGTCTCATCTATAGTGCAACACACCCCCTATTGGCATAATGTGCCCTCAATGATACAAACAATGTCTTATGAATTGTATCAAGACTCTTTATTGAGGACTTATCCTATTTTGTATATAGTTAATGTTTAGATGTAATTTTCTATCTCTATTCTTAATTTATTATCTTTGCATCTTAATCTATTATCTCTGAACATGTTCTTAATTTTTTTCATTGAATGTAAATCTATTATCTCTGAATCTGTATATCAATTCTTAAATTCTAAATGAAATCTAAAATCTTAATTTGAACTCTTAATTTGAATTTGGATCTAATATCTGGCTACTCCTATAATGAGTTATCTAAATCTAAATTTTAAAATCTGATAATCTAATTGTCTGATAAATTTTTAATCCAAAGATTTGATTTAATAGAACAACTTAGTTAAATTCTGATATAATATATATGATGTCTGATAATCTAAAGGGCTGAGAAAATAAACTGAAATTAGCATGGAAATATTGAGTATTTTAAAGTTATATGAATCTCAAATACCTAAAATATGATAATTTGGAAACATAACTCAAATTGAATGAAATATGATTACTCAAAGCATGACAATACACTAAATTCTAAAAGTACATTAATATCTAAGTTACTTTGTAGGAAGGTGTAGGCTAAATGATAATAATAATGAAATTCAATGGGCATGGACCACTTACCTGTTGTAACCCAAGTCATATCAAGAAAACTCTACTTCAAGGCATGCTCCTAACAATCTTTTAAAAACCAAATGATCTATCAGTATTAACATCTTTTTCCATGGTCAAGAGCTCTAGGGTTATTAGTGTTTATAATTAGGGTGCCTAGGTGCATTCATTTGGCATTTGAGTGAATTCTAGATCATACACCTGATCTAGAGTCCTAGTGATTAGTAGGATGTATCATATTACACTCTGTAATGGATGAGTTACATAAGTTAGGTCTAGGGTTTTGGTCACATTCATTTCTCTTTATCTTACCCCAGTAATCCTACCGTTTTAGCTTGGTTATAGGGTTTACATATACTAACCTCTGAACTTTGCCATAGAAATATAAGGATTCATGTTGGAGTTATCAAAAGATATATAACGGTTATGATTTAGATTACATTGATTCACACACATATATAAACATTATCTCGATGTTCTTTATGCATAAGTTCTACTTGTTATAATATCTTAACATCACTATTAGTAACTACTTGTCTTCAATCTGGGTGACTAAGATTCTAGTTTTATATATGATCTCCTATGATTAATCTCTAACCCTTATGTGTGATTTAATTTTGTTAATTCCATAGTCCAAGTATATTAGGTAAATCACATTATTAGTAGGATCGTGCATCATCATTATCTCTTATTTTCAAAAGGATGATTAGGGTTATTGTTCTGAGTATCTAGTTTGGATAATTAAAAATCAAGTCAAGGGATATAGTTAGTCAATAATAATCACATGAGTTGTAACACTAATATGTAAATAGTACGTACATAGTTGAATACTTAGTTTTAGGTTCATCATTAGCTTAATGGAAAATTCCAATATGGTCCCTTACATTTATCGAAGTATGTGGCTCAAGTTTAATATTTTTATGATGCATGGATTAAATACAAGGATTTATCTAAAATTGAAGAATATATTGACCAATAGGAATAGGGATAAATGATTTAAGGAATAACCTAGAAAAGGATTGAGATCTTCTACTTTTGTTAGATCAATATAGGGAAAATGACAACAACACCCTTTGGGGCAAATAGATGTCAATTCATGGACCAATATCTTGCTTGCACAGATCTCATAAGACAAGTATCCTCTCTAGGTGGATGAGAAAACTCTCAGGGCAGAGGAAGTTTCAATGTGAACTCAGTGAATGGGTTAGCTTGATGAGAAAAACCAGATTGGCTACGCACTTGCAAGCATACATGTGATGATCAGATCAAAAAGATCTCAAGGTCAAGGCTCAAGCCAGAAACCACGGGAAACTAAAGAAAAGTTGAAACAACAAAGAAGAAGAGCACTCATTCCCCTCAATATTGCACAATCCTTTGTAAGCCCAAGACTGGCTCGAAGCATAGTCTGTGTGGTTAAAATGATGGCAATTCCAAGGTCGTTGACAACAAGTAGTACATGAGTGGGTGAAGATGGCTTCATAGTAATTACCTTAGAAGTCAAGTGGGCATGACTTGGTGAAGATGTCCCCTATGTATTTTCTTTGTCACTTTTCACAATCTTATGATGCTTGTGGTTCCTCTACAATGAAGCTCTACTCACTCTAGGAAACCAGTTCGTCGGGGGACCCAAGTACTAAGATATACATGAAACAATGACTACGATTGAGTTTGAAATGATCTTAGGAATGTTAAGGCATGGGGAATTGAATGGGAGTGGCACAGAGGTTGAGAACAACATTGAACATTGGTGAGGGAAATGTGGAGAAGGTCAGGGAGTTTTGAAGGTATTGGAATTAAATCGAAGGGTGAGAAAGGAATAAAAAATCTCCATGGAGAATTTCCACTGTCTACGAAGCAGAGAAGTCTGCTCAATGGTTGTTAGTGAAATGCTACTCTGATAGAAGTTGGTGGCAATTTTGGGTTTATCATGTAAGGTCCAATCTAGGGTTCCTATGAGAACTAAAAAGATGTGGATTTGTGTCCTGAAGCTAGAGAAGACATTTGTTTCCAAAAATGATGCTACAATTCTACCTACCTTAGATAAATTTTGTCCTTGAAATTTGGTTAAACTATAGGAGGCTACCCACCTTGCGGTTTCACATAACTTATGTTCCCTAACTCTTGGTGCTTGTCATAAAGTCTCATAGGCACCTTCAAAGCATGACCTTATTGCAGATAGTTGACTATATATAATAACCTTTTCAAACTATCATGTACAACCTATATGAAAATCTTTATGAAAAGCTTAAGCACAAATGATTATTCTTTCTTTACTCTTAATTCATTATTTTATCTTAATCCTTTCTTTTTATGAATCTTTATTTGGAGACATGTACTCTAGTACATGGGCCTCATGACGTGCACTAAGGTTCCTGGTCACATAACTTGCACATAGGACCTGAATTATGTATCTAAATCATCATGCACTAAGGGAATGGGCCTTATGACCTGCACTAAGGGCCTGGGTCATGTGTCTTACGTTGATCCGCACTAGGCCCTTGGTCAAGCTCCATGATCTCATTTCATATGATTATATATGATCATATATGAATTTTAATGCATTCTGACCTCATGGTATTACCATGATCTTAGATACTAATACATGGATTTTATCTTGGAAACATAATCATGAATTGATGCATTCAAATATTATAATCTTAAATGTGTTTAATCCTTAGATCTTAATCATTCTAAGAATTATTATGATCTTGTCTCTAGTTGAGTTATTAAGAACAATAAGAATATAACTATCCAAGTACGCAAATCTTACTTGCTTGTCTTATCTTTATATTATTCCTAATGGCTTCTCCATCTTATCATGTTGTTTAAGGCCGAGCAACCCAAGGTACTAATAGTGACTACTCTCTCATGAATTGTTCTTATCCCCAGGAATATTACATCAAAAATTTGTCAAGCAACTTCTATTGGCCCTATCTTGTGTGAAAATTATATGAAACCCATTATATTAGTGATGCTAGACCATTGGCCCATATTATCACATATCTTGTATCACCATATACTTACAAGATCCTCATGTATAACCTTAAGGACTTTTAGTCACCTCTAAAAATAATCATACCTTAAGCATAAACTCAATTCATAAAATAATTTCTATTATGCTCAAGTATTTTTCCTAACAACCACCATGATTCACCTTGAGACTAAAATTCTTATGTGGGATGAAGGTCCAAAGGACATTCAGTAGCTCTCTAATTTTCATCAAGTATAGTAAGAAAAAAACCGCATCTCCCTCCAATCATTATTCCACTAAACCAAGGGATTAGTTATACCGATTGAGTTATATTGGATGTGTCCTTTATGACTTTAAATTTGTATAATCTAAATGTTGTGTATAACCCTACCATAAACTTCTAATAATTTTCAATGACATTAATTTTAATACTTGGTTCTTTCCTCAATTTTTTTAGGGAAAAAATTATTTCTTATTATAATTATGAAAAATGTAGGGTATGTGCTTCTAAGAAAACACTTGCTAATTTAATCACTACTCACATCACATCTTGGAATAAATCTAAAAAAGTTTTTGCTATAATTCTACCTATATGTCATCTTATTATGGTATATAATGATGTCTCTACCTACTTATAATGTTCGTAGGTTCAAGTAATTGTACACCTTAGGAACTTAGAATTAACTAAGTTTTGTGGCACCTTTAAATATATACCAACCTCATATATAATTGAAGATGGCCTCTCTTATAATTTTTATCTCAACACCTCACCAGTGCACATGTCCCATACAACATGCACTTGGAAGTGTGAGACAAACATCATGAGGATTTAAATACCCCTAGCATTCCCTCTAAAATTCTATATCCTATTGATATCAAACATAGTTAAGCACACTAACTATTATCAATAAAACATTAAAATTGATGAATGTACCCAAATATACAAGAACTAATTCCCAAATTAAATAATGTAGCCAAATAGTTTCTCCAAGTCAAAATTAAAACTATAGTTACATTTCATCATTCAATTTTAGAAGTCTTTTGACATCGTGTAATTTAAGAAGTATTTTTTATCAATGTATCATTAAGAACTAACTAGTTTATCATTAGGCATATTTATCATCAATTATGTGATGTTTCTAAGATCTAAATTGTCTTGATGAACCTTAACCTTACTTTCCCTATTATCTATTAACCTAGAAACCTATCTGACATTTACTCACTAGGAGTAAATGTTGGGTATTCCCCAGTTTGGGATTGTTCTTGAACACTTAATCTCACTTACGATGTAAGTGTATAATGTATATTTGGTTTTCAAGATGTTTCAACAACACTTTCCCATTTGTTCTCGAAGTACATATGTTGGTGGACATTTTCCCATCTACATTGGTGTACTTGGAGAATTGTGGGGAAATGCTTCCAAAATTTTCTTGAAAACCGAATACACATTATACACTTACTAGTGAGATTATGTGTTAAAAAATGGGACAAGTGGTCCACACATTCATTACTAGACCTTAAACCCTAATATGTAAACCATAAACCCTAATCTCTAAACCCTAAACCCCATTCTATAAACCCTTATCCCAAAATCTAAAACAATAAATCCTAATCTATCTTTCAATCCTTAACCTAATTTGTAAACCCTAAACCCTAATACTTGTTTTCTATTTAATCATAGAATGGATAGATCATGGATATCCTTTCCATATTGTTGCTCCCCATTGTTTATTACAAGTCTTGATCAGTTTATAAGATTTGTGAAGGAACATAGGAAACAACCTGGAGATAGGTTCTATTTTTCATGTAGGCATTGCGGTAACAACTTGAAATTTAGCACTGGTGATGAAATCAAAGGACATCTCATAAGCAACGAGATTGTATAGGTCTATAAAAAATGGTATTGGCATGAAGAGATTCCAAACTTCAAATCAGAAGATGTTGATAGTAGTACTTGTATTGAAGAAGAAATTGCCGTCGATGATGTAGATGTGAATGAACTGATTCTGATAGACAAGGTTGATGTGATGCTAGATAGTTGTGGGGTAGAGCACACTGATCCACCTTCCTTATTTAGGAACATTGTGCATGATGCTGAGAGACCGTTATACATAGGTTGTACTAAGTTTACAAAGATGAGCATTGTGTTGAGATTGTATAATTTGAAGGTTAATAATAGATGGAGTAACAAAATCTTCACATCATTGTTGTCTTTGTTTAAAGAAATTATAGGCAGTGAGCTTCCAATATCAGTATATGAATTAAAAAATGTTATGCCTAGTGGGAATAAAGTCTAAGAAGATACATGCATGCCTGAATGATTTCGTATTATTTCAAAAGGACTATGTCCATTTGAAAGATTGTCGAAAATGTGGGGCATTAAGGTATAAAATGATGACTTTGGGGAAGTCCAAAACTAGCTCTCCTACGAAGGTGATGTGCTATTTACATATAATACCACAGTTTCAATGCTTATTTTCCAATCTGATGGTTGCGGTGAATCTCAGGTGGCATGCAGAGGTTAAGAAAAAAAATGATGGGATCCTATGACAAACGTCTGATTTCCCACAATGGAAGAAAATTGATTTATTATGCCCTAAATGTGGTGAAGAAATCATGAATCTAAGACTTGGGTTTTGTACTAATGGGATGAGTCTATAAGGCACATTGAGGAACCAACATAGCACTTGGCCTGTTATGCTTGTTATATACAATCTTCGTCCCTAGTTGTGTATGAAAAACAAGTATGTTATATTGTCATTGTTGATATTGGGGCCTAAACAACCTGGAAATGATATTGACATTTATCTAGAGTCTCTAATTGATGACTTAAAGAAACTTTGGGGTGAATATGTTAGAACCTATGATGTTTCGTGTAGGGAGACATTTTGTTTGCATTCTATGTTGTTTTGCACTATTAATGTCTTTCCAGCATATGACAATTTGTTTAGATACAGTGTATAAGGATCCAAGCCATGCCCTATGTAAAGAGAGCACTAATTCAATATGAGTAATACATAGAAGCAAGACTGTATATCTTGGTCATCAAATGTTTCTTCCTTAAGTCCACCCTTATCGAAAGTTTTGTAAATCATTCAATGGATTGGATGAGGAAAGGAGTGCCCCTAAACCTATACCAGGGGAGGTTCTTTATGAAAAAGTAAAAAACTTGGTCCATGAATTTGGTAAAAGATCTGAATGTACCATTCCCACACAGAGTGACAAATCTTTCTTTAATAAGAGGTCAATATTTCGGGATCTTCCTTGTTGGAGTTCTTTGGTAGTTAGGTATTGTACCGATGTCATGTATATCGAGAAAAATATTTTTGATAGCATCATTGCTACTTTGTTGAATATACTAGCTAAACTAAAGACAAAAACAAATCCAGAAAAGACCTATGTGAAATGGGAATAAGGAAAAAATTAACATAAGTAGTTAGGAGTGATCGAAAAATATATTTACCTCATGCTTGTTACACGTTGTCTAAAAAGGAGAAGAAAACCTTTTGTGAGTGCTTACTTAATGTTAGGGTACCACACGGATACTATTCCAATATCGGTAGACTGATATCAATGAAAGATATGAAGTTGATAGGTCTTAAATCTCATGATTGTCAAACTCAAATGTGACAAATATTTTCCTTGGAAATTCGATCTATACTGCCAAAGCACGTAAGGTTTGCAATCACCAAACATTGTTTTTTCTTCAACACTCTATGCAACAAAGTTATTGATCCTTAGAATTTCAATAAGTTACCAAGAGAAGTGGTTGTTACCCTATGCCGACTAGAAATGTATTTTCTGCCTTCATTCTTTGCTATCATGGTATATCTTGTTGCCCATTTGACTAGGGAATTGAAAATGTTGGTACCAGTTTTCTTGCATTGAGGCATCCTTTTGAACGGTACATGAGTTTTTTTTAAGGTAATCTTCAAAACTGTTATCAGCCTGAACGGTGTATTATTGAGGGTTTTGTGCCGAGAGAGGTTGTGGACTTTTGTAGTGATTCCTGAGTTGTAATGAATCTCCTATAAATGATAAGAATATTAAGGACTATTCTGGAAAAGGTACTTTAGGAGCACCAGTGCGAGTAATCAGTCGTGAGTTGTGGGAACAATCTCACTTGTATATTTTACACAACATCGAAATAGAGAGTGTTTGTTTCACCAAACATACCAATTTCTTTAAGTAGAAACATCTTCGAGCCAATTCAATGTGGCTTGCTAGAGAGCATAAAAAGGCATTAATTAGGTGGTTTGAAGATAATGTCTTATGCCAACTATTTCAAATACCAAATAATTTTTCTAAAAATATCAAATTCCTCACCTTTAAACCAAAAATGAATGTTATGTCTTATGAAGGGTTTGACATAAATGGGTTCTCATATTACACAAAACATCAAGATGATAAGAATGTCGTCCAAAATAGTGGGTCATCCTTCAAGCGCCTTCATTGTTTTTTTCTAGTACAAAGGATAATAGTCCACGTGAAGTTAAAATTTCATATTATAGTGTCATTGAAGACATATGGGAGTTTGACTATATAGATTTCAAAATTTTGGTCTTTAAGTGTACTTGGGTTGTTAACACCAAAGTAGTTGCAATGGATGAATTGGGTTTCACATTAGTGAATTTTGAAAAGATTGGCAAGAAGGGTGAACAACTCATAATGGTTGTTACAATCACGATTTTTCTTTTGTACAATGATTTTGTGAATTTGGGATTAATTAAAAAGGTTGTAAGCTTTTCTTCAAAGGATGGGTTTCCTTGCAAATATCCCTTTGGATAGGAATTTCGTGATTGCAAATATTAGATTAATCCATTAATGGATATAAAAAAAGAAAAAAAGAAGAACAGTCCAAATAAAAAGAAAATACACAAGATAATGGATATTAAGCAAAGAGATAATGAGAAAATACATAGAAAACTCTAGAAAGTGGAAGTAATGACCACAATTAAATAAATTTCATTTCTATGTGATTTCTAATAAAAGAAATAAGAAAAGAGGAAAAAGGAAACGAAAGATAAAGAGAAATCCTTGAAAAGAAATGTCTTAATAAATGACTAAGAAAGAAAAGGTAAATGAATATTTCTTGAGATGGATTTCGTGCCTTTAAGGTTCCTTGAGGTCCAAGGAATCCAAGATGCCAAGATAATGGAAAAAGAAAGGGGAAATATCAATTAATTTGGTTTTATTAATGAATAACTTGCATATGAAAGAATCACCCTTTTCCTTTGGAATTTGGGTTTCAAATTTGGTACTTAAGTAGATAATTCCAAGATAAAGTTTCTTATAAAATTTGAGCAAAACATAATAAACGAGGAGAGAGATATGATTTTCCCAAGTTTCCTTGTTAAATATCCTTTATAACTCGTTTTTAAGAAAATAGATTTGGGGGAGCAATGTCAGTCGTTGGATGCCCCGCGTAGTCTAGGTGATCACGAATCCAAGGGTGGTTGCTCATCTCCTACCCCAATTCATAGAAGGAAATAGATAGGAAGAGGAATCAGAGTTTCTCACACTCATTGCCTTAAATCGATGAACTGATGAGTCCAACATCTTCGGGGGACTGATCTGAAGAATCTAGACCCTATTTTTGGGTGCTTTGGTCGCCGATTGGGAGAGTCCCCAATCCAACAGAACTCCTTCATCGACCCTATATATAGGGGAATGATCATGAGGGCACTGGTTCATCATCTATCAACCCTAGCATCTCCAGAGAGTGGCATGGAACCTATTGGTGAATCTAATTTGTCAAGCAACCCCGACCTTCTCCTCGGCAACCTGTCGATCTCACTGGAAAAACTGGCGACTAGTTGGCAGTGTAGGAATGGAGATGCCACGAATTGGAGGCCTCATCAGGTTCGTAGGAGAAAGTAGGAGCTTCTTGGACCATCACTGAGCTAGCAAGCGGCAAGAATCACAGAGTCAACCAAGTGGTTGACCATCAGATCAGAGGAAGGAGCGTCATGAGGTTGAAGAAGGGACCTCGCAGTTTTACTAGTGTGCCCCTCATCTCCTGCTGTCGAGGTAAGGATAGTTTGGTCCTTTGCAAATTAAATCGAAGTTAGGTGCACGGATCTTGAGCTGTTGGATCCTGCGTGGTCCAGTGGACCACAGATCAAGCGGCCTACCTTTTTTTCTAAAAATAATACATAATTCAGAAAAGTGATTTTCTTTACAAAAAAACATAACTTCTGCTAGGAAGCTCAGATGGATAGAGTTAAAATATGAAAGTTGCTTAGAAAAATACGAGGAACACATTAAAATTGGTTTGGGAACCTGAATTTGTTCCTAATTGCAAAAGTGTGTTAATCTAATGAAAAGTGCTTATGTATTAGATTAAGAAACCCTAATTGAGCATATTGGTTAAGTTCATATTACTTAATTGATGAAATTGAGTAATTGCAAACTATTGAATAGTTAATGACAAACTTGAACTGGATCTAGATGTTTCTTGCTTGTTTAGGGTTTTACCTCATATGAGAATGATTAAGCATTTAGAAACTCTAATTTAGGGTAAAAGAGGAGAAGATCATATTCAATCTGAAAAGTGTGTAAATATGTTGGTAAATGATGGCTCTAAGCTAATTTGAGTATAAAAGTTCCTAATTGTGGATAAATACCCTTATTGTAGTAATTAGGGTTTTCTAATGGATAAATGTAGAATTAATGATAAATAACGTTCATATGTGAATTAGGCCATAATGAACTACAAATTGATGATAATGACCTTGTCATGAATTAAAGGATAAAAATGGTAGCTTTAATGAAAAGAGGCTTAATGGACATAAGTGATGATTAATTGTGCTTTATTCGAAATTACAATTAAATGTTGTTAAAGGATAACCTTAGTATCTTTTGTGAAGAATAGATGAAATAATTAGGTTTTATGAGTAATTAGGGTTTAAAATAGTAAAATATGAAGGGAAACCCTAATTGCAATGGAAACTCTAAAAGTGGACTAGAAACCCTAGAAAGTGAGCTAGGTTTAATAAATCTTGATGGCTTGATCTATAATAGGAAATTGAATGATTATTTCAGGATCTTGTTGTGTGTGCTTGCTTTCTTGGATTTCTTACTTGCATGGAATATCTCTATCTCAAATCAGCCTGACAGGTATGTGGTTAATTATGATTAATCGCATTAGTTTCTAGAGGGTTTTCTAAATGCTTCCTCGCATTGAATGCAACCTAAATAGTTGGATGTTCATACTTGCAAAATTATAAAGTCACTAGGATTATCACAAATATATTATAAGTATGTATTGTCGCACCTACATGCCACCCTGATGGATGATGCAAAGAGGTCAAGCCCAAGAGGGAAGACCCATGGGAACCACGAGTGGTGACACCAGGCACCAAGCTCGGGAATGAGAAGGTGGCCTATGATATTGCATGACTAGAGGGAACCATGAGTGGTGACCCCAGGCACCAAGCTCGAGACTGAGAAGGTGGCCTTAAGTCAATGGCAAAGTGAAACCCGAAAGGGGGTATGCCAAGGATAGGGAAAAAGCGGTGGAGAATGTCATACTGAAAAGAGTAAATAGGCTTGTTAATTAACTGGATTGTGATAATTAGATTGTTATCCATATGTTTAAAATTTTGGTTGTCCCCACATACCAGCATATTCTGATATGCTGACTGACGTTTTGTTTGTCGGCGTTTTAGGTACAAGTTTGAAAAGGAAAAACAATAAAGTGGCATTTGTGAAAATAAATAAGAATTAAAGTACAAGGGAGGATTAGTTAGAGTAGACTCCTGATGCGGATAGAAGTAGATATCCCAGTTTTGAAAAAGGTATGCAAAGTTTTATTTTGTACCCGTTTTCAGTTTAGTTGGTAAAATTTGATAATTGTTATTGATTATTTGTTGAACCTTTGATCATGTTAATTGGGATAACAAATCTGACCCTAGTCTCCCTTAATTGGGGGTTACCGGGAGGCGGGTTCATTCCAATGACATCACATACGAAGCAAGTATTTTATATTGATGATCTAGCAAATGAACAATGATTGGTTGTTTTTCATGGTAAAAGACAATTCATTAAAGATCCTATAGATGAAGAAGAGTACTATGACAAGTATGATGACTCTAGTCCTCTCTCAGTTGGCTTGCCAATATCAAATATTGAAAATGATGCTGACTTATATGTGTGTGGAGATCACACTAAGGAAATGATAATTGCTAAAAGATCTCAATATTAGAGGCATGCTTTTATTTTTTTTTAATGTTAGATGTTCATTTTACAACCTTATATTTTATTGTTTGACTATTTTTATATGGCATTTTTTCAAATGGTGTCTAACCATGAATATGATGACCATGATGATGATTACCATCAGGATGAGCAGCATCACAATGTGCAACTTGACGCTAGTTTAAGTTGTGCATTTTATAATATATCTATCTTGTTGTATTGTTTTATCGCATTTATAAGTTATATTTGTTTGTGACCTATATGTGTTTTTTTTGTCAATTTTAGGTTGAGGATGTACATCCTGAGGATCTTGTTCAACTTGGTGAGCAACATAAAGAAACATCAAAATAAGGAGCATTCCATGATGAACAAGTTGATACAACAAAGGGGTTATAGACCGAAGTTGGTCGTTGAGTTTGATCATGCAGGAAATCCTATTGGAAAGACCATAGCTCTTTTGTTTTATATCTAGGGGTTCATACTCATAGATATTGTATTATAGTAGTAGAATCTTAGTATAAAATTGATAAAAGTAGGAAAGACTTCATATGGAATGAACTATGTGTGAGATATTATCATTTGCAATTGTATTTTTAAAACTATTTACAATTCTATTTTTAAGAATACTCATTTAAGTGCATGAACTTTGCAGAGCATATATGACTTGGATGAAAATTTGCATTGCAAAAAGGTTATGCAACACTTTGGGAGGGTACTGAGGAATTATAAGACAACTTTGACAAGACTATACATATGACAGGCTGAGAAAAGGTAGAAGTCAACAATTTATCAATGAATCTATCTTGACCCGATGACATGGGAGATGTTTGTTGCCATGACTGATGAATTCAAGGTATTAAGCCTCCTCCCCATTTTGAATGCATTCTTATGAATTCATTGTTTTACCTTGACATAGTAGGTTATGTTTTACATACCAATTACTATTGATGATTGTTACTAACCAGGCTACAAGTGATTCTCAATGAGAAAGACATGCAAAGAATGTTCACAACCACACGATGGGTCGAGGTGGCTATATAAATCTTCGCCAAAAGATACTACAAGCATCTTCTTCTTAGTAGCCTACTCCTGGGACTATTGAGTCCTCTACTACTACTACTACTAAACCTCTACTTCTCTGTGATATATGGATAGATGGGAACCAATCCAAATCTTGAGAAATAACCAACCCCGCAATTGTCGATGTGGCTACAAAAGTGGTAAAATTCAACTCTCAGAGTAATTAGTATTGATGATTGTTATGTTTTACTTAACAATAACTATTGATGAAGATCAGCGGGAGCTCCACAAGTAAATAAAACAAGGCAAGTTCATATCTGAGGGCACAAGGGATGAATTGAAAGTTGCTCTAGGAAACCCATAGCATCCTAGACGTGTTAGGGATGCAATAGCTGATGTGGGTATAAGAGCATTCTTTGGACCATCAGAGCGCAAATCTTTCCAAAAAGTGGGATTCTCAAAAGAGGAGGTAAAAGAGTTAATTGCAAAGGAAATTTAGGAAGCAATGAGCCAGTGGGAGGCTTCTCATTCAGCTACTAAAATAGTATTAGTTATGCTACCCAACTCTTCATATGAGGTGAATTCCCCTTCAACAGAGGTGGTTGGGAGTAATCATGTGGACCCAACACCTAGCTCATCCGTTGTAAGTATATTTATGACATAGTGATCTTTTTAAGATGATATGTTTAGGCATATATATAATACTTTATGGAAATTTTTAGGGGTTGAGGTAGTGCCTTCTAAAATTACAAGAATATGTTGTTGCGGTGGGCGAGGCTTACCCACCCATTACATGTGCCATGCTTCATGGTGCTCCGTTACCCATCAATGCGGTTCACGTGTGCCCGAGGCTTGTCTACAAAGCTTGGAAGAAGTATCCACTACCATATGACCATCCCAACACTGAAATGATAGGTGAAGTAGAAGGCAGTGTGGGCGTGTGGCCCAAAGAGGGAGTTATCTATATTCATCATGATCTATGGTAAATTTACATTACATTTGTATTTGTATATGCATGCCAATTGATACAAAATTATATATATGCATGACATAGGACCTAAGAAACCCCTTAGAGATCCTCCTCTTGCACCTTGACCTCCTCCTTAATCACATGGTTGGCATGCTCAAAACCTATTCACCTTGATAGGTCCTCAGTAGAGGGGTATGACACTATTTATGGACAAACATGAAGAAGATCCTATGATGGTTTCTATTAAGGAGGACGTTGTAGGTCAACATAATGATACTAGTATATTTGTACAAGTTGTTTTGGAGTTTCTTTGTTATGCATGGTTGAATACATTTGTGATAGAACTTTGGATATGGTGAGATCTTATATAGCTATATACCTCATTTTGTATATGGTGATTTGTTTTCTTATATATTAATGCATACATGATATATGTTTTTGCAACCACTTACATCAGATATGTACATAGTTTTCAATGACCCATGTGAGAATTCTAGTTCCATATTTGATTAGTCATGTCATTAAAGACCCTGCATCTATTACCCTATATTGTTCTACCACATTTAAATATTTTGGTAAAATGAAAATGAGCGTGAAATTATCTATATACAATGTTGGGTAAGTTTATTTACTTTTCTTATAATTTTGACTTAAGAAATGACATTTCACTGTGGATTTGAGTTATAATTTTGTTCCTTCTTATCACTTAGGAATAACCATTGGGTCTTATTGATTGTTGTCCCCATGATGCTAACTGTTTATTATCTTGATCCTAAGGGTGACAAAATAGACAATTGGGGACACGGTTTGAAAAAGGCATTATTCATGTGAGTAAATTTTTATATTTATATATGTTAACATATATTTTGCATGACTATTTACTAATATCAATTCAATGTGTTACATTAATGTATAGGGCAATAAAATAATTCAAAAAAGTTAGAGGAAAGGTGGACAAGAAGAAGAAAGAATAGTTTGGGAGAATGTTGAGGTGGTTTTCTAACTTCAATGCATATTTATGCCAACTATGCTTACTCTTATTTATTAACATTTTGTATGTTGAAATTTATAGTGTTTTGTACAAGACAACGGTTGGACATGCACGTACTATGTGATGCGGTATACATACATGATTGTTAGATATGCAGTAGTAGACATCAACAAGATACATAATGCAATCCATACATAGATAGTCTTGATCGTCATAAGTATATAGTCTTATTAGATAATATGAACATGCCAAACTAATTAATTATATACATCATTCTCTTTGCAGGTCTTTAAAATGAAAGACATCGATATTCTAGAAAATCTAGTAGATTTACACATGCCAAATACGAGAGAAAAACTAGATGAGACACGAGAATAATGGGAAGAAGCCTTCACAACTCTAAATTTGAATTTGATTGGGATGAAGAAGAATGATTTTTCTAAAGTTTGATGTTATAAATTCTATTATACATGTGGTGCTTATGACTTCTTGCAACTCTAAATTTGATGCATGCATATGTGAATGATGATCTGTATACATGTGTGTGACTATGAAGATGAATAAATGAATATTCATATATGTCATGATAATGAAATTGATATATATGTAGATGAAGTAACATGTGTGTCAATGAATGTGAAGATAGATGAATTATGATTGTACATGTGATGAAATGGAATTGGAGAATGAATAAAATTATGTGCATATTATGTTTGTTATTGGAGGTTTGGTGGCCTGTTAAGATTAACTCATAGGATGTTGTTAACCTACAGTTCAGAATGGAACTACATGTTCTACATCCTGCTGACCAGTCAGGTAGCAGGCTACAGGCCTTCTATTTAAAAAAAAAACTAAGTCATTGATTGTATAAAAATCTGACACTATAGGCCAAAGTCATCAGTTTTAGTAAAATAACCGACATTAAAGGACAAAACCAAAATGGTCATGTTGGACAACACGACCTCATTGGGTAGCATGTTATACTCGTAGGTTTATTAGATATAATCATCACTGTACATCAAAATCATCAGCTATTTAGGTTGCAGCCAACACTGTACATCATGATAGGTGTCGGTCTATACCAAATCAATGATATAGGGTCCTTTTCTAGTTACAAATGTGACCTAGTATGGCTCTTTTGACGTTAGTTTTAGGCATGCAACCGACGCCTAAGACTCTTATCTGAGTCAGTTTCTTTTATCCAAACAACCGATGCTAGACCTCTAGCATCAATTTTGTCATCCCCAGAGAACCGACGCCTTATACCTATGACTGTAGCGTCTCCCACTTAGGTGTTAGTTTATAGCTGACATTATAGGGTTGTTTTAGCTAATGCCATAGATAGTTTATGTACTAGTTCTAAGTCTCAGTTATAGATAACTATTTCTAAAATTGAACATGCTACCTTTGTGTTGATGATGTTTGTAATTTTGAAAGATATTCTTATGAATTTTGATAGATTAATATGAAGTGTTATGTAAATCAATTCTTAAAACACGACTTAATCTAATTTTTCTATTAGATACACAAACCATGAGATCATACTCTATACTAAGACTTTTGTGTATTAAAAAGTAACTTAAATAACGAAAATGTTGTTTTCATAATACTAAATCTAAATAGGAGCCTTCTAAATATTTACACAAAAAAATCTAAATATGAACCTTCAACATTAACGATATTTAATAAAATATCTAAAATAGAATACCTAAGAGGAATTTAACATTTAAGGTACATTTTATAAATGGGTTAACATCTAGATCATAATAATAGTGAAATCCAATGAGCATGACCCAATTACCTTTGCTATTGAGGAGATTATTGATATATTCTCAAGTTTTTGGTCCTCATCCTAATCACCTATAAGAAACTAACGTTTCATAAGCTCATGTGTATTTCTTATTTATGTCTCTAGTATTCAAATAACTTAAGTCTCATCTTTCTTAATTCCATAGACACTAGATAGGGTAATACCTTTGACTTATTAAAATTTATGTAAAATCACGATCAAACCTAATTGTTGAGGTAAAACCAAAATATTCTATCAAATAGTTAGTATAAGATCATATACTCAAATGAATTAAACTAAACAACTCAGGTGCTAACATATGAATCTAACACTAGAACTAGAAAAATACCTTAAAAATATCATATATGATAATGTTGTTGATTGTCATTAAGAGATCTGAAAAATATTAACAAACCAATATTCCAATCCAATATTGCATGTTGTTAATATATTACCTCAGAAATAATAATTATATAACAAAAATAGTGGCCACTTAGATTAAATATTTGTATATAAAAATAATCAAGCATGAAAAGTAGCCAAACATCAAAATATCAAGTATAACATGTATTAGGGATTATACTAAGTACTAGATAATAACTTGACCAATTTGGAATTATACTAAGTACTAGATAATAACATTTAAAATTATCTTTATTAGATATTGCATAAAATGCATGACAAAAACCCTTAACCATGAAGATCGGACCTTGATTCTAGTTCAAACGCATCAAAACATGTCGATCGTAACATTTGCAAGCTTTTAGCAAACTTAATTTTGGAAATCATAATTATTTATCAACCATAAAACATTGACAATGTTTTGACATTAGTAAAAACATAATATTAGATAGTAAATATCCAAAACAATAATCAAAAGAATACTTCAAAAATTAAAGCTAACCCTTTCACTGATACCTTATTTGACTTTGTTGAAGACTTATGTTAGATGGAAATTAATAGTTTGGAAATTGGGTTTAAAAAAACCTTCCACAAATAAATCATGTGGTTGTTAACACAAACACAATGCACTATAGCTCACTACAATAGTATCACAGAACCGTTCTTACCCCAATCCTAATCCTACTTCCTAGACAATAGTAAAAGGATTGAAGCGCCCCTCCCTGAGTGGCCCAATAGGATCTATCACATTGGCATATAAAATAAGAAATAATAACTCAAAATATGGAGATATAAAGAAAAAACTAACCCAATATGGATATTTTTCCAATATATCCTTATCATCTTAGTATGTAGAGTGTGTAAGAAATCTTATTCAGTATTCCATTTGTATTCCCTAAAATCAAGAAAATCAAGACAATCATGCAATTGCACAATATGCTATCAAAATCAAGTAAAGTGGTTTATAAAAAAGAGTATACTTGGTAGGACTTATATTTTAAAAGTATAACAAACGATCTCCAAAACCAATATCATTTGACAAAATGTTTGTTATTCAACGATTCAATTCTATTACAAGTTTCCATTATGCTGTAATCAATAAGCATGCTTATATATTTTGTTGGACTCCATTACCCCAACATGATGGGGAAGGTCTCTAGGATCCTTCTCACCTTAGGCAATAGGAGGCCAATGTACAAGTCCCATCTCCAAATGATGGGGTTGTTGAACTCAATATCAACATTATCAATATCATCATCATCATCATCAATATATGGGTAGTCATAATGGGCGTGCAATTCATGTTTTCATGTTTTTTATCAAAATATAGTATAGAAAAATGGAAGACTAATCATAGGGAATAGTAGCTCATCCAAGTAAGTAGCCAAGTATATGGTCAAGAGATACATAAAAGTATCTTCAATACAATCAAAGAGGAATTATATAATAGTGTACCTTTCACCGACGATTTTGAGTATAAACAATATAGGAATCAGTAGGTCAACCCTTTGAGCCAGATCCTAAATCATCATGATTTGATCAAGGGTCAAGATTATGATATTTGGAAATCATGTTTCAATGTTCAAGATTAGGGTTACACTTTTCCTATGTCAACCTTAGGGTTAGGTCATTCACTTATAATCAATATTTTTATATGTCCAACATTATTTAAAGTGTACAATATATTCGAGTGTCAATGAATTACCTAGGTTTTCTAGGATCATATATGTTAACCCTAATTTTATGATCATTATCCAAATCATCATCAATTTCCTAGATCATCATCATCATACATATTGCAATTTCAAGATCAGATTGATGGGTCAAAATTATATCAATTGTTTTGGAAGATTAAGATCAATATCAAGATTACTCATTATTCATAAATATTATAACCAAGATTGAATGAAGTAAATATATCTTGATCTCTAATGACTCATTTTCAATATGATATGATTCAACTAGATTAGATCTAGGTTACAAGATAATAATTAGAGTCCAAATATAGGGTTTCCAAAGATTAAACATCATTGTTGAATCATTAGACAAATTAAATAAGCAAAGGAAGAAGATATAGGGTTATTAGTTAGAATAACAACTAATTATCCCCCACAAGTATTTTTGGAAGGTTCATTGGATTTTTCTAATCAAGATTGACTATTTGTTTGTCTTTTTTGGAGTTACAATGCAATTTCTATGATTTAATCAAGATTTGAGTATTTAAATGAATATTTACCAGAGAGAAAGATGAGATACCTTATTTTGCAAAAAAGGCTGGTCGTTGGATGTCATTTGGATGGCCTAGATTTTCCCACATGGGTGAGGTAGTTTTAACACTTTATAGACTGGTTCAAGCCTTCAATTCAGCCAGTCTATTCTTTGATTTACCGGTTCAGTGGTGGTTTGTTTGGACCAGGAAATTTCCCCTTGAACCAGCGAGTTGGGACTCATGTCCTTACACTCTGGCTTCCCCCCATGATCCCAAAAAGGAGGAAGAGGATCTTGCCAGCATGGAGGGGATTTGGGAACAACAGGGACCGAGCAAGGCTATGAGAAAGTCGTCCATGCTTGCCCTGACATCGCGACGGTGGTGGTGAAGGCAAATTTGGGAGAGGATATGTGGGTGAGGCACGCCTAGAGTGAGCTATGCGGCAATGCCGCACAAGTAACATGAAGAAGAGTAGGAGGTTCTTTAGGGTGCTTGAGACCATGAAAGAGCATAGAATGGGGGAAATCTCCTATGGAGTGATGAAGGGAGTGGTATGTGAGGGTTTTTATAGCACTAGGACTAGGTTTTAGGGCTAAACAAGCTTCCGTTGCAGCCATCACCACCAGAGTGAGAGATGAGAAAAATGAAATCATTTTTATGGCAAAATAAATCATTAATGGTGGTCAATGTAGGGCTGGATGAGTTTGAAATAGCAAGGTGTGTCTTTTTTCTGCTCAAATTTTCAAATCGAGGTCATGGGTGGGAGATCGACCATAATGGCGGGCTTGTCTCCTCCCCGCAGATTGCGGGAGGTAGAAGATGTCCTGATGGTCATTGGATGGTGCCTAGATATGTGAGAGGTAGATCCAAGGGCCAAGGAGTGCCCCTTCTTCATTCCACAGATCAATGGCATGGATAAAGCCATATAAAAAGGGAAATGAAGGGATTTTCAACACATTAACTTCAAAAATTCATTGAAAATCATAGGACTGTCCAATTTGAGTGAAATTTGGATCATTGCTTCACAAAAATGTGGAGAATATATATCAAAAGTTTGAGAACCAAAAGATGAAGGTTGATTGACCAAGTTTATTATTTGGACAAAGTTATGAATGAATTCAATTTGAAGTGTTATAATGTGTATAAAATCCACATTGATCATCGTATTTTGAATTTGAGTCTCAACATTGATTATTAAGGCAAGAAAAATAATGTGAGTTCATGATTGAACATACATGGGTCAAAAGAGTAATTAATTGATAGTTATGCAAAATTCCACTATGTCACAAATAGAAACCTACATGATCCTCTCCAGGACCATCTTGGACTTCACATGCAAGTGACTTCTTTGGTGGTTGACACTTACCATTGAAGTAATCATTATCTCAAGGCCAGTGCTCCCAAGATTCCATGGATCCATCCTTAATAATGTAGCAATGTTGGGAGCACTGAGGTTATATATGTAAGACATCCCCTACTTTCTTCTCAAATGCAACCATAAAAATTATTTTATTCTTCTTCTTTGATTCTTCTTTCTTTCTACTCTTTATTTTTTCAGTTATCCATGATCATGTAGAAAGAAGCTTCTTCTAGCCTCTTTATAGGGTAAGGATTCCTAACTTTGAAAGATCAACCACTTAGTTTCTTCGTATCCCAATGCCATTACTATTGATACTTGTAGGATCACGGGAATACTATGTACATCTTATGTTGGATCCCAAATCAAGGATCAATATATTTTTAAAACTCTTTCTCCTAATAGTAACCTATATTATGACTTTACTTCACTTGATCATATACACTCTCAAACATTTTTCAAAAAGCATGAAATGTTTAATGTTGCTATATTTATAATTCTAGTCTCACAAAATATTATGATACCTAAATTTGTATCATAGAAATAATGTTAATTATCCAATTTTCCAAAGTCATGGTTTCATTAATTTGAAACTATAATTAAAAAATAACCCAAAATTTTATGAAGATTCAAAATCCTTCCTATTTTCACACTTAAACTTCCCTCCAAAGTTTTCTCAAAATGCAAGGCATGTTTAGGAGATATACATGAATTATTATCAATTTTCTTGATAATAAAATATCTAATTATTATTTATTAAACACATTATATTCTAAAATATTGTTTCTTAAGAAAAAAACATCACCATATAGTATCAACCACCTTTCAATATATCCTAAACAACACAAACTAGCTGTACTTCCTGTATACATTAACCAATGAGCTTAAACAATAAAATTGTCAAAAATAACATGGGTTTTCATATCTAATACTCTAGTTATAATATTAGCATCTTACTTGAGGGAAACGTAAATATCAGCATAATATGAGAATTTGAATGTTTTTATTCCCAAAATATCATCACCAAGTGGTAACTTTACTAAAATGTCCATTCGATTTTTTATACACATAAAAGGGCAATAAGTAGTCCAAAAGATGTGAAACATGGCCCACTAGTCAGGATCTTATATAAGTAGGTTCTCATTAAAGGTTCTAACATCCAATTAGGTAGGTTCTCAAATGTCAAGGTATGAAAATATTGCCGACCTTATGGAAAATTCCATCCTAATAACTCAGTTCAACTAATAGAAATTTCCCACCTCAGTGCAATAAGCTACATTGATTACTAGTTCTTACCTTATATAACCTATACGACGTCTTGTAATTAAAATAAAACAAAATATCTAATCATTGTAATATCCACTTCTCACTATTAGTATATGTCTAGTAATGTTAAGCACACTAAAGATTTAAGCCATTGAGGTCTTTTTGTGAGTCTCATGAGAAGGTTTTATTTGGCCGTATAATTGTAGTGTGGAATTAGTAGAATTAGTAATCAAAAAGTATGTATGCTCCCTTCACTTGGGTTATGCATCAACACTTCTTGTCTCTACTTGAAATATTTTTTATTAGAATTTATCATAATTTCAATATTGTCAATTCCTCAGTAGAGAAAATAATGGTATTCAACAAGGCCATTAATTATCATTTCATAAGATCATTGGTCATCAATTGTATTATTATTCAAACACTAAATCTCACTTTTAAACTCATGACATGTCCACAAAAAAGGTGTTATCCATGATTTTATCACTGAAATACCACCTATAATAAAAGGCATTCTTGGGTCCTTCTCTTGTGATCATACTATACACTAACTCATATCAATCTAACCTATATGTGAAATTGGTATCTCTGAGTAGCCAATATTTTTTTTGTATACAACCTTATCTTGACCTTTCATACCCTTACTTAAATACCAACTAAAATCCTAGTTCCATATACTTGTAATATAGGACACTCAATAGTTCTTAATTGATCATACTTGATGTAGGATGTGAGTTTCTAGGGAGCACAATTTTCCTTTAATCGTTTCAGTAGTTTTACTTTGAATGATATCGCTTGTAACTCTATGGTCACACTAGAACATATAATACTAATATAGGTTGATGTCTCCACTCATTTCTTGTGGTATTCAATATACATGACTATCTCTCAATCTCTTAGTATTAATTCTCTTTCTCTCTCTCCTCTATCTGATGGCATCCTCTGATATCACATGTATATATATAACAAATGATGACATCTAATATCAGATTATAATTATTTGCACACCTCACTAGAGTACATGTCTTATTCCATGTGCATATGAACGGATGGGTAAGGATAAGTAGTTTTATTAGCAACATGTTTCCAATATAATTCCATTTGATCTATAGTCTAAACCAAAAACCAAAAAGACAAAGTGGTGATTCTATATGAATATCAAGAGTTAATGCTTAACATGTATAGTAGACAAGTACCTAAACCTTATTCATATATCCCATTACATCAGCATACTAGATGTCTAGCTTAGTCTATTTTTCACCAATTTCTTTTGTAAGAAGGTCTACTTGATGTCTCTCTAAATCACGATGTGCAAGTCTCACTAGGCTTTTGGTACGTGACTTTAAACTGAGAATGTTATTATCGTCTTAGTGTCCATTCATTATTTCTCTAATATCATATTACAACTCCTTCTTTTTAGCATTTGAGCATAAGGATAAAAATCCCTTCAATATTTTTTTCACTTGGGGCTATTACAAACATGATATTTATTACAATAATAGTAGAAAAATAGATATTTCATATTGTTGTACTAATGAAATTTCATTTTCATAGGAAAAATGTTGCATTAAACAATTTTGGACAATGCAAACTTAATATAGACATAACAACCTACCACTTAAACTTAAACTCTCATATTGTGTAGATCGTGTCCCATAGACTAAAACCCCCTGAACCAGACATGGCTAAATCACATGAAGATCAATAGATGATGTCTGGTCATACACAAATAGGGATATATGTTATAGTACATGTAATTATATAAAAAATTAATATATATGACCACAATAAAATTTTTAAAATTCGAATTTGATTTCTAAAATTGAATATTTTTTGAACTTTTATCTATATTTCGTGCCCAACATACAGTAAGCCCTCTTCTATTCATATGAAGCACTCTCTATTGAAATAAATCACCAACTAGTAGGCATGGAATGCCCTTTATTGAAATTGATGTTTCCTCCATTTGCACAAAATGCATTTTATTTGTCCTGTAGTGCCATTTTTATATCAAAGTGTTTCTTGGCACAAAGTGCTACTATTGTCAGGAAGATCCTTAATGAATAGAAGTAATTCTATTTGTCTAAGGGCCTCTAGGGAGGACTTAACATGTAATAATATGTATTGTAGGTTTCTTAATAACTTATCAAAATTGTATATATATTTGAATAAAAATCTAACTAAAATTCATACAAATAAAAGTCAAATCTAATTTTTTATATGATTACTCATGAAATGAGTAGATCAAAATATGCATGGTTTTATTCCTCTAATATATTATCTTAATATGAAATTAGTACTTAACTAAAAGTCTTGAAAAATAACTTAATATACTTTTGTTATAGATGAATATGATAGGAACTCTAAAACTTGAACTGAATATATAAATATTGTGTATCTACAAGTAACTTCATATCTTGAATATTTGAAATCTGGAGTTTTTAAAAATAATGTCAATCAATATATGTATTAAAAGCATGACTAAAATTAATAATTTTAAAAACAGTATATCTGAAATCAACTTAACTCATGATTTATGATGTGGCAGTTAGTGATATGGTAGATTAATCATAGGAAATTCACCTTGGAATAAATTTCTATGTTTTTACATAAAATAATGTGCAATAATCTCCTCCTTAAAGCAGAACCTGGCTTATTGTAGTATAGCTTTAGGATTTCATGTGAAGGACAACATTACTAAGAATCAAATGGATTTGTAACTTAATTAAGAAAAATCAATAAAAGAGTAATTGTTTGAAGATTTTTTTGATTAACTAAATTAACTAAGAAATGAAAATAAATAAAACTAAGTAAGAAATTATTTTTACGCTATCATAAAATTACCAAACCAAATGGTCCACTATCATTTCCTATGTAACTTTTGTACATATTGCTTTATTTATTTATATTAATATTGGGATGGAAATAAGGGTTTTCATACTCTTTCGGAGTATGAAATCCACATATATTGATATCTTCATGGACTCGAGGTCTCATTACCTAGGAACCTAATATGTCAACACATAGAATTTCCTTATGAGGTCTCATATGGTATCAAATGATATCTTTGGTGGTATGATTCTAGATTTCAAGTTCTATGCATCTAGGATTAAAAAAATTACAAAAGACAAATCATTGAGATATACAAAAAGTATTAAACACATTTGATTTATCAATCCAAATGTTCATACAAACAACAATTAATAATGTAGAAATAGGTAATGGGCAGTGGGGCTAATTATCGTGTCCTAGTAAAGGATATACTCTCTAATTATGTTCATGATACAAAAAGAGAGAGAAGAAGAAGCTCATGGAAAATATAGCATCATGGAGGAGAATCATATTGGTCTTATCACAACAGCCCAAACAATGGTTACAAACTCCTATCATTTCCTCCAACAGATTGTTTCTCCAAGTCAAGGCATCATATTTTATCTTTATAGTTCCTTTGCACTGGCTATTATCATGGATGTGAGACAGTAGGTGATGATCCCTTATCGTGGATGTCCCAGAAGTGTTTTCTATCAGACCAAAAAATAACAGATCCATACAAATTAATCCAATAGTTCTCATCCCTTTGATGTAGATTTTATCACATGATTTTTGGGTGACTTTAGTGCCAATTTTCCAATCACTTGATTTCAATATTGTATGTCAAATCTAAAGCCATTTTGTACTTAGGATATAATCTTTTGTCGAACAATCGAGAAACTGATAAGGATTTGCACCTACAGGCAGGTCATCCAACCAACAAGTTAGGTTGGCCAATCAGAATTACACAAAAGTTCATGTTATAAATTGACAAATTGAGTATGAATTCCTATTGTCCAATCGGTAGCACTGATCAACCAATCGAATTTCTACCCATTCTACTACCTACAATCGGTCGTCTGACCCACAAAGTGATTCAAGAGTGGGTTGAATGACTGGTGTGTTTCATAAATATAATGTTTTGAAGGCAATGGACCTTACCCATCCAATGACATTTCAATCATCCAATTTTGAATTTGTATGTGAATGTTATGGCCATTTGAGTGACTATATATACTTAATGATCCTCACTCCATTAGTCAGAGTAGGGGAGTGAGGATATGAAATTGTTAATAATTTTATTGGCTTTATATGAAGAGGTATATGCTTCTCTCTAAATCATACATCAACCCTAGAAGTGAAGCACACAAATATATTAAACACCAAATAAATTGCATACACTACCAAAATCCTAAAACAAGTGAAGTATTGAGTAAAATGCAAGTAAAATATATCAAACTAAATCTAAAATGCAACTAAAAACATGAGCAAATAGACATTCATCACAACCTGAAGCTTGAACATTTCTCATTCTCAAGTAACAAAAAATTCAAATTATTATTCAAAAAATACTTTCAACAAATGTATGGCACATAGTAGAATCATGTTTGAATCCCTACCATCAAGCATGGACACACAATCCCAATTTCCTAAAATGACATAACTCAACTTCCCATATTATCTACTCAATCTCTCCTTTGCAAATTACTCATGTGCCAAAATCTATAATGTAAACAAGAAGTAATAATTTTTAAGTTTTAGATAATTTCACATATTCCTATGAGATTATTACACATAAATAATGTTTGGTTGTAAAAGGTGTTCTTTGGGGTATTTTTCTTCCCGTGGGTATAAACTAGAATGAATTTCATTATGAAAGAAAAGTTGTATCTCCTCTATTTGAATCAAAATTTCTTGCACAGATGCATATATTTAAAGAAAAAAAATTCTTTATTGCACATTGGCATCTTTTCTTTGTTTTTGATGAGACGTCCCTATTACATATAGATGGGTATGGAAGAAGTCATTATAGAGGGAGAAGGGAGGTGTGCCGACATGATCATAGAGTTTTTACACTTTACAAGTTTACAATTATTTGGGAATTGGTGGGTCAAGATGGTGATAGAATAAATATAAAAGAGGGATGAACTTGTGCATCTCATATATTAAAATTCAAAGCAATGGAAAACTCTTACACAACAATTAAATAACATCATGTTACATGAAGTATTAAAGAATTTCCACAAGCATGCTATGCTAATTAGTAAAGAGACACATTACATTTGCTCCAATTAATCCCATATGACTTGACATCAATTATGGAGATCACTCTACTTATATTCATTGTCTACAAAGGGTGGTTTCTAACCATTAGAATATTTTCAAAAATATAGTTAACATCAATAACTTACTTCAAAAAAGAAGGATTGCATGAAAAATTCTATTTGCAATGAAATATAGATGCAAAATAATCTACGTAGATAGTGGATTCAACTAACATTGCAAGAACTAAGAACCAAAATGAAAACAATTTAAGCTGCATGCAATGAAAGCAATCTACATGCATATCTACCATTTTGAACTACAAAAACATGTAAACATATAAGTGTGAGTGGAAAAGAGTATAGACCACCCAAAAGTCCATATTGAGCTCATAAATTTCCTCATCCCTCAGAAAACACCAAACCTAAGATAGAGGGGAAGAAATCATTGATGCTCATCCAAATGGTCCTAGAAACTCAAAGAAGGTCTTACGTATAAGGAATATGATTTAAGATTGGAACCTTGAACATGAGAATTCCATTGTGTTGAATATGACTAGGTGGCCATCGTAGCTCAAAGGTAAAATCCAGATGTTTGATATAATTTTTTCTATCACCCTGACATCCTTCCAGCATGGTCCACCAATACTCCTCCTTCAGTAGAGGAAGTATAGTAGCAGTGTGAGGATCCAAAAGAAGTGACACTGTGTAGGAGCCACACCCATCTGGTGGCCTCGAGATCTACTCATAAGTGAATGTTGGAGATGGGCTATCCTATTTCCTCAACCTGAAATACACTTGATTCCTCCATGGGTGTTTCACAATATAGAACTGAAGAAAGTTCATGAATGTGAAGTGTTGGTGGAATGTATAACTCATGTTGGTTTGTACCTCCTCATATGCAACAACAACATTAGTAATGGAAGTTTGTTGATTGTCTTCCGAATAAATTCAAACAATGTTGTTTTGTCATTGTAACTATATGGATGCAAGTCTATAAAGGGGACGAGTGGTGGACTATCTTGAAATTCTTAAGTTTCATGGAGACTTTCAACTTTTGATAATGAAATTTCAAGCCCCATAACACATAGAATGATGGAATACAAGTGTACATGTCAATACCTACCTCTAGTTCTTCAGGATGCATCACTATCCATAAATCATCCATTGTCTTCTCTAGGAAGACATGAGTGTCATTCTCATCATATACCATAAGTGTGGGTTGATATCTTCCCTTGGGGGCTCTGTGATTGATGCTCACATTATGTGACTGGTTGAGAAAGTTGTGCTTTCACCTATTCTAGTTGTTCCATCATTCTTTTTCCCCAAGATTCTTCATCAGCTACCATTTCTTGTGGATCGGCTATCATTGCTTGTCAGTCAGCTAACATCTTCTAGAGGGAACTCATCCTCTCATGTTTGTTACCAACCAAAAATTGTAGCATAAAGGAAAGAAATTGAGGAACTAGGAGAAATTAGAGGACCAACTCCTACAGACTCACACCTATAGTATAGTGGTAAGTATTCCCACAAGTCATGTGGGTGATCTAGGTTTAGTCCTATCGACGATGGTAAAATATGATCCAGTAGATTACAACACAAGAAACTGACCTAAGAATAAATTTATAAGCTTTTACCTAAAATAATATGCAATAATCACAACCCACAATAGGACCAGTCTTCTCACAATATAGTTTTAAAGTCAGACCTAATGGATAACTTTATTAAGAAAAAAATAGGTTTTTAGCCTAATTAAGAAAAAGAATTAATAAGGATAATTATTTGAAGATTATTGATTAATTAAATTTACTAAGAAAGAAAAATAAATTAAACTAAGCAAGAAATGATACTTTAACTATGACACTTTCTCTAAACATTGCATCCTTCATTTATATGAATAGTGGATTAGGGGAAAAGCATCTTAGATCCTTTGAGGGTATTAAATCCACATGGATTGATCTCCCCATAGACTTGAGGCCTTGTTACTTATGGATCAATAGTTTGTTACCATCATATTGCCCTCCAGAGGTCTCATCCTTTAAAGAGTGGATCCATACCTTACATAATTAAGAAATAAATTCATCCCATCCAAGCACACTTATAAGTATGGCTGAGATAAGAAATTTTAATTCTCAAATATAGTATACTAAATAGAATATTTAATTATTTAAAGAATATTGAATGTGTACAAAATAATCCTCATTATAAGTCATATATTATTCCTCACCACAAGGGTGATTTCACAAAAAGTCAAAAGTACAACTAATTTATTACTAGACTTTTTGTAGAGGGCATTGTGGCCATTCCAAGCTATCGTTGACTTCAAGATATTGTAAAAGATTTTCTCGAGTCACGATCATGTATAAACTACACTTGGGTGGTTAGGGAACAACACCCAAAAAGAGATAGAGAAAAATTATGGGTTAGTAATGATGGAGTATGTGTATTGAAAAATATTTAGGCATTTTAGAGAAAAATAGTGCAATAAAGCGGATTCCTTTACAAGAGGGAACTATTATAATGTGGGTAAGTTCGATAAGATTAAAAAAGAGTAAACTTCAAAAGAATAAGGCTTTTAAGAATAACACAATTTCATTATGTGTCTTTCCATTATCCAATTCATAAAATAAACAAATTCATGCATATAATGTATAGTAGAAATAAATAAAGTAGGGCCAAGACACAAAGGATCATTTGTCTAAGATAAGTATTGTGGGATAGGATTCTTGGGTAGGATAGCACACCCTTGTACATATTAAGCAGGGAATGTCACAACCCAGATAGGAAAGCACGTCCATACATAAAATACATGCTTATACATAAGCATTTACATTAGTTAAATTAGTCTAGCAACTCATGCTAAATATTAAGGCAAGACATACATCTATTGATTACATCAATGAGGTTAATCAACATAATAGAAGTCGTTACAAGCCCATTATAACCATGAATAAGTAGGATTTTAGAGTATTTCAAAAGGATTGCTACAAATGGGCATATAAGTGTAAAAATAATTTGATAAATTCAAGAGATTCCTTTGGGAATGTTGATTTTATATAATGACCAAATAAAAATAGAGATTTCACATATATGATCTTCATGACTAACGATTAGCTCGATAGTTATAGTCAATCCCCAAGGCTGAGTATCCATCCTAAGAACACATTATGTATGTTAGTCAAACCAGGGTAAGCATATTTGTATGGATTCCTATTATTGATTTTGACATTATTCTTATCTTAGTACCAATCACTTAATTACCTATTGAAACATTCATCTTAGTAATTGAAAATATCATATGCGGGATACACATTTTAGTTCTAAGGTCCATCTTTCATCACATAAGCCAAGTATGTCCATGTTACATATAAATATGCATTTTCCAATTTAAGACTTGATTGGTATTCTCTCTCTAGTACCACGTGCATCTATATTATTCCTAACATCATATTTACCATACATATTAGTTCATATACACATTGTGTAATATTCTTGAATATTCCATGAATATTAATATTTAATATATACATAATTGTAAGTAAATTTTGATGTGGATTAACTGACATGTCACCTAGACATATGTTTATAAAAATAAATTTGTATAGATATTTCATGTTTGCTTTTACACATATTGATCAACCTAGACAGTTGTAACATCCTTTTCTATATTGCACATCAATATAATTTTCTATGTACACATATAATTCATGTTCATTATTCTATAAGTGGTTCATAATATATGATTCTGATTATTTGTAGGTATCGAAAATTTTCTGACTAAATGATAATGTGCAACAAGAATTATGTGAAAAATTCCAGATATGGTTAATTTTGGCTAATTATTTATTAGATATTTAATCTTTGCCTTGTTTTAAATCATAGTGTTTATTCTACTAACTAAATTAGAAAGATAACACCATTATAATATTCTAGACATTAAAATTTATAAATGATAAAAGTTTGGTTTTGTTTAGATGTCGTTTGAGTATGCAATAATTTTGCATATGATAATCTCATTTTAGATGAAATAATTGTAATTTTCCACATTACTATTTGTGTGGGCTTTTTATGGGCCATTAGGTTTAGAGCAGGTTGAATTCAATTTATCCCAGCCGATGATCATCTTCTTCAACTTTTGATCGTTTTGGAACTACTCCCTCTTTTAATCAATCATGGATTTCTTCTCTAGCTTCAAGACATAGATCAAAATCTTTTAAGTTCTCAAAGGAACCCTTGCTTCGAGCTTACGTGATATACCCAAAAGCACTGTCAACTTATCTATGAGAAGCATCTCACAAATGTCCTTTGAGAGAACCTCTTTGCTTCATTGACAATGGAAAAGCTCTATGGAGGTTTTTGAATCCTTCCTCACTCCTCAATTTAACTCCAATACCTTGAAAACATCTTACCCTACTCCAATTTCCCCTCACCATCATTCAGTGTTGTTATCAAACTCCACTCCACTCCATTCAATTCCCCATTCCTAAACATTCCATAGGTCATTTCAAACTCTATCATAGTCGTTGTTGGGTCCCAACCGAACTGGGTTCCTGGAGAGAGTGGACATTCATTGTTGAGGACCCTTAAGGGTCGTATGCTGGTGGAGAGTGATGGATAAAAATCATAAGGGCCGTTTAGACCTTAACAAACTCTTGCCCACTTGACTTCTAAGGTAATTCATATGAACCCATCTTCTCTCACTCATGTACAATATGATGTCAACTGTCATGGAAATTTCCTACAATTGAACCATGCAAACTATGCTTTAAACCTATCCTGGTCTCACGAAGGCTTATGAAATTGTAGAGGGAATGAGTCCTTTTCTTCTTCTTTTTTCAACTTTGCTTTGGTTTCCCCTATTTTCTATCCTAAGCCTCAACCTAGAGAGCTTTCTAATTTGGTCATACCATGCATGCTTTGAAGTGTTTGGCCAATCTGACTTTGCTTGTTTAGCTCACCCATTCACTCAATTCACACTATATTTTACTCTACCCAGAGAGCTTTCTCGGGACCTCAACTACCTAGAGCGGATGCTTGTCTTTTGGATGTTTGCATGAGCAAGATACATGTCCATGAATGGACATCTATGTCATTACACTAGTTTTGGTTTACGTTTTCCCTCAGAGGGTGTTTTGATCTTTTTCCCTATACAGATCTAAAGAAAGCCACATATCTCAATATTTTTGTTGGATATTTCTTGAATCAATTATATTTGTTCATATTGGTAAATATATGCTAGATAAATCCTAGTAATTAACCCATGCATCAATATTTTATGAAACTTGAGCTATATACTAAAAAAATGTAAGGAATCGTATAGGACTTATTTATTAAGCTAACGATGAAGAAATAAATAATTATAAAAGTATGTGCATTCTATTTACATATTGGTGTTATGGTTCATATGATTATTGATTGATTAACTATATCCCTTGACTTGAGGTTTAATGATCCAACCAAGATACTCAGAATAGTAAGCTAAATCATCATTTTTAGAATTAGTACTAATAATATGCTTTGCCTAATATCCCTAGACTGTTGAATTCATATCACTAAATCACACGCTAGGCTTAGAGATTAATGATATGGGCTAATTATTAAAACTGAAATCTTAATCACCTAGATTAAAGATTAGTAATTACCAACATTGATGTTAAGATATTACAAGATATCTTATGAATGTACCTAAATATGTCGAGTTTATATAGAAAGAAAATAGAGATAATATGTATATTTATATATATGTGAATCACAAACATCTATATCAAAACTTCTAATTTCTATTGAGATCTTAAATATGAATTCTTACTTACAAGGGTTAGTATATGTAAACCCTAAAATATAGATTAAATTGTTGAGTTAATGAAGTAAGATAAAGAGAAATGAATGTGGCTCAAACCCTATCCCTAACTCATATAACTCATCCACTATAGAGGATAAGATGATACACCCTATTAATAAATAGAACATTAGATTAGGTGTATGATCTGATAATTCACTCAAGAGTCAAATACATGCACCTAGACACCTTAATTGAGAAAACTAATAGTCATATAACTTTTTACCCTGATAAAGATGCGGAGGTTGATAGATCCTTTGGTTTACAAGATATGGTTAGGAGCATGACTTGAAGTAGTGTTTTCTTAATAAGACTTGGGTTATGGTAGGTAAGTGGGCCATGTCGATTGAATTTCATTATTATTATGATTCAACATACACCTTCCTACAAAGTAACTTACAGATTAAGTTCCTTTCAAAATGTAGGGTTTCATATTCATTTATGTTTTGAGTAATAAGATTTCATTCAATTTGAGTTATGTTGCCAAATTATCAGATTTAAAGTATTTGAGATCTACATAACTTTAAAATTATTATTATTTCTGTGCCTAGTTCAGTTTATTTTATCATCCCTTTAGAATCAAATGTCATAGAAGATATCCGAATTTAATTAATTTGCTCTATTAAATCATTGTTTCGGACTAAAATTTAATCAGACAATTAGAACATCAAATTTTAAAATTCGGATTTAGACTACTCATTGTGTGTTTAGCCAGATATTAGAACCAAATACATACTAAGAGTTAATATTCATATTTAGATTTCATTTATAATTAAAGAATAGAGATACGAATTAACAGATAATATATTAAGATTTAGAGAAAATAAATTAAAAATAGATTCAAAGATAATAGATTAAGATTCAAGATAAGAAATTAAGAACAAAGATAAAAAAGGACACTAAAATAATAACTATATAAATAATAGGATGAGTCCCACTAGAGAGTCTTGAGATGATTTAGAAGACACTGAAGGAATCATAGAGGGCACATTGTACCAACAGAAGGTGTATTTCACCATGGAGGATACTTCAAATTCAACAGAGGGCATGTTGTGCCAATAGAGGGTATGTTGCACCACAGAGGACACTTCGGTGTCAACAGAGGGAATGTTGTGTCACATAGGGTGTGTTGCACCATAGATGACACTACAATGTCACAGAGGAGAACTTATTGTATGATGGTGGCCAAAAATCAATTAAAAGTCACAAACAAAAGATACCATGATTCAGTATAAGTTTACAACTTTTAGATCTTAGTTCATCTTTCAATTATAGTATATTCATGTTTGTCTTATTAAAATTCCATTCCACTTACTAATGGTAGTTTTCCTATTTGTTCAAGGGTTGGGATGAGCTATTCACAGGTACTAATCTATAGGAAGATCAGTCAAGAGAGGACAAATCAATAGTTTTTAGATGTTTTTCTTGGTGGGACTCCATCTATAAGATCCTTAATCAGAAGAGCATAGATTTGTATCTTATGTTAATTTTAAGAATACATTCCTTTTGTATAACCTTTCTTTGCTAGGAACACAATGATAATTTCTTATATACACTATATATATATATATATATATATATATATATATATATATTGGTTCACCACAATTATTATTGTAATGCATATCATGTTTGTGTCACTCCTAATTAGAAGAAAAAAGAATTTAGTTTTGGCTCATGTGATATGAAAATTGGGGTGTTACAGTATTATATAAGATCAATAATTAAGATGCCCATTAGGCAAATTCTCATATTCTTACTCTACACCGCCCACTAGATCCTAGAAAGACTAAAATATATAGAAAGATTGACTCTTAGTGACCATGGTTATAGAAAAAAATATATAAAGATATTAGAGTACAAGTTAGAGGTCAAGCTAGATGACAACAATTGAGATATGCATTGGAGTTATAATCTATTGCAAGTACTAGTGATGACAAAGAGAGGGAAGAAATTCACCTAAATCTAAGGAGAGAAGTAGAGCAATTGGGATGAGAATAGAGCTCCTCTTTTAGGGGAAGGCAAGGCGGTATTGGTGTTGGCAAGCTCCTATCCACTAGACCTGGGTGAGGGCCAACAAAACAGTTTGAGGCGGTGGACGCAGAGCAAACATTAGTAGAAACAAAGGCCAGCATAATAGCTGGAGGCGGCTTTGGAAAAGAGTGGAAATAGTGGCTTTGGCATCCTCCAAAGCTCTGATGAAAATCATGCAGTGATGGTGGAAAGTACAGTGGCAGCACGATTACGGGGGCTAACACAGCAACTCCATAAACAATCCAATGACGACGACCATTAGGAAAAGGGTGAAAGCTGAAACCATAAAAATGTTGACCATAGCCACATCAATAATGATGGTGGGGTTGAGCACCTAGAGCGGTGATTGTGGTAAGGTCGGTGGAATCATCATAGGGAGGGATGAAATTGTAATGAAACAAAGATCGGGAGAAAGTCTATTTTGTGATGGTGATATTAAGTTACCCATAGTGGTTGGTTGTTTTGAGAAATAGACGACTAAGCACATCATCGTCTGTTAAAATACAAAACCAAAGACTAGCTCCTAAATAAAACAAAAAATAGAACTGGTTTAGGGCCCTAGTTTTCAGTTACATCTATGAAAACTAACGACTAACTACATATCCAAACAAAAACATTGCCCTCGAGTTAGGGGTATAGTCTTTAGTTTTTTTAATAACCCGACAACTAAGTCCTAGAAACCCAAAAATATTTACCAGTTTAAAGCCATTGTCATCAGTTAAGTCTGACAACTAAATACATATCCAAGCAAAACAAATTCCCTTGGGTTAGGGGTATAGTCATCAGTTTTTTTAAAAAACCAACGACTAATTCCTTAACAAAACCAAAAAATAGATACCATTTTAGGCCCATTCTTGTCGGTTAAGCCTAAAAAAAATGATGACTAAATATATATCCAAGAAAAAAAGATTGTCCTCGGGTTAGGGTTATAGTTGTCAGTTTAGCATGAAAAATCGACGACAAAGAAGCAATTTGGGGGGGAAATATTTTCACGGGTACATGGCGTGAAAACACCGAGTCATTGATTTCTTTTAAAAATCGATATAGGCCCATCTTTAAAAAAAATTGTATCTCAGAAAGGAGACTTAGTCGTCAGTTATTTGTTAGATCCAAAGACTAATTGGGGGATAATTCTTTCTGAGGGGGCATGGTGCTATATGCAAAACAAATGCCGGAATGAAAATTTTGCAGGCAAATGTTTTTCTTAAAATTTTGTATTTTGCGGGCAATTTTAGAAGTCGATTTCTATGAAAAGAAACCAACATTAAAGTGAAAGTGGTACTTGTATCTTTTCTATATCAACAAGATTTCACAAATGGTGATGGTTGGCATGAAGAACTGACGTTGTTGGTAGATTGGTGTTAGTTTATCTAAGGACCCGACGTCAGCAAAAGTGACATTAAATGTCTGAACTGTACTAGTTTAAGTACATAAACATATATACTTTAGATATGTAATTAGGAAATGTAATAATAATGTTACATGATAACTAGTCACTCTAATTTTTTTTCTTCTAAAAGAAAAATTACTTTGAGACACATAAACAATCTGCACTTGTAGAAGGCAGTCTGCTCCAACAGAGGACAACTTAATGTGTATAATAGGTTGTAACATACCTGAATGAAGCGATGACAATTTAGGTGTTCAAAGTGTTAGAACTTGTTGGTAGAATGAAGTGATGATAATAATGCTATATGTGTGGAGATGTGGAAAGTGACTGGCTTGGTTCTTAGATTAATTTTGGTGCCATTTTTAGATTTTTTGTCATAAGTTTTTCACTGTCAAGCATATTTTTGTTGTTAAATTTATATGTATAAAAGTTTTCTAATTTTATCAATGGTTTTTGAACCAAGTCACCATTTTCTATGGAAATTATTTACTAAATAATCCCTCGACTAGAATTATTAATCTTGAGGCCCTAGAGTTAGAGTGATGCAGGGAGTATAGGTTCAAATAGCCTGGTTGATCTACCATTTTTTCACTCTTTATGGTTAGTTGGGATATATTATAATACTTTTTAAGGGGCGGAGTAATGCCACTTTATCCTAGAATCTAAGTTAGCTTAGAACTATCAAAGTTAAATAGTGGTTGTAGTAGGTACATGAGTCACATCCAATATTAAGGTCATAAGTATGTAGCTACCACTTAACCATGGAAAATGACAAGGATCAAAAATTTACCACCATGAACATTACTTACATAATTACATTAATTTTTAAATTTATCTTGTGTTATATAAATGGTGAACATAAGAAAGGTAGATTACTAAGTGAAAATAAATATATATCATGATAAAATTTTGGAAGTGATATTAATCATGATAATTGAAAGAGAAATCACTTTGAATCAAATAATATTAAGAAAATACTAGGTTTCAAAGTAATTCCCTTAATCAACATCTTATATAGAAGGCTAATGGGGACTAGGCATATGGGATAATATAGTTTCACCTTGGAAATGGACTATGTGTTTAATGTGGTATGATTTACTATGACCCAATATGTTAATTGGAGTAAGAAAATCCTATAATTCAGTTAGGCGTATACTAGGCTATGTCTGGGTGAATTTCTGCGACCAAATCCTCTATAAGAGGTGGATTGTTGTAACATACTAGAATCTAGGGTCATAGTTTGAACCTCCTTTCATTAGGAACCATTATAATTATAATTGGAATTAGGATCCTTCCCCTTTAAGGAGATGGATTGGTACTATTGATCCAAAAATCATGATAAGATGATAAGTATCCCTTTATATCAGGCTTTAGGAGTAATTAATTGTTCAAGTCTTTAATTGGGGGTAAATATACAAATGCACCATTTAATATGTCATGGATACAAATTAAATCTAGTATCCTGTGAGTCTAGGAAAATGAAGAAAATGAGACATAATATCCTATAACTGAATGAGAAAGGTAATATAATACACACACACAGATATATATATATATATATCATTAGGTAATTAGAATATAAGTAATGGAATGATATACCCATAGATGTAATCAGATAAAACTAAGGTTAAATTTGGAATCATTGTGTTATAATTAGCTAACTAAGAAAATTTCATACTAATTGGATGTTAAATTCACCAACTAAATGATTAAAGATAGGAAATGATATATTGGACCTAGGTTTAATTAGTCATTTGATTATCACATTGATTTTTTTATCTTTAATGATCTACTTATCCTGATTTGACAAGGTCCAATATTTGCACAATAACTGATGATCTCCTCCCCTACCTGGCACATCTTGTGTTTTCCATCTCGTAGAAGACTAGTTTGCATTAGAACCCATCTTATCCTTCTCTTCCTCTCTGCTTCCCTCTCCCTCGTTATATTCCCCCACATCATGAAAACCCTAGACACATCCATCACCTCATCAGCATGCTCCCAACTTACAGACAAGATGAGTCTGTCACCTACAATATAGTGGACATTGGAGGCTATTTCACTAGCCCTCCTTGACTTCTATAGTAGCGATGCCACCACCTTGGCTCTTAAGGTGAGATTCATCACTTAGTAGATGGCTCATGAAGATGGTCTCATCTCTACCAAGGACCCAATGTAGCACCCCACCCCACCAATAATTTTGTACCTGTCGCTTCTATAAGTCTCATGACAAGTGGGATATTCAGTAGTTGTGCATTGGTCGGCTTTGTGAAGCTTGATCTCGTCCTCACCTCCTCCAAAGAACCATCATGGCCACACAAAGATTCCACCACCAGAGATTTTAATTATTTTCCAAAAGGATGTCTCCTCCTTCAACTTCATCATGATTGTTACTACATAGTCTTCTTCCTTGTTGTGTAGTGCCGCCAACATTGCTTAGACTCCTGGAACTTTACCACACACCACGACATGTAGTCACCAACCTTCTTCAACATTAAAGCCACAAGTGTCCTCTGCAATGGATGAGCCCTATTTGACCAAACACCCTATGTTGAACCCATCCACAAAGCCCTCATATTCTCATCCTATTGATAACTAATTTTTCTCTTTCATCCTTACTAGGAAATTAACTCAGCATTCTTATTACATTTATTTAACCTTCTTTAAGGTTATCAATCTACACCTATAAAATTGTATCCAACTAATTATAAACAAGATGTATCCATTGATTACATTCAAGGTGTATCGTCCTACACTCATCAAGGTGTATTTTCCTTCATTCATCGAGGTGTATCAACCTTCATTTCCATCTTTGTATCCGCCTAGGCACATTCAGTTGTGTCGGCCTTGACACATATACTTCAATTGGCCAAGTCATATCCATTGATATCTTTTTAGTAATGCTTAAAGTAGTATCATTTGAATGGTTCTTGAGGTATATCGGCCATAATATATATTTGCATATCAGCCACCCTATCTCGTTGTGTATTGGAAACCATATCCTTTTGCATATCGGCAACACCATCAACTAGGGTATCGACCTTACCACCAACTAGGTTATCATCCTCACCACCAACTAGGGTATCAGCCTCACCATCAACTAGTGTATCGACCTCACCGCCAACTAGCGTATCAGCCTCACCACCAACTAGGGTATCAACCCCACCAACAACTAGGGTATTGGCCACTCCATTAACTAGGGTATCAACCTCACTACCAACTAGGGTATCAGCCTAACCACCAACTAGGGTATCGGAATCACCATCAACTAGGGTATCGGTCAGTCTATCCACTAGTTTGTCGACTATATAATGAACTAGGGTATCATCCATACAATTAACTAGGATATCGAAAACACCATCTATTAGGGTATCGGCCACCTCAACCAACAAATGTATCTGCCACTACACATCAACTAGGGCATCGACCTAGATATCCCTTTGAGTGTCGGTCTTTCTCAATATGAGTTATCGGCCTCTAGGGTTTGATTTATATCATCAATGCCTTACTTTCTTTCAACTATTAACCTCACCATTACTTGGTATATCAGCCAACGCTTCAAAGAATGTATTCCCCATACTTTCACAAAGTATGCCGGGCTAAGGGTGTTTCCCATCACACATGCATTGGGCAAAAGTGATATCAGATTGTGGGTGTATTGGATTAGGGTTAAGATTGACCATATCGGCCATCCATGTCATGGTGCAAATTTGTATGTGTCATCTTAGATATCGGCATGCCTTATTCTTGACATTTAGTGATAAGTTAAATAATTGAGGGGAGATTAGTTCTACTCATGAAATCAAACCAAAAGGATAGGAGTTAATGTGTATGGTTTCCATGCCTATACCCTTGTATCGAGTTATGGTTTTCATAAACCAATATCAATTTGTACATATCGGTTTCATCATCTTCAAGCTCCAACCACTTGTCCATTATTATCTTAGTTCATGGGAAATAACCCCATATATCCAATAGAGCTCATATAACCATCATTCAAACAAGAAAATTCGAAGTAGAAAGGGAATCACCAAGTATTGCATGATAGAAGGTGAATAATAATAAAATTGAGGTCAAGTTATATTACTTGCCTCAAGATCAACTCAAGAGCTTAAAACTCCAAAGATCCACGTTCCCAAGGTTGAAGATGACTTGTCAAAAGTCCAAGATTTGATTACAACACTTCTCGCTAAAAGAAGATACCATAGTTAGGAACTTAGTGAAGAAAGAAGAGAAGGAAAGAATCATGATCCAAGAAGCATAGTCCTTCTAAGGTTGAAGATGATCATGGCTTCACCTTAGGCAAGATGCTCAGCATTCTCTTTGCTTCTTGAGTTCCTAGGATTGTAATCCAAGCAAGAGATGGTAAAGGAGATCAAAGTTTTACTAGGAGGTGAAAACAGAGGTATATATAGTTGAGGTTTATGAAAGAGAGTATGTGTAAGGTGTCATCACCATGTACACTTAAGTGATATGTGTCCATTCATGGTAACTTCACGCATCCATAATTATCTTTCCATGCAAAACTCATGAGGATAATCCATAAGCATGATATTGTCCATTTGGGTATCTTGCTTGATAAGATATCACAACCCAATCTTACTTTATGAGAAAATTGATTCAACTTTTGCATGGGAAATATAAACTGATAGGCTTCAGCTACTTGAGGCGCTTAGCCTACCATGAACACTTTCAAATGTTAAAAAATTGATATGGGACCTCCTCTATGGCTTACAATCCAATAGGCACTCCCATATACTTCATAACTCGACACAACCCCATTTAGGGTTCAAGGTTCTCAACATTTCTTTGGTTCTTTCACCACAAAGAGTGTTATCATTCAACCAAGACCCAAACAAGACACCCCCTTATTTCTCTTTCCTCTAGTTGATCCTAATAGAGAGAAGGAACATTCTGTAGGTGATAATTTGCACATAAATCCCTCATTTGGGTAAATTGCAATCGTTACCAAAGTCATCATATAAGGCACAAACAATTTGCAAATAAGTTCAAAATTTAGAAATAAACTCTTCTCATCTTAATTACTTTTGAAAAGATAATGAAAATGGTTCTAAGAAACTTAATCAAAGCTTAGGGGTGTTACATGGACCGTGTTGTGAAGGAATTATGTGATGGGTAATGGGAAATTCGTCCAACTTTTCACTCTCAATATCATTTTCCTCACTGTCTTCCTCCTCTCTAAGATAACTATCAAATAAAGCACCATCTATATCCTCCTCTCCTTCACTCATATCCCAAACACATGTATCAAAATTGTCTTCCACTTTTTTTGCATCATTCTCCTCATCTTCCTCATCAGATTTCCCAATTATATTCAAAATCAATCCTAGGAGGTGAGGTTGTGGTTGTGGGCTCAATGGTAGGATGTGGTAGAGGTGATTCTAAAATTTCTTCCTTTATGTTCCCTTGACTCTCTAATTCCTTATCCTCAACTTCTTCCATTTTCTCCACTGTACCCCAACCTCCATTAGAAATAGGACTTTTGCAATTTAAGACAAATTCAACAATAATCCTTATATGCTCAGGATTAATTTCTTTGATGGTTTTACCACGATGTGATGAAGGTGAACGCAGACATCTATAACCTACATGTGCATATCCACACTCAAGACAAATAGGAGCCATGTTTTTTTACTTTTTTTTTCAAAAGGAAAGAAGAATAATTATAAAGAAATATCTAATGAAATATGAACAATGCCTAAATTAACAGTAAATTTTTATATAATGACAAAAAATGAAAAAAATAATTAAAAAATGAAAATAAATACAATGGCCTAGAGTGGTCGATATCAACACTCGTAGTACTGGTGATGTCGATTCCCCAACAACGGTGTCAAAAATTTGACACCCGTAGAACGTACGCGTAAAATGCAAGTGCACATGTTGTGTAATATAGGCCAAAATTGGCCCGAGTTGTCGAACGTAGGGAATCATACACCGGAGACTACCACTTACTGAAAACCAAATCAGCTAGACCTAGAAAAAGAGTTGATTGATTGCTTAATTAACTAAGAACAAACAGTAAATCTAACTAAGGTTGTTGTGATCAAGAATCGGTGAATTCCTTAGAACTTTTGGTTCACCATGGGTAATACTACAATTAACCCTACACACTAGCATCTATTACCCCTATCCTGAGATAAAGATCTTGTAGCAAGAACTAACCACTCCTATAGTGTAGTTCACTACCTATTTGAATGCCAATCTCATTTCCATACTAATTGGTTGATTAGTTAGATGTTTTACAAATAATGTTTGGGTTTCTCCTCCCTTTTACGCTCCACCTTTCCCAAAGGGTGTAGTAAACATGTAAATCTATGCTTTTCCAACCCTTAACCGCTTTTTCAAAATGATTAAGGATCTAAAAATCTACCTATGGTGATCAAGCATAAATAGAACAAGACAATCTCATATATTTATATCTAGAAAATAGGGATAAAGGTGAAATTAATGCATAAATGTCAGGTACAATGCATATTCGAGCTACTCCCGAATCCTAAGAAATATGTTTTTAGCCAAAAATAGATGACATGGTATCACAGTAAATCGAATAGATGTCAAACACGAATTTCGAGATACAGTAAATTGGAGAGATAGTTAAAGAATGAATTTGGAGAAGATGGAGAAGATTTGTTGTCATTTCTGCCAACAAAATTCCTCTGAGATCCACCGAGTGGGGTTCTTCACTTTTCTCCCTCCTTTCATCGTTCATGTCATCCCCATTCGATAGATCTTGACGATTCATTTTTAATGGTGTCTTTTATAGCCTTCGAACATGTTTAGGTTGAGAGGAAACCTACATATTATTTTTCATAACAATAATAGTTGGATTTAATACATTTACTATTGTTTGTAGTGCATGTGTCGATACTACCAACTTGGAAGTCAGTGCTACCGAGTTCTTTGCAGTAGAAAACCTTTTCCTTTTCATTTTGGAATAATAATATTTTGTTGTAGTTCGATACCATGTCGGTAGTATCGACTTTGCTGCAGTAGATAATAATTATCGACAGTAAAATAAGTAATGTATTAAATCAAATAATTATTATAATAATAAATATATGTAAAATACATATAAAATACATGCATAAATATAAGAACTGAGGCACACTTATTTTATACTAATTTGGTGAAATATGTATGAAAATATATTCAATTAAGAACAAATAACAAAGAAAACAACCAAATAGATATACAAATAGTGACAATTTGTGCATACATCAGTGAACCATTCATATTGGCATCACAAGTAAAACAAGTATTTTATATCAATGATCTGGCAAATGAAAATTGTTTGGTTGTTCTTTATGGTAAAAGACAGTTCATTGAAGATCCTATAGATGAAGAAGTGTACTACAATAAGTATGATCACTCTCGTCCATTCTCAGTTGGCTTGCCAACACCAAATATTGAAACTAACATTGACTTATATGTGTATGGAGATCACACTGAAGGAATGTTAATTGATAAGAGATGTCAATATTAGAGGCATTTTTCAAAATTTTAAATGTTTTATTTTTTTATGTTATATCTATGTGAATTTTACAATGTTATATTAATTTCATTAAATGCTAAATGTTAAAAGTTTGACTGTGTTTTATATGACACATTTTCATATGGCGAACCATGAGTATGATGATCATGATGATGATCACCATGAGGGTGGGGCACCACGTCACAATGTAAGTTTTACAATATATATATATATATATATATATATATATATATATATATATTTATATATATATATATATATATATATCTAGATGTCCATTTATAAGTTATATCCTATATGTGTTTTTTTTGTCAAATTTTAGGTTGAGGATGTACCCCCTGAAAAACTTGTGCCACTTGATGAGAAACATAAAAAAAACTAAAAAAATTAGAGGCATCACTATGATGAAAAGTTATTACAACAAAGGGGTAGTGGATCATAATTGGTTGTGGATTTTGATCATGTTGGAAATCCAGTTGGAAAGAACTACATCTTGTTTGTTTCATATCTTTGGGTTCTTACTCGTGACCATTGTAGTGTAAATGTAGAATCTTGGCATATAGTTCCTAAAAGCAAGAAAGACTTCATATGGAAACAATTATTGGTGAGATATTATGATTTATAATTATATCTTTAAAGTTATTTACAATTGTATTTTTTAGAATACTCTATTAAATATATGCAATTTTGTAGAGTGTGTTTGAACTATATGAAAGCCTACATTGTAAAAAGGTGATGCAATGTTGTGGGAGGGACCTAAGGAACTATAGGGCAACGCTCAACCGACAATACATACAAGTGGCTGATTAGAGGAAGAAGTCAGCCCTTGAGTAATGGAACTACCTGGACCTGACTAAGTGGGAGGTGTCTGTTGCCAAGAGTAATATCAGATGAATTCAAGGTATTAAGCATCACTCGCAATTTAATTAGTATACGTTCTTATGAATTCACCTATTTATCATTGACCTCGATTTTTACTAACCAATACAATGTGCTTACTAACAAGGCTATCGACGATGCTCAAAGAGTAAGGCATGCACTGGACATGACCACAGATGGGTCCAGGTGGCTATGTAGCCCTTTGCCAATAACAACAGGCATCTTTCATTCAACAACCTACTACTACTGAGACTGATGAGTCCTCTACTACTCTTGCACCTCTACATCACCATGATGTGTGGATAGCTAGGAGGCAAAATAAAAAAGGAGATATAACCAGCCCCACAACTGCTGAGGTGGCTGCAAAAATTGTAAAATTCAACTCTAAGTGTAATTAGTATTGATGATTGTTATGTTTACTTACCAATTTCTATTGATGATGATTAGAGGGAGCGTCACAAGTAGAGGAAGTAGGGTTTATTCATCCTTTAAGGTAAAAGGGATGAATTGACAGTTACTCTCGGTAACCCAGAGCATCATAGACGTGTTAGGGTTGTGGGCGCTGGTGTGGGCCTAAGGGCATTGTTTTGGCCATCACAACACAAACATGTCCAAAATTAGGGATTTTCAAAATTTTAAATAACCAATTCTTTTTTAGAATGTTAGTGCAAAGAAAATTCTGAAATAAAAAAAATGTTTCTTTTGGCCATGTATAGGTATATGAGTTAATTGATAAGAGAGTTCTGGAAGTAATGAGCAAGTGGTAGGCATCTCAGGATACCACTTAGGCAGTACCAGTTTCATGTCTCTCTTCCCTTATGATAGAGATGGTTGGGAGTAATCCTGTAGTGGTGGTTGGGAGTAATCCTATAGACCCACCACCTAGCACGTCCATTGTAAGTATTTTTATGACATAGTAGCTAGTCATTTCAAGATGATATGCTTAGGTATATATATAACATACCCTATGAAATTTATAGAGATTGAGGTCTTACATCTAAAATTAAAAGAGTAGGTCGTTGCAGAGGGTGAGGCTTACCCAAACCTTCCAGGGAACATGAGTCATGGAACTCTAGTACCCGATGGTGTGGTTCATGTGAGAACGAGACTTGTCTTCCCCGCATGGAAGGAGCATCCATTGTCATATTCCCACCTAAATGGTGAAGCAGAAGGTGCAGTAGTCTTATGGCCCGAAGAGCGAGTCATATATATTGATCATGTATGGAAAATTTACATTACATTGATTGGTATATATATACATGACAATTGATATGAAATTATATATGCAGGATAAAGGGAAGAAACCTGGTATAGCTTGTCCTCCCTCACCTCCACCTCCACCTCTTCCTCAAGTACCTAGTTGGCTTGCAAAGAACCTATTCCACTCGATAGGTCCTCAATGCAGGGGTATGGTAATATGGTTAGGCAAACATTCTAAAACTTTAATTATAATTGTTTCTATGGAGGAGGATGCTATAGGTCAATCATACAATAATATTATATTTCTATAGGATATTTTAGAGTTGTTTAGTTATGCTTGGATGAATTCATCTATGATAAAACCATGGTTATGGTGAGATCTTATTTATATATCTACACCTCAATTTATATATGGTGATATGTTTTTTTACATATTAATGCATACGTAATATATGTTTTGCAACCACTTACAAAGGTTTTGTAAAGATTTTGCAATGACTTGAGTGGGATTTTTAGTTTTATCCTTGATTAGTCTTGTAAATGAAGACCTTGCATGAGTTACCTTATACTACTCTATCACTTATAAATATTTTGGTTCAATGACACATGTGGGATTTGGTTTCATTCTTGATCAATCTCATAAATAAAGACCCTACATCAGTTACCTTATACTGATTTATCACCTATAAATTTTTTGGTGATGTAAACAAGAGTGTGATAATAACTCCATATAATGTTGGGTAAGTTTACTTTGGTTATATTTTTGCCTTAAGAAAATTGTATTTCATTGTGGATTTTAAGTTATATATTTTTTACTTTCTTACCATTAGAGGTAAGCATTGAGAGTTACTGATTGTTGTTCCTGAGATATTGACTTTTTATTATATAGATCCTAAGGGGAACAAATTAGACCATTCGAGACATGATTTGAAAAGGCCATCATACTTGTGAGAAAAATTTTATATTTATATACGTTAACATATATTATTATATCATTATTTACTATTTCAATTCAATGTGTTACATTAACGTATAGGACTTTAAAAGATTTCAAAAATGGTGGAGGAAATATGAACAAAAAAGAAAGAAATAGTTTGGAAGAATGTGGATGTAGTTTCCTGACTCCAATGCATATTTTATTAATATGAACTATGCATATTTTTATTTATAAACATTTTGTACGTTGAAATTCATAGTGTGTTGTGCAAAACAACTGTTGGGAATGTGGATATTATGTGTTGTGGTATATGGACATAATTGTCAGATATGATGCACAAGACAACAAAAACATACATGTAATTTATAGTCTTGATCATCATAAGTATTGTCTCATTAGATAATATGAAAATATCAAACTTATTAATTATATATATACATTATTCTCTTTGTAGGTGTTTAAACTAGAGACTTCAATACATGAGAAAAGCTATTAGATTTACATATGCCCTCTATGATAGAATAATTAGATGACATAAGAGAACAATGGGCAAAATCCTTTGAAAGGGAGGCAATTTTTTATTATGATAGGAGTACTGATGATAAAGAATGGTATTTCTAAAATTTGATGTCATTATTTATGTATGAATATGGTTCTTATATATGCATGTGTTAATGACATTTTTTGAATTGTCTTATTGAAATTTGATCTATATACATATATGTGAATGTGAAAATGAATGAATGAATTATGCTTGTACATGTGTGTGAATGTGAAAATTGATGAATGAATGGAAGTGTAGGTTTCTACATGTGTGTGAATGTAAAAATAGATGAATGAATGGAACTGTGGGTTTCTACATGTGTGTGAATCATGTGAATCAATTAATTGTATTTCTATAAGTGTGTGAATCACATGATGTATATATAGTGTTGATATATAGATAGTCATGATCATCTTATTATTGCAAGTTTGTGGCCTGTTGTTAGGCTGAAATCACTAGATGATGTAAACCTATAGTTTAGAACTGAGCTGCGGGTTCCTCATCCTGCTGACCAGCCGGACAACAAACCTATAAGCTTATAGTAAAAAAAATGACACTTAGTCATTGGTTATTTAAAAGTACCGTCAACGTAGGTCTTCGTTGTCGGTTATTTATAGCAAACTGACGACTATGTCCTAACCCAAGCCAATTTTTTTGTTCGTGTATGGAGATAGACGTTGATTTTTGAAACTATAACCGACAACAATTTGTAGTAGTATTGTCAGTTTTACTTTGAACTGATGACTATGAACCAAACATGAGATCACTTTGTATTTGGAAAAGGAGTTAGTCGTCAGTTTTAATGAAATAATCGACGACTACGGCCGTAACCCAGGATAATTTTTTGTTTGGTTATGAAGATAGTCGTCGATGTTCTGTAGATAACTGACAAGTATGGATCCTACCGGTGTCGGTTCTCTTTTGGTTGCAATTAGGGCCGGATCTGTTTCGTCGGTTTTGGAACTAATGCCCTAGGCTTCTACCTTTAGTGTCGCTCACTTGAGTGTCGCTTGGAAACGGATGTAAAAAATATATTTTAACCGACGTTAAAGGTAGTATCTTTACTAGTGAAGAGTTCAAGTCAGAGTGGCAAGTTGTTAGGTCATGCATTTAGTTTATGTCACATAAAAGTGATGTAATAGTGTTTTTTTTCTAGGAATTAATTAGAATTTCCTTTGTAAAATAGTCTCTGATGGGTTCATTCTATCAATTTTGTAATAAATATTTTCTTGTAGAACTAAATGCGGAAAAAATGAATGATATTTTATTCTTCCCCTCATCTTGTACATAAATTGATGTATTACAACAATTATAATAAATTATATGAAATTTAGTTTGTCTAACGATACCAACTTACCCATTTATATAACTTATTCAAACAATAAAAACATTATTTATACCAGTGCTTGATACTTGGACTTGGTTGATATCTAGACATTGTTCGTGCCTACTATATTTGTTGTATTCTCACCAAATATGAATAACCTCCTCTTTTTGTTGCTTTTGGTCAACATTTAATGTTGTTTAATATCGGGATTGAGATTAGATATTTCATAAGTTATTCTTAGAATAATAAAATATTTCTTAGGTTCTTTATAGAGGTAACTCATTGCTTATAGAAAGTTTCATATTACTAGTATCTATACAGAGATTAGTGCAATATAACATCCCATATATGAATTAGAACCAGAATAATCTTGTGCTTTGAACTCATGATTATATTAAATCAATTTGTCAAACTCAACGATCTTACTAATAATATATACAAGTAACAAATACATTTACACAACTCCAGTTTCTGATACTATTTCCTAGAGGAACACATTCTTTCTCTAAAAATACACACATAAGAACTTATTGGTAGATGAGGCATGTATAAATTAAGATGGTACATGCCTTTTTTGTCATCGGAACTCGTGTATACTACATATAAAGTATTTGAATAAGCTAGTTTTTTAAACCTACAAAAATGTGTTCTTTGATTTTACAATTGATGTGCTTGAGAGACATGTACAAGAAGAGTAATAAACCAACTTATGTTGTCTATACGGCACAATATGGTTTCTGTCAACTAGCATAGTCCTCAAGTGAGAGTTGTTAGGATATATCTGTATCATTCGTAAATTCAATTATACTAATGTATGTGAAAATGTAATCTAGTATCTGGCCATATATCTCTAATCCAAGTAAATTACTCAACTACATATCTGTAAGACATATCAACGACAATTAAGAATACTATTGGAGTTCCCTCAAGATGCTAGTAGACAGGAAAATCGGCTCCCTTCGTCACTAAAAAGATCATCTGCTGTATTTCACTATTCAAATTAACGTGAACTGTACCTGTCATATGTACCTGCCATATGTTAAGTATGTGAATAGATAATGGGCATTCATCAAATTGAGAATGCATGCATTAAGGATTTTTACAAATATAAATGTTGTTCGCACTGCTATATCAACCAATAAACAATCCAACCATTGACTAACTCAAATGGGCCTTATGGCTGGGAAAAAATTAAGATATTCATGAGGAAAATAAAAAAATGTTGTCGTAAACTCACAAGAAAACAATTTAAAATCTGTCAATTCTGTTACTTCTCCCACAAGAATTGACGATGAAGGCTTTCAGAGTGGTAGTCTGACTAAAATGTAGTGAGTAGTCATGTGGGAGAACGGTAATCATCATGACAATCAAAATGAACAGAAAAAAAAACTAAAGGAAACTGAGGTACCACCAAGGACGAGGCGAGCCAAATGGCGATAATTCTGAAGGTATGGATACTAAAGAAACTCCTGTACCAGATGTTCGAGTAAGTAAACGTTGGAGACCTGGAAGGATATATGTCACCATTTAAAGATATACCGAAAGCAGAAAAACAGACAAAGAGGAATAAGAAGAGGTCTTAGCAAGCCATCTGGCGGTCAAATCTTGTACATGAATTGATTTTAAGTGCTGTTGGTCATTCATGGAGCATTGTACAAAATGAGCCTTAGGGTTGAGAGTTTCTTTTTGTTGTGGAAGGTGAAGGCATTGATGTATCGGAGGCGTTGCTGGTGGGAGGAGGCCCTGTCTACCCGTGGCGTGAACCTCTGAATGAATCTGAGTAGAAATAATGGTTTGTTTTTATTAATATCTGGTACATCATAGCGGATGGTTCTTTTTAGGAAAGATTAGATGGCTCGACGTGAAGTAAAATGATGCCGTTATGACTTCTTCGGTGTGCGGTGCGGGTCCTCTTTGGCTCTGTGCTGCATGCATGCCATGACAGCTTTCCAGGGTTTGGGAAGATTTCTGATCAGTTGTACTTGCAGATATCCAAGTTTTTTTAACCCTTCAAGTGGATAACGGTATCCAGTGAACTTTGACATTCTAACATCATTTGGCATTAACTTCGCGGTTTCATGTTGGACACAATCTCTTCTGCAAGGCTAACTATTATTTAGTTTTCTGTAGTGACATACTATTGGATTCGCCGGTCTTCGTTTTAAGGTGCCATAAACTTTAATAAGCTTTTCATATAATAAGTGAGTAGTGAACCCACATGCACAGGTGCACTAAAAATAAAGACATTTTGATTTTTGTTATTGGAAAGTGTAGAATATATTAAAGATGAAAAAACCACAATGGTGGCCCATCGATGCACATGAACACATATATACAATTTTAAAAAAATTATCATTTAATATTTCATTATGCAACAATTTAGGCATTCCATGTGAATTTATTGAAACTATTTACTTCACGTTTTCAAAATTATAAGTTTGTCAAATAACAATCTAGTTGCAAATTATACACTATAATTTTAAAGGAAATACAATATCACAACATTCTGATAAAATATCCAAGTTCTTGTAAGTAAAGATGGAAATAAATTGGTTAGAGAACACCAATTACCATTTCACATGACCACCTATACATATTGATATTTTTGAACTAAGTCCCACAACAAGGGACATATATCTATCACGAGTTCGTTATATTTGCAACAAACCTCCAAAGATCACACATTTGAGTGGTATCACACTTAGCATTTACTAACATGTCATTGTCGTTACTGTAATGGTGTTGAAAGATATCTTCTGTTATCACTTGATTTAAGGTCAATTGTTTGGTATAAGGGTGGGAGTAGGGATTTGGACTGGTGCTGGTTGGTCATACACATGCAACGACCCCCTCCCCCTGTTATCCCCAATTAAGGTGGACTGAGAGGGCGGCACTTATTCAACCATTCTTACTAATTAACTAGAGCGAAAGTGCCATTTATTAATTCCAACAAGCATCTGTTTGCTCGATATAGTAATGTTGGTCGAACATACATTGCTTAATCGTACTAATATGTGGTAAAACATTTCTAGTGTTTTTATGAGTTAAGTTTCTTGTTATAGCAATATCATGTCCCCTAATACATCAGTAAGAGGTAAGAACCCATGTTCTACAACATTGTCCGATGCATGTCGTGTATAAGTACCATTGACATGGGTTGTGCTTATTACGAAATGTATTATTCGAATATCTCGAAATTCATTAAGACTTTCAAAATTTTATCTTTTTTAATGAATAGAGAAGACATTGTTTAAATTAAATAAAAGGAAAAATATACATATACTCATTTATTTCTTAGTCTCCCTAGTTTAGCCTAGTCCAGAAAGCGACGCTTGCTTTACAGCAAAGGTCTATCAACATGTCATATTTGTTAACTTGTGAGGAACAGTCGCCATAAAAATAAGTCTTCACACATTTTCTATTTAAAATCCATGAATAATGGATAAATCGTGTGATTGTCTTTTTTAGTTGCTGCTGGAATAAAATATTTATCATTATACAATCAAAAATGGCGTATACATGTAATGTCCTAAAGATAAGAATTATATGGCTAAAAATATTTAAGAATAGTGGTAGTAATTAAACGCACGCTAGTAGGTTCATATGAATCTTTGTAAGATCCCATCTTGGAGCAAGGTAAATGTATTAGACCAAAAAGGGGGTATAGAATTAACTATACAAGACAAGGCAAGGCACCCTTAAACGGGCCCAAAACGAACCAGGGGTTATATACAAAATCTCCAGCAGGATCGTGTGCTAGCATTAAGACTGTAAAGCATCTTTTCCCTAATCTTCACGTGCCATTTGAGTTCTTTAGCAAATTTATCAATGAAGCACAACTGATTGGTTTCTTTCTTCTCATGTATTCTTTTGTTTCTTTCATTCCAGATCCAGTGACTCAACCCGGTGATGCATAACAAGGCAGAGCTTTTAAGATTTTTTTCATTCTTAAACTTAGCATTAGCCCAAGCAAAAGCATCCATGAGGTTGTTAGGAACCCCCTGTCCCTAACCATTTCTGAGGCACAAAATGGTCCAGGTCTGAGCCGTCCATCTGCAACTGAAGAACAGGTGACTGGTCGTCTCATTGGTTTCTTTACAAAGACAACACATCTCCTCTACAGGGATCCCCCAAGCAGCCAACTTATCCAGAGAAGGGAGTTTATTGAGGATAGCTCTATAGCAAAACACACTCCATTTGGGATAGTGGGTGCGACCCCAAATGAAATCTGGCCAATTCGCCCCTGAGGGGATACCTATATTAGTGTTGATAGGTGGTGACAGATTAACCATCCAAACACCAAAATGATCAACACTATATATGTGTTGATGATTCACCATGTGAGAGCACACCATGCGCCAAATGCGCGAGGGTCTGCTACCCCTATCACAGACTAGGTTTGGACCATATCTTTTCTTCAACCAGTCAGCCCAGCAGCTGGAATGAGAGTTAATGAAACGTTCCACCCTTTTATTATTGCTTTTCTGCATAGCCACCTCAACGTCCATCACCTGCAAGCCGCCCTTAGAGAACGGTTTTGCTATGGTGTCCCAGGTGACACCGTGGCTCTTACCAGCCCATAAGAAGTTGGAAGTGAGTGATCTAATAGAGTGTAGGATGGGATTTGGAATAAACCCCATACTAGTCCAGAATCAAACCAGCCTACCAGCCATAGAGATCTTAAGCCCGGTCCACGATTCAATTTTGGATCTGTAGCTGTCAAGACAACCTCCAAAATCTTTGGAAGTAACTTTTCCTACGATGAGGGGGAACTCCAGATACTTGGTGGGAAGCCTACCCACCTGCATGCCTATTGCCTTTTTTAATCTTCCTCTTCTATTATCACAAGATTTAGAAAGGAACACTTGAGATTTTATAGCACTCAAATAAAGACCTGTAAGCTTCCCAAAATAGGTCAGAAGTGATTTGAAAACCCTCAACCTTCACATATTGCCAGCTGAAAATAGAAGCACATCATCTGCAAAGATTATGTGTGTCAACACATTGATGCCTCTGACTCTGTAAGTTTTAATTAGCCCATTTTCTTCAGTTGTGTTGATTATCTTGGTTAGACCCTCCATCACCAGCGTGAACAGGAGAGGGGATATGGGATCACCTTATCGGATCCCATTAGCAGATCTAAACAACCTTGTCAGACAACCATTGATAAGGACTGAAAAGGAACAAGTCTCCACGCACTGTTTTATAATGCCAATCCACTTCTGATCAAAGCCCATAGAGGTCATAACCATCCATAGATAGTCCCAGTTCACATGATCATAAGCTTTGATAATGTCAATTTTCAAACAAGCTTTAGCTGTTGAGTTCTTCATATTAAAATCGTTGAGGAATTCTATGGCCGTCATAGAACAATCAGCCATGTATCTACCTTTGACAAAGGTGTTCTGATTAGGTGAGATGATATACGACAATATCTCCTTCAATCTTCTGGCAGGCAGTTTAGAAATAATTTTATATAGAATTGAGCAGCAAGATATTGGTCTAGAGTCTGTCATCTCTTTCACATTGTTGTTCTTGGGGATCAACTTTATAAAGGCATGGTTAACAGCTCTAACCATCGAGCCTCCCTTCAAAAACCAGTTCACTGCACGACAGACATCACCTTTAATAATAGTCCAACACTTAAGGAAAAAGTATCTATTAAAACCATCTGGTCCAGGGGCTTTAGAATAATGAATAGAGAATAAAACCTCCTTAACTTCATCTTCTGACGCCACTCTACAAATGGATATATTCATTTCTTCTGTGACTTTTGCGGCAGGGAGTTTGTCCACCTCAATAGGGTATTTATGGCCATTATTGTAAAGCCTACTGAAATACTGAGTAGCCAACCCCACCATCTCCTCACGACTATCCACTATTTCTCCCTTATCATTGATAAGGTCATAAATAGAATCCCTCATCTCCCTCTTATTAATAGCAGCATGATAAATTTTAGAATTCCAATCACCATCGGTAATCCATTTCTTCTACTTTTCTACCAGAGGCTCACTTCTTCCGCTTTCTCAAGCTTTCTGATTCTGTCCTCACTTTTCATTTCTTCTTCAATGTACCCCTTCTCCAGAGGATTAAACCGCAGATTCAAGGCAGCCTTTTCGTAATTCATTCTTGCTTCCTATAGGAGGTTAGGTAAATTCACCTTCTCTTTCGACCACTTCTTTAAGGCAATCTTGGTGTGCTGGAGCTTTTTAAGGACCCTGAACAGTGGGTTCCCATCAATATGAATAGACTAGTTGTCTTTGATAATGTCGTTGAAGCCATCCCAATTGCACACATATTAAGGAACCTGAAAGTGCAAGGAGGTTGAGTAGAAGTGTTAATGCAAACCTTCATCCAGGAGTGATCACTGAAGATATGTGCCCTAAGTTTAATAGCCACGTTGGGGAGCACATCCAACCAGGCATTATTGACAAAGCCTCTGTCAAGGCAGCTGGAGATGCGTCTAGTCGGGCATTGCTTGTTCGACCAGGTGGTGAGGCCACCAATGGTGTTAATTTGATGTAGTCCAGCTTTATCAAGGGTTGTGTTGGACTTGTTTAGGATTCTTTCAGGTATTCGTTTGCTTCCGTACTTCTCTCCCGATTGTCTTGTATTGTTGAAGTCACCTAGAACAAGCTAGGGTATTCCATCTTGGGTTGTTGCTTCCAAAATAGGACACAATCTATCCCTGTAATATTCACTATTCTCCCCATACAAAGTAGATAAGATACAGGAGAAGCCACCGTGATTAAAGCAACTTACAGTTATAATCTGATCGGTTGAGCTTATAGACTCCATATTCCATCTGTCGGGGTCGCAACCAATAATAATTCTACCTACGTCCACCTCATTGAGATTGTTCATGTTCCTCCAGTGCAGAGGAAAAAGGGTATTCACCCGATCAGAAGTTACCCTTTTGATCTTAGTCTCAAAGCAGCAAAGAACCTCTGCTTGAATATCACTTAGAATCTTTCTGAGCCTCCTTTGTGTCCTAGGCAATGAAGCCCCCCACACATTCCATGCCATGATAGACATCTAACTATTTGGGTTTGAAGACCCAACTCCACTCTTGGATTTGGGTCGTCCCTTTGTCTTGATCACCACACTCCTGGTCTGCCTGGGACTGCGGCTACGAGTTCCCCCTTCATCAGTAGGGGTGTCTACATCATCATCTTGCTCCATCCCTACAAAGCGGTTGACCGCAGTACTCACAAGTGTCTCAGCCATAGGGGTAGAACCCACCACCATGGCAGGGTCAGACACAGTGTAGACCATAGTATCTTCAGTCACTTTCGTGCCACTGGATTCACCTTCAATATGGCCTTCTCATTCTTCAATAAATATAGTTTCCTGCTCCACCTCAACCACCACCTTACATTTATCAGCAACAATCAGTATCACAGTCCTGCGTTCATATTCCTCCTGCTCCCGCCTATTGAAAGTATGCTTGCTAGTATACCTCTTAGGGTGGGTGTTCCTTCTACTCTGTGGCCTACGCATGTTAGGGGAAACAGTTGGGGGTGTCGGTAGTGAGTCTAAGCACCTTTCACCAGGGCATCCCCCATTAGCGTGACCGAACACTTTGCAAGTGTCACAGCGATCCGGCAAGGCCTCATATCTGATCTTTATTTCCCATTCACCTCCATCAGGCAGCTCCACCATGATCACAGATGGAGGTTGTTCGTTGGTTGTAATATCCACACAGAATCAGTCACACCCAAGCATTGACCCATCAACCCTTATGCCAATGGCCCTAGGTTCCCCAATAGCATGAGCTATAACATTGATCGCACGGGACGACCAATGTTTCCCCACAGCGGGCAAGGAAACCCACACCGGAGCAGTTTTTGTGGTAGAGCGCTGGATGTCAGCGTCCGGGGTCCATCGCCTCACCAGGACCAGTTGATAAAAAAAAACTAGGGTCCTCTGTTCATAGCACTCTTCAAGTCCTTCTCATTGGCAAATCTCACAAGGATTAAGCCATCAGTATGACTGAAGACCTCAAGATCAACCCTAGGTCTCCATGTTCTCTGCATCCACCCTTTGAGCTGGGGAATGACAACTGAAGTACCCACAATCTGGACAATTGTAGAGTACTTATGGTAGTCATCCATCTCCTCCATAATAGGTGTTGAGAACTTCGTCCATCTCCTCTTATCACCTTCTTTAAAGAATTGCTTCTTCGCGTCGTCTGCAAATCTGCCCCGGATGTGCATCAGTGGTCCTTCCATGACTTTTTCCCAATCCCTCGCCACAGTGACGTCAGTTCCAGGGGAGCCCCACTTCTCGGTTGTCTTCTCGGCTGTCTTCTCAGATGTCTTCGGGGGGACCTCCATTAGCAGAGAGGTACCCCCACTTCCTGTATCCACCAGAGAGGCTTCAGGTGGCGGCGGCGGCCCGCCAACCATAGTGCGCCAGCGGTAACCTAGAGATGGAATGGAGCGGAGCGAGGTTTTTTAGAGAGAGAGAGAGTTGGCTTATTGTTAGATCATCTTGGGTTACATTAATAGGACTATGTTTATCATATCATTATGTTTCACACAAATTCGCTATCACAACGCTTATACCAGAGTCGGCGTACCTATAACAATGAATATAGTAATCTTATTTGTCAATATGTCAATGCAAATTTCATAGTTTGTTGGTTATCTTTTATGAGCCTACATTTGGTGTAAGAAGTTACTTCTTGCCTAACCAACGATTTGTCCAGATCTGACCAAATAAATTATCGATCCTCAACATTTCTCTGAAGGATTTGTGGTGCTTTTGGAAGTTATTTCTTTCCTGCATCTCATTTTCGTATTCATAGTTCTTTAGGCAGCATAGGCCCGACATGTTCCTTATTTACCTACTTTGATAACATTAATGATATTTGACTTAAATAAAAACATCAATAAGAAAATTGAGGTTTATTCATCTCTATGCCTCTCATGTGTTGTTTGACATATCCCTAATTGTAAGGAAATCATAAGTTTCATGAAATATTACAAACAAATCCAGCATAGATTGTTTGTCTAAACACATCATTTATCCTAGATTCACAAGCTTGGTAAGTATTTTTTGACGACCATGAAAAAAATATATTTTTTTCTACAAGGTAAAAGACAGTTCATCGGAAAACCCAATGATCAAGATGACTAATACAAAATGCATGAGAAGTTTATTCCTTTCTATGCCAATTTACCAAATGTGAGTGTTGAATTAAATAATGAAGAAGGGTATGAGAGAATGGGCCATGAGGAAAGAAGATATTATGATAAGCTTCAAAAATGTTAATATGTAATTCATTATTTCGACCATTTAACTTGTTCTATTCATTAACTATTTTATAGTGTAGACTGGTTTACTATTATTGATATACGTATACTAGGTTGAAGAAAAATCTAAATTCTCATACTGACAACCTAAAGAATGTGAAAAAGGGCACATGGACATGAACACTGATAGGGTTGTAAATGGATATGGGTATACCTGTATAGCCTCAAACCCATACCCTCAAAATCAGTCATGGGTATAAAGTTTTATAACCATGTAACCACTTACCCTTATAACCACGTACCCACCTCTTAAAAGGTAAAGTTATGGTTATGTATATATCCATACCCTGTATACCCATATACATATTTTATTATATTTCATGTAAATAAGTTATATTAAAATATAATTGTGCATATTATATGACTTACATCTACCAAGTATAAGTACATTACAATACTAATTATTTATATTAGAATGTAACGATCCACATTGTAGTTCTCACATCTAGTGAACAGAAGTATCTTGCAGTAGTATAATAAACAAGTCAATTGACGCACCTTCATAGCCACATAAGGACATTTCACTAAATTAAAAAAGCCATAAAGTCATTCTCTTATTCCGCTCATCTTTCCTCTCTGTCTTTCATAATATTCTCCATAACCTACCCATTTAAGTGTGGTAGTTTTTTGTATCCTGCAGTATATGGTGTATTATTATAGCAAGCTAAACATATCCATATACCCAATTATCCGTCTATATATCTGGCGATTATGCAGATATGGGTATGGTTCGAGTATAGATTTTGATAAAATAAGTATATAATCATACCCATACCCTCTTAACTAACGATCACAATTATGGATACGAACATACCTATACCGTACCCTACTCATTTACAACCCTAATCACCAACGTCAAAAACTAGAGGTGATAGTAGTTATGGGCAGCTCTTGAAGATAGAATTATGATATGCAAAAGATATACGTAGAGAGAGAGAGAGAAGAGAAGCTTGGGATATAATTCAAGGAGATAATGGGACTGGTTGGAAAAAATATTTGCACGTTTAGGCATTTTCAAGGGTACAATGGCCAATTAAGTGGTGTAAATTGAAAAAATAGATTGTATTTTCTACATGCAGAAAATGTTAATTTCGAAAAAAATCATAAATATGTCTTGCAAACAATGGGAAAAACATGGTTAAAGTTAAAAATAAAACTAACTAGGGAATACATAACTCATCTTACTTCACTGGCGAATGGCAAAAAACAACGTGTATTTTTCAGATTC